>CM029941.1:36792048-37392048 GCA_017639245.1 Myiopsitta monachus
GAAGATCTGGTTAGAGACCATCTTAGAAACCTGAATGTATACAAGTCCATGGGACCCAATGAAATCCATCTGGGGGTCTTGAAGGAGCTGGCAAATGAAGTTGCCATTAAAAGTCTTGCTGCTTAAGATATGCTTTTATCTTAAATTTGATAGAAATCTTAAATATAAATAATGTAAGCAAATCATATAAACCAGAAATTTGAAAATACTGGTTTGTGATTTTTCATCAAAATTGTCAACAATTATGAATGAGAGCATGGTCTGAATCCATAAACTGCTGTATCTGCAACTCTATCAGAATACTACTTATACAAGGAAAAATTAAACCCAATTTACTTGGTTTTCTGCCAGCAGTGTATAAAATAAGACTGAAAGGGACTAAGAACACTTGGCCAATGGAGAACTGGCTACCCTAGATTTGGAGAAGGCTGAGGTTCTTAAAGACTTCTTTGCCTCAGTCTTCACAGGCAAATGCTCTGACCACACCACCCAAGTCTTGGAAGGCAGATGCAGGGACTGTGAGAATGAAGACCTTAGGCCCACTGTCGGAGAGGATCTGGTTGGAGGCCATCTTAGGAACCTGAACATAAACAACTTCATGGGACCTGATGAAATCCAACTGCGGGTCCTGAAGGAGCTGGCAAATGAAGTTGCTAAGCCACTGTCCATCATAGTTGAAAAATCATGGCAGTCCAGTGAAGTTCCTGACGACTGGAAAAAGGGAAATATAACCCCATTTTCAAGAAGGGGAAAATGGATGAGCCGGAGAACTACAGACCAGTCAGCCTCACCTCTGTGCCTGGCAAAATCTTGGCACAAATTCTCCTGGAAGGCATGCTAAGGCACATGAGAAATAACAATATGGTAGGTGACAGCCAGCATGGCTTCACTAAGAGGGAATCCTGCCTAACCAATATGGTGGCCTTCTATGATGGGGCTACAGAACTGATGGACAGGGGTGGAGCAGTTGATGTCATCTACCTGGACTTGTGCGAAGCGTTTGGCACTGTCCCACACAACATCCTTGTCTCTAAGTTGGAGAGACATCAATTTGATAGATGGACAACTCGGTGGATAAAGAACTGTCTGGGTGGCCGCACGCAAAGTGTTGTGCTCAATGGCTCAATGTCCAGCTGGAGACCAGTAACAAGTGGCGTTCCTCAGGGACTGGTGTTGGGACCGATCTTGTTCAACATCTTTGTCAGTGACATGGACAGTGGGATTCAGAGCGCCCTCAGCAAGTTTGCTGATGGCACCAAGCTGTGTGGTTCGGTTGATACATTGGAGGGAAGGAATGCCATGCAGAGGGACCTTGACACGCTTGTGAGACGGGCTGATGCCAACCTGATGATGTTTAACCATGCCAAGTGCAAGGTCCTACATCTGGGTCGGGGCAATCCCAGGCAAAGCTCCAGGCTGGGCAGAGAAGAGATTCAGAGCAGCCCTGCGGAGGAGGACTTGGGGGTGTTGGTCAGTGAGAAAATGAACATGAGCCGGCTTCAGTGTGCACTCACAGCCCAGAAAGCCAACCGCATCCTGGGCTGCATCAAAAGGAGCATGACCAGCAGGTCGAGGGAGGTGATCCTGCCCCTCTACTCTGTTCTCGTGAGACCTCACTTGCAGTATTGTGTGCAGTTCTGGTGTCCTCAACATAAGAAGGACATGGAACTGTTGGAACAAGTGCAGAGGAGGGCCACAAGGGTGATCATGGGACTGGAGCACCTCCCTTATGAAGATAGGATGAGAAAGTTGGGGCTGTTGAGCCTGGAGAAGAGAAGGCTGCGTGGAGACCTCAGAGCAGCCTTCCAGGATCTGAAGGGGGCCCATAGGGATGCTGGGGAGGGCCTCTTCATTAGGGGCTGTATTGATAGGACAAGGGGTAACAGGTTCAGACTTAAACAGGGGAAGTTTAAGTTGGATATGGGGAAGAAATTCTTTCCTGTAAGGATGGTGAGGCACTGGAATGGGTTGCCCAGGGTAGTCGTGAATGCTCCATTGCTGGCAGTGTTCATGGCCTGGTTGGGCAGGGTCTTGGGTGACATGGTTTAGTGAGAAGTGTCCCTGCCTATGGCAAGGGGGTTGGAACTAGATGATCTTAAGGTCCTTTCCCACCCTGACTATTCTATGATTCTACGATTCTATGATCTGTTTCTCTGCAGTTACATGGCACATCTGCAGCCACACTGCAGGAATCCCAGCAAGCCTCTCCAAGAGGTGAAGAGCCATGAGCCAGGTTCCTTGGGCTCCTATCACTAGCTGAAGCAGAAATCCTGTTGCCTTGGAGCAGCTGTTAATGTTAAGTCAGTACAGCTCTGAGAGAGATGTATCTTACAGTCTGAAATACTCATAAATAAGATGGTTTTTAACTACTGGAAGAAAAGTGAAACAGTATGCAAGATGGAGTGAAAGGTTTTCAGCAATGCTATACACAGAACTGCATCAGCTGCCTGGTCAAAAGAAAAAACTGACAATAAGACACCTCATTTCACAGTGTGAGATATATGCAACCAGTAGATAGACCAAATTACAGATATGCTGTTGCATGGCACTGATGTAGATAGTTTCAAATTGAAAACACACTAACTCATGGATCAAACACAAGGAAATGCATGGAGGAGACAAACTTTCTATTACTTCTCCTTTTAGATCTCTAATCTTTTTCTGAAGTGAAGAAATGTCATTCCTTTTGGTACAACATTTCTCCATAGGTAGGCAATGAATAGAAATGGTCAATGTTTTTTCTGAAAAATATTTGTTTGTATATTTTCATTTTTAATGCCAGGCTACACGGATCTAAGGATAGTCATTCTTTGATGTGTTTGATGTGTTTGAGTCAAATAAAGACATGGGAATCAAAGGAAAATTTGTATTTGATTGAAAAATAAAGCTGTAAGGCACCTTAAGTAATCTAGTCTATTGCTCTACTCAGTAAACATCCTTGTCAGATGCTTTTCATCTGTTCTTAAAGACCCCTAATGATGGAAATCCCCAAACCTCCTTAAAGATTCCATTACTCCATTATTCCGTTTGGAAGTCCTCTTTTTTCCAATGCCAAATCTTAACCTCCCTTTCTGCATTTCAAGTCCTACTTACTGCACTTACAGATAACCAATCTTTTCCTTTCTTCTTTGTGATTGTGTTTTTCTCAGCTTTCTCATTTAGTTCTAAACCCCTCATTCATCACGACTTTTCCTTGTAAATAATTTTCTCATTAGATTTCTGGTAATCCTCATTGTTTCCTGTCTAATCAGCCCACTTTTTTCTTTTAACACTGTGCCCAAAACTGAAGGTGTTATTCCTGCTGATGCTTTGCAATTACAAAGAGAGTGAAAGCATTATATGACATGGACTTTTCTCTTTGTTTACAGTGATAAGCAAACCAGCTATTGAAACTCTAGAGGAAATTTTACCCTTTGTTGAAGAGTACGATGTACACATAATTAAAAAGTGCCACTTGCAATCCGAACTATTAAAATTCCTTCTGCTGCACAGGTTTCACTTAAACAGAATGGACATTCATAGCAAATGAGTTTTAATTTGTGTGCTGGGTGGTAAATTCAGCACTGTCTCATTTGGTAACATAACCTATTCAGTTGTACTTTACATAACTGACATAATGGGAAAGACATAGTTTCTCCTATTCACTTTTCATTTAACATTTTCTTATCAATATATTAGTGAAAGAACTGGGATGCATTTGAATATAATTTAAAAATTAATTCAAATTATTCCCTTCAATAACTTTTATTTTTGAAAACATATCCCTTCAAAATCTTTTTTTCTTTGACAGACACTCTTTTCCCATGCTATAGGTGAGGGCACCAAGAAAGAACTGATTATTTTGTGAAGGTTGTGGAAATGGCCAAAGTAGGATAAGAACTTCAGAATTTAGTTCTATGTTCCGTGTTTGGTTCCCTTAGTGGTGAATGCCTAAACTAGGGGGAGAAGAGAAAAGAGGGGAGCTTGCTTTTAAATACATACCACATACACAGATAGACACATACTTGACAACTTTCCATTTCCTCCAACTCCACATATTTCTATGCAGGGAATCAGGAGCTCCAAAACTGGTCTAAAACATAGCCTGTAAGGCTTCCAGTAATTTAGACAAGAAACTCCCACTACTTTATTATCTATCTTTTCTTTTTTTCTTTTTTTTTTTTTAACTTTTGTCCATCTCGATAAGACAGCTCCCAGATAAGGAAGGAACACCCAAGTTGTATTAAAATATGCTATTTGCAAAACGATGAATTTCACTCTGTGAAACTGATGGTTTTGCTCAGTACATTTTTAAAATGACAATGAGTTGGACAACATTGCAGTTTCATTCAAGAGACAAGATCTTGATATCCTCTTTCTAAAACTTTTAGTTTAGTATTATCCAGGAAAACAGAAAAGATTAAGGGATCTGTTGCAACTTACCGCTCCAGAACTTCCCACTTGGTGGAGAATTTCTTGGACTCAGACACCGCCCATGAGAAAGCTGGAAACTGTTCCTGCACCCAGTACAGTTCTCATAGCTGTATCCAACACACATTGCACAGCTCCGGTGGCAAGGTTCACATTCTCTGGAGATGTCGTCAGTGAAGAAGCCATTCCCACACACGCTCACACATGTGCCACCTGCAACAGAAGCAGAGCCTGGCATCATGGAATGCCTGTGAATCCTAACAAGGAGGTATTTTCCCTTCAGCATCTGTTTCCAGCAAGAAATGTTATAAAAAAAACCCCAGTAAATAAGAAACCATGAAAATTTTTGTAGCTATGTAACCTCTAGCTTTTTAGCATGAAACCTAAATTCAGCTCAGTTCCTTATGCAAGCTTCATAAACTTCAAACTAAGCTGCACTTAAATTTGTATCTATCTAGATGGTTTTTCATCCACATCCTAAAATCTGGCATATACAGATCTTCCGAAAGTCCAAATCTGGATAAAAATTTTATGGTTCCATCCCAATTATTATACTGGCCTAATATAAAACCTGAGTCCAGCAGTCCCTAAGATTGTTAGATATATGCAAATTTTGAGGACTTGAACATATGTCTAGTTTGTGGCAAATATAAAGCAAAACTCAGGTAAATCAATTTAGGTGTTGGCATACTGCAGGAAAACCCCAGAAGTTGTTACACTGATAAATTTTTGAGCTTCCTCCAATTTTTATTAAAAAACCCCTACACGACCAGATCATCTCAGGTTGCGACCACAGAGTTTTCCATGAATGTGATGCTCTTGTACTCAACTACAGGGCGCCTTCATCAGGCAAAGCACAAGAATGCCATAACCTCAGGATTTCCTGTGATACATTTTTTTCACTATGTCAGAACCAGAGCTGCCTGATTTATAGCTTTGTAATAAAGCTAAGATATTCCTAGTCTTGTGTGAATCTGATGTGGAATTAAGTGGTTTTAACTGAGCTTGTTTCTGTTTAAGGGTTTAATGCTTGCTACCTTATGGGGACCTGAAAGTCAAAGTAAAACTCGACTTGCAAATAATAAGGAAAAGTATCCATATCTTTCAGTGAGTTAAAAACTCTTCCTTTCACAAAGTCTGAATCAAACACAATAGTTTTTCTATTTGATCAAAAGAGTGTAAATGCATTAAAAATAAAACTGAAAAAAAGAATGTAGGGAGATGTGGTCTAATATATCAAACTAAACAGTACCATTGGCTAACATAACCACTCTGTTGACGCAAAGAATCTGATTCTACAAAGAGCTAACTTCCCTCAGCCTCCACTGTCTGCCAAAGAAGAGATTTATGAATTTAAGAATTTAGGTCCAGACTCTTTCTCTAAAGAAAAATTCTGAAATACTTTGGTATGTATGCCACATATGGTATCTTTCTTACCTAAGAGATAAAAGCCTTCCTTACACGAGTCACACGTGCCCTTGTCACAGCTATCACATTCTCTAGGACATTCTCTACACTGAAGAGAACTTTCATCTCTGTAGGTATTTTCTGGGCAGTATTTATAGCAACGCTGCTTATACCTGTAAGATAAAGTAGAACTTCATTAGAAAGTTTCTTTTGAGGTCACTGAGTCTCTTTTCTGTGTGTTTCTAGGTATGGTAATTGTAAAGCTCTGTTCTCATGCTAATGAACAGAAACTGTTCCCCTAATAACGGGCTCAACTGAAGTGTATTTGTGCTTATGTTGCTCATTCAACTAGCAAATAGAATCATAGAATGGTTTGGGTTAGAAGGGACAATAGAGGTCGTCTAGTTCCAACTCACCCTGCCAAGGGCAGGGACACCTTCCACTAGACCAGATTGCTCAAAGTCTGTTCCAGCCTGGCCTTGAACACTGCCGGGGATGGGGCAGCCACAGCTTCTCCAGACAACCTGTGCCACTGCCCCACCACCCTCACAGCAAAGAATTACTTCCTGGTGTCTAATCTTAATCTCCCCTCTTCCAGTTTAAAGCCATTCCCCCTTGTCCTATCACTACTTGCTCTTATAAGAAGTCCCTCATCAAATTTTTTGTAGGCCCTGTTTAGGTACTGGAAGCTGCTCTAAGGTCTCCCTGGAGGCTTCTCTTCTTCAGATCCTGGAAGGCTGCTCTGAGGTCTCCACGCAGCCTTCTCTTCTCCAGGCTCAACAGCCCCAACTTTCTCATCCTATCTTCATAAGGGAGGTGCTCCAGTCCCATGATCATCCTCGTGGCCCTCCTCTGCACTTGTTCCAACAGTTCCATGTCCTTCTTATGTTGAGGACACCAGAACTGCACACAATACTGCAAGTGAGGTCTCACGAGAACAGAGTAGAGGGGCAGGATCACCTCCCTCGACCTGCTGGTCATGCTCCTTTTGATGCAGCCCAGGATGCGGTTGGCTTTCTGGGCTGTGAGTGCACACTGAAGCCGGCTCATGTTCATTTTCTCACTGACCAACACCCCCAAGTCCTCCTCCGCAGGGCTGCTCTGAATCTCTTCTTTGCCCAGCCTGGAGCTTTGCCTGGGATTGCTCCCACCCAGGTGTAGGACCTTGCACTTGGCATGGTTAAACATCATCAGGTTGGCATCAGCCCACCTCACAAGCATGTCAAGGTCCCTCTGGATGGCATTCCTTCCCTACAGCATATCAACTGTACTACACAGCGAATGTATTGAGCTCACTCAATCCCACTGCCCATGTCACTTGCAAAGATGTTTTCATATCTGAGCTCTGAAGTGTAACTCTTTTGATTTTCTTTTTTAAATGTAGACACAAAAATGAATGCGTGCTGAATTATGAATTACTCTATTGCATGTAAAAATATATAATCCAATGCCATTGTTTACAGAATGTTTTCTTTTGTCATGATAATTTTACAGAGATCTCTAGATGTCCCTCTGAAAAGCAGTAAAGTTCTTAATTTCTCTCTCTATAAGTCAATCTTTGAATTAATATTTTTCCTTTGCTCAACATTTTTAAATGTGCCTACTGAGCTGCTAATACCAGAACTGGACACAATATATTAAGAGCATGCTGATTCCAAATCCAGAGGCACTGTTTTAGACCTTTTCTTATCCACATTACTCTCTTCATTACTCTCTTCATACATGCAAATTTCACATCAGTCCATCCATTTTAAAAAGCCTTGATAGTGAGAGATAGGCTAGTTTTTCAGCATTTTACAAACCTTTTTCCAAAATGACTATTCTCAGACAGGCAGTACTTACAAGGAATAGGATAACACACGCAGAGCAGATCTATGTAGTGAAGCACAGATATTTGCTTTAGAAAACTGTATGAGCATCAAGAGCTATACAGCTATACTTACATATAATAGTTCTGAATGCATGTTATACAGATTCTTGGGTCATCTGAAATTAAAAATGTGAAATTATGTAAATAATATTCAGAATTAAAGCCAGAATGCTAAAAAGAATTGTTGCTACAAAATTTTTATGTATTTCTTACATTAAAATCGCTGCAGCCATAACTAGAATATTACCTCTGAATCTCTGATTACATTTTTTGGAGATAAACTCCTCCATGATCAGGTCTTGGCCTGTATTTTCACAGTAACTTGTGACTTTTGAGTCCTCAGCATAAGGCACAAGGCACCTAGAGGTTGCTGAGAGCTTAAGAAGTGCTGTTCTTATAAATGGAACCTTCCTAGGAGCTCAGGTTGGGCACAATCTATTCTTAAAAGGACGCTCTATGTTATTCTTATCTGTAGTTTCATCCTATTTCTTCATTTGTGGCAGAGCTAAGTTAAAAGCATATGGCACCTCTAAAAGCAAACTTTTGAGAAACTTATAAACAATCACTTAAATTTAAAAAATCCCAAGCTACACAAACACCTTTCTATATTATGGGCAGGGGGAGAAGGGGGGAATGCCATGGCATTTGGGTAAACTTCCTTGTCAAAAAATAAATTTTTGCATTCAAAAATTTTATTAAATGAACAGAAAAAGTGTTACACAAATTCTTAAAACTGTTACAGTGATGGATATGGCTTTATGCTCACACAAAGTGAAGAATATTTTCTATAACCTTCCATTATCTTCTTTCAGCTTTCCATTTCTTTTACCTTACACAAATATCCCAAAAGGAGCGGAATGGAAGGAAACAGAATAACCTGGGTGAATGTATTTATAAACTGTTTTATTATGAAATGGCTATAAATTGTTTTTGATATTAATAGTACTCATAAGGCAAAATTTCTACTGAGCCTGTTTGAACTGTCTACAATAAATCACACTTTACACATGCAAACTTATTAGGCAACATGTACTTGGTTTTGCAAGTAGTTCTAGCAATTTATTTATGAGGTGTAAAGTTTTACCTAGAAATGCTACAGATCTCTGCAAATATTCTTTACTGTTCAGAGCACAAAAAGAAAAGTAATCACCTTATCTAATGTTCCTTGCATTATATTTTATGTTAAGTTGGGAAATGCTCTTAAAATATGAAAATATTTTCTACAAAGTCTTCTTTTAATTCTAGCTGAAAGACATTTAGTTTGTCCAAGGCTTCCTTTTGAATGATTGCTTTAACACTATTATTGTTTCTGAATAAAGACATTTCCTGAGATATTTTTTACCCAATTAATTTGTATGGATTTTTCCCTTGAATATTTGTAGAATATTGTTGGAGCCAGGTTGGTATGATGATAAATAAGTGTATTTATAACTTTTAAAAATTGGCACACACAGTCCTTATGTTTTGTTGTTGGAAAGAACAGAGAATGCATCAAAAAGGCGTTAAAATTTCTGGGGCTGCTTGTGGGTTTAGCAACTAACTCTCCATGTATTTTCTGGCTTTTATGAAAAACGGATTCTTTCCCCTCTTGCCTGTGGGAGGTTCAGATGACATTTTTCTTTCCTAACTGCCCTCTCAGTTTTGCCTATATGGATGAATACCTATATAGCTCAGTTTGCAACAGATCTCAGCAGTAATTGCAAACAAACTCGCAATGCCTGGTTGTCCTGTGGAAAGAGTTTGGAAAATTAAGTAAGTGACCATTAAGTAGAGAACATGCATTTTGAGTTGGTTTAGGATCTAAGAGAAGGTAGTTAGGAAAAAAAAAAAAAGTTCATTTACAGTGTGGTTAGGAACACATATTGTATTGTGGGAAAAAAAAACGTATCACGAATGGCATTTGTATTCTGCTGCTTACACAAAATTTAGATGGAAGTGGTGACAGTAAATACTTCATTGCAAGGTCACAAAATTCATAGGAATACCTGGTTTGCTGTATTTCACTTGGAATGCTCTGAGTCTTTCTTCAAACCTAAGATTTTGAAAGCAGTGGGAGAATTCTTGACAATTTTGTGAAATGAAAATATGCAGATATTGGGCTAGTGTGATCTAATTTGCCAATTTGTATACTATATTATGTTATTTAGGGGGCCTATAAGGATTCTGGGGAGGGAATCTTCATTAGGGACTGTAGTGATAGGACAAGGGGTAACAAAGGGATTCAAACTTAGGGGAAGTTTAGACTGAATATAAGGAAGAAGTTCTTTACTGTAAGGGTGGTGAGGCACTGGAATGGGCTGCCCAGGGAAGTTGTGAATGCTCCATTGCTGGCGGTGTTCAAGGCTGGGTTGGACAGAGCCTTGGGTGACAAGGTTTAGCATGATGTATCCCTGGCCATTGTAGGGGGGTTGAAACCACATGGACTTAATGTCCTTTCCAATCCTAACTATTCTATGATTCTATGATTCTATTTATCAGCCCTTACCAGACCATTGTTCCTTCTCTTAAAGACATGCCGACTAAATAGGTGATCTACCTTCCATATTTAGCTTCTGAATTTAAACTGTTAAGGAGTAATGAGCATAGTTTAGAAAAGAATGCAAAGAGGACAACCAAATAATAATACTTGAAGAGAAAACTAAATATGGAACTATTCCTGCAATAGTAAATTTGATAAGGAAGTAAGTCTAGGTAATTTCATGGATATATATGTACAGTTCTTCTACAGGGGGTCCTTTCAACCTGCCACAATAAATTCTTGGACTAGCATTAACAAACATGCTGAGACGTTCACTTGTCCATAAAATAATGCAAAGTGTGGTGCAAAGTGGGTTTGTTGATATGTCATACTCCAAAAGATTTCTTGTCATGAGAACTGCAAATATTTTAACTATATTTTACGGTTTCCATTTGCATTGACTTCTACTGTGTTGAGCCTATGCCACTTTTTTGAACGCAGAAACAAAAGTGAACTTCATAGCACTGGAAACAGGATTCAACTAATATTAATATATAAGGCCTCACACACAAATCCTCTTTGAATTTCTGGTTTTATTACAGTTTTCTTAGAGAAGCAAAGATCATTTAGAGTTCATAGAAAAAGTAATTTGGTTTCTTTCTTTGTCTGTAACAAACTGATACTGCTGTTCCCTTCCTCATGCCCTCCGTCGCCTTTCAAGTAAAATACATTTGGAGTGCAGCTATGTTATAATACAGAAAAGGTATGTGCGAAGATTAAATATTGGTCAAAGGCCAAACATTCATGCATTCTGTTGGAACTCTCTGATTTGAAATGAATTAGTATTTTTTCTACTTTGGGAGGGAGGTATGGGCATTAGCATTACAAGCATAGCATTGTTGTGCTGGGGGTGTTTTTTTGTTCAAATATGTAAAGGAACACTGTAAGTGATTTTCTTTTTTTTTTTTTACTGTCGAGGCTTATTGAAATATTTAGTATGTAAGTTCATTCATATTAAAAATGAGCTCCAGAGCGTTTTGGAAATGCTTGTCACTGTTTCACTGTGTTTGAGTGTTCATGGTATTTAGGCAGATCCTAATTCTGGAAACTTTACATGGCTAGCCTACTGTACTTTTGAGTAGCACTTACTCAAAGTATCCCATTTAATTAGACCCAGATCTTGCACTGACTTCAGTGCATGCCTAACTTTATCTACTGTATGCAATAAAGCTGGGAGTTGAATTTAAGTGCAAGGGTACATTTTGCAGGATCCATATTTAGACTCTAACATTTATTTTGGCTTCCTGTTTTGTTCATGATTTTTTTTAAATTAAATTTCTTGAACTATTTATTGGCTCAGCTGTGAGACTAGAATGTGCTGTACACACTCAACTGTTTTTTGCACTCAGAAGTTCAAGATATTCATTGCATGGTTTAGTTTTCTTTTCCAGGTTAATTAAATGTAATGACTGAATATGATTTTATATTCCATTGCAGTTTTTTCTTTAAGGGCCAGCCTGCAGCAATTGTTTAATTTCAATGGTTATAGCTAGGTTTTATTTGTCTTTTACATTCCCCTAAACAATAATTTACAATAGTCTAAAAAAAGTACTATAAGTTGCAATGAATCACCAACTACAATAAGTATATAATTTAACTACTGTAGACTATTTTTAATTCAGTTTTTATGGCATCTCAATTAAAAAAACCCAGAAAAGTACAATTCAAATGTAACAAGATTTTTGACTAATCATGGGCCCAACTGAGATCTCAGCTTTCAGTAAGCCTTAAAAATAAAGATTTCTTCTGTGGAACCAAGGACTCTCTTTTGGATCTTCCAGTTTGCATGAGAAGGTATTTGTTTGTGTATATTTTTTTTGTTTGCTTGGGTTTTGTGGTTTTGTTTTGTTTTTCTCCTGTGTGTGTGTGTGTGTTTGCCAGTAAATCAGCTTTGCCTTTGTTCTTCTTATTTCTGACATAATAATTTATTTTGACAAATCATATTACCACAAAGTGGGAGAAAGAAGAGATTGTGATTTTAACCAAGGAAAAGGCTGGATTCTGTTGTCAGTAAGATTTATACAGGGAAAAAAACCAGCATCAGTATTTCCTTTGGAAGAAATCCATAACTTTGGTTCAGCCAAGATACTTAATGAATTAAAAATATATGAATTTTAAAGCATGAAAACTCAAAAATACTTTGAATAGACTTAATATCTTAAAAAAAAAAATGCCTGTGTGTAGTTCTTTGTATTCTTTTACTGTAATTGAAAATTACCTGTAATTAGGATGAAAATGAGACTAATAAAACCAAAAAATATTCTGAGTGCTATTCTCGCTGTAAAGCTGGTTAACTGAAAAAAGTCACACAGCTCTAATCTCAATTACCTTAGTCTAAAAGAAGAATAATTTCACTTGCTGTTATTGAATTTCATTGACAAAGTAAAGGGAATGAGATATATTTTCCTGTTTAAATAAGGATTTTAATATGGTGAATTTAGAAGTAGAAATGAAAGGCAGATAAGGTTAAATTAAACCAAAAATTAGCATTATAATATGCATTATCTGAAGTAGGTCCATGGTTTGTATAACTGAGGTGAAATGTTGAAAAATGCATAAATACTTGTATGTATGTTGTTAAATGTGTCACATTTGGGAGATTTCACTGAGGGAAAGTGAAGAAATCAGGAAACTTTACGGAATAGAAGATTTTAAACACTGACTTATAAATAGTGGGTCAGAAAGCTCTTGTTTCTCACTAGACATAGTTGATCAGTGTCGTACTGAGTTTTACATTGCACATGAAGCTCCAAAAGGAGGTATCAGCCAGAGGAGGCATTGCTTACAGGGCTACAAAGAAGAAGTAGTGGTTTGTTCTTATTTTTAGTAAAATAAAAGGTAAGAGTACTTCAACAGAAATTAAGTCAGGACAACGGCAGTGCAATTAAGAAATGTCATTCTGTTTATTTGTCTTAGATTTTATTCTATCGTTTGGATGTCATGTAATCTTTTGTCCTGTAATCTTTTGTTACTCTACTGGCCATTGTTTCCACCTACCAAATTCTCAGTGTGATGATTTCAATAAGCATGAAAACTGCATATTACTAAACATGAACTTTCTGTGTATTGAGGTGCATTTTCTGAACACACTTATCATGGTGAGATGGACCCTTATGTTTGAATAGTCTCTTACTACACAGGTAGCTCCACTGAATGACATAGCAACATCCAAAGAGTGCTCTCCTACTAGCAAAAATGGAGACTGTAGCCCAGAGGTCCAAAGTTTATGCTACAGACATCAATGCGTGTTTTAACACTAATTTGAACAGCTGGATTCCATTGGTCCTCCATTAACAAAGCATATTTATGCAGGCAGGACTCAAATGCAAAGCATCTTCTTTCAGATGGGGAGAATCCAAGATTTGAACTGCCACAGCCAGTAAGTGGTTCTGTAATATGATTTGTTATTTGAAAGATCAAGATTCTGAGCTTTAGGCTGATATAAGCCCAAAGAATTTAAACAAGTACATACGAAGGTAGAATTGCTTGAACGGAATGGAACAGAACAGAATGGAATAGAACAGGACAGAACAGAACAGAGCAGAGCACAGCAGAGCAAAGCAGAGCAGAGCAGAGAGCAAAGTAGAGCAGAGCAGAGCAGAGACGAGCAGAAGAGTGCTTCACAATGCCCAGCCTAAACGTCCCCTTGTGCAGCTTTGAGCTGTTCCCATGTGTCCTACTGCTGGATTGCAAGGAGAAGATATGAGCACCCCCCTCTTCACTTCCCCTCCTCAGGAAGCTGTGGGGAGCAATGAACTCATCCCTCAGCCTCCTTTCCTCCAAACCAGACAAGCCCGGAGCCCTCGGGTGCTCCCCACAGGACGTGCCTTCCAGCCCTTCCACCAGCTTTGCTGGTTTCCTCTGTGTGCATCCAAGGACCTTCACATCCTTAAACTGTGGGCCCAGAGCTGCACACAGGGATCAAGGTGAGGCCACACAATGCTGAATACAGCAGGGTAATCACTTCCTTTGCCTGGCTTGTTCTGCTGTGTTTGATGCATCCCAGGGTGCAGTTTTCTCTCTTGGCTGCCAGGGCACACCATTGACTCAGTTTGCTCAGTGTCAACCAGCACTCCCAGAGCCCTTTCTGCAGGGCTGCCCTCCAGCCTCTCCTCTGCCAGTTTATACTTGTCCTAGGTGCAAAATACAGCATTTGTTGATGATTATAAAAAACCAAAGTTCTGGTGGAGGCACAAGTCTTGGACCCAGGTTTTGATGTCCTGGGCTCACCTATTTCTTACAGTGCCTATCTCCATTACTGGGAGGATTGAGAAAAACACTACCTGTGCTCCTGAATCCTTTAGCATTTCTCCCAGGGTCCTGAAATATCTTTTGGTTGACCTAGGTCTTTTTGAAACATCACTAGTACCCATGTGAAAGAGCAGGATTCAGTAGTAATTCGAAGGCTGTACAAACCTCATCAGTTTTCTGGTGACACCCCTGATCTGGGCCCCAGGCAGGCAGCTAAATTCCCTGAAAAGAGGGTCTGGTCTGCAGATGGTTTGGATTATATTTGTTTTAATATATTTGTTCTTCAGTAATTCCAGCAGAATGATTCAGCAGCTAGCATTTCTTGACTGTTTTGATTCATGAAGCTCCTGAACTGCAAATTGTTGGAGCAGCAATCCATGCTTTGTTTGTCTTTGTAATTTTAGGAGTACATTCATTGTTTGGTCAGTGGCTACTGAGCTAGCCCAGCTTTTGGTCTGATCCAGTATTTTTCTTTTGTGCTCTTATTTCTACAGAGAACTCTAAACTAAAATCTGGAGTATTCTGTGTTTGCAGAACTCATGGTTAGATCTCATATCTTAGGCTTTTCCAGTGACTTGCCCAAAGACTGGATTTTACACAGGAAATAATTTTCTTTCTTAGAGAAAGATAAATATCAGAATCAGAATGTTTTATTTAGTAGATACATTTTGTATCTCCAGCATGCAAGGAAATTTTCTTTTACTTATACTCTAAGAAAAACAGCATCCTCTAATGTAATGTTCTACCTATACTAAAATATGAGTATTGAAAATCAGATACAAAAAGTTCCAGTTCTCAGTGGGCATTCTTTTTGCACAGATTGCGTGCTCTTGCTCCAGAAGCCTGTGAAAATGAGTCCTGTCATCTGCAAATCTAAACAGTATTCTGCAAAATTAACCTCTTGAGGAAGATATACTTTGAGATAAAAAAGGATCCTTATCATAATTTCCCCTGTTATTTTGAAAGCCCAGGTGTATTCAACAGCATTGAAAAAATGAAGTTTTCCTTTGTGTTTCTTAGGATGCTGTGGGAACCACATCACTTTTCACACATTAATCAGGAGCACAACTGCCAGAATCACAATCTGTACCTGTGAGCTTGAGCCTGTTCACACTGCTGCCCTTTTAGCTATTTCATAGGTTCCTTAAGACTTCTCCAAGTAACTTTTCTCTCACTCCCATTGCCTTATAGATGGTACTTACTCATCTTACTCTGTGTAGTGGATCTTGTGGAGCATTTGCATATTATTTTAGTCTCACTTTCTGCATTTCTAGATGTATACTTATACATAGACCTTGTAACCCAGACCAAACTAAATAGTTAAGTTCTGGATAACCTTTGAGAGTTGCTCAGACTTTCACTTGCTAAAACAAAAAGTTACACTTAGACCTAAATACATGTTTTGTAGGCAGGGACACAGCTTTTGGGGGTTTCTCAGTGTTTGACTTTTTTGTAAGGTATATTTGAAAGAGAAAAGCATGCTGGCTCTTCTGATCATTCTTCACTTTGCATCATCACTGAGAAGCACTTTATTCTCAGTGTTAACCTCTGAAAATAGTGCTGGTGCAAATGTTGAAAAAGCCATGTGCTGTTCTCTGCAGAAACCTGGATGGGTCAAATGTGGTATACATGGCACTGTGCCACATATTGATAAGGTAATCTCTGGGAAACCCTGAGAAATGCTCATATCAAAACATGTCACACTTTCTCAAGTTGGATGAGTTGAGTGGAAGTGCATCTGCACATAGGTGAGTAAGAATTGAATCGGGAACATGTGGCTTCATGGCAGGATGCTGGCAGGAAGGCAAACAAGTTGGGTGAATGCCTGGATTTCACAACCACTTCTGGCAGGAAAATTTATCCTGTTGATTCCTATGGAGTTACCAACGATCTTCAGTGATCTCCTCAATGAAGTACGTAGACATACTTAGCATTATTGGTCAATGGTGTGGCAGTTTCTGCTTGTGAAATGTACATATGCAAGTCAGTAGAGATTGCATATAGAAGTTTTTCACTTATTACCATCATAAATAATCATATTCTGTGTGTGTTCACTATGAAGGGTCAATGCAAATTGTATTCTTAGAAAGAGAGGGACAGCTGATGGTGTCTGAGAAAACATGTTGGTCCATGTGTTGTATCATAGACATAGAATCAAAGAATCATAGAATAGTTAGGGTTGGAAAGGACCTTAAGATCATCCAGTTCCAACCCCCTTGCCATGGCCAGGGGCACCTCACGCTAAACCATACCACCCGAGGCTATGTCCAGCCCGGCCTTGAACGTTGCCAGCAATGGAGCATTCACAGTTTCCCTGGGCAGCCCATTCCAGTGTTTCACCACCCTCAAAGTAAAAAACTTCCTCCTTATATCCAACCTAAACTTTTCCCTGTTCAAGTTTGAACCCATTACCCCTTGTCCAATCACTACAGCCCCTAATGAAGAGGCCCTCCCCAGCATCCCTATAGGCCCCCTTCAGATACTGGAAGGCTGCTCTGAGGTCTCCACGCAGCCTTCTCTTCTCCAGGCTCAACAGCCCCAACTTTCTCATCCTATCTTCATAAGGGAGGTGCTCCAGTCCCATGATCACCCTTGTGGCCCTCCTCTGCACTTGTTCCAACAGTTCCATGTCCTTCTTATGTTGAAGCCACCAGAACTGCACACAATACTGCAAGTGAGGTCTCAAGAGAACAGAGTAGAGGGGCAGGATCACTTCCCTCGACCTGCTGGTCACGCTCCTTTTGATGCAGCCCAGGATATGGTTGGCTTTCTGGGCTGTGAGCACACACTGAAGCCGGCTCATGTTCATTTTCTCACTGACCAACACCCCAAGTGCTTCTCCGCAGGGCTGCTCTGAATCTCTTCTCTGCCCAACCTGGAGCTGTGCCTGGGATTGCCCCGACCCAGCTGTAGGACCTTGCACTTGGCATGGTTAAACTTCATCAGGTTGGCATCAGCCCACCTCACAAGCGTGTCAAGGTCCCTCTGCATGGCATTCCTTCCCTCCAATGTATCAACCGAACCACACAGTTTGGTGCCATCAGCAAACTTGCTGAGGGCGCTCTGAATCCCACTGTCCATGTCACCGACAAAGATGTTGAACAAGATCGGTCCCAACACCAGTCCCTGAGGAACGCCACTTGTTACTGGTCTCCAGCTGGACATTGAGCCATTGAGCACAACACTTTGCGTGCGGCCACCCAGACAGTTCTTTATCCATCGAGTGGTCCATCTATCAAATTGATGTCTCTCCAACTTAGAGACAAGGATGTTGTGTGGGACAGTGCCAAACGCTTCACACAAGTCCAGGTAGATGACATCAACTGCTCCACCCCTGTCCATCAGTTCTGTAGCCCCATCATAGAAGGCCACCATATTGGTTAGGCAGGATTCCCTCTTAGTGAAGCCATGCTGGCTGTCACCTACCACATTGTTATTTCTCATGTGCCTTAGCATGCCTTCCAGGAGAATTTGTGCCAAGATTTTGCCAGGCACAGAGGTGAGGCTGACTGGTCTGTAGTTCTCCGGCTCATCCATTTTCCCCTTCTTGAAAATGGAGTTATATTTCCCTTTTTCCAGTCGTCAGGAACTTCACTGGACTGCCATGATTTTTCAACTATGATGGACAGTGGCTTAGCAACTTCATTTGCCAGCTCCTTCAGGACCCGCAGTTGGATTTCATCAGGTCCCATGAAGTTGTTTATGTTCGGGTTCCTAAGATGGTCTCGAACCAGATCTTCTCCTACAGTGTGCCCAAGGTCTTAATTCTTGCCCTCCCTGTGACTGCCATCCAAGACTTGGGTGGTGTGGTCAGAGCATTTGTCAAATAACAGTCAGGATTGTTATGTTCTTCCATTGTATTGACTCTGAAATTCTCTTAGAAAAATTACTTTCAGTGTCTCAAATTCTGCAGGCTTTTTTTTTTTTTTGTTTTTGTTTTTGTTTTTTTTTGTGGGTTATTTTTTGTTTCTTTTAATCCTGAGCTTCGGCTTATAGTCAGTGGGTTTCTAAAGTGGTAAGTTCAACTTGGAAACTTATTGCAGGTTTAAGAATCTGGAGAAAATATGGTGTTATTTTGAATTGATCTAAATCTGTGAGTAAGTGAACTTACATTGAGAGGCAGAAGGTAGAAGCCACTATGGCACAAAGTAAATCCTTCTCCTAATGATGTTGCTTCAGGAGAACTTTCTCTTTGAAAACCTGCCTTTATTGAGGCTATTGGATTTTATTTTATAGACTTCATGGTGTTTTCTGGTGCTCATGCTCCCCAGAAGGCAAGTCATCAAAACTTAATCATTTCCTGATAGTCAGAGTGATGGAGACCAGCAGTTCCCATAGACTTATTTGCATCAAAGGGAGCGATAGCTCATTGCTGTCCTAGAAAGCTGTCTCAGAGTGTCAAAAATTGGATTATCAGAGCTGAGGTACCAAAGTCATAATCTTGGAACTATGGACTTGAAATTTATTCAACGCACTTTCTTAGACACTTTATCTGTACAATTTTGTCTTGTGTTTGCTTGCACAGCAGTAGGAATATATTTGAAGCTTGTCAGAATTAAGGATTAAACATGCATATTAAAGTCACCCTTAAGTCTTGACTTGCCTTGCCTCTCACTTAAGATTTCAATATCAGGGCAAGAGTCTGCCTTTCAGATCTCATGGGATGCCATGAGCTTGAGCATGCCATTCGGGCTTGTACGGCAGCAGGCAGTCAGATGCATTCAAGAATATGTGGGCAAAAGAAGGAAGGGATATGAATCCTTCTGTGCATAGTCATTGTTTTAACACTGTGTACACAAAGCCATAGATCCTTTAGTGGTTAACACTAAGGCCATTTATCTATTACATATCCCAAAGAGTGACAGTGTCTGCATGCAAAATGGTATCTGTGAGCATTAAAGGTTCTTTACTTCCCTAAAATATGAGCAGCCTTCAAATTAATGAAGTGAATCAGAAAGAAAAGTATCACCCAAATTTAAAAGAAAGCATCATCTGTATTTAAACTACAAAGAGCAGAGTATCCTTGATTAAGTCTTCCTGACAGTTCCCATCTTTGCCTTTAGACATTCAGTGTTGATACACTAAAGACATATTGCCATGCTGAAGCCCTAAACCAAAACTAGGTCCCAACTGTGAGGAAAACAGACAGATTTTACTTCATTCCCTGAGCATCTCAGAAAATATTACAAACACTGTCAATCTTCCACCTCAGTATCTTCATGCCTGGTGGACAGTAACCTGCAGTGTTACTGGGTAGGTTTTACTTTTTTGTGTAAAATGTCTGACATGGGATGCAGATTATCAAACCAAAATAGAAGCATGATGCCCATGTCTCAATCTTTCTGTAGGGTCACTACTCATCAAGAAGAGATATTTCCTACGCAGTCTGCCTCCACTACTTGCACTATTCTGCTGGCATCTGGCCTCATGCCAAAATAGAGTAGATCTTACTCATTTTCTTGCCTGCAGAAAGCAGGTCAACATTGACCATGGCTGCAGGCGGTGGTTTAATCTATTCTTTGGTGCACTGTGAAAAAAAGTTTTTGGCCAAAAACTATCTGTCTTTCAGGCCAGTGAGAAAACATGCAGATATGTTCACATACATATCTGTCCTTAGAATTAGATGTGTGTCTAAAAAAAAAAAGTCAATTAACCTCTGTAATTTGTAGATAGTAAGAGAACCACTTGCATTTTGCTGTTCCCAATTTACAATGCAATGTCACTGTGGTCTAATATTCCTTTTTAAATTCATGAAGCTTCAATAAGTAGCCCTGCATTCAGTATGAACTGAAGTTACATATTTTTATCTCTTACAGTTTATATCAAATGATCTCTAAGCACTTCAGAACGAGCAGGTGCCTGATGATTTTTTCTCTTAGGTAAGTCTTTTGCAGACCCACAAATATGCACAAAATGTATTTACATTTGTGTATGAAGAACTACTTTTGAGTATGTGAACTATATAATTTTGGTTCAAAATGCTGTGCTTACCACATTTTACTTTCTCTCCCCCACCATTTTTTCAATAGAGCATTCCCCAAAGCTTTCTGCTGCACTTCTAGTAGAAGCGTTCATAGTGTTGGAATGCTTTTCCTCCTCCTGCTCTACAGTTCTTATACAGATTAAATTCCTCAGTGATGTTGGAAGGAAGATAAGACAGAGACTGCAAAATCATTTGCTTAATTTTAAAAAGAGTCTGTAGAAAAGCCATAAAGATGTGAAACTAAATGTATCACATTCCATATTTTATCACCTTGAAATTTTACTATTTGAAGCTACTTTTATTGCAACGCAGTTTCCTTATAGCTTTCAAAATAATCCATTTCTTCTAAGAGACAGGCAGTTCAGCTGGTTTTTTACAGAAGTCCTTAAATATATCAATTTTCTGATAAGACATGAGAAACCTATTACTCAACTCATCTTATCTATGAATTAGATTATTGATATGCCAAAAATTCATAGAATATTAAGAGTATAAATACAAGCAAACAACATCTCTACCTGAATTGTTCTAAGTTTTAGTTTTATAGGTCATGCTTTACTTCAAGAGCACATAGTAATTTGCAAAAGCTCTTTGGAATCTTCCTTTTGGCCCACTGCTGTGCTCTCTTCCAAATAGAGCTAACATTAAACTAATTTCTTTGACTCTTAATAATATATGTATCACAACCACCAAAGAGTTTCCTTTACATTATGCCCCTTGCCAAGCTCTGGCATCCTAATACTTCCGACTTTGCTCAGCAGTGAAAGTTAATTCAGTCTTTGTTTTACTTGCATCCATTCTGTTGATCTTTGAAGCTTTTGAAAAGTATATTTTAAATCAGAACTTTGATTGAAAGAACCTGAGGGTAAATATGCAGTGAATATTATGGGTGATTAATATTTAGGAGATGAGTGATCTTCTGAGAGCAAAGGTAAATGAGTACAAGCCCCGTTTTTTGTATGCCAGCTGCTGATGAACACTCTTGCAGTCTCCTTAAGTAGGAGCTACTTATTAAGCTCATATACAAAGAAAATGAGTCTTTGAGTTGCTTGCAATGACTGCTTTTAAGAGAAGTTGCTATTTGTAGTGCATTTCACCCTAATCAAAGCAACGATTGGCACTTAACGGTTGCAGAGGAGATATAAAAAATTTTTCATGTGTTGCGTAAAGCACGTAAAATATTACTATAGAAAAGTAATATCCAGTAGCACCAATAAAAATTGGTACTGAGATACATTCTCTCCCTTAGCTTTCCTTCTTTTTACTCCCTACAAGCAAGCAGACAGCTGACATGACTATAGATACCAGGCCATACAAAAAAAGACTACAGTATAGTTGCAGTTGTTAAAAATTGGTACCTCCAGTGCTTCGTTCAGCAGTATTGAAAGCTCAGGTATAGTCACAGAGAAAAGCATTAGGCTTGACTGCGTTCATGTAGAATGGCTGGTCACCAGAGCCATAGGGTGTTTTATGATATGGCATATTAGATAGGATGACTGGTCAAAAGTAGTGTAGGATGAAAATCCTATGTATGCATGAGCATTTACATCTTTTTTTTCCCATGGAAAAATGTTGTTGACACAAAAGCATAGAGAATATCCAAATGTTTGTGACGAGTGATAGGAATAAATTTTTTGTTTGTTTGTTGATCTTTTTCTCATGGGGTACTTTCATAGTTTTCTTTGACTTGAGTTCCCGCTATTCAACCTCCTTTGGATGTATAGCAACATTCAGTCTCTGTGTACTGGCGTTAGTGCCTGTTACACTAGGCCCCAAGTGGAGCAACTAGGACAAACCAGGAGGCCCGGTATGAATTCCTCTGTCTGTGGAAATTCTGTCTGAATTCAGAATGGGGGTGTACAGTCCTGCTAGTCTCTAAGTCTTGAACTCTAAAAAATGGTTTTGGAAATAGAGCAAGCTAAATTTGTTCCTTTCTTTTAACAAGGAGTACTTCCAGATAACTATCTGTAGATCAGTGATTTGCTGAAAAAAATGTGAAGCTTAGGTTTATTAGGTACTGTGTGCTTTCTTAAGATGAAATTTGTCTAAGGGGTCATAAGTGAAGACTGCCCTTCTGAAGGGTCACCCTCAGAATGAGTACCTGTCAGTCTTGAGGTACTTGTATTTCTGTTCGTACAGCCAGAGGAAATAAAATTTTCTTTATGTAAACACAATGCAAATGACGAACTGCAACATCTTTTGAATAGTTTAAATCCTCTGTCAAAGTGGGCTGCTGTGATACAGAATCAATCAAGTTCTGCAAGTTAAATGGCATTTGTCTGAAGACAACAAACTTTCTGTCAACACCATATTATGTTGAGAAATTTTTTTTTTTCCAATCCCATTTGAAAAAATGAATCAATGTTTTAGTGCTCCTTATAGGGCGGTAGCATTGCTATTGTGATGACTTGCTCTTGAATGAAATTTAAGATCTGTCCATGTGTCTATTTCCTTAAAGAATATGTTTTTTCTTTAAAAAAAAGCACAGGCTAATGATCTATTACCAGGTCTGAACAGAATGAACATCTATGATAAAGCTCGGCATCTGATAATACCTTAAGAAAGTCAGTAAATCTCTCATCCTGACTGTGACATTCGAGCAGGAAAAAAAGTACAGCAAAGATTAATAGATAAATTAATACAAAAAAAGATTTGTAATTATCCTGGAGATAGAATTTAGAGTTTGTATTAAAAAATTAATATCCTGTGAAAAAAATACAGTTTACTTAGTGAGAGAATGAAGGAATGACTAATGGCTCAGCAGCGTACACATATGTTCATGACCAGAGAGGAAGGAGGAATAGCTTTTCCCTACAGTAGGTATAAGTATAAAGGTTCATAAAGGGAATATTTACCCCATTTGCATTTCTGGCATCCATCTGAACAAGGTACGCAATCTTCAGAGTCAGGATCTTCCACCTCACCTGTGTTTTACAAATCAGCAGTTTGGGTGTATTCTAGATAATAGAAGCCCAAAACTTAGCAAAGTTCCTGGGAATAAGCTTTATCCAAAAAGGAGAAAGATTCACAGTAATTTCTTTTCTCACTTGTTCTTGTGTAACCCCACTCAATTTGCAGAAAAATACTCCTATTTTATATTAGCATGGTATTAGAAGAGAATCAGAGCTGGAATTTAAGGACCTCTGGATCAGGTGTGATTGTATATTACAAAACAGGAGCCAAGATGCTTAACCAGATTTCCGAAACAAATTAAACAGAGTATTTGTAAACTCCTACTGAAGGATGCTTACCTTCTCTACACGTATGCTTCTGACATGTATTTTGAGTAAGGTAGTAGCCTCTGAAACATCTTTTGCAGTGGCTGGAGTTCAGGCATACCTCACAGTGGCTAAAGCAAGCCATGCAGATATGCTCTGAATGGTAGTGACCTGGAGGACAGCTCTCTCTGCACTCCCCGTGATACAGGAAACGTTCAATCCCTCTTCTATCTGTGTGGCAAACAAATAGGAAAATGGTGTCAGCAACAGAGGAAAATTGGCATAAGAATCTTCGTAATGAATCTCCAGTGATGCAGCTGACGAGAATTGATATCGGTCACTGGTAGATTTGCACAGATTTAGACCAGATGAGCTAAAATATAAAAGATTCAGGACTGCAAACGTTCCTCATTCCTGAAGATATATGACATATAAATATGTCATGCTAGTGTATAATTACTGTTTGCATTCATTAATCAAAAAAAAAAAGGATTAAGAGTTTTCCATTACTGAGTTCCCTTGCAGTGGACTTATTGTATATGCCCACATAGAATTTCCATTTAGAAAGTAAAGCTGTCCACTTCACCTGTGGAAAGGATCAGACTGTTTCCATAGTAGATTAATCTGTAACTTTCATCCTAGTTACAGCTAGACTCTGGAATCATTTAGATTTGAATATGAATAGCAAATGCGCGTCATGTGCAAATGCTATCAGAGAATTAGCATTCTCTAGTGCATGGAAAACTGAGAGTACTCTTCTTCAAATCCTTCTGAATGAAATCTGTGAAAACACCTGTGACTCCACATGCCATGTGCTGCAACATGAGCATTTTTTGAACAGGTTATCCCATAACATAAATGACATACATTAATGTGCTAAGTGTGCTTGATTGCTTTACCTAAAGAGAAAGCATTTACTTATGACAATTTATTTTTGATCTTTTCTAGCTTCCTCAGGGTGTGACTCTCATCAGTGTCTTCATTGCCTGATATAGAGTGTCCTGGGTTCAGCAGCAGCAGTCATTTTTTCTCCTGCTTGGTAGCTGGTGCAGTGCTGTGCTTTTGATTTGGGGCCTGGGAGCAGCGCTGATAACACCAGTGTTTTCAGTTACTGCTTGGTAGTGTTTTGGTCTGACCAAGGACTTTCTGAGTCTCATGCTCTGCCAGGGAGGAGGGGGAGCCGGGAGGAAGCAGAGACAGGACACCTGACCCAAACTGACCAAAGAGGTTATTCCATACCACAGCGTGTCATGCCCAGGATGTGAAAGTGGAGGACAGAGACCCGGAAGGGTGTGGCGGTGGTGCAGTGGGGGGTTCGCTGCTGGGGGCTGCAGTGGCTGGGTCGGGCTTGGTGAGCAGTTGTATTCTTTTTCCTTGTATTTCTCTTGTATTATTATTGATGGTAGCAGTAGTGATTTGTGTTATACCTCAGGTCCTGGACTGTTCTTATCTCAAGCTGTGCGAGTTGCATTTTTTTTCGATTCTCCTCCCCATCCCCCCAGGACTGGGGGAAGAAAGAGAGGGAAGTGAGTGAGTGAGTGAGTGAGTAAATCTTTGTGAGTTTTAGAGGCTTAAACCAAGAGAAGATAAAGGCAGAAATTTATATTGCTGCCCAGTATAAGGAGAGACTTGGGGAACAATTACATCAACTTTTCCAGCATGCTGGACTTGAAGAACCATTTGAAACTTTAATCTACTGAGTCACATTTCTCAAAGTGAGAAAGTCAATCTCATAATCAAATTAATGCCACCTATATTAGTGTTTTCTTGTAATCCAGACACTTATTACAAAATAAAGCCTGGGCCATTAATGACTAGGACTGAAATGGAGGTATCAGCTGAAAGGGAAAAGGCTGTGGATCCATCATGATTTCAAAGAAAAAGCTTGCCAAAAATTCTTCTTTATTAAGTGAATTTAAAGTTAAACCTTAACTACTCATTTCCAGTGGCAATTCAGTCTATCTACACATACTCGTATGTAATATCTTCAAGTTCTTCATTCGTCAGGTGTTACAGAGGCAAGAGAGAATAATTTTTAAAATAGAGGTTCAAGAGGAGAAGAGTTACTTTTCTGAACAACCAGAAATTTAACTGTATTACCCTCTCTCTCCACCTAGGCTTTATAAAAATGTGACAAAAAGTATGAGTTTTTATGTGTGTCAGTGGTAAGCTTCTCTTTGCATGCCCCATTTTGCCAGCTGGAAGGACACAGCAGTCTGTGGTTGGCTTGTTTCCTTACCTTCCCCAGACATTTTGGAAAGCACCCTGCTTGCTTGTGCGTTTCAGGGTAGGACATACTATGTAGAGGCTGAGGGAGACATGTATGGAGCTTTCTTTTCCAGAGGCAGCCTATGCAGGCTTTCTGATCTTTTTTTCCCGTGCTACACTTTCTGTTAACATAGCTCCTATTCAAAATACACCAAGGGAAATACATAAAGATGCAAGGACAATGCAGAGTTGTGTTTTCTTGTAGTTTTAAAAAGATGAATGGAGCTCCAAATCCCTTCAGGATTAAAACAAGATTAAGGTGCAGATCAGTAGCAAAGACACTATTTGTATTATTGGCTCTATCAACTGTGAGAGAAGGGGGAAAAGGGAACTTGGAGGCCAAGCAAGGGGAAAAGGCTGCACGAGAAAATCTTTCTTACCTGTTCCACAAGTGGTGCATTTGTTAGGTTCACTTCCACCGCAGTCCAGGCAGGTATGATGGCACAAATGACATTGTCCTTTGAATTCAAACTTTCCTCTGGGGCATTGCATAATGCAGCGACCATCATCAAAGACTCTTTTGAGGCAGAGAGGCATAATTACAAATTTAGCAACTACTTGTTTTTTAAGTTTAATAAAAACTAACAATTAACCCAGGATATTTTCCCTTCACTTTATTCTCAAGAGTCTTTGAGCTTTACTCTTTCATTTTCCTGATCTTGTTTATAGCATTTATTAAGCATAAAGTCAACCATATTTTGAACCTGGATCTTAGACTTCAGAGATTAGATTTTTTCTGAGAAAAAATCATCTTTTATAGTGTACCTAAACGTCCTTGTACCATAATCACTGCTGTCATCACTTATGTCAGAAGGAAAAGAAGACTTAGTATTTCTCTGTGAAGGAATGGTTTGTCTGTTGAAGTTTTGTATTAGTTTTACTTTAAAGGTTTCCTGTGAACAGTACTATGGCTTCAGTAAAATGACTTTGTACATGAAGTCAAACATCTATCTGAATTTTGGCCTTTAGGAGCTGTATTATTTAGACTAGTGTGTCTGCAAATACTTAGGAGATCTGCTGCTAGATGTTCTCTTTTTACTAGGTAATGTTTGCTACAGAATCCTTTTGTCTGATGAGAATTTCTGGTCCATTTTTCTCTGCTACTTAATGTCTGTGGGCTTTAATGTGTTTGGAAGAAAATTAGAAAAGACATGACTGTTAAAAGAATATGAAACAAGTTGCCTAGAATTTGACTATATTTTCTTCCATGTTTAACTATTTTGACCAGTCTGGTATCTGAGGACTTGGGAGTCAATTTTTTGAGAAGCTGAGCACCATTCACGATCTTAGTGCAGATTCCGAGACTATCAACTTATGTGTACACTGAAAGAGCAGTAGGTTTTCTATAACTTTAAGATAGTGTAAGCTTCCTTGGAGACAGGAAATGGCATTAGAAAATGCCTGAAATATGCCTTCATAAATCTGAATTGCTATGATCATCATCAGATTTATTCTGAAAGAAGAGGAGAAAAATATCTGCAAAGTTTAAAATGAGTTCTGTCAAATATTCTTTGAAACTATTTAAAATTTTCCATGATTGGAAAAGTCTAGCCTTATATGAAGTGTGAAAACAGAAGAATAGGCCATCATGTAAACAGCCTTCCTGAAGTACATTAACAAAGGAAACTTAGGAATTAATTAAAAAAAATTGTGAGGCTCAAGACAGGCTGCTGGAGGGAATCAGGGAGAAACTTTTATGTGAATGCAAACTGCTCAGCAAAGATGCATCTCTGCTCTGGAGTCTGACAGTAAGATTTCAGTGAGATTTTCTGATTTCAAAGAAACCAACCTGCAACCTATGCAGGTTGGTTTCTGTGAAAATGGGACAATGTTACTGAAATACTGAAGGTAGCAGGGCTATACTTATATGACATGCAAACACTACTTTGTTCTACTACCTGTTCTGACTGTAACGGTAGCCATCCTTGCAAACAGCTCACACAGGTGAAAAGTACTTTTTTTCTCTGTGGTTTTCTTTTTTTTTTTTTTAATATAGCCCCTAATGGAAGTCACCAGAAGGTCAGATCTTGTCATTAACCTTTGCAGCATAAACATACAGTAAATGGATGGATGAGCAATTCTGTGAAAATCAGTTTGGACAAAATACCACAAATTCTACAATTTGCTACAATTGTAGTAAAATTGCTACATACTAAATACAAAATACTACTGTCATGGTTTAAGCCGTAAATTTCACTTCTCCCTCCTTTTCCGCCCCCCTCCTACCCCCCCCCCCCCCATTCCGATGGGGTGGAAATGGGGAGAAGAACCAAAGAAAATGTAAGTCCCACGGGTTGAGATAAGAACAGTCCAGTAACTAAGATACAATACAAATCACTACTGCCACCACCACCACCAATAATAATGACAAAGTAAATACAAAGGGAGAGGATACAACCGTTTCGCCACCCGATCGAGCCGAGAGACCGCGCGCCGCGAGAGAGACCACGCCGCTCCAGGGACCGCATGCCACGGGAGCCCCCCCCCCCCCCCCCCCCCGAATCCTACCTCCTGGGCATGATGTGCTGTGGTATGGAATAACCTCATTGGTCAGCCCGGGTCAGGCGCCCTGTCTCCCCTCCCCCAGCTTTTCTCTCTTTCCTGGTGTAACATGAGACTCTGCGGGGGAGGGAGGGGGAAAGACGAATCCATAACAATCCACCCCTTATTCCATACCATTCACATCATGCTCAGATCCCACATTTTCAAAATATCATCCCATATACGTATAGATGTACATATACATCCACACACACACACAGATGGAGAGATATAATCCCGTAGTGCCTGGGCCAATCCCTATAAAGCTGCTGAGTCCATCCAGTCCGTGATGTCAGGCTCCACCTTCTGTAACAGTCTTTCAGAGCAGGGGAGGCTGTGTGCAGTGTTGGATCGCTGCCTGTTGATGCTGATTGTTCCTTTACTGCAGAACTCGTCTGGTTTCATCAAAGTTCGTTCTTTGTTGGGATGATGGTCTGAGGGCCAGTCGCGGATGACTTGAAGACATCTAGTTGATGGGCTATAAAAAAGCACATTACATAACAAGCAGCAGCATGCAATTGAGTTCATTGGCTGTTCTCTCCTAGAATCAAATCTCCTTGAGGTACACATCGGACTTCCCCACCTTCCTGCATTACCCATCAAGTATATCCGGGTCCCTGAGCAAAAGCAATCCCACAAGTGGGTTTGCCTTTACCTGAAGCAGGAATAACCCAGACTGTCTTCCCCAGCAAATTCTTTATGTGCACCACAGGAACGTTGTCCCCCTCTACAGTATGTAGAAGTTCTGACAGGGCTGGAGCAGCTCTGCTGGCAGATCCTCTGGTGTTGACCAACCAGGGGGCCTTTAATAAATGTGTATCCCAATGTTTGAAAGTCCCATCACCCATTACTCTCAGTGTAGTTTTTAATAGTCCATTGTACCGTTCGATTTTCCCAGAGGCTGGTGCATGGTAGGGATATGATATACCCACTCAATGCCATGCTCTTTGGCCCAAGGTATCTATCAGGCTGTTCCGGAAATGAGTCCCGTTGTCTGACTCAGTTCTTTCTGGTGTGCCGTGTCGCCACAAAATCTGTTTCTCAAGACCCAGGATAGTGTTTCGGGCAGTGGTGTGGGGCACAGCGTATGTTTCCAACCATCCGGTGGTTGCTTCCACCATGGTAAGCACATGACGCTTGCCTTAGCGGGTTGGTGGGAGTGTAATATAATCAATCTGCCAAGCCTCCCCACATTTGTACTTCAGCCATCGTCCTCCATACCAAAGAGGCTTTAACCGTTCAGCCTGCTTAATTGCAGCACATGTTTCACAGTCATGAATAACCTGAGCAATAGTGTCCATTGTTAAGCCCACCCCTCGATCACGAGCCCATCTGTATGTTACATCTCTGCCCTGATGGCCTGAAGTGTCGTGGGCCCACCAGGCCAAAAATAATTCACCCTTATGTTGCCAATCTAAGTCCATCTGAGCCACTTCAATCTTAGCAGCTTGATCCACTTGTTGGTTGTTCTGGTGTTCCTCAGTAGCCCGACTCTTGGGTACACAAGCATCTACATGGTGTACCTCCACTACCAGATTCTGCACTCGGGCAGCGATGTCTTGCCACAGTGCAGCAGCCCTGACGGGTTTACCTCTGCGTTCCCAGTTGCCCTGCTTCCATTGCTGCAACCACCCCCACAGGGCATTCGCCACCATCCATGAGTCAGTATAGAGATAAAGTACTGGCCACTTTTCTCGTTCCGCAATGTCCAAGGCCAGCTGGATGGCTTTCACTTCTGCAAACTGACTCGATTCACCCTCCCCTTCAGCAGTTTCTGCAACTTGTCGTTGAGGACTCCATACTGCTGCCTTCCATCTACGGTGCTTTCCCACAATGCGACAAGACCCATCAGTAAATAAGGCATATTGCTTTTCACTTTCTGACAGTTCATTATATGGTGGGGCCTCTTCAGCACGCATCACTCCTTCCTCCTCTGGTGACCTTCCAAAATCTTTGCCCTCTGGCCAGTCCATGATGACTTCTAGAATTCATGGACGACTGGGATTTCCTGTTCGAGCTCGTTGCGTAATTAATGCTGCCCACTTACTCCATGTAGCATCAGTTGCATGATGTGTAGAGGAGACCCTGCCTTTGAACATCCAGCCCAGCACGGGCAACCGGGGTGCCAGGAGGAGCTGTGCTTCAGTGCCTATCACTTCTGAAGCAGCTCGAACCCCTTCATAGGCTGCCAATATCTCTTTTTCAGTTGGGGTACAGTTGGACTCAGGTCTTTTGTATCCCCGACTCTAAAAGCCGAGGGGTCGACCTCGAGTTTCCCCTGGAGCTTTCTGCCAGAGGCTCCAGGTAGGACCGTTCTCCCCAGCTGCGGTGTACAGTACATTTTTAACATCTGGCCCAGTCCGGACTGGTCCGAGGGCTACTGCACGAACTATCTCATGTTTAATTTGCTCAAAGGCTTGTTGTTGCTCAGGGCCCCATTTAAAATCATTTTTCTTCCAGGTCACATAATAGAGAGGGCTTACAGTCAAAGTGTAATTCGGGATGTGCATCCTCCAGAACCCCACAGCACCCAAGAAAGCTTGTGTTTCTTTCTTATTAGTTGGTGGCGACATTGCTGTTATCTTGTTGATCACATCTGTGGGGATCTGGCGACGTCCATCTTGCCATTTTATTCCCTAAAATTGAATCTCCTGTGCACATCCCTTGACCTTACTCTGTTTTATGGCAAAACCGGCTGTCAGCAGGATTTAGATTATTTTCTTCCCTTTCTCAAAGACTTCTTCTGCTGTATCACCCCACACAATGATGTCATCAATGTATTGCAGGTGTTCTGGAGCTTGCCCCTGTTCCAGTGCAGTCTGGATCAGTCCATGGCAGATGGTAGGGCTGTGTTTCCACCCCTGAGGCAGTCGGTTCCAAGCGTACTGGACGCCCCTCCAAGTAAAAGCAAACTGTGGCCTGCACTCCGCTGCCAGAGAAATTGAGAAAAAAGCATTGGCAATGTCAGTCGTGGCATCCCACTTGGCTGCCTTTGACTCCAGTTCATACTGAAGCTCTAGCATGTCTGGTACGGCAGCACTCAAGGATGGGGTAACTTCGTTCAGGCCACGATAGTCTACTGTTAGTCTCCACTGTCCATTAGACTTTCGCACTGGCCATATGGGGCTATTAAAGGGTGAGTGGGTCCTACTGATCACTCCTTGACTCTCTAATCTATGGATCAGCTTATGGATGGGAATCAGGGAGTCTCGGTTGGTGCGATACTGCCGCCGGTGCACTGTTGCGGTCGCGACTGGCACTTGGTGTTCTTCGACCTTCAACAATCCCACAGCAGAAGGATCCTCTGAGAGACGAGGCAAGGTGGACAGCTGCTCCACTTCCTCTGTCTCCAAGGCAGCAATACCGAAAGCCCATTGGTACCCTTTTGGGTCTTTGAAGTACCCTCTCCTGAGGTAATCTATGCCAAGGATACATGGAGCCTCTGGACCAGTCACAATGGGGTGTTTTTGGCATTCCTTCCCAGTCAGGCTGATTTCAGCCTCCAGTACAGTCAACTCTTGGCATCCTCCTGTCACTCCAGAAATAGAAATAGGTTCCACCCCTTGACAGCTTGATGGCATCAGAATACACTGTGCACTGGTATTTACTAGAGCCTTATACTTCTGTGGGACTGATGTGCCAGGCCATCTGATCCATACAGTCCAATAAGTTCGATTGTCCCCTACCTCCACCTGGCTGGAGGCAGGGCCCCTCTAGTAGTCATCACATTGGTCACTCATGTCTTGTAGAAATGGATTATTCTTCTTTACCACAGGAGCTGAAGTAAAATCTGCTCTTCCACTCCATCTGGGAACCTGCTCACCAGAGACTGAAGCCGCAGCCTTCATGGGGTGATCAGACTTGACCTTTGCTCTCTTTTTAAGTTCTGGCACCCGCTCCTCCAAAACTGAAGTAGGCTTTCCATCCCACTTCGTGATATCTTCTCCATGATCCCGCAGGTAAAACCATAGAGTGGCCCGTGGTGTATACCTTCTGTATCTTCTCTCTCGAACAGTAAGACGCCTTCTGTTAATAGCTGAGATGTGTGTTGGTACACGTGAGGAGCTGGATAGATCGTCTCTCAATTGTTGGAGGTCCTGGGACAGTTTTTCCATGGCTGAGATGATGGAAGGGGTGAGATTGTCTTCAAACTCTCGGAGTTTATAAATCATTTAATCCACTGTTGGTGGTCTTATGTCACTCCAGGTTATTGTTGCCAATGAATGGGCATATGATGGGGGTGCATTTCGTGTAAATTTCCGCCACATGGGTCGTGTACATTTGACTTCATCTGGATCTATGGGTATATCCCCAACATTCGGCTTGGTGATATAGATCATCTCTACAATGGCTGATTCTCTCAGAGACTGGATGCTTTTCTCTAGAGTAGTCCACTTGGCCGAACGACTCATAACATCATCCTTGTATGGAAACCTATCTTTCACAGCTGCCAAGAGCCGCTTCCAAAGGCTGAGGGACTTTTTCTCTCTTGCAATTGCTTTGTCAATTCCCCCTTCCCTGGCAAGTGATCCCAGCTGTTTGGCTTCACTACCTTCTAGTTCATGACCGTCGGTCCCATTGTCCCAGCATCGGAGCAGCCAGGTGATGATGTGCTCCCCTGGCTGACGGGTGAAGTCTTTTCGCATATTCCGTAGCTCGGTCGAGGTCCGAGATCGAGAAGTCACCTCTTCCTTTTCTTCTTCTTCTTCATCATGTGGTAATAACTCCTGGTCAGATGCTGTCCCAGGTGGTGACGTTTCTTCGTCTTGTTTCATCTTTCCTGCCTCTTCTTTGTTCTTCCTCTTGCATACAGGGGCAACCGATATTGGTATGAGTTGGTCCTCTGGTTTAGGTGCGGTGATTATTACTGTGGTTTGGGTAGCCGCCGTACTTGTCACTGGGGTTTGAGTCGTGGCTGTACCTGTCACTGGTGATGGTGTAGTTGCTGTGCTTGGAGCTGGAGTAGCTGCATTGTCCATTACTCCGCCCTCAGATCCAGAGATGTTTTTTTTCCTTTTGAAGATGCTGAACAGTGTTAAACAAGGCTCTGTAAGCATAAACCAAGCCCCAGCACGTTGCCATGATTTGTCCATCTCTGGTGTGACCAGAATGATCACACACGTCCTTTAAATGTTTTACTAATTTTTCTGGGTTTTGCATTTGTTCATTGGTGAAGTTCCAAAGCACTGGAGGGGCCCACTGGCCCAAGTACTTGCCCATACTATCCCACACACCCTGCCACTCATGACTGTCCAGCCTTGGGGAAAATCTCTCGGCCATCCTGGATTGTGGTCTAACCCCAGACATGGCCCACACCCCACTCTGCTTAACTCTCCGGACCAGACTAAATAGTTGTGAGTACAACATATTCAGTATGTGTGCCAACATGATAATTCCCGTCACCACCAGCAGGCAGGTCTCAAGGGTATCTAAAGGCCGTTCAAAACCTTCAGAGTTCTCAAACAGTGTTGTAAACGGCCTGGTGGGGGCGCTGGGAGCACAAAAGAATGTCTCCTTCACAGGCTGACCACCCGAGGAGGTGAAAAGAGACGTGTAATTGCTAAAAACTTCCATTATATACCTCCCAAAGTATAGAGTTGGTGACCACACCGGAAACACAAACCGGGTCAGTTTCATGATCACTGAGTCTATTGTATTAACAATCCGTGCAATACAGTATAATGTAACAAGAACCTTAACCCAAAACCCAGATCTGAAAAACGTTAAGATAAGAAGAACCGGCTGTAAGTAAAGTATCATACACTGAACTTGTGAGAACCAGAGCAACAACTTTGAGAGCCAGTAAATCAGCATTGTGGCGAGTGGCTATTTTGTCTTTATCTCAACCCTTAAGTGCCCCACGTTGGGCGCCAAAACTGTCGTGGTTTAAACCGTAAATTTCCCTTCTCCCTCCTTTTCCGCCCCCCCCTCTTCTCCCCCCCATTCCGATGGGGGGGAGATGGGGAGAACCGAAGAAAATGTAAGTCCCATGGGTTGAGATAAGAACAGTCCAGTAACTAAGATACAATACAAATCACTACTGCCACCACCACCAACAATAATAATGACAAAGTAAATACAAAGGGAGAGGATACAACCGTTTCGCCACACGACCGAGCCGAGAGACCGCGCGCCGCTCCAGGGACCGCGTGGCGCGAGAGCCCCGCCCCTGAATCCCACCTCCTGGGCATGACGTGCTGTGGTATGGAATAACCTCATTGGTCAGCCCGGGTCAGGCGCCCTGTCTCCCCTCCCCCAGCTTTTCTCATTTTCCCAGCGTAGCATGAGACTCTGCGGGGGGGTGTGTGTGTGTGGGAAAGCCAAACCCATAACAACTACAATTCCATATTTTTTAAAAAAGAGGTAACTGCATTCTTCATTGCCAAAGAATACGGTGTGACAGTGATTTTGAAATGAAATAAGGTGACATCTACTGCTGAGTTTTCACAAAGAACAGGGATTGTTCAGTGTTTTCATTTTCACTTTATTGTCAGTAATTCCTCCCCCCATGTCTTTTCATCCTTTTCAAAGAGGAAAGGCGCACCCCTGTAGGAAAGGAGCACTGCTGATTTGTATTATCTGTTGCCCACTCTGTTTAAACCAGACACAACCTGAAGCTCTCAAGAGCAACAGGATTTAGGATTCTTTTTCAATTAAATAGGTCTATTTCAGGTATATAATGAATCGTGTCCATTGGAAGGATTTACTCTTTTGCCTCTGGATGAGATTTTTCTTTGTTCTTATTTCTTTTACTACTGGCCATGCTAATGTGACTTTCTAACAGCTTTCATAATGTGCAAAGGGGCACAGAAAGCTTTTATAAACCTTAGACACCAAACCTGAAAACTGTCAGAGGATTTGTCATGGGAGAGACAGCATCACCCTTCCAAATGGTCAGAGACCTCATTGCTGCAAACACGTAGGTAGTTTTGCCTAATAATGCTGTTCTTTACCTTGTTTTGCAAATATCTCTGTGTAAAGCTCACAAAATAGGTTGCAAGGAAATACAGACAATCTGCTTTTAATGAAGTTGTGAATCACAGAAATCCAGTCCATAGCCCAAAATTCTGTCCAGAGTTCCTGTGCTAATGCCATTTCTGACACAATACACCTTAATTTAATGATGTTTTCTTAGTGATTAATTTTTTTTTGGACTCCATTGGTCCTGGTGTGTCTCTCATTTGTGTAGTCATACCACAGATATCTTCAGGGTAAATTGCAGGATTGAGTGGGGATTTTTTTCTATGCCTTACAGGGCCTCACTCTGATTTCATACTGGTGTAAATATCAGCTGACTACTATGAATTCCAGTGCAAGAAAACCAGAGCTGTCAGTGTGAGAATAAAGATGACTGGTAGGACGTGAGTTTAAAACCAGCAGACTCCTGGATTAGCTGTGAGATGACCTAAACATAAGCCTCTGCTCTGAAGAGTCCTGCAGAAAAACTTCTTTCTATTTCTGGTCACATCTTACGGCAGGTTAGAAAAATCAGCCTAACTTAAACCTCCTTTGTTAGGGAGCAAAGTTCAGGTGCTATGAATATCTTCTGAATTAGGTCACTGCTAACCTCAGTGTCCATATCCGTGCCTTGTACCAAACTCTATGTGCATGTACAACTCCAGATGCCCTAGATTCTAGCTGTTAAATATGTCACTGTAGTGATTCTAGCAATCATGATTTTGAGAGGATGACAACAAAAGAAAGACTATTCAATGTATTAAAAGAAATCTTTCTGTATCTGTGGGAATCATCTGGCTAAATGTCAGCTGCACATGTAGCAAACTACCTTGTCCACATAGCATTTGTTTTCTCACTCGCCCTAGTTTTGTTTGCCCTAATCATTTGTTGCTTCTTCAGTTGACTCTAGAAGCTAGTGCTGAAGACCATACAGCCATTTCTTCAGGTGATGATGCCAGGTCTTTGTCCTACCCTGTGCTGGGAGACAATTACCTTGTGAGTGGGCAGCCGATGCAGTTGTCTGGCTCAGGTCCAATGCACTTCTGACAGGATGCTTCACACAACTGACATTTTTGGGAATCATCAAGATATTCCCCTGGCAGAAGAAAAATAGTTTATTTCAGATCAACACCTTGCATTAATAAAAAAGAAGGCAAAATTCCAGGCTGGAAAGCATAATGAGTAAAACACGTTAGAGATGTTTGAATTACTGAAATGAGCACATTTCCCTGTAGTATCAGGAAAACAAGTACTGTGTCTTTTGGTGAACCAGCATACTCAGAATTAATAGTTTCTAGTCCTTATTTACTTTCTTATTTATTTATTTATTTACTTACTTACTTACTTATATTTTCCATGTAACTCTGAAAGAGTCATTCTTGTTGCTCAGGTTAATGCTATTTTTTTTTGCATCAGTTGGAGTAATGGAAGACTTTAAGATTCACCATGGAAAGTTAAATCAAAGCCAGTGCTACCTAGGAGTTTTCATTACCTTATGCCCTTTGGTGGAGCTGCAACATGCTCCTTATGGCAAGCTGCAGCATAAAGAGTGGGCTGTGGGGTATGTTACATGAGGAGAAGGACAGCTTCAGTTAGTCAGAGGCATGTTGGTGTTTCCCAAACCTCCAGCTATAGCACCTCTTGTTCTCCAAAGTTGCTGCTGGAAGACTCCACACTTAAAAAACTTAGGCTCTTGTTTAGGCTGAATGAAAATTTGGAGCCCAAGTGCCTGTTTGGACTTGAAAAATATATGACTTGTTACCTTAAAACTGAGAAAAGGATACAAGAACTCTCAGTACTAAATACTGTGCCACCAAAGAGCAAAGTTTTCTTCATTATTCACTAGATATTAATTAAACGATTGGTAGAAACAGGTAAGCTATATGCTTCATAACTCTCAGAGCAGAAGTATTGATTAGGTAAGTAGCATGAATACTGTATCTGTGTGCAGCATTGTGTGGAGACAGTAAATCGATTTATCATGGAGTTTTATAAAGCTCAAGGTTTTTTTTAATGTCAATTTTTCACTGGAAAATTTATTCTGAGTGTCTATATTTGAAAGAATTGGCTGTTCCTTCATTCATAAGTAATAGAAGAGGTTGGGCAGATACTCCTATATAATAAATACAAATAAATATCCATAAACCCTGAAGTTTCTATGGATACTTCAACATGGAGAAACTCTTTCCATTTACTTACATTGCTGGAGGGAAAAACAGATTTGGCAAATGTGGTGAGCTTTAAGAGTCAAAATACAAATGTGGAATGACTTAGTTTTGGCTTTCAGTTACAATGAGTTCCTTACACTGAAGAGCAAATGTACTGTATAAGCAACTATTGCTGTAAGTGTAAAATGATGCAGGAAAGAAATGCATTCTAAAATACAGCAATTTACATTCTCTGTCCCTTGCATTTTCTACTCCTTATCAATCTGTATTAACAAATTTTGCAATAGTTGAAGTCTCTGGTATGAGATGTAAGCTAGGATAGTACTTATGCTTAAGGGGATGGGAAGAGTATCGTTATAAAGGCATACTAACTGGAACTTCCAGCCAACAGTGGAAGAAAGCTGAGGTACGCAAAATGTAGGTAAAGATACAATTTTCATTTTGTAAAGACGCTGTGTCTCCTGAAGGAAGGAAAATGGTAAAAGGCAAGCCAAAAGCCGGTGACAGCCACATAAAACAAAGATAGTGCTCCTCAGAGGCTGCTCTGGGATCAGTGCTAACTAGGAAGAAGCTCAGAACCAGGAGCAAATGAACAGTCCCTTGATGAGATTGGGGAAACAAGTATGTGTAAGCATACACATTCACACATTTTTATTGTTCTCATTATCCAAAAAGCATTCAGTATATGTATGTATTTGCATGCATTTATGCAACCCCACACATCCCCATGTAGGCAAAACCTTGAATGGCATATTGTCATATGCATATTGACGTATGAAAATTGGCATAATTCAGCGGAAGTGGTATAGCTTTTCGGCACTGCAACACTGTATCTTGTATGATGGATTGATTTATAAATGACTGATGATAAAAACATTATAAATTGTATAGTTGTTTGACAGAGAACTCAGCAGGATTCTGAATTTATCCAGATATTACTGAGATAAAATGTTGTGTTGGTGAATATCACAATACAGGGAGTATTTATAATTCTCACTTACTAGAAAAAAAAGACTGTGGCCTGCTGTCTGGTAGATCATCAGACCATCGACATATTTGTTTAATGTAGACCTCTTGAGCCTTTGCAATATGTATTCAGAGGGTATAACACGGAATGCCATGAGATTTTTAAATATAATTTAATACATATATATACACACACATGTATTTGGACAATACACAGCCATGAAAAAAATGCAGTGTCTGGAGTGTCTTCCTATTACAGGTCTGATGGCTTTGTGCTTTATTCTACTGGCTTTACATCATCAGGGCAATGTTATTAAATAAAGGCTTCTCTGATGTTTTGTGATTCATGTTAGAAAAACTTTTTGTTTCTCCAGTCCATCCCTTTACTTGCACTCACTCCTCTGTTATTATCCATCAGACCTGAGCTACTAATTCATACGCCTCGCTATGCCAAATAAAATCCTTCCCACATGGTAGAATTGCTTAGTTTTAAAAGGTTTTTATTATTTCTTTGTTACGCCTTTCATTGGAAGTGCTGTAATTAATTTCAGCTGGGCTGAAGCAGTGCCAGGAAGACCAGTTTTCTGCTTACTTTATCATCCAAGCTGAAGCATTTTAAAGCATACTCTTATAAGAATGTGCACCAGAAAATACTTACATATCAGGCCATCTGAATTGCAAGTCACATCTAAAACTGTAACTCTGCCATTAAATGTTAAAAAAATAGTTTCTTGTGTATATTCATGGATTTCACACTGAAATGCAACTTTAAAGAAGACTTTTAAAGTATTCCACGTTAGTTTAACTGTTTGCCATAATTTCTTGTGGGCAAAATATTTCTTCACAAATCTTGCTAGACGAATGCTAGTTATCAAAGCCTCAACATTTTTTTTTTAATCTAGATTGGGATTTGTTGTCTGTCCAACATACATACGGGGGGAATACTCTCAGCAACTTGTCTCAGCTATGCCTTCAATCAGACAATGCTGTCATGTCATGATCCTCCCATATTTAACCTTCATTTATATCTCAATTCTGTTACCTTGCTACCTTGTTTAAACAAAACCCAAACAAACAGGAACTGAAGGTATTATAGAAATATGGCTATGTTAACAGACATAATGCCTCATAATGGGAAGATTTTAATGCAAAATTTTTAATGTCCCTAGTTGGAAATGTCTTTAGCTGTGTATCAGAACAGCACATTTGGGCTGAGTTCTTATCACTTTATGATGCACTTTAAAATGAGGTAAGGACTCTTAAATCCCATTAAGGAGGAAGAAATATCGAATTGCAGTGAGACTGACAAGTTAGGGTGTCATAGCAAACTAGAACTCTAGTCTGAGTCCCAGACTAAAGCACTGTCATACTTGGCAGGCGATTACTATGTCTTTGCATAAGCAGCGTTAAGTGTACAGCTTACCTAGTTTTAGTTAACTATTTCTCTCCTGCTTTCCAAAAGCTGTGTCATTCATTGACAGCACATGGTATTTCAGGAAACCAGTTGGATGAGGGTGTAAATATCCTTCTAAGTTATGCATGGAGATACACAGTTTTGTGTGCTCGCAGTCATAAATGAATCTTTCTGTTGTAGCCCTCCCATGAGACTTATTCACTGCAAGACATGTGTTACTTCCCCGTTTTTCTTAAATCAAAACATCACATTATCTAATATAAAAATGTTCATTGCTTGTCTTCTATAGCACTGCCCCATGGGCTTTTCTTCATAGTCAATGAAAAAATGACCTTATTTCTTCCCTTTTGCTCATTTACTTTCATGGGAACCTGATATGGATTTTGTACTTGGGCTTTTGTATGTGTAATCCATGGGTTACAAAAGTTTTAGAGAGCAGATAAAGAAACATTGATCAGAATTGTTTTTCATCAATCAGCAGTGAGGACTGGAAGGATTTAGGCTTAAGGAGCTCTATGCTTTTTTCCATGTTTGACCTTGATACATCTTGTTTTGGCTGGCTTGTGGGATCAGCACCTTGAGTTTTGCCAAAGAAATATTTATCCATAAAGCTTAAGGCCATACAGACTAACCTGCATATAACAAGCCATTAGAATTCACCCTGAGGATTCCTCTTGAAGCTACTTCTTTGTTTAGCCCAAAACTTTAATGTTTGATAGATTACAGCTCCCTGAAATAATCTTGTCTCCATTTAAAAAATGCTAGGACCTTTCATTTCCCCCCAAATTTTGGGCAGTCATACAAAATTTGAGCCTGGTTTCCAATTATTTGACTGGCTTCAGCTTTCATTCTCCTGCTAGTTATTCTTCTCCACTCAGTCATTTTACATATTGACCAAATTTCTGCCTTCCTATTTGGGTATGCCAAAGGGATAAAGAAGATACCCTTCATGAGCAAAACTTTGGGGTGTATAATTTGAGGTGATGAGAGGGATTCAGGTTTGGGAGTCTTCTTTTCAAAAGTGCTTTGGGCAGTGACAAATCTGAAGGCTGAAATTAGGATGTTGGCTCCCAAGTCACCAAATCTCCCCCTTTTGCCAAGGGACAATGCAGAAACTTGAAAAGAGCTGAACATCTCTTCCCTGAGCAGTAGTGCAGAGAGCTGAGTGTGATATAATGATTTTAGGATGAAAGACCCTTTTGTTGCAGGATTAGCTGAGATCACACAGAGCCTCAGGTTAGCTTTGATTGTGACAGGCAGGAGAGAGGCAACTGCCCTTATCAACCACGCTATCTTACACAGCCCTTTATTCTTTTCCCTGCAGAATAAAAATATTTACATTAGCCAAAGCTGGCTTTTTTGCTGACACAAAGGGATTTTCTCCCCCTCTTTATTCTGTGTATTTCTTCCTTCATTTCTACGCAGTATTTATACAATGGTTGTTTCAGAAACTCACTGAAGTCAGAGCCCTCAGGGGTACTGAGTGGGCATAAATAGACTCCAGAAAGACATTTTTTTAGCATTTAAAAAGTCAACTTTAAACCTCCATTTGTACTATTATTATTTTTTTTTTAGCCTTTAAAAAATAACTTTTAAACCTCTGTAGGTACTAATGATGTCTATGCCTGGAAGTGAAAGCTGTCTGGGATCAGGGTTTCTCCCTGGCCTGTGTGAGCATAAAGGTTGGTGCCTGGCAAGGTTTTCTGCTCCTCATTTGGAGCCCGAAATTTGACAGCATTTCTATGAGAAAGTGGAAAAGGGAATGGAGCAATACTGAGCCGTATTGCTAACACTGTTCTGTACCCTTCTCACTTCTAGGAGTTGGAAATTCCATGGCAGTCTCAAAAGTTTTTACTGACAATGGAAAAAATCTACTTAGCCTCTCCATTCCTGAATCTTCCCAACTGGAATTCTCCATGTCTGATCTTGTAAAGCTTCAAATTCCTTGCGAAGCTCAGTGGCTGGGAATTTCCTAAAGGGCAGTGGAATGGAGACACCTGAATCTTATTGAAAATATTTCATCATGCTGATAGTAGTGCTTTGGTACCAGGTAGTTTCCTGTGAAACATGCAAAAGAAAGGTGGAAGCTGACTGTACACATTGAGTAAAGTTGGTGTCATTTGTACCTGGAGTACATTAAAGATAGAATCTTTCAATGCTGGAGGAAGACATGTCATAATCCAGTGGCAATCAAGGTAGCATGATGTCTCTCTCCTGTGTTTTAGAGCTAGAAGTATGTAATTTGTACACACAGAGCCTTTCCCTGCCAATGGGATTTCTGCAGTTTGATTTGCATAGACCTAAACCTGAAATGGGAAGAACGGGATGTTTCAGGGCAGTGTTTCAGCGGTGTTATCTGTCTTAAACAGAGAGACCCCTGCACATATTGTTTGTGCTGGAGATCTCAGCTTAATGAGGATGCGAAAACATATCTGCTGATCTACCGATTACCGGGCAGATTTCAGCAGGAAAATTATAGCCCCAACAAGATACAACAACATAGATTCATACTGCAAATCAAATGCAATTTCTGTTTAATTTCTGGAGATGAATATGTATTAAAGCCTGAAAGAAATCTGCCAAAAAGACACAAGCTTATCTCCTTGGAAGTAAGAAGCAAAACCAAAATAAGTCTTTAAATGAGAGGTATAATGCATTAAATTTGTTTTCCTATCTGTAACTCTTCAGCTAACTTGATACACTTACACTGGTGATTTTTCCTTGCTTAAAATATCCCCTGGCTCATCTTCACTATAAGCATTTCAGGAATAGTCAAGGCAACCTTATGTCCTGGGTTCAGCACTAAACCATGACACCTCTTTCCATGATTACCCTTGCAAAGCACAGTCTGGGTTGTTCCCTCTAACGTCATGTGTTCCACACTGAAGGCACAGAAATAGGAAATGATACATAAATTCACATATGGCTACAGAGAGGCTTTGTGACACTGTTTGGCTATGTGAGTTCTTTAAACCCTCCTTTCAGCATTCAGGGAGGCTGCGCTAAAGGCAGACCCAATAATAACACCATTTACACAACTTCAGTTCAGTGTGGCCCTGCTCTTGGAGTAAGAAAAGGGGCTACTTTATTTTGGGATGAATATTTGAGTTATTAATGTCTTTTGATCCAGTGGCATTGCACAGAATGGACACATTAGCATGGTCACAAGCCCCATGGCTGGCAGCAATTGCTATCCATGGGGACGGGCAACCAGGTGCTAGACTTTCCTTCTTACCCACATCTCAAAGAATATCTCCAGGCATCAGGAGGAGGGCAGTGGGCAGGCCAAGGACAATTGAAAACAGGAAAGATATGCAGCATTATCCTAATTGCAGCTAAATCACTTTAGTCATGCTCCAGTAAACATTCATTGGTATTACTGATTTTGCATGATGGAACCATTAACTCTCCTTGGGTAAATAAATATTCATTGCTTGTCAATGTTCTAGCTTCTCTGCCCCCAGGCTGATGGGAAAAACGAGTACTTTATTAGCTCACTGCGTAATACCATAAAGCAAAGATGTCTACAGTTCCGCGACGGGACAAGATTTTGTGCTTTGAGAAGTGATGTTGTTTTCCCAGAAGACCTTCAACAAATCCATCCCCAAACACTGAGAAACACTGATAAATAAATGATTATACAAGGGGCATTCTTCTAAGCTGTGCCTTGCCCATCTTTGGCAGCAAACTCATGAGCTGCTCCTAAAAAAAGGAGATGTAACAAATCCCAGCCTTTGGTGTGGCACTGAGAGGCTGCATTGTTGCTTACTGGAATTATTTTTTTTTAAATGCTCACAGCCTTCTCACCACAGTATGCTCTCCCTTGACCACATTTCTCATGCTAGAAGTGAGAACCGGCTCAATTTTTATGCAACAAACATTGCCTTGTAATCCAGAAAGAAAGTCCTTCCAGGATCGTTTCATAGTGAATGTGGCTATTAAAGTACAATTCTGAGGTGGTGTCTGCAACCCTCGCATAGCAATTGAACATTACTCTGGCAATCTCTCTGGCTTTATCCTGAGGATTTCAGCACATTTTCCTTAGTGAGACCCAATGTTACTGTGCTCTGAGACTTCACAGGAATGTCCCAGAACTTAAACAGATCTGAATACTGTTTGCTCATCAGTGTGGAACCAGGGGTGGAAACGTAGCTGTTGGTTGCACTTAGGACTGGCTGGTTGCAATTTTAAGGTTCAGAGCCTTATGCTGTTCTTAAGGACACTGTGTTGCTACCCACAGTTCTTCAGTCCTTCTAATGAGGAGGATTTAAGGGCCAATATATTATCATGATAGGTTGTAGTAAATAATCACATAACTGATTTCATAAAAAATTGAAATCTCCCAAGAAAGATTAACTAAGCCAAACAGAAATCAGTCTTTCCCCTAAACAAAGTCTTCATAAAAAATACATTTTCAACCTTTTTTTCTTCATCCATTGAAACTGCACATTCTGAACGAGTTTGTGCAAGTAGCTGGTGTAAGTTTCTTTTGGATGAAAACTTGACTGGTGTTTTTCTTTGTACGCTGTAAAACTTTTTTAATGCTTTTTAAAAATATTATGCACAAACATCTAATGGCAGAACTTTTCTTGATTCATTTTGTACCAATGACATGACAATTGCATACCCAATATAAATATAAAGCATGGTAATGGATCACAGACAAGTTATTGCTCCACAAGTTGTACTGCAAATTGAAAGCTTTGACTCATACAAGCAGTCACTTTAATGTTGTTACAGAAAACTTGAATTTATAACAGGCCTTCTTACAGTCATTCAGTTCATTAAATAATTTCACTAAAAAGCAGCAGACAGTTACCTAAAGTGCCTACTAATACAGATAATGCTCTCTCTGGCTGTGATACAAGTACTAAGAAGATTAACTTGGTCATCACCAGTTACAAGTCATATTTAGTGATGGGTGAAACTGCTGTACTTAGCTCTAGTATCTCTATCAACAGGTTTACTGTCCTCAAGGTTCATACAGTCATTATCTGACAATGCAGAACAAGCAGCAGCCCTATTACACAATATATTCAGTAGCAGGGGCTGCTCAGAATGTCACAGGACGTTAGAAAGCTGCAATCCCAATGGAGATTGGGGTAGCCTGTAAGGTCTCATACAAAAATCTTAATTAGAAAACAGTGTTCTCCACAGAGGGGGAGCTTGCAAAGCCTCCCCAGAAAGACGCAGGATATGCCAGCGTAGACTGGTGTGTGGGCAGGCAGGGTCTAAGCCAAGAGCTACAGAAGCTACTGGTCAGAAGCATAAGGTTTCCATCAACATATCTTGGCAGGTGTCTGATTTGCTGGTCCCACAACACTGGTGTGTGTCTGAGGTGGAGAGCTGCAGCTAGAAAGGGAGGAAAGCTGTAATCCTATCACAGAAAAGGAAACACTTTCATTATAAAATGATGCCGTCATACACCAGGCTTCTGGAGGATGCTCTGAAAGTCGGGCATGCTAATTTCATTTTTTTTTTTCTGGTTAAAAACAGTGTTAGCACATGTATGAGAGTTCCTTTTTTTTTTTTTTAAATCAAACCTGTCATTGTCTTTTAGACTTTGAGGTCTAGTTGGTGTCTAGTTTTCATTTAGATTTAGAATTCCATAAGGATTCTCCTAAGCAGACATGAACTGGAAAATACTTTACCATGGAAGTGATATGTCTTTACTAGAAGAGCATCTTCAATTTGTCACTGCTTTTTGATTTGTGATATAACTATGGCAGAAATCAATTAATAGATTTGGACTGATGCCATCCACAGTCCTTTCAGAGGTGGAGAAAAGTACTTTGTTTATACTTAGCAGACTCTGAATTTCCTAAAAAGATAACTCTTTATTTGCATGTCAACAACAGTGTCAAATACTGAACTACTCACCATTGAATTCAAGAGGGATGATCGATCACCTCAGAAAACTCTGCAGCTGCGAACAAACAAGCTTCCCTCAATTGCAATGCTGCCGCTGCAGCGATACTCTTGCACAAGGACTAACTATAGCGTTGCTTACGAATTCTGCTTGCATCTGGCCACTGCTATTAAGGCACCATAAATAAAAATAACCGAAGAGTCTGAGCTGACACCAGGAAGTGCTGGTTATCAATCTAAAACTCAGTTCTATGCTTAGATGTCTATGAGACTTCACAGTTCATTTATGGATACGTCCTCTAGAGCACACTTCTTTGGCCAGATCTATAACAAGCTCTTTGTATGTTTCTTACTCAAGGGAGATGAAATCTTGACTATCAAAGACACCATGATTCATTGAATTTCTCATAACAGTTGGAAGCCAAAGGTGGGGTGTGAGCTGAAAGAAGCCTTTCTATTGTATTGGTGTAAGGGTTAGGCCAACCTTTATTGCAGGTGTGGTCTCACCAAAAAACTGCTACGAATGTGCCATCCTATGTTATTTGCAGGATTGACAGGGAAAATGAGAATGATGACCTAACGTCTTGCTTTGGGACAATGAGATGTTTAAAGCTGAAAAGTGTTTTCGTTCAGAAAATTCTTTATATGGCATCAGTGAACCTCCTCAAAATGTCATCTGAATATATGACTTCTTGGGTAAGTTGCCACTTTGGTCTCCACTCAGTTCATGAGACTAAGTGGGAAATGAATGTGAGCAGCAGCTAATGCTGATTGAGGATCTCACTCTGGGGTCACAGATGAGTCTACATGGAGCTCTTTTGATTTACTGGCCAGGACAGACATCCTGCTGTTCTCAAGTGGCAGCCTGGAGTTGTGGTCTGAGGTATACCGGCTGTGAGTACTGGCATGTGAACAGACATCAATATCTCACTGCGTAAATGACCAAGTATGATGGCAAAGATGAAACCTTCCTCCTAAACTGTCTGAGCCAAAACGTAGTTATGCATTTCACTTTTTAACACTAAGCATGCAAGAGATTAGACTCATCACAAACTCTTACAGGTCAGAGGAAGCCGATGTTGTTACCCACTTGGGTTCAGATGTAGCTGTATTGCTACTACACTAAAGATGCCCTCCACAAAACCCAGACATCTGTGCAATCTTAAAACCATCACTTAAAAAAAAAAAAATCCACAATAAAATTAAACACCCTTACCCTCCCAATTTGCTTCAATGAATTGCATGTAGTGACGTATACCGTAAAGCTACCTGTGTCCTTCAACAAAGGTATTTTACATGTATATTATCAACATGTTTTTCCAGACCAAAAGAACAGGAATTTAGGTTAATTTAATAGAAAAAATAAAATATGGAATAACATTGATTTTGGCCAATATCAATTACAACAGAACTACCCTATTTTACAAATAACAATTGATCATTTTACACATGTACAGTATTTTTCAGTGAAAATGAATTTGGATATAACAATGTGTCAGTTCTTTTAAAGAAAACAAAGTTTTTAATTTCTTCTCTATAGTAGTGTTAGAGACATTTGTAAGTATCCAAACAAATTCTTTACAATCCATTACATAATTAAATCTCAATTATGAATATATATTTATATATAATATATATAATATTAACTTAAACTTTGAAAGCATTATGTTCTAGTTAAACATGTTATACTGAGAAATGAGGCAGTACCAGACTAGTAGGTAAACTAGCACAAGTTGAATTCGTTTAGATTTGAATGTTTATCAGGAATTTTGTAACGGGCACCAAAGGAGGCTGGCTGGCTCCTGTCATACCAAACCAAGTTGTAATAGTTTATCTGCTCTCTGCTAAAGGTGACACATTATCTCTATAGGTTTGTATCAATTTGTTTGCAAAACTTCCACAGTCAGTTTTGATCCCCTTTATTTTCTAACATTTACATGCTTAAAGACCTTGCAATCCATTTTCTTTTTATGTGTCCTGAAAAGACATCTGAAAAAGACACTTTGTATATTTAAAGTTTTATCCCCTGAAAACAGTATCTTCGCAATTAAATTTCATGTTTTCTCCTAAATGACTGTCTTTTGAACAGTATGCTAAGTTAAGCTGAGATAAATTAAACAGAAATTTGTACTGTCATCCATGTGCCTGGGTAAAGAGAGAAAGGCAGGAGCCAATTCTCTCACCACCTAGGATGGTTTTACAGTGAGGTAACTCCACTGGCCTCAGTAAAAGTATTCTTGCTAAAATTTTTATTGTGAGCAGTTAAAAGCAGATTCAGGCTTATCACGACACAACTGTTACACCAAGAGAATCACTCATTTATTGCCCTATATGGAATTATTCCTGGAGATGTATTTGGCACAATTATAAATCCAGTCCTGTAAACACATCCTGTCACAAATAGTCACACTGGCATATACATATGGGCACTAGGAAATAGCTCCATATATCTGTATGATAATATCCCCTTTTTTATGAAAGTTACAAGACAACAATAATTTATGACTACTTCTTACATGTTAGCAATGTTTTCTGACTTCCGAGATATACATTACTCTTGCTTATGCAAACCAAAAGAAGTAGTATCTTTTGAATTTGTTCACTATAGGAACAACTTCTTTTTTTTTTTTTTTTTTTGTTAAGTTTATTTGAAATAGCTTTGACAATTTAAAAAAATAAAATAAAAATCCTAGCATATCTGCTAATAAGCTAGCTGTCTAAAGATGAAATCTGTATGACCAAAACCACATTTTGGGCAAACATATATACATACTGCATGTGATACAAAACCCAGCACACAGCAGAGGAAGTAAGAAAGATGTGTGCAGAAATGTTCACTTTCATTTCTTTAAATACTGTTACAAAAGGGGCAGAACTTAGTCCTGCAGCTAATGATGTTTTTGATCCCCTCAGGAACTCAAGTTTCCCCTGTTGATACACACAGCACAAAAAAGACTAATGCATACATTTTTCTATAGTTTAGTTTTAATCCATGTAAACTTGGGTTGTATTCTTAAAACACTCTTTAAACATCTCAAGGGGAAAGAAGCAGGAAAAAAAGGGAAGAAAAAGGACCTTCAAAAAACAGGAATAATCCTCAGGTTGACAGGAAATCAAATCATGAGTTAAATGTTAATTTTGGCATCAAATGCTTTGGTCACACAATACTGACTCTGTGATTCTGGATGCTCAGTTCTAGACACCCAGTTATGAAAGGTAGGTGTGTTGTAGTTTTTTCATTTAAGTTCCAACAAACAGTTCACCATCTCCCCAAAGAGGCAGGGAGAGAGAGAGGTGGCTTTTTTTTTCTTTTTTTTTTCTTTTTTTTTTCCTTTTTTCCTTTTTTTCAATTATACAGATTAATCTATAAGTCTACAGGAGCAGGAGGATGCTGGGAAGTGTCAGTTCACCCCTTGTGCGTACATGTTCTGCAACATAACTGCTGAAGCACTTTCCGCTGGCAGAGATTGTTCTTTTTCACCAGCATACAGAATCCTCCCTCGGCCCAGGACTCTTCCGTGGCTTCCAGGGGGCAGCAGCAAGAGAAGAAGGGGAGGTTGAAGGTTTGGAGAGCATGGCGTGTACAATGGAGGAAGGTTTAATTGGTCAGACAGGCAGATTTGGTTGAAGAGACCATTCAGGAGCAGGCAGCAAGTAGGAAATTTGGTCCATCAAAAGGAATTTCAGTCAACAGCGTTTTTTTATTTTATTTTTTTTCAGGAAGAGGTATTGTGTGGTCCAACAGGGAATGATTGGTATCCATTTGTGAAAAGGAAAAGAAGATTAGAAAGAGAAAAATTAGAAAACAGTGATATTTACAGCAAAGAAATTTGTTCTCAATTGTTATGAATTAAAAGAATAAAACAGTCAAACCAAGGAAAAAGAATAAAACGTTCTCAACAGAAATGAAATCCCTATAGTGTGAGTGAGACTAGCAACCAGTGCTCAATTGTCAGGTAAAGAAATGAGGCCCTCTATGCTTTGTAAATTAACAGAAAACAAACCAACCATCTTCTGAACTTTCCTTGCCTATCTTAGTCTGTTGAGAACATGTGCTGTACGGCGGGATCCTGTGCAGTGCATTGCAATTGCCTGAAGGCCCACACACTGGTCTTTCCCTGTCATGGCAGCTGCACTTGAAGAATGGGAGAGACCACAGTGAGATGGGGAGTCCCCAGTTGTGGACAACCACATTTGTATCTGACTGAAGCTGGAAGTGTACAAATGAGGACAGATTTATCCAGCCATATTAAAAGACCAAACTGGTACATCAATTATCTGCACTGCAGAATTCAATTTGCAACAATATATTGAGATGGTGGTTAGTCAAAACTCTCAGCATTACACTTCCTCTTCATTTGTCCATCTGTATCTCACTGTCTCTGGATTTGCTCTAGATTACAATGACGTAAAAAGGCCTCATGACCAGTACCTGTAATGTAAGTTTATAAAAGACAGGATACTTTTCAAAGTTTGAAGGCCAGAATTCCAACAGGAGCTGTAAAGGTCCATGGAAACAAGACTTGGACCTGCAGCCTGTTTGTTTTTTTTTTTTTTTTTTTTATGTCTTTGGTAAAACTCCTACTAAAGCCAGCAGAAATGAGCTGGAGCCAAGAGTCATTGCCAGCTTTTTGTACATCTGATGTCAGGTATCTTCCATATGGTTTAACACTGGACTTTGTTCTGGTATGATTCTCCTGTTGGACTGCACTTGTTGGGCTGTGCCTAGAAGCAATTCATATAGTAACGTTTTTAGGGAAGCAAGATGTTATCTAAATATCTCTGTAATTGTGACATTTGAAAGGAATGAATATTAGTGAAAAAGTATGCCAATCATATGCAATAAGAATGCTGTCTTGATTGCCACAGAAAACTTTTCAGAGGAAAAGTGGAGATCTGAACTTTCTCTGAAGTTCAAATCTCCAAACCAGATTGGGTGCTCCCTATTTCAGAATTCTTTTGTCTTCACTACCCTTTCACATAATTCAAGCAACACTACAGGTATTTAAAATCCTTTTTACTTACCAGCATTTTCACAGTCTAAAGTGGCAAAATAGATAATAGTGATTCTATTGCTATTACATCAGAGTCTTTAGATAAAAACCTTTTGAAAGCAATGGCTTTTGAAAAACAGATAAGGAAGGAAAAGTAGGTTGTTGGCAGGGGGGAAATTATTTTAGGAAAATTCAGGTAAAGTGAATGTGACTAATCTTGTTAATACATGCAAATGTAGCTTCCTCCTTTTCATAAGACTGAAAAAATTAAGAACCTATGTAGGCCTCAAATCTAGACTGTAACAAAATAAAATAAATAGACCAAACCAACCCATACATGTAAAAGAAGAAGATAGTAGTGGTAAAATGAATCTCTTCAGATAATTTCACTCACCATCCTTGCAGACTGTTCCCACCACACAGACACCGGTGTCCAAGTTATAGCCGCTTGGACAGCTTGTACAGTTTCTGTCTCCTTGACCACTGCAATCCAAACAGCTGGCATCACATCTGAAAGACAGTGACAGGAGTTGGCCTTGTGGCATCATCATAGAAGCCCTCTTCTGTATTGCAAAGGGCTTGTTTCTAAAGGTATCAACTACTCTATTAATAATTCATTAACTACCCCTGCTTCTTTCCTCCAACCACTTTTTACTAAATAGCTGTATTATCCTACTAACTATGCAGAAGTAATCAACAAAAACATTAAGCTGATCGTGCATACAAACGCCAGCAAGACATGAGCTAAAGCCACAGGACGGAAACAACTGACCTGCTGCCCAGCCTTTTTCATCAGCCTTCTGCTTCCATCATATTTTCGTTGGAAGTAAAATTATTCGTGTGTATAAAACTGTAACACAGGGTGCCTCCCTTCCTGCCGTGAACTCAATGTGAGTAAATTATAAGTGATTCCAAAGGGCAACAAATGGTATTTGTTTAACAAAGAATGGAATGGAAAAAATGTCCCTTCCTTCCACAGCTCAGCCTCATCCAAGATTTATCCACACATTTGTATACAGTGACAGGTGAACTACCCTGTATAGAAGTCTGGTGATACACTCGTGCCATGCTTGTGGAATGGTCCCTATAAATAATGATTAACTTGTAATAACCCCCACTATTTTGACTGTTTTTTATTACTGAGAAATGCAGATCCTCTACCAGATTTATAAATATAAAACATGTCTATGCATATCTACATATATTCTCACTATTGGTTCTTTAAAAGTTAAGGGCACACATATATGTATAAGAAAAACACTTTTAGAAGATCTGATGAATATAGCTCTAAAAGACCAAACCCCAAACCCAAACAAACACTTTTCCTTCATTTGCATAGCATGCAATAAATTATTTTTAATTTTTTTAAGTCAGTAGTGGTGTTACGTTCTCATAAGCATTATCTTCTTCAACACAGGAATAGCTAATATATTGCCAAACATCGGACACATATATTAGCCACTGATCGTACCTCTTGCAGCTTTTGTATCCACTTTCAGTAGAGTGATCAAGGTAATAACCACTACTACAGGACTGCACACATCTTCCATCTTCCATAAAATAACCTTGTGTGCAGTTTATACAGGCATCTACTCCAGCACCTTAAACCAGAGAGAAAATATACTGTATTACTGGCTACTTCCTCGCATTGCCTAACAGATATCACCTTTAATGGTGGCAAAACCTTGTAACTTCAGAGACTGTACTTTTACCTGCCTTTCTTTCAAACAGCAGCATCAAGCAATAAAGGTATGTGGCTTGAATAAACTACTACATAATTTCAGTATATCTTTTTCTGAGAGAAATGGCTGTTGGTAGTTCTGAAGGTCACACAAAATATATCAGTCATTATCACATCCGAGACAGAAAATGGAGGGCATTACTGGAAAACAGAATAAACTCTACTAATGGCAGGGGGAGGGAGGAGAAATTTAAAAAATAAGAAAAAAAAAAGAAAAGCTTTTATACATATTTTCAATTAGAAAACTTAGATTTTCATGTTAGCCCAAGGATGTCTTCTGTTTTTAAAATATATACAAGAACTGCCAAGAGAATTAAGCTTTTACATATAAACAATCCTGTTATACTGTAGGTGTGATGTAGTAGAACATAATCAGTGCTAAAAACACAGAAGAAAGGAAATGATGCAGATAAATGTCAGTGGTGTACCTGCACATGTCGCACAGGAACGGTGACATGGTTCACATTCTTTACCATTATGATATTTTCCTTCTTCACAGCGGATAGCACATTTAGTGCCATGCAAACTATTATTAAAAGGAAAAAAGGACAGTGTTTGGGTAGATAACAGCAACAGAGGACAACAAGGTCATGCACAAACCAGTAATTATCTTTCAATAAAATAATAACCAATACCTTAGAATTCACCAGATTCCTTCATTGGTAGTATTTTATGAATTTAGAGACAACAATCTTACAAACTTTCTGTAAATACTACAAAGTAGTAGGGGACAGGAAGAAAATGAACAATACCAAACAGTACTAAAAATTCAGGCATGTAAAATTCAATTACCCACAAGGAATTTCTCACAGGGTCAGCATCACTGTATTAAAAAAAAATGCTAAGGGACTTGCTCACAAGATCTCATGCTCCTCTTGAAGAGACCTGCAGCATTTCCTTACATCATGCTACAGCACAGGTTAAGAGTAGATTCACAGTGAAGGAAATCACCACCTCTTTCTGCAATAGCAGTTTCCTTTGAAACCTCCTAACTGAACGCTAGTTCAGCATGGCTGGGGAGATTTGACCAAGATTACAGCCGGAGGTGTTCTCCCTGTGGGCACTTTTAAGAGAGCACAAAAGAGTGAGTAACAGAAAAAAAGAAACAGCATAAAGAGTCACATTTCCGTGCTTCTCTCTAAGTAGTTATGTTTTTCATGTTATAAGGTTACTACAGCAGTTTGCTGTTGGGGTTTGTGGCTGTTTGTTGTGTTGGGGTTTTTTTTCCCCCTTAAGCTAGGAATTTTCTGCCAGGTTTGCCACCTTCTGGGGAATTTCAGTTTTCATCCAATTTCTTTCTCTAAATATGCTCTTCAGCTCTGGGGATTGCTACCTTGAGTGAGTGAAACCCCCATTTTACAGACTGGATACAGCAAAGATGTGTGCTCAGCACCACTGGAAATTTTCAAGAATGTATATGGTCCCAATTTAGAAAAAGAAAAAAAAATAATTAGCCATTCAACACATCTAACAACTCCTGCTTTCTTTATATTTTTCCCCAGTCACACATTTCAAAGTGGTTTACAAGGCAGGAAGCATTATCATGTTTTTACACATGGAAGAACTAATAATTTGCCCACGTTTATTTAATGGCCCAGTAACAGAACTAGAACTGGAATCCAGGTCTCCCAAGACCTGCATAGCCTATGACCACTGATAATTCTGACGAGAAAATGCAGCAAATTTCAACCAACTGGGGAGCATGAAATGATTGTTCTGCAAGGCTGCACTTACCTGGCACACCCACACAGATGATATTTTTCCAAAACATTACTAAAAATCAATCTCAGTTTGCTAATATTGCCCAAGAAAACATTAAGTTTGGGCTAATTTGCTTTTGGTTTTTTTTTTTTTAAACGTTTTGATTTCTCCTCACAGTGAATAGACTTGTCTACTTTCTTCACCGGTGCTACAAACTGCTGTTTGTGTTAATGGATAGGGAAAGTCAGTTTCCAGGAGATGAAGAAAATGTGGGCATAACTTTTCTATAGCAACAGTGTCCTATAAGATACCAAACTATGTCATCTTTGGTCTCCTGGCATATTTGCTCATTGTAGCAACTTCTAGACAGCTAATTTACTAATTTGGTTTTGCAGTTACACAGAAGTTCATGCTGAGTGTATTAAAATTCTCCAAAATCTTAACATGAACTGCAAATTAAATAACATTTTAAAAAGGAAGCAGATACTCGCATTTCACGTAAGTATGAATAGACCAATGTTCTGATCTGATCCCATGCTTTCCTTCTGATTAGATCACATTTCCTTTTCAACAGGTCACTTTTAAAAAAAATAGATACTCATAATAAAACTTGTGCAGGCACTTGGAAAATCTAGATGCAACATAAATACACAGAAATGAGAATTCCTTTACAAAAATGTAAAGGAATTTAGCTATTGATGTCCTAGAGGCAAACAACATTCAGCTTTTATTAAGAGATGAAAATCCACTTTGATGGAAGGTAAAAGCCCCATGTTAAAACATTTGCAGAACGCTCATATTCTACAAGAAGAACCCCCTACAGATACTGAATCCTGACTTCATATTTTTTGTGGCATAAAGCCAGCATTCATTCCATCATGAATTTTACAAGATTTCTGGCCTTTGCTGCTTGGATCAAAAGGTCCTTCATTCATAAAGAAGCTTGAAATGTGTACTGCTGCTTTGTAGGTTTTACCTATCAGTTTCAAGAATGATTAAGTCCTCCTATGAATTAAAAATACCCACTGCTGTTTAAAATATGTGCACACTAAACTGGAATAGAATTGAGCCTGAGGTACTTCAGATAAGTGAATGACTGGATGTCTGAAGAAATACAATATAGATAAGAAATTACTTTCAAACCATCACAGGAATGAATCAGAAAGATCAATATGATTTATCAGCTTTACTGCTAAAATAACGCTTGACTGTAGGTCAAAAAAGGTGAAGAAGCCAGCTTGCCACATGACTGTGGTTTTCATTTTACCTAAAATGAAAGACCCACTAAAAACGGGTTGTTAGCCAAGATGGCATGCAATAGTAGAAGAAAATAATATATTACAAACTAAACACTGACGAAACACACGAAATGAGGGCCATTCAAGGTTAAACAGCTATCTGATGTTCTTCATTGTATTCAAAACCTTGTAGACCTCTTCAGGTATGGTGTTTACCGACATCCATCATTTCCTTACCTTAGGCCATGTTTGCATTCTGTGCAGATTTGGTATTCAACACATGTCTTACAGTTTTCACTACATTTTCGGCAAACAATCTTATCTACAAAGGAGAAAAGAGAACAGCCCAGAAAACCCTGGTCAGTTTAATAAAACTATATGGATATATTATTACACAACTTACTACTTTCTAGCTTGACATCAGGAAGGGTAACAGCAAGCTAGACTAGAGCAGCTAAATTCTGCCTATCATTAGCTTTTCCCATCAAACATCAAAGGGTTTAATCTATTTCTAAACACTTGAAGTTATAGTTGTACCCTGAGAAAGATGCTTGGAGGTCATTAAAAAACTTTATAAGCATTAATAAATTTATATTAACTATTTATAATATGGACTTAAATCATCTTTTCATATAGCAGTGATATGCAGAAATAATTGCCTATGCTCCAAAGACCATCCCGTAATTTACGTCTTACACCTCCCATTCAAGCAGCCTGTGCTGTCTTCCCGATTTGGAGCTTACAGACACACCTGCATGAACAGGTCTGATCTTAACACAATCAATACATAAATTACTTAACACCTGCATTTTCATCTCGAGAGCTTCCTATTTTAAAGATGTCTCTCCCTCTCTCCGGACCTGCTCTCTTCTGAGATGCAGTGCCATGTACCTTTCTGAGAAGAAAAACCTGATGTTTCCATTTAATCCTAAATTTTCATCTGTCCCTCTTAACTGGGTGTAAAGGAATTCCCTTTGCTGTAGTTTTCATGCAGTGAAAAATGGAAGAATTAAATTAGTACCTGTTTTTACTAATTCTCAAAAATGAACACACAGCTTCATGATGCAGAAAGCAAAAGGTTAGGTACCTAGATGAACAAAGCTCCTGAGCATATATTTACCTTCTACCAATGTGGCTAAAGTCATTGCAATTTTAAGCATGTTTGAATATATGCCTAAGTATTTTTGCTAGCCAAAGCTGGAAATTAAACATGGGCAGTCTACTTGGCAGTCACAGGAGGAAACTGAAGGCAGGTGTCTCACATAGCAGAGGATTACTGCTCTTGGGTCATTACATCACTGCAGGTATGTAGGTCTGTCAGAAACATTAACTGCAACAATGTTTTACATCTAAGGAGCCTATTTTAATTAGAATTCCAGATCAGTGCCCATGGTCGATTCTGCAGCTCTCTCTTCTGACACCATGTCATTTGAATTTGGAGAAATAGAGAATGCCTCATGTTCAGAATGTGCATGCCTGCCTGTCCCTTTCTGGATGCTCTGTCCTGCAGCTGACTTGCTCTTTGAACTGCCCTCCTTCTGCTACTGTGTCACTAAGTGTGTTTTTTTCAAATAAAGGAAGATTTTTGAGGAAATTCTTGATCACACCTGGCAACAATTTAATAAGAGATAGATGAATCACCATACACTTCTCCTGCTCGGAAGTATTCCAGCAACATCCCCAGATCGAATTCTGTAGCCACAGTAAAGAAATAACAAGAAATACTAACTCTTATCCAGGTAAAACCCATCAGGGCAGTTGGTAATACAGCTATTGGTTACTTCATTCAGGTAGTAGCCAGATTTACAGGTCATGCACTGGTCACTATGGCCTCCAACACAGGTTTCACAGTTGGGTGAGCATTTTTTACAGCGTTTCTTGTCTGCATTGTAGTGACCAGGTGGGCAGGTTGAAACACAGATCCTGCAGACAGTGGGGAAAAGAAGGCAGAGTTGTTAATGAAATAACCTGCCACTACATTTCTGGACCATGACTGCCAAGCAGATATATTTCTCAGCATTACGGTTTTTCTAACAATCACGTGTTTACTAAGATGTTACCCTCCAAAGTATTGCATCAAGCTGCCTCTTCTCTTCCATCTGTTTCCCTACTGCATATGCTATCTCAATGGCAAATGCCTTGTCAGACAGTCATACAATATCATTTTTGACCATCTACATTTCTTCCTATCTTGTTCAAACTCTATCACAGAAGCTGTAGTAGTTATCACAGTTTTATATACATATACATATACACTTTTATGAAAAAATAATCAAGACATGGGGAAATAATCAGAGAAGGGTGTTCGAAGGCTGTACTTTAATTTCTGATTAACTGGGTTTTTTTTTTTTAAACTCCTAAGAAAATTTGTCAAATTCATAGGCAAATGAATTATCCGTGACTGCAGCAAACAGAAGAGGAAAGGAACTTAAGCTATACATTAAGAAATCTATGACGGAAAGATATTTTTCTCTTGGTCTTACCGCGTGTTGTTCTTAGATTTGTAGTAGTAATGCAGACAGTCAGTACAATGATCTGGTCCTGGCCCATCACACCCTACTTTACTGCATTCTGCATTGCAGGGACCTGTAACAAAACCAGACACAGGGGAAGAAGGGATTAAAACTTTTCATTTAGTACTTAGCACCCTTAAGACATACTATTTTAATGTATAATGCAATCACTTTGTTTCCCTGTTTGATGTGGATTCCAAACAGAAATTTGGCTGCACCAAAAAGAGATTTTTCAGCATGAAAAGACCTTGCAAATCCAGGTCTCAGTATTTACTAACAGGGATTTATAATTTCAAGCAAGTGTGGCAACCTCCATAGAATCTATCATAGAATCTATTTCTGGATCCAAACAGATGTTTTCCTAATAAGTAACAAATAATTCTAAATTTTATTCAGAAATTTGTAAGGGCTTCTGTAATTCATTATGAGGAATTATCAGCAAAATCACTTAAAACAAGCAGGTGAACATAAATGATGAGCAACATGATCAGTGGCTACCACTCTAGTTACCAGCTGGATCACAACTGGTTCAAGTGGCTACCACAACCCAACTGAACCAGGCAAAGGTGTAGCTGTGAGTTCCTCTGAGCTGCCACATGGTGCAAAACCTTAGCTATTACTTGTTGATTAGCAAGTCTTCCATCTCATGTTGGACTTGATAATCCATATATCCCTTGCAACTCAAGATATTCTATGATTCTATGTTCACAGTTTTCAAATAGGTCCTTTCTGCTGTTCAAGGAGAAAACCATCAACTCCTGCCTTTATGTAGATGAACAAAACCCATGGGTGAAGTTGTAACTTCCAGGATCACTGCTCTCTCATGAATGAAATGTCTTGAGTTTGACAGACACCTTGAAATTTATCCTAACATCAAGTAAACTTGAAATAAAGTGAGTTTGCTTTATACAAAAAATTAAGAACTTAGTGACCTTTGCAGCAGAGAAAGTAGTGTTTCATCACCTACCAAAACAAAGAGCTCATCAGTTCTTAATCTAAACAGAAACTGTGGGTCTGACATGCTGTGTAATAACAGAAATTTCTAAACTGAACTTTGTCCTGCTGTTTGCTTACCAGAGCAATATTTCAGATTCATAAGCCCTAACCATCTACACGATGCTTCTCATGTTGGAATACATACAGGAAACTCCCAACTTGACTTACTTTGCAGTTCCAAAAATCTAGTTCTATCAAAGACTAATGGTAAGGTTGAAAAAATTCTACAGGGATGAGTAAGAAACCATACCAATGTAGAAGATAATGTTCTTTATACACACATTTGTATATACGTATATGACTATGTTGTATATATGAATGTATTATATATATGTATATGAATGTATATTTTTATATACTTATATGAAAAGCAGTGCATTCTTCATAGTATATTAAATGTAGCTTAAAAATATGCAACCCTACGCTTACAAAGTCATATGGATAAAATGACAATATCTAACTTTGAATTATGAAACAAATAGTTCTGACCTCAAATTAAGAATCCAGTTTGCTAATATTTTATATATGCAGAGTCTCAGGGCACTCCTTCAACCCACTACATATTCTGTGAAGGCACAATCAGAGTAACAGAATGTACACACCTGAATAGTCATCTGTTCCATAATCTTCTGTAGGGTCTTCAACTGGACTAGAGCGCACTCTTTCCACTTTTGGAAAATCATTTCTTGGTGAGTAAGGCTGGATTGATGTTCCATACAGTACCAAGGACCACTCTTTCAATTTGCCTAGAAGTATTTGAAATCTATTTTTAGAAACCATTTAGATTTTCTGTGTGTTACAAAACTATATCACTAGTTAACATTTGTGAGCATGTATGGAAAACACTTTTCCAGTAAGTGTCTTCAGTTTAATATAGATAGTGGAATCACTGCTTCACTATAAACTGAGAAAGCACACTTTCTTCAATCAGATTTTTACATGGTATCTTCATTGTGCTCCAGCTTGTAGGTTGTTATGGTTTAAGCCAGTTTGCCTGCTCGCTCACTCCCCTCTCTTTCTTCCCCCAGTCCCGAGAGGATGGGGAGGAGAATCGAAAGAATGCAACTCGCACAGGTTGAGATAAGAACAGTTTAGTAACTAAGGTATAACACAAATCACTACTGCTGCCACCAGTAATAATGCAAGAGAAATACAAGGAAAGAGAATACAACTGCTCACCAAGCCCGACCCAGCCAGTGCACCCTCCAGCAACACCACACCCTTCTGGTCTCTGCTCTCCGTTTTCACATCCTAGACATGATGTGCTGCGGTACGGAATAACCTCTTTGGTCAGTTTGGGTCAGGTGTCCTGTCTCTGCTTCCTCCTGGCTCCCCCTCCTCCCTGGCATAGCATGAGACTCAGGAAGTCCTTGGCCAGACAAAACACTACCAAGCAGTAACTGAAAACACCGGTGTTATCAGCGCTGTTCCCAGGCCCAAAATCAAAAACACAGCACTGCACCAGCTACCAAGAAGGAGAAAAACGACTGCTACTGCTGAACCCATGATATAGGTCTAGCAAAAAGTTTGCACCATGGGTTGAACTCCATATAAACAATAAACAACACACTCTTTGGCCAGACAGTTATTTGGAAAATGTATATGTTTTTCATCCAGTGAACAGGAAACAGCTTCATTTAAGATCTCCACGGAAGTACATGAGTGTCCCCTCCCAAACCAGCATAAATTCTTATTTATTTTGGCAGATATATCACTGCATTTTCTGTGTTCATCACTAATATTTTATCCTCATGCTACTTCAGTGAAGAAATAAAAAGATGTTTGCCTACATGGAGCATTATCTTTTTGGCAAGTTTTTTTGTGGGAAGAATGAAAAATTAAATATGTATCAAGTCATCAGTTCACGCTGCCTCTGACAAAGTGTGAATTTCCAGTTCCTACCTTTCTGTCTACACTACCTGGTGAAGGTAAATCTTCCTCTTTTTTTCATTTTAATGATACTCAATAATTTGAGCTTCCATACTGTTTGCTTGGTCCTTTTCAACCTGTGCAAGCAAACTACTTTGACCTTTACAAGTGATTTCTTGTACTTTTCCCAATGTCATTTGGTATCATCCATTGTCATGCCCAAGGCAATATATCATCTCTGCTTTTACATTCATCCTTCAAGCAGCATGCAACAACAAGCAAAACCACTACCTGACAGATGATAGCCCAACTCTTTTAAGTGGCTTATACTGGGCTTAAAGACAGGAATCTCTGTTTTGCCTCTGTCTCATGCCAAACCAATTTATTCTTTCTGGGACAGAAATTTCTACGTTTCACTTGAAACCCTCTCTGCTCTTCTCAGTTGTTAAGAAAAAACTATAGGCAAGAGGCTATGTCACAAGACAGTTGTTTCACAGAGCAGCTTTCAACTTTTCACAGCTACATCAAAGTGTTACTGTTTTTAAAGAGACATTCAATCTTGATTTAAAAAATTAACTGATGAAGAGTCTACTATATCTACTGCCAAACTAGTGGCTAATTACCTTGGCTGTAAACCTGCATGCACACTGTATTTTCAATTTGTCTTTTCTTACCTCTAGTGCACCTCTTTAGTCACCACTACGTTAAAAATGCCCAAACCATATATTTTCTTCCTGTATAAACATGTGGCGATCAAGCTACCTCTCAGTGTTCTTTAAAGTGATTCCGCTGGGTCCTTCAGGGCACTTTTCTTTTTAGGAGATTAAGTCACACAGGGAGTTCATTTTTAACCAGATATACAGTCATCTCTACAGCCTTTTTGAAGTGCTCTTCTCCACATACAGTTTCTATCCTTCTTATGTTTTAACCCACTTCTACAGCATACAGGCCATGATATATTGTATGCAATCAAAAAAACAAGTGTTTTGCTAAGTCATTCAGATCTTTTCATCCTTGTTACTATTATGCTCAGAAGATCACTAAACTGAGGCTTGATTTTGGACTTCTTCCAGAACATTGGTAAAAATACTGCACACTAGAAGAAAAAAGGTATTTGCAAGGATGCACTGAAAATAACCACAGATAAAGATGCTCCTCAGGCACAGTGTATTTTGTCTGGGCTTTGTACACTTGGAATGGCTTGTACGTGCAGGAAAAATTGGTGCAAAAGGGCAGCAAAATAGGGAAATACTGCAGGGTCTTTCAGAAGATTAGCTGCCTTTTTAAGAATGGTTTAGTAAATAAAGGGGGAAAATTCATGTAACTTGCCAGCAAATAAATGAAGTCTGCCTCAAGGCAGGTTTAATTTGCACAATGAAAACATTTCAATAACTAAGTATATATACTTATACTTCTATAATGAATAAACAAAGTGTGCACATTTGAACCAAAATCTTTCTTTCCCCATTTCTGGCTGATTCCAGCATTTATCTTGGCTAGAACAATTCTTTACTCTGTTTATATTTAGTATGTAACAGAGGTCCAATATTGTATGTATAGGAGAAAGAGTGTATCACAGTGTTTCACAGAAAGCACATGTCCACCTCCATAAACCCTACAGAATTAAGTGCAGAAATCACATGCACTACTTTTATGAACTGGACCCTGATTTTTTTTACAGGTAACAGATGTGGCATTACCTTGCCAATGTAGGGATAAGATGACATGTTGGCTCTTTGTTCTCAATTTGGTTACAGGAAAACTGCAGACCCTAATTATAAGACTTTTAATAGCTAAACAAACACATGCACTCAACAGAAAAAAGAAACAGCCATGATGGTGATAAACTAGTGAGGCACCATAAATTGTGTTTAACCACCTTTTGTTAACTCAGCGAGATGACTAAGCCCAACATACCCAAACAGCAGAGTTTATCTACCACTAATAAATGGTAAGCACTTTCAAATCTTTCTGAACAGAAGTGTTACTGGACAGTATCCATCACAGGGCTCGAGAAATTTTGGGCACATATTACTAGACAGTATACAGTGATCCAGGATCCAAATACAACCAAACCACATTCAAATACAACCACAACCACACTGCATCTTGTGAAATCCAAATGCATGCAAAACCCTAACCACTGTCAAGCACTGTTTCATTGCCGCTGAAAGTAAGCAAAGAGTAAACCCTCCAGCACAATTCTTTTAGTGTACCAGTTTCCTCCACAACCTTTGGCTGGACAAGTCTACCTTCTCCACATCTGGCTTTACTGCCCCCTTTCTTCTGCAGCTAAATCTTTAGGATTTATTCCTCACGGAGCAAAAGCAATCTGTTCGGTGAGATTAGCAACTGTAGCAGGGAGAAGAGTATATATAATGTATTAAAATAAGTAAGTCAGTAAGACCTTTACAACTATATAAGTAAAACATGAGTGTGCAGGAACAGGCTTTATAAAGTGTACAGCTGGAAATGTAGTTGGCCACTTTTGCACTGTCCTAGTGACATAAAATGACTGTAAAAGTTGTTTGGAGAAAAGCCCTGATGAAATTTGCAAAACAGCTCCATGCTACCTCACTTGTAGGCTTTAATACAGGGAGTGTGCTAGGGAACTGGGTTCCAGTTCACACAAGGGCAGAAAAGCTACCCTAAATCGTACTTGAGAACATCCAGAGACATTCCTGGCTGTATCAGGAATAACAAGTAGAAGATGCAGTTGAAAATAATTGATTTTTATCTTTTCAGTAATCTGATTAAATTACTTGCTTAATACCTTCCTTCTATCAAATCAAAACAAACTCACAAACACCAAAGGTCCCTGAATTACTGAAAAGTTCTGCTCATAGTCTACAGCTGCTTTTCCAAAAACTTGTAAAGAATACTGCTTTTTAGTGTACCGGGAACTTTGCTTTGCATTTACTGGTGCCATTAACATCACTTAGCTAAGAACCTTTCACCACTGCAAAACCATGGTAAGAAGTGTTCACTGCAGATAAAATTATGTGATAACTGAAGTACCAACAATAATGCTTTTTTCTTCCAGAGCTCTAGAGGATGGTAATCAAGATTTTCAAAATGCTGTTCTTCAAGTTAAACACTTGAGGGTACAGTTTACTTTTAAATGGCACTGGCCACCCCAGAGTTACCACAGACTTTAATAAAGAGTTGTTCACTGCTTAGCAATTTTGAAAATCATACTGATTATCTCAGTCTTCAATGGAGACTTGGTGGCCTCATATTACAAAACAGGTTTAAAAAATTCTGGCTTATGATAGCTGGTTTAGCATCCTAAAAATTCAGGTTATGCAGTCAACTGAGACAGGCAATAAGAGAACATGAGACAGGCAGAGAGACTGGCTATGTGGCCATCTGCTGCATTAGAAACAACATAATTCAGCTCATGAGAGCAGAAATGAAGTAAAACTCTCATTCAATTCTGTCAACTTCAACAGCAGTGGAGTGAAACTTATCTGTGTGCAAGATTTTTTTAGACAAAAATTTATCTAAGCAGCATAAAATCAGCAGTTCTAGACTGTCACAATTTTGAAAGGAGAGGGTTAATTTTTGTTCAAAGTAAAATGTATAAACCCAGTTAAGTTGGGCCTATGTACCACTTGGAATAGTAAGGAACCTGGACAACTCTGTGCTCATACATTAGAATTCCTCCTGTGCCCTTGCTTGCTCTAAGTCATGATGGAAATAGTCCTATTGAGTTTGTAAGCTGCAGGAGCGACTGAACCAGCTGGCCTCCCAGAAAAACACAGTTACTTTGAACATGTAAACTGCACATAGCCTTTATTCCAATCCAAATAATTTAACAAACCAAATTTCAACCAAGAGGAAGATGAAGTACTCCATTGCAATATCTGGTGGCATTAATGGGCAAACATTAATGGGCCTTTCCTGGACAGAGTAGAACTGAAACAATTAAGATTTTTTTAAAAGAGCCAACTACATGCACATGCCCTGTCACACTAGCCTTTCTCATCTTAAGCTTAAAGCATAGAAGTTTACATTTTAGTCAATGTTTATGTGTACTTCCTCATGTAGTAGAAAAATAAAAGCATTTGCACTTAGTGAGGCTGCTTTCAATTGTTTTTATGACTTCATTAACCTACTAATTCAGGAACAAATTTAAAAATCACCTATTGCAAAATTCACAAAGACATAGTTTTATAAATTCAAGTACTTTAAGTTAACATCTATGTCTTAAAATTCAGAATTGACTTTTAGCAAATCAATTAGAAAACTCGTACTGCTTTGTGAGTTTACTTAGCTGCCAGAAATTAAATGTATCTTTTATTTCACTGAATTATAAACTAATTCTATTGCTAATATTATTGTAGTCCCAAATATGTTTCATAGCAGAATTGTTACATTTTTTATCTATCAGAAAGCAGTGATCAACTATACAATGTAATATTATTGCATTCTGATACACTGTTCAATCAGAGTAAGTATTAATTTTGATTTAGTGATAAATGATTTCCTGTACATCCACAGTGTTGGCCTCTCTAACATGTTTAATCTAGAACATTTGATAAAGTGATATTTCACCTTTAATTATTTTTATTGAAGGGTTTCCACCTATTTTGATGTGGGGCTCTGAAGAAGCCTTTAAAGGAGGATATTCAGTATTCAGGCATAAACAGTGGTATTCTTGTCTGTGTATAATGTATCTATTTCAAAATGGTTTTTAACATTTAAATTTTCATCAAGTCCAAAGGCAAGTATATACTCATACTTCATAACCAACAAACAGAAGTAAGCATGTACTCCCATGAGTTCTTTGAAAGCCCTTCCCTCAAACTCAGTGCTCATACTGAAATATGCGAATGAAACTGAACTGTGCAGTGGGAATTAAAAGCAGAAGAATGCCTGTAGCCTCAAAAATTCTTATTAGGAGTACAGTCTGTGAGTGGATGAATGCCACTTCTAAGCACTGTACCCATACATGCATTGTGACCACACGCTGCACGCTGCAACCTACCAGTGGTAGCAAGCCACAGAATTTCTTTTGGATAGTGGAATTTTCTAGTTGTGCAAATACCAATAAATGCCCCTTTCTCTTATAGGTAGGATAAAAAACACAAAGGAAACAAAACCAGAGTGTAAATAAATCCCTGTGCCCTATATATAGCTGATATACGCCAAGTAAATATGGGCCCTATATCAGCCATGAAAGTCACAAGCAATTTGAATACAGCAGAGTAACTCTGGACTGCTCCAACTTACTTTGAAGACTTGCCTGATAAATCTATATTCAGCATTCAAGAAAATAGATTCCTCTATAAGGAGACTGTAACTAATTTCAAATGCGACGTATGCACTTTGATGCAGTTTTGTATCTTCTTCCACAAAAGACTGTGCCTAGCAAATATCTAGCTTTGTTTAAAGCACTGATTACAGTGCTTTAAATAACAGCTTAAAACAGTGAATACAGTGCTTTTTGATAACAGGAAGGGATTCTATAGGTACATTGAGGTACTGGAGCACCTCCCGTACGAAGACAGGATGAGAAAGTTGGGGTTGCTCAGCCTGGAGAAGATAAGGCTGCGTGGAGACCTCACAGCAGCCTTCCAGTATCTGAAGTGGGCCTATAGGGATGCTGGGGAGGGCCTCTTCATTAGGGACTGTAGTGACAGGACAAGGGGTAATGGGTTCAAACTCACACAGCAGAAGTTTAGATTGGATATAAGGAGGAAGCTCTTCACTGTGAGGGTGGTGAGGCACTGGAATGGGTTGCCCACGGAAGTTGTGAATGCTCCATCCCTGACAGTGTTCAAAGGCTGGGTTGGACAAAGCCTTGGGTGGCATGGTTTAGTGGGAGGTGTCCCTGCCCATGACAGGGGGGTTGGAACTAGATGATCTTGAGGTCCTTTCCAACCCTAACTATTCTATGATTCAACAATGCTATGATGCTCTTTACAGCTCTGCCTTCACACTAAACCAATGAGATGTTCCAGCTGTAAATAAAAGTTGAAAAACAGTTAAGGCAGTATAATGAACTGCAAGCATTCTTCTGAACTCACCAAGTCCAAACAAGGGTTAGAGCCATACCTGGAGTCTTGAAATTTCTCAATTGAGATGGAGTGTCACAGATTTCCAAAATCCAGTCACCTGCTGCTTTTTCACTCCAGCAGTGAGTAGTCATAAACTCCCAGTTTTTGAATCCTTCCATGGAATGATCAAATAGCCTAAAATAAATAATGACATTATTTTGAGTGAACCTTTTCATCTGGGGAGCTAAGCCTCCCAAGTCTGCAATATCTTGAATGATACACTAATTAGCCAGCTCATTCAACCGTGCCTTTACATAATGTTGCTCATAATGGATTTCCCACATATATTTCAAGTACATTCAACAGTTTCCTGTTTTGATGAAAAAGATTCTTCACGTCATAATTTGTCTAATGTGAAAGAGAATGGAAAAATAATTTGTTGCAAAAAAAAAAAACCCAACAAACCCCAAAACTAATACTGTTTAATAGGATTCATGTGTCTTGGGAAAAGTGCACACAATACAGCATATATTTTGCTTTAGCAGCATGACACAAATACAAACAACTCAAGTAGGAAAATTGCTGTAACATTTATTTTTGGCTTTGGATTGGAATACTTAAAAGGAGTTTAAAAGCAGTAAAAAATATGAGCTGACTGAGACAACATTACCAATTCAATATATGTGACTTCTTGTAAGGAAATAAAATGTCACTGAGGCACTGGTCTCAGTCCTCAAATGACCAAGGTATAACTCTCCTCAAACACTTGACAGAATTAAGATTGGGTAAAACTGAAAGATTAATGGCACCTAACCATCAACATTAACATAGTTTAATTACCTTGATTGCAGGTAATGGGTTTGAGTTTAGGCCTGGATCATAATTTCTAGTATGAGGGCCCAGTTCAGAGGCTGCAATGGAATGGTGATCCCATAAGGGAAGAGGAAGGAGATTTTGCTATCTAAAACTGGAGTTTATTAATGAGATTTTAGAAAGACAAAAGAGAATTTGAGGGTTTTCTTCAGTGCTCATGGGATCACTGAAACAACATCAGGCATGGAAGCAATATGAGGTTGCCTGGTACCCGAAACTATTGATGAGAAGTGCACTCTAATCAAGACTGTTGCCTCCAATAAAAAGACACAGCTCAGCTTTGAAAAATACACACAACTCGTAAGTAGGAAAACTGATGTAACATTTATTTATTATATACAACCATGTATATTTACATCTATATATTTCTATAGATATATAGATATACAAAGATATCTGTTACATATATTTTTATCTACATGTGCATACACATGTGCATATATATAAATATGCATATATATTTATCACTGTTTTAATTTGCTCTTTGTGTGAAAATTCCACTGGTAATAGCTATGCTTAAACACTTCTCATAAACCAAGATCTTTCAGTAAAAAATCCGAAAGATTTAAAGCCCCTTTCCATAAAACAGAGAAGAGGCTGGTGTTAGACTACAAAAATATTAGGGTATTTTGCACTTACATGGTTCTTAACTGTTGTTTTCTAAGCTAATTTCAAGCTTTATTCTCAAAAGGTTGTAAAGTCCAGCAAACACTGGAAAGCAGGATACTTTTGTAGCAATGTATGTGTCAATTTTGGGTAAAAATCACCACACAGAATGTGAATAAATGTCGTATTTCTTGTGAAAACTTTGGTAAGTCAAAGGCATAGGGTCAGGTACTGTGAATACACAGTATTCACAGTATATTCACAGTGTATTCACAGTACCTGTATAGACCTGCATGCTACATGCCTGGTGCACTTTATAGGACTCAGCCCAATGCTGATATTCACACTCTCACTAGTGCAACCTTTTCTTATTTTTAATGAATGTGTAATAATTTTTTTATTAGCATTGTTAACAATAAATTTAAGTATATATATTTAGAATTAGGCTTCATTTTCTCTGATAATTGCGCGCTATTTTTTTCTGATGCAGTTCTGTGCCTTTGTGTGTGTGTCAGTCTATATGTGTGTGTATATATATCTATTCTGCCAGCAGAATTGGCCTGTTTCATTTCACTGTTAAATCAGTTGTGTGAATGCAGCAAATCTCACAAACACTTGGCACACATCATTTACTGAAAGGGTAGAAATTATTACGCAGTTATTACTCAGTGTTGACACGTGTTTATGTTCAATTTAAGTCATTATGTAGGATATTTCCAACAGTTCGTCAAATTGTCATACTGTGTTTTCCTGATAACTAATGTATTACTTTCTAAACACCCTGTCAATCTGTCAAGGCAGTAATACTCCTCTTTGCCATTGTGGCAACTAAATTATAATGTATTATGTAAGTACTGTGCAATTATATTGTAAATTCTGTATTCACTGGGCTTCCATTCACATACATAGAAACACAAGTTACTGTTTATTTTTACTGTAATTAGCCAAACGTTTCCATAGTATTTTTATTTGTCATGCTCTTGAATTTTAAATTGCTGTCAGATTTCCATTTTAGTACTGCATCATTATTTTAAGTAATTTGGGAGGAAGAGAAAAAAATCCATTATGACCTTATCAGAGGTTAACTTCCCTTCCGCCTTTTACCTAAAAATACATTATGGCTGTAACTGTAAGCATTCACACCCCCAATTAAAATGGGGAAAATACGGTTATATTCTTTCAGAGAAAATTGACTAGCTTTTTGAAAGAATCCTTTGGGAGAGATCTGAATTTTATGAAGTAAGGTTTAAACAGGAATCTTTTAATGTGTGAACTGTGTTTCTACAAGATTCTACAAATAAGTCAAAAAGCTACTGACAGATAAAAAGAACAGCTAAAAAAAAAAAAAAAAGATACTGACTCTGGGACTGTGTGTCCAAGTATTTTTGTGTTGCTCTGCTTATGCACTAAACTCTCTAATCAGAGAACCTGTGAGGCAGTACATGGATATCCCTTTCAGTGGCATAAAATGAATGAATGAAGTGATCAAATGTTCAGGTGTACTCTTCCTTGTTCAAAGAAAGAAATACAAACGGAATAGAATATCTTAAGAAGCATGGAGCCAGTCCATATAGTTAACTGATGTTGTTATTTTCATATTGATACTGAGCCAAAATTCATATCAAGGACACATACAGTGCTTATAGTGGACTAGTAAATTATTAGCATATTTTTTGATGAATTATTATTTGAGTATTACAGGTTACTACATGTTAAAATGGTTAAATACGATTATTAGAATGATTTGATAATTCTTATGACCATGACCACATGCATCTGCATCATCTGAACTCATGCATGTTACATGAAGGACCAATATTTATAACTTTATAACTTATTTGTCAACATGCCTGTAACAGATGGCCAGATCTGTTATTCAATTACTCAAGTAATCTCTCTTATTAACAGGACATTCAAGTTACAGTGGATGTGACTACATGCCTGCTCACAATGAACAGCATTATATTTAAAAATAATGACTCTCCTCTCTGAGAAATTTTATGACATACTCTCCATGTGCCATATACAGGTCTGCATAAGAATATACATATCACAGAGTGTAGAGTAAAATGATTATTTCCTGAAAACAAATTCAAGAGCCTAGAAAACTGCACCACATTTCTATCTAAAAATATAACCTCAAGTAGAAATGTTAGTGTGTAATCAAATGTTAAACTCAGAGGAAGACAACCAGCCACTTTCTTGGAGTTTGACAAGTAGGAACATAAAACTTGTCTCCCACAGCTAAATCTACTAGCATTAAAAAACCAACCAAACAAGTGTGCCAGCTTCTTAGCAAAGAATCAGTAAGTTCCTAAATGCTCAGAAGAATTTGTTTTAATTTTTAAGTTCACATGTGAAAAGGCTGTGAGGTAGGGGATCCATTCAGCAACACCACCATTGATCATCACGAAAAATAAAAGGTGCATGCGAAAAAAGAGCTTTTTTATTATCAGGGACCTTTTTTTTTTTTTCCCCAACTCAGAAGGTGCAGCTGCACCTGTCTGGCAGCCTTGCTTGTATATTGAACTGACCACATCAAGAATCAGGAAGCCCCGCAAGCAGATGGCTGGGGCTGCAAGAAAGAAATTGCTGGCAAGAAAAGGCTATTTTCTCCTCTGTAGTAGCAATCTTTGCTTATGATGTGCTCCAGCCTACTAAAATGGCAGGCAAGCAGAACTTGCCCACTAGTCTAACTGGCCACATGATTTCAGGTCAGCTTTATTTACAGTTTGAAAAGAGTACAGCATGCTCATCAAGCTGCACACGTGAAAATGCTTGCATCAAGTATTCTTAGAGCAGCTCTTTTCCACAGGGTTCAACCACAAGTTCCCTGTGAGAAACAGCCCCTGAGGAACTGCAGACAGCTAAAACTGATTTACACAAAGCTTCAGCCAGACTCTACTGCTCACCTGCACTGAAGAACTCAGAGAAAAAAGAAATGGTCAGAAAGCATACAGGCACTTCATAAGCTTTCTCATCTGTATGTGCCAAGGAAGACCACTTAAAACTTCTGGATATGGATCTGAAGATATATTTAAAATCTATGCATACACATATTTAACTTTTTTTTTTTAAATTTCCATATTACATCTGGTTATCACAGTTACCTTCTTGAAGCAACGGAGATCTTTGAGCTGTCATGAAAAAATTTTTTGGAGACTAGCTTAACAGTGGGATACAGGGCCTGCCAGCCTGAACTAGTGGATATTACAGCAACAGCAATTTTTAAATATAGAGAACTTGACCCGAGGGACTACACGTATACACATGAAATGCTCCATCATGACCTACAGACATGTCAGGCTGCTGAGCTCCACACACCACACTAGTCAGCCAGCTGATGCTTATTGTGCTTTCCTATTGAATTTGCAGTAAATCTTCAGAAACCTCACTCTAAATAGGCAGAAATCTTTATGCAAGAGCAGGAATGAACCTGGTGTGGAATATACAGATTTTTCCTGCACTACCCTAGCTTTGAAAAGAGACATCTGATTAGGGTAAGGGCAGTAGTGGACGCTGTTCGTCACATAATTCAGTTTATTCCAAGTGAAACTCAATGTAGTAAGTGTTACAGTAAGATTGATGAGGGCCTAGTTTTTGTAAGGCTTGGAAAAGAGTATTTAATTCTCACTATAGTAGCTGGGACAAACCTATCTGCAGGAAGTAGAAATAAAAAGCATTCTTCCACAGCCTCATTGAAACAGCTCCCCTCTTTTCTATTTGTTCAATATAAACCTTAGAAGCTGAGACATTTAGCTGGATACTAAATATGTCCTTAGCCGCTTGTACTCAATACTGCTTTAACTATGGAAAATTAGATCAAACTTTGCATGACTGGTTCTAATTTTCCATTAAAACTCAATTTGAGGTACTGAATTCTAAAAGCCAATACATGCCTACTCTGTAAATCCCTAATTAATTCTTTACTAGTCTCAGTCATCAAAAAAAGTCATGTGTCACTCTAAATCCCAGATATATTGTACTTCATTCTTCTTGCACTTAGAGCAAATTCCAAGATCAGTTTTACTAACAGGGAGGGCAGTGTCACTTATATCCATTCATTTACTCTTCTGCATGTGCAAAAAAACCCAACCCTGTCTTTTCTGCAGAGCTGAGAAAATCAACCTTATTTTTTCCCTCTTAGATTGAAAAGAAGTGGTTACTATTTTTTTATAATTAATTGATCTGTAGTATCTCCAGAGCTGTTAATATACTGTTAATACTGCAAGATCTTTAGACGTGTTGAAGTTGCGATTGTAGTTCAAGGGCTGGTTGGTAGAAGGGCAGCAGGATGTCTATTCACTCTCCCTGTCTCCTACACCTTGTCGGCAAAAAAATAAATAGATAACTGGAATGAAATAAAACATAGCAAGTAAGAATTACGAGAAATGGTTTTCTGAGAATTTCTTCATCCTGTAGGCATAATACAAGCAGAATATTGTTTGCTCATCCTGAACTTAACAGCACCAGAGAGTCCTTTTCTGTCACTATAACAGTGAGACTCAGCGTAAAGTTTGGCCCTATCCTTTTCATCATATTTGGATACATAGCATTTTGGGGTTTTTATTAAAGTATAATTTGTAAACTGCAATAAAGACGTAAGACAGACTGGTCTACAAATCAAATGTGGTCCTATAAAAAAAAAAAGTTTCCTCTTCTGATAAGCAAGTCTTTTTATGAAGCAAACTAGCAAGTAAGATTAGATGAGAATACTCCATTTTTGCTCTAAGAGTTTCCTGCATAGGAAGATATTATTAAAATTTACTGATTATCTAAGGTTTCATGATAGGAAAAAGATGGTAATGAAAATCCTTCCTTTTGTTACTGAAAAGAGGTATTATTAATGTCCATGCCATATAAGCATAGGAAGCTAGTCGCCTGGAAACTTGCCATCACGTGGCTAAAAAATTTCAGTTACGCAGTTCAAATGGCAGCAGCTGCTTTAAATTTAAAGGGCAAGAATTAAACAAGCCAAGACTTCAGTGGGAGACAAATGAGCCCTAAGTTTGCTTCTTCTATCATCTTTGTATTTAGCTTCTCCTCCATAGCTTGCCCTGTACTGTTTGTTAGAATTGACCTTGGTATGTCTCGAAAACACAGAAACCCATGCTGCCAAATCCAATGGCCAATTGTTTTTAAAAAAGGGACACTGTTCCCCTCTGGATTTAACTGTAGTCTCATCCTCAAACCAGACAGCACTTTCCAAGCCTGTATTTTCCTCTGCTGCAGTACATCCAATGTAATCATGTTTAGTTCTTTCCAAACAACAAAGCAGATGTTCCCTGTAATGCAGTTTTGGAAGAATGCACATGAGGCTCAAGCCAGTGACAGTGTAATCCACCAAATGCCTGCAAAGGAATCCACATTGCCTCTGACTAACAAATTTTCTTACTGAAGTCATTTTAGGGGATGCCAACATTAAGGATAAAATATGCAGAAAAAAGGCCAAATAATGTCTTGAGGGACAGACTTGTCAATGCACCAGAAACTACACAGTGACTCTTCTTCCAGAACTGGTGAAGAAGTGCACGTGTAAAATATACCTTTTGCACTTTAAGACATTTTACCAATAAACTGTTTCAAATTAAACCCAGATGAATACCAGTAAAGCAGTAAGGTTTTCCCTGGGTTCAGTAAAAACAGCTGGTAATGCTGCTATTAACCATGTACGTATGCATTAAAAAGTCTTGTATGCCTGAGAAAAGCTTCTCAGTCAGGTAGCAGCAATGTACAACAGCCTCTGGGACCTTTGACTATAGGAAAATATCCCAGAATACTTGCTGCCAATGCATCCCTGCATGCTCCTTGTGCTTGAATGCATTTATTTTTTTATGCCCTCATCAATAACAATTTAAAATTCAAATGCCTCATGACTGCATTCTCATATTAGTGAATAAAAACACTCCTACTCTGAGTTTTATTATCTAACATGATGCTAAAACATACACACTCAACAATGCTTAGTATACTACTAATTGCAAGATGACAATTAAGACTTCTTCTTGCAAGACCAAATAAACCAAGCCTTGAAACACTACTTTTTAAAGTACTGTGCCATATCCACCACTTTACCCAAACAAAGGGATTGTGAAGACTACAGGTATTTCAGACCTAGAGTTTGCAAAGTACATTTATTCCTTAATGTTAGTAGCCTAGAGTTGTTTGCTTCAGCCAAATGTGACTGACAAGTTAGTATATCTCTGAAGCTTGCATGGGAAGGGAATTTCTCATGCAACGGTGTAAGTATTCACTCTGTTATTAATAATTTGTTTTTTCGAAAGTAACAAACATTAAAAAGCCTTTTAGTTTGGGTTTGGTTTTTGTTATGGTTAGCTTTCTGATAGCGTAGGATAAGATACAGCTTAAGATCATCTTATTTTAATACATATATTTGTGTTCTCTCTTCCTACCACAAGTAGAGAAAATAATTTCTTTCTAAGGTGCAGGGGTTACAAAGAAATTGAATGACTTAAACTTTGTACCTATTCCACATACCAGTCATCACCAGAGGTGAACTGTGAATACTGGAATGTCTTTATCTCCCACTTGCTGTGAGTCAGCTGCAAGACATGAAAGCCTAGAGCCAAAAGTTAGCTGTGTTAAGACCACTGGGTTTACACGAGATTGTTTTGTTTGGATATCTAGCTGGAGGAATTGCAACTTTTTTTTTTTTTTTCTTTTTTCATTTTGAAGCACAGAAGAACTGCTGCATAAAAATTGAACAGAAAACCAAAGAAGGGTTCTTTGAACACAAAAACAAAAGACTGTCTCATAACTCCTTAGAGGGTAGAAGCCTGCCTCTGCACTGTTTAGCATATAACAAATTCTTTGTTCAGTGCGACAGGGACATATATAGATGTGTGTGCCCATATACTCTGCTAGCAAAGCTCTGACAGCACTCATAATGAAACACATGAGATATTCTAGAAGGCACCAAAATTTCACGACAACTTTCTCTCCATTTGATGAATTAATGTCTACAGCTTAGAGTATTTTCAGTGTATATTTTCTTTTAAATTAACCTAATCTCTCACAAAAATATGGATTCACACTTCCATCAGAATCAAGTCCATCTGAGTTCCAGAATAGGTCCTTCCTTTCAAGAAGAAAGGTAAGTCCTTCTACCACTGAGGGACAGGAAGACATGCAAGTCTCCAGGACTAGACAGTCACTATATCAACAAATCTGGGTAGGTGAATGTGATTGATAAGACAGTCTGGAAACCAAACCACTCCCACTTCACTAAAAGCCCTGAAGAGTAGGACTGGGAATATAAACGTTTGTGAAGACTTCAGCATGATGGCAGCAGAGTTCCTACAACATACGTTTGACACATGGCAACATTCATTGTTTCTGAGATACACAACATCAGCTAACAAAAATTCTTGCGTGGAGCCATGCTCTGTATCCAGCAGAATGCCAGTTACCTAAAGAAATTCTCCCTATCACACTATGGTCCCATCAGGAAGAAGATTTCTAGCCAGCTACAATTATAGAAGGATTTCTTATTGTATCTTATTTGCACATATGAAAATAGGGTAGAGTTTGAGAAGGTTTCTGGGGTTTCTTAGTGCTTTAACCATCTCTGGTAGGAAGCAGTGCTCTTGAACACTGATTTAGCAAGACTTATCTGAGAAGGACTGCCAATGTTCTCTTCCAAGAAAGAAGAGTTCTGCTAGTAGACCAAAGAAATAGAAATATTATTGAGAAGTCTTTCAACTTGCTGAGGAGAAATACTAATGACGCACCAGGCACTAAAAATGCACTAATGTTGGAAATGCCGCACTGGATAATGAGATACTTGTTTGACTTCAGTCCGGATAAAAAGAAACAATCTGATACAGTTCCACCATTCCTCCAAGAACACAATACAGAGGTGACAGGATGAGAAAAATGACTGGTCTTTCTGAGTAGTTATTGTTAGAGTAGCCAGACATTCATAAGCAAGTATCCATTACAGATCCATGGGATGCAGAAAATGGCTGACTTAAAAATTGTAATAGGCTGCTTACAAATTAATTTCAAAGTATTAGTGCAACTTCTCATTGCATCTTAGAGTGCATTTGCACTTCACTTTCCCCATTTCTCTCAGAAAAAGAATAAATAGCCTGTGTCTGCCAGCAAACCTACTGTAACAACTTGACTGTTCTTTACTGATGCTGCAGTCTTGGTGCAGGCTTTGCACTCTGGCTGGACTCTGAAGTTGTGTTGTCATACTATACCTGTTGGCCAAGAGCTGTGACCTAGTTCCAGAAGGAGAGGTTAGGTAAATTGCCAAGTCTCCACGTCGAGGGTGAGTAATAGTGATGCGCACAACGACATGCTCCAAGTAGATCACATGGTGGTTAGGGTTATCTGAACAGCCAGTGGCCTTGTAAATTGAACGGACAATGCTGTCAGGTCGTATTGTTCTGTAATGTAAGCATATAAAACAACATCAGCATCTCTTGCTTGTTCTATAAATTAAGGCAACCAGAACTTTTTTGCTTAGGAATGAATGACAGTGCTGGACATAACTACCTGGGTTTCTGTTAAGTATGTACACATGCTGACAGAGTACAGTGAAAAACCTGTAATAGGAATAAGCTTTTGGGACAGAACGTTATTTGTGGATAAGTGGCCAGCTGAGAATTGTTGGGATTGTCACGGGATTGCAGCTGCTTGTTAAGCCCCAGGAAATGCCTGGCATAGCCATCCTTGCTTATGTAATAGCAAGCATTACATGTTAACTGCACTAAATGGTATCTGACTCAAATGGTTTAAACTGGCTCAATATCCTTGTAGATCCAGTTATGGATCAAACTTTACCAAACAATAACCTTAATGCTTTGGAAGTGTGCCTTATGACTGATACTGTCTCTTTATTCACAGGGCGCACATGCAGAATTTTGCTCTTAAGCCTCGCTCTACAGAAACTCTATTTTAGCCATCAGAAAGCAGTTTAGACTTAGTGTCTGAGCTAGAGATTCCTCTGAGGCTGTTTGAAAGACATAATTACATGCATATTTTAATTAAAAGAATATTTGCTTGTTAGATCCTGTACTGGTAAATCCATACTCATTTTACAAAGGTGCCTGCAGTGCACTCAAACAAACATTCTTCTTTGGTGTACCTTCTACACCAGAATCAATCATTATCCAGCCTGGCTTGTTTTACACCTTCAGTTTCTGGAGCATTCTTGAGACTAGGTTTTTTTTTCAAGCACCACAGGGAACAATGTTTACAGGCAAATGACCTGACATCTGTGAAAGCGACAGAGCCCCCCAGTATAGCTTTCAAATGACACATTATTCACAATCCAAGGGAGGGGTAAATTATACCCAATTTCTTTCCATAACTTTATGCCAGCAAGAGTTTTGGCACCAGGTATTACTTGATTTGCCGATCTGTGTTCTCCACACACACATGCTGTGGAGGGACTGTTGTCCACTTTTCTGCTTCTATCACCATTGCTTCAGCATCCATCAGTCCAAATCCATAGAGGTGGCTCACTGCAAGGCACAAACAAAACGGTTGCAATTATAGCATAAAACCTTGTTTTATATCACAGAGTAATTCCAGAGTGTCATACAGGAGCTGCTTGCTTTCTTCTTCCTTGTTTTTACACAAAGCTCCAAAGTCCCTTTGCCATAAAGACAATATCTGATTTGTTCACTGAATCTGTACGCTGATTCACATTGCAGAAGTGGCAAATGACCATCATGAGTAACACTGCCTTATCATGAGAAGCGTAGACCAGAACTGCAGAATACCAGGGAGTCCAGTTGCCTCTGATTGCTCTTTGTTCATGTGCTTTGATTCAGCTCAGTCCTCTCATATGACATATTAAAAGGCCAAAAGAACTCAGGAGGGTTACTTCTGTTACTCAAATACCAAACACATGCATGTCCATAAATATTGAAGGTAACTAAGACAATAAATTAAAGAAGGAAGAGACTGACTTTTGTAACTGCTGTATGGTCTTAACTGTCCTGACTGTAAGTAGCATGTGTATACCTTCCTATTCCTGTATGCAGTATGGCTGCCAATGGCCAGTCAACCAGCTATATCCAATATCTCCCTAAAGCTGTCTGCATGATGAGGGTGAACAGCAATGGTATTTGAAGACTAGGGCCCTAAAGATAACCTGATTTTCATGCATAGTCTATGTTAGAAGGGCTCCTTCCTCTACCTCCTTTCTATATCTGCAGATGAAGGACAGATCTGCAGAAGAAGTTAGTGCTGGAGAGAGCTATCAACACTGCTGTCAACCTCTGATACAATCTACTGTGTCCACTGCATACACAGTGATACTAAGCATCCATGCCCAGAGGTTGGCACTCTGTTAGTGCTCATTTCTAGATGTTTCATCCTCACCTCTATCGGCCTTTCATGCTATGGAGAGCCACCAACTGTCCCCTGGCAAGAAACTCAATGCCTACAAATTTTAACACCTGAATGCCACCAATTCAAAGAAGCAGAAGGCTTTAAGGAATCATCTTTCTTAGGGTACAAAAAAATTGAGCTTTCAAATGCCCAACACGTAGACAAGGTGAAGTATTTCCAACAGACTTGTGCCAATTGTTTCACTTTTTTTGTAATTTTAAGATACTTAACTTGATGTAATTATTACAATAGTTCCGCCAGTTCAAAAAGGCTGAAAGTTTCACTTACTGAATGAGCTGTGGTTTTTGATTGCTGTTCCAATCAACACATAAGCTTACAAATGTATTTTGATGAATTAGAATAGCTGCTAGCTGTTGGTTTATTGTGACAAGTCAGTGCTCTTGGCGAAGTTCTGACAGTAGAAGGTGAAAGAAAAAAGCTTCCAGAGGGAGGAGTTTAGATCATAAATATTAATAAATCAGTTTGCCTTGTTACCACAGACAGCGGTACCAGAAAACCCTCAGAAAAATGCAAGTGCTATTTTAGTCAGTAATGCGACAAGGTATAGTGCAAGTCCTTCCAACTGCACTTTGCAGAGGCTTTGTGAAAACAGACCTTTTTCATTGCCAAACCAGAATTCAAAGGACCACATCCAAAAACCCCAACCATGTAAAACAAATAACAGCTCAAAGAATAAATATAATCAGTGCTTAAGGATCCCATTTTCCAAATATGGCAGTAACTAATACTGTATTAAACTGCCAACTCTAGAGGGTTCCTCAATGGAAAATACTGCAAGGCATAACGACTGTGTAATGAACTGGTTTTCTTGCCATCTCCTTCCCCTTCAGCCCCAAACTGAAGCGCACATAGCATGGAAATCTTCATTTGGAGAGTACCAAACACAGCTCTTCTGTCAAATGAGGCAGGTACCGTTTTCAGAAATGAAACATGGCTAAAATATATTAAAATAATTAAGTTCAGCCCTCCTTCAGCCTTCTGAATTCTCTTTAATGTATTCCACAAACAAATGGACAGGGAAAAAGATGTCCTATTTTTACACATGGGTGGAGGCAGCCAGAAAAAGGGCAATGAAAACTTAGATGGAGAAAATATTTGTTCTATGAAGACGGTTCCTGTGATGGAAATCTCCTTGGTCATAGATGTCATCTTGCAAAAACTGCATCTGCTTATAAGAGCATACTTATCTGTGGAAGTAATCCTTCTGCTCTTACACTGCATGTATTGGTTGGATATTTAAAGATTTAATTCATAATCGTTCTGTCTGCTCTGAAGAACAGTGGGAGGAACAAGAGGTCTGCAACTGTACACAGTTACTCTGTATAGTACTACATTTAAACAGCAAGAGATTAAATTTTCATGAATGGAAAAATCTTTTGAACTAACCCATGGAAAACGCATTTTAAATTCATGACAGGTAGCCTGCTCAGACGTCCAGTTGTAAAATGCTGTGTGCTCAACACAACTACTGAGCTCAAGGAGCCAAAGTTCTCCCCAGCTCTCCCTTTTTGGTCCAGAAATAAGGGCAGAAAGGCCCTAAAATTGCCACTACCAGGCACTGAACTTCTGATGGAAACTTAAGTGGCTGATGGAAACTTAAGTGGCTGTTGAGCCACCTCATCCTAGATATTTTTTTCCCCAGCACACATATTAAAAATACAAATAAAATACAGACAGTGAACTTTCTATCTTCCTACCATAAAAATTACTTGGATGATAGGATTGTGTTAATTTTTCATCCAGGAGAAAAAATTATCACCCAAGGTTATGTGGTTGTGTTAAATGCCCATGATTCAATGACTAAATTCTCTTGCACGACGGCAGAGGGGGGAGTTGGGAGTGAGAAGTTCTGCACCTGCTGTCTTTTTTTTCCACAGCTGAAACAGAAGTACATTTTTATCTTGAAATAAAAACTTCCTGACAGTCAGGGGTGCTCCTAAATCCTTCCACATGGGAAGATTCCAGGCAGCTGACATTTGGCTGTCTGCAGCATTTGCACTTCAAAGCCCTTGATCCTGTGTGTTGATTAGCAGCTGCAGGTACCAGCAGAAGCCCGTAATTTTCAAAGAATAAATAACAGCAATTTAGGAAAGAATCACAGAGTTAACAGAAGTAGCTGATCCAATGTGCCTTAGAGAAGAAAGGAGATTTTGTTTCCTACTGCCTTCAAATTGCGTCCCTTCATCTGTGTATATGCTAGTACTGCTGTGAACTCTATGCCAGGGTGCCTCTCCCAGAGATTAAAAATTACCTCAATGGCCCACGTGGGGCCATAAATGTCGTCTGGGAACCATCTGGAACTGCCAGTGATTTGTATGTGAATGGTACTGAGCTCACTTCTAACCCAGACAGAAAAGCAGTACTTGAAAGACTGCAAAGTGAGATAAACTAACTGCTAGTGCAAAATGACCCAGGATCTTGCACATACCCACTTGCACTGTTGTTGCTGTGAATTGCTGCGGGGCTTGGCTGCTGTGAGGAATCACTCAGAATGTCAGAGGGGGTACAGGGCTGTTTTGTAAGAAGGTATTTGCCTTTCAGAGAGAGAATATGAATGTGATGGTGCAATGTAAGCTGGTGACTAAGAAGCAGACTGGGGCTGCTGTTGAGCTGAAGGGCTGAAAACTTTGATCCCCTTGTGACCAAGATGTTCGTGGACAGAACTGGTCTTGAATCCTCTCTCTACACATGCAGCAATGCAAACCGATCCCTTCCTATTTCTGCAAAATCACAGGCATACACTACTTCACAGATGCAGGAGAAGTTTCAGAAAAAGACTTGCCTCCTGCAACACAAAGTAAATACTGAGTTTTAGCTGATCGCTTTACTCTTCTTATCATTAAAGAAAATAACATTTCTCAGGGATAAAGTCCATTTATTTATCCCTGGAGCAATTCCTCTACCAGTGCACCATGAAGTCAAGGCCTGCTCAGCTGCTGGATAGACTTCCCCGGCTTTTTCATAATCCCTTTGTCTGAAATTACCATTGAAAATTCTCATTTATATACAAAGAGTATGTAAAGTTCCCCCCAAATCTAAAGGCAGCATATATCAGGGAAGGACTTGACTAAGAGAAATATGAATGGCTAGTGTTGGAAAATTGCAACACAGAAACCTGTAAAATCCAGGAAAAATGGACCCAGACCCTCAAAACAATCATTTCCAGTGCCTCAGTGCAACTAAACTTGATTTGTTAGGCTGTTAGTTTCACTGCCTGTGATCAAGATGTCTCATCAGTAGCTTAGATGCTAAGCCTCCCTTGTTATTTTACTCATCTGACAAAACACATGGCAGAGTATTTTTTCCCTACTATATCTTTGGCCTTTCATTTTCTATACTGTGAAAGCAGCATTGGAACTATAAATATTTTGTTTCCAAATATCAAATACTATATCAGAAGGAGAGAAATGGTAGTAACTTCAGTTTGTCAAATGAGGAATTGTCAAATGAGCTTTCCTGAACTAGATTCAACTGTTCAATTTGTCAATTAGTAGACTTGTTCATTTATGCTACTTTAGGATCTTGATCCAGTCTCATCCAAAATGAGACCAACAAAACAGGAGTCTAAAATCATGCCCCTTACACTGTGGTTGTCTTAAATTGTGCTTAGAAAGGCTAGAAGAGTCAGACTCTTCAATTACACTCATCCTGTAAACACTTCAAACTGACCTACACCAATATTCCTTTCACATTTGACATTTTATTTGCAAATATAAAGCTCTAATTCTGTATTAAGTTTCTGTTGTTTGCTTAGTGTATCAAAACGCTTCAACCTGGCAAGACAATTGTCTGGAGGAAATTAAAGAACAAAAAAAGTAGAAATGTTAGGATTGCACACAGCTTAAACTATTAAAATTCTGTTTTGTAATGCCCTAAGACAGCATCCATCTTGAGTAAGAATTCATCTTGTTTCAACCATATTCTTGTTTCGTGTCAATGTAAACCAGTAATCTGTAATAACTGGATGTGATTTCTGAAACACGTAACTGCCAATAGCACAATCGTGCAAGAATTCTTTTTCATTCTTGCTTGTAAAACCAACTCCCTCATGTTTTTCAGATTAAGCATGTTATTTGTATTTTTTATATTTTACATAGAACCAACCAATCAATTTTTCTACTTAAAGACAAAGCAAACAGCAAACTCAGTCCCATCTTTCTAATAAGCACTGTTTAAGTACCAGAAAGGCTGCTATAAGTCTCTCCAGAGCCTTCTGTTCTCCAGGCTGAACAACCCCAGCTCTCTCAGCCTGTCTTCACAGGGGAGTTGCTCCAGCCTTTGACCATTTTTGTGGTCAGAAAGGTGCTAAGAGAATACTTAAAAAATTGCTTTTGTTGAACTTCCAGTTGTGTTTCTGTCAACTGCTGCTTTTTGTATTAGTAGAAATAATTTCTGCAAGCATATACTAACCATGGATTTACCTGATAATATATTTGACAAAAATGATCAGACCTCTGGAATTTGCTTTTTTTTCTGTCAACTTGGGCAATCGATGTTTTAATTATTAATATATTTTTATTAATAAATTATATTTTATCTGTTAGTCAAGTAATTACATATACATTTTCTATATTACTTAACATATAAAATTTATTAATTTTATTTTATTACTAAATAAAACGTAAATTGCCCAGGAACATTAGTAAGAAGCTAAACCTCCAGCAGCCAGTGTACCTTTCTGAATAGTTTCTGTAACTCTGACACTGCATGACCTGCTATGAGACTTTGCAGCCACAGGAAGTATCACCCAAATACTTCCCCCCCCCTCACAAGTTTTAGCAGCCTTTAGGCAGAGGTCATTAGTCTTGGGATTCAGCCACCCCATAGTCCACGGTAAAGCAGTGACCCAATTTGTACCCAGCACAGCCATGCCAAGTTCTCTCCTGCCCACAGCAATACCTGGATCAGTTACGAGTTTACTTCTCAGAGCTTGTTTAGGTATGAGTAAACCAGTCTTCGAGTACATGGTATCTACAGTGCCCTGCATATGAGTGTATTCTCCCCAGAGTTAGAGAAAATACCAGTGAGACTTGCTGAAAACCTCAGCAGAGTGACCAGGAAGACTGGTTTAGTTTACTTCTCTGCCTCTGAAGCAGAGTTGTGGCAGAAACAGAAAACCTGACTACTGCTGGCTGGTGATCGCTAAGACAGACAAGCTGCTGCTTCCCTGTAGCAGCATTTGGCTGTAAATCATAACGCCTTTATTGAAGACATTCATTTATATAGCTTGAAATGAGCCAGCTTATGTTAATGGAATAAATCTGAGGATTATGTGCATTTAGAAGGGAGAAAAAAGTCTGCTGAAATAAAGTTGGCTAAGGAGCATGTACAGTAATAGAATCTCTAATTTTTAACTAGTGATAGTCTTTTTATAGTGGATTTTTTCTTTTTTTTCCCAAAAAGCACAAAGATCCACTGAAAGACATGGCAGCTTGAAGTTAAAAAAAAACAACCAATAAAACATTTTGTGATTGCACCATGAAACACCTTTTAAGAAAATGTTCTCACTTCCTCTACGAGGAGTAAATACCCTTGGAGGTACATTTAGGATTCCCCAATAACTCAAAGGCAGTCAAATGTCATTCTACCTTATCAAAAACCAGAATCACTTTTTGGTGAGAGCCTCTATGCTAGGCTTCATCTCAGAACAGATGATGACAGATGAGCCAAAGGCACTGCAAGTGGAGATACTGACAGATCCTTAGCTGGAAACACAAAGTTAGTATTTCTGTACTGTCAAGTGTACCAGACACATGGTGCAGAACATCCGTCTTGCTCTGTCTTGCACAATAGCTGAGTCTGTTCAGAAGTGTCAGCGCTCCAGAGTGATATTTACACTAAAACTAAATAAGAGTGAGCATAAGGCTGCAGCAGATTTCGGAAGAGGAAAAATAACACAAATATGCAGTAAGCCATAACAAAGTGCTTTGCAAATTCATTAATAATGATTATGGTGATTTTTGGAACTAAAAATATACCAATCTCTCCCCAAAGTAGAGAAATTATTAATTAAGTGGACTTCATACTATCCCTGTAGAGCTATGTAGTAGATTCTAATCAGTAGCCTTAAGCAAAAAGAAGTTAAAAATAAGACAAGTCTACACAGAGAGTTGGACCAGAAATGCTGGCAATAGACCTTGTGGATGAACTTCCACATCCCCTCAATTAAAAGTGATCCCCCAATAGCTGGCTTTTCTGTAGAAGAAAAAGTTATACAGAAGTTATAAGCAACTTTAGGCATCTAACTGATCTGAGTTATTCTGTGTAGGCCTTTATCTTTCCCTAGATGTTCTACACCCTGTCAAGATGCTCTAAATTCTTAAAATACTGTATAGTATATGGTGTGATCTGCTTCCTAACTGGCCTGGATCCTCATTCCACTAAAGTGAAAAAACTGTTAAAAAGTTAAATTGATAACAATTGTCAGTTTTGCAATTACTGAAATGTACTGTAGCACTGCAACAACAATGAAGAGCTTTGGTGCTCCCAAAGGCAGGTGCAAGTTTTCTAAAAAACACGGAACTACCCTGTGCACAAGATATTCACCATTACCATGGATGCATGCAAGTATGGGAAGGTATTTGCCTAGAATATTCTTAGAAGTGTATTGCTTCAATAATTAATATGTAAGAGGTTGTGCAAATGCATATAACTTAAGGACTTTTAAAATGCAGTCTTCATTGTCTATAATTATTCTGCTTTGGAGAATTGTATCAGTTTATGATTCACTTTTAAAATTTGTTGATCTTGGTTCTTCTTTCTTAATACTGCAAAATAGAAATCCACATTTCAAATCAAGTTGCAGACTCGCAGGTTATGAGACCATAGTGGAAGACTTTTATGTCTTCCCTTCTCCTCTGCCCCCAGTCCTTTGCACAGCTTTGCTAAAGGTCTGAGTTGGGCTTGATAAAAGAATATAATGTCAGAGGTTATCATTCCCATGGTGTACATCCTGTTAGTGCTATCAGTCCACTTGGCAATGTTTGGAATACTAGAAGCTGCAGAGCATAGTAATTGTGCATAGCTTTATGTCTCGGACAGATGGACATCAAGTTTGTCAGTTGTTGAGCAGAGAAACTATCTTTTAAAATTCTTCATCTGCTACGCTGATCATGATTCGGTGACAATTCTGAGTGCTACCATACCAGAAATTTAAATGCTCATTTTACCTTTTGCCTGCTGTTACTCCTGCTTTAGAGCCATTTTATTTACAGTTTAAAACACATGTAAGTTTGACTCACAATATACGACCCCAGGAAAGCAACCAACCATAACAGAGTGTCAATCTACTTTCCTTTTTGTATCCCAGCACAGACCTGAAGTTTCTGCTTAGACTCCACTTTAGACTCCACATTCACAGCTCCATTCCTTGGTTTTCTGAGCCAGCAGAGAGCAGAGTGCTGCAGAGCTGATGAGTAACGAGAAGCTTTGATAATAGTCTGAGGTTGGAAGAAATAATAACACCTCGCTGGCTTCTATGACAGATTCCCTCTCCTCCTTTGTACATCTCCATCTCTAGAACTATACAGATATATTTCTGATCTTACACGTCTTACAAATGGAAGCAATATTGTGTGGATCTCAATTTGTGTAGGGAAAAAACAAAATCCTAAACTAATAACCATTATCTAGGCTGCAGAATTCAATATATTTTCCAACTACCTTCCCAAATCCCGAACAGATTCTTTTAGGTCTCAGTGAAGGCTGGAAGTGTTCAGATACCTGGCAATTTGTGCAGGTAGAACAAGTGAAACACTGGAAAATCCCTAATTATTACGTTTTAAGGAAACATTATTTATAGCTGTGAGCAAGGAATCAGGAACCATCTAGAAAGGTCACAGTGACCATAAAATAAAAAGACAATCACTTCAAATTTGCTGCTAAAAAAATGCACGTTTTTACTTCACTTCTTGTCAACTATCTTAATTTCCAAATCTCATGTCTAATACTTTCTCTAACTACAGCAGTGTCTTCTGTGTAAAACAATGATAAAAGGTTATGCTATTGACCCTGTAATTCCTATGATATTTAAGTGTGGCTTGAGATTCCTGAGGATACAGACTTTTCCCAATCATACATGCTCTGTCAGTGCTGGGGAAGATACTTCCATTCGCTGTTAAGACTAGCTATTACTTGTAGCTGGTTTGCTTCTCTCCTTTCCTGGTGCTAAACTGAATGCTGCTCTGACTTCAAACAACTTCCAAGCAGGAACTACAGAGCAAAAGGTGTTCAGATTAACTGAAACAGTTCAGCTAATATAAAACTAGTGCCTATCTGTGTGAGTGACTGCAAGCCTCTCTCTCAGACTTATACATCCACCGATCTGTTGAAGTCTTGGTCATTTATGTATGTCCAGACTGTCTTTTCCAAAAATACATTTGTTTTTCTGAACTCTTGCTGTCAGCTGCCTACTCAGAATCATAGAATCATTTATAGCCATCCAGTGCAGCACTCCAGTTGTGTGAGTCATTCCACTATGTTTCCATGATTGCAACTACATCATAGTTTTCCAGCTGCACAATGGCTTCCAGCTGTCCCTGACTGCTGCCCATGCTGAGTGCACTGGCATAGACATACTTCAGTTGGGCTATTGATTCTGCCACCTTTTGGGGGGAAGAAGCCTTAATTTCTGTGTGACTGCTCTCAGGTGCTTCCGTTGTTTCTATCACATCAACAACCCTTGCACCTTTGCTGCCATGTGGACCTCCATCCCTACCTCCACTGAGGTGGCTAGGGTGCTGTGCACATTAGTACAGGTACATTTCAAATGTACTCCAGTGTGCTCGGCACATGGAGCAGAACTAAGGACCTTGCTAGCACCCCATCCCTCAATGCACTGGCATGCCACCCCCAGGCTTATATCCAGCAAGCCTGGTTTTATCCCTTTTCCTCTTTAAATCTTGTTTAAAGCTCTTCTAATGAGCACTTCTAACTCTTGCGCAAAGATCCTTTTCCCCGTTTGAGACGGGCATACCCTGCCTGTTGCAAGCAGGCCTGGAGTCATGCAGGACGATCCATTATCAAAAAACCCCAAATTCTGCTCGTGATACTACTCTTGGAACCAGTTACCCATCTGCTGAGTCTTCCTGTTTCTTCCCTGATCAATGCCTGTAACCAGAAGGTTAGAGGCTATGTGTGCTCCTGACCCCTTAACCAGTTGTCCCAAGGCCCTGATGTCTCTTTTGATTGCGTTTGGGCTTCTTATTGCAAATTCATTGTTGCCTACCTGAAAATCCTTACTTAGTAAGGTTCTGGTTCATGTGGCTCACATTTGGAAATGGTATGCAATATGCTTGTTTCTTGATAATTTCTGAACATTAAAATTGTGCAGCTTTAATGTCTAGTATGTAGCACTTCAGACGTCAGATTCTTCTTCTGATGCAGTCATTATACCAGTGGTTTAGAGACTGACACTGCTGAGCTGGAGCCCTTCTCAAGGACTAATGCATTTGGACACAAAATCTGACTCAAAGGGATTCCCTGGGTGGTACAGAGCTGCAACAACAGCTCTGTGTCATGGCTTGGCAATGAAGCGATGGGCCTGCTGAGAAGAACGGATGGCCAAAGGAGATGGGGTTGGGGGTATTCCTGGTGAGGAAACACTGCCATGAGCCAACATAGCCATGGGAGAGCAAGAGAAACAAGTCACATGTGAGATAGCTTGCATTTGCTCATGTTTGTCAACAAGTTGAAAAAGAAACAAGGATTCTGAAATATCTACTTAAAAATACCAGCTTAATCTTTCAAGTAAAAAAAAAAATAAATAAATTAGTCCAGCTTGCATAGGATGTTGTCTTCCCCACTCCTACATAAAACAATGCAAATTCATGTCTTTGGTGTCAGACTGCCAACTACCTAAACCTGGGATATTATGACAGCAAAATTCAAAGTTCGTGTTTCATCTGGTCCATGCACCACACAAATGGGCATTAGGGGTGGACAGGAAATGATACTATCTGCCAACAGCGTGTGAAAATACCAGCTAGCATCTGTAAGACTGGAAGGTCTTTTTATAGATTAACAGCTTTGGCTGACATAACCATTCACAACTGCTTGCTATTTATCAGAAGCCTTCCACAAACTTCTAACAGTGATTTAAAAATACAATTTTATATTAATCTGAACTTTAAAGTTATTGAAAATATGCAGCAGGGTGCTCATGAATAGTTTGTCTTCTCTGAAATGTAAACATTGCAAAGACCCTCTTGTTGATCTCTAAATTTGTGCATGGCTACTGGTTATCCTACAGCAATTAAAATCCGGCCAATCTAGGTCTCCTACCTAGAAGCATAGACAGACTCATCTCTTTCTCACTCCCAGACTGGTAATGCTCTTCTCACAAGAATAATAATCAGCAGTTTTATTAAATACTGTAATTAAGCAACGATATTAAAAGGTAGTCACATAAAACGACCAAGTGCTCACTCTCCAGTGCAAGCAGCAGATACTTTGGCCAACTTAAAGGTATTCAGCATAAATCTGGTAGTCTTACTCCTTGGAAAATGAGACAACTCATGGTTTCTGTAGAAAGAATACTTCTACTGGGCCCAGGAAAGGTCTGAAAATGAAAAAAGTGGCTAGAAGTTTTATTTCATTTTATCTTTGAGTAACATTTTATTTCACTGTACTGACATATTATCGTGTACACTTTAGAATCAGGAAGAGGGAAGGATGTTCTCTAAAAATCTCCCTGCAAATTAAGAGTATACCTATCCTGTGAATGGTCTGTTTCCCCAGAGACAGTATTTGATAGCATTTGATACTTCACTTACAGAAAAAGAATTCTTCACATGATTCATATTATTGTTCTTAAAACTGCACTATTTCATTATGTATCTTTCAATTTAAAGACAAGTCAGCATTTATGCAGCATTCCCTTTTTATGAATGCAGTTGAATGCTCTGTTGCTAACCAAACAACTGACAAAACAAAGACCTTTGCATACCAATCTGCCATAGCAAAAACAGATGAGCAGATTTTGTAATATCTTCACAAAAGCAGGTGTTCTCTAGTATTTTTCCATATAATCAGCTAATTAACTGCTTTAATTATAAGAACCCCTTTGATTTTGAAGTGAAATTGGGAATCTCTTTATCTATTGAAAAATTATATATACAACTGACTAACCAAAGAATATCCCAAAATGAGTATTAGTCTTTCTTTTTGAGATAACCAGGCAGTAAGCTCCTGAGGAATGATACAGGCTGTGTGACAACAAAACAATTAAAGAATAAACAAGAAAAAATTCTTGCCCATTCCTCAGTTAATTCTATTGACATGCATTTAATGAATGATGTTTATGTGCCAGAAAATGAAACAAATAATGGGCACTGTTTTAGCAAATCACTAGCTGGCTCAAGGTTTTTTCATGAATTAATCTTTCTTTTTATGAATGTAAGACAGAAAAAAGTGGATCTTGCAACCAGTAGTGACATTTGTGAGCTCCTTCTATGTGCTCTGCAGTGGCAAAATACTGCCAGGAAGTATAGTGAGAAATAGGGTTGCCATGCAGCCCAGCAAAACAGCCCTCTGAAAACACATGCTGACCCACTTTCAACTACCAGCTCTTGCTGACCCTTTGTTGAGTAAGAGGTTTTTGCAAGTTTTTGTTGTTTTCAACCTTTCAAGTTCTCATTTCTAAAGTAGCAAGCCTGTTTCTTTCGCGTTTTCCTTCTTCCTCAGTATGCATGAAAAAAAGCCAGACTGTTTCTTGTGACTGTCTTTGCTTTATGTAATTAAAAAAAAACTTTCACCCTTTTCCTTGTTAAGAACATGCTGCAGAAGAAATATGGATCTTGCCATCAACAAAATTATGATACAATTCCTTAAGGAACTTAGTCTGATTAAATTCATGTATGAAAAACCATACTTTAATTGTTACTCTTGGCAACAGTGAAGGATAATAGTGTAATATTATACTAAATATTGCCACGTGCAATAGTAAAAAAACCCCTGGTTTAGTCTTGCCAGCAGTGGTGTGCAAACCCCCTTTTGAATTCAAGTTTGGATGTTGTCATTTAATCTAAATCTTTTGCTTCTCCTCCTTCCAAAACCAACAGAGGTTTAAAGAGAGCGGCAGTTTTATTGGAACCATTTGCTCAGCCTAAGTTGCCAAAATAATTTAGTTAAAACCAGTGCTTTTATTTGGGTTAAGGCTGATTCCTGAGCTCCACAGAGGTCAAGGCACTTAGTTTGTCTTCCTCTTTCTCAATTCCACCATGGAGCCTACAGCAGTCCTCTGCCAGCTCAAGTTGTATTTCCTGAATCCCAGTCCCCCAGTAAAGCTTAACTGTGTTTGTGAGTTCGCACAAGTAGAGAAGAAACCTTTTTTTTAAGACCTTTCCCTTACTGTTTGTCTGCTACAATGCACAGATAAATATGCAGCTCCAAGGATTCAGAATACGCAGACTCCAGTGGTGCAAAACTACAAGTCCTGCTGGTAATGCTGCTACTACTAGTGCGTTAGTGTGACCTCTCTTTGATAATGAGTGACAGCTGCTTTGAAATGCCTCACAGAGTGCTTGTTTGCCTCTCTTGGGCAACAAGTAGAAAAACATAAAAATACAGAAATTTGGAAGTTATGGAAAAAAAGAAAAAAGGTCTGCTTTATGGTACTTGAAGAGCATTGTTTGAACTTCTGACAGCTCCAACAAAATGATAATACAATCTCCTACCAAAACTTTGAAATCCTGGGAAATATCTGTCAAAAACAAATACTACAATGTTATTGTAATTAAGGAAGTATCTATTTCACACTACGTATGTGTTTTGTGTGTGGGCATACACTTGTCAACAGGACAAAACCAGGCTCTTGAATGTCAGAACGTTCACATGATGAGGGGGTTTGAGTCAAATACCCATTTCTAAATCTACCCTCTGTAGTTATAGCCTGGTTTGGATCCAAAAATGAGGATTTTGGTTTCATTTCTATTCTATTGCAGCAGAAATGTCACAGGTCAGAATGATACATCAAAGAATCTCTACGGTAGCACTGCCTTGATCTGAAATACATTAAAACTAGGCTTAAGTTTTAAAGTGAAACCAGGGTAAAAATTTGATGGCTCTTATATACGACATTCTTCTCTCAGAAGGCCCTAGCACAAAGCAGTTCAATTCTCCTCTTAAAAGAGGTATTGTAGTCTTGAACTGAATTCTCATGAAAAGTGAACCAGAAATGAGCTGTTCTGGTTTTGGGCTTTTTAGATGCAATCCAAACTGAAAGCAGCAAGAATTTAGTGAATGGAAATGAGAAGCCAATCTGTGTTGAACACACCTTACATGAATTCAAAGTCTAGCTTTAACCCATCCTGAAAATATGTATCTTATGTATCTTATTTAACGGCATAAATGTTAACCTCTGCTTGCATTAAAAAAGAGAAAAAATGTTTTAAATATGTAGCTTTGATACAAAATCACAAGACTCTACAAAATTTTAGAAACCTACATGACAGCTGATTGAATAGTATGATTACTGTCCCATTAAAAGTCTTGCTGCTTAAGATATGCTTTTATCTTAAATTTGATAGAAATCTTAAATATAAATAATGTAAGCAAATCATATAAACCAGAAATTTGAAAATACTGGTTTGTGATTTTTCATCAAAATTGTCAACAATTATGACTGAGAGCATGGTCTGAATCCATAAACTGCTGTATCTGCAACTCTATCAGAATACTACTTATACAAGGAAAAATTAAACCCAATTTACTTGGTTTTCTGCCAGCAGTGTATAAAATAAGAGTGAAAGGGACTAAGAACACTTGGCCAATGGAGAACTGGCTACCCTAGATTTGGAGAAGGCTGAGGTTCTTAAAGACTTCTTTGCCTCAGTCTTCACAGGCAAATGCTCTGACCACACCACCCAAGTCTTGGATGGCAGATGCAGGGACTGTGAGAATGAAGACCTTAGGCCCCTGTCGGAGAGGATCAGGTTGGAGGCCATCTTAGGAACCTGAACGTATACAAGTCCATGGGACCTGATGGAATCCATCTGTGGGTCCTGAAGGAGTTGGCAAATGAAGTTGCTAAGCCACTGTCCATCATAGTTGAAAAATCATGGCAGTCCAGTGAAGTTCCCGATGACTGGAAAAAGGGAAATATACCCCCCATTTTCAAGAAGGAGAAAATGGATGAGGCAGGGAACTACAGACCAGTCAGTCTCACCTCTGTGCCTGGCAAAATCTTGGAGCAGATTTTCCTGGAAGGCATGCTAAGGCACATGAAAAACAACAAGGTGGTTGGTGACAGACAGCATGACTTCCCTAAGGGGAAATCCTGCCTGGCCAATATGGCGGCCTTCTATGATGGGGCTACAGAACTGATGGACAGGGGTAGAGCAGTTGACGTCATCTGTCTGGACTTGCGCAAAGCGCTCAACATTGTTCCACACAACATCCTTGTCTCTAAGTTGGAGAGACATCAATTTGATAGGTGGACCACTCAGTGGATAAAGAACTGGCTGGGTGGCAGCATGCAAAGAGTTGTGCTCAATGGCTCAACGTACACCTGGAGACCAGTAATGAGTGGCATTCCTCAGGGATGGGTGCTGGGACCGGTCTTGCTCAACATCTTCGTCAGCGACATGGACGGTGGGATTGAGTGCGCCCTCAGCAAATTTGCCAATGATACAAAGCTGTGTGGTTTGGTTGATAAGCTGGAGGGAAGGAATGCCATGCAGAGGGACCCTGACATGCTTGTGAGGTGGGCTGATGCCAACCTGATGAAGTTTATCCATGGCAAGTACAAGGTCCTACACCTGGGTCGGGGCAATCCCAGGCACAGCTCCAGGTTGGGCAGAGAAGAGATTCAGAGCAGCCCTGAGACAAAGGACTTGGGGGTGTTGGTTGATGAGAAACTCAACATGAGCCGGCTTCAGTGTGCGCTCACAGCCCAGAAAGCCAACCGTGTCGTGGGCTGCATCAAAAGGAGCGTGGCCAGCAGGTCGAGGGAGGTGATCCTGCCCCTCTATTCTGCTCTCGAGACCTCACTTGGAGTATTGTGTGCAGTTCTGGTGTCCTCAACATAAAAAGGACATGGAACAGTTGGAACAAGTGCAGAGGAGGGCCACAAGGATGATCAGGGGACTGGAGCACCTCCCGTATGAAGATATGCTGAGAAAGTTGGGGCTATTGAGCCTGGAGAAGAGAAGACTGCATGGAGACCTCAGAGCAGCCTTCCAGTATCTGAAGGGGGCCTATAGGGATGCTGGGGATGGTCTCTTCATTAGGGACTGTAGCGATAGGACAAGGGTAATGGGTTCAAACTTGAAAAGGGGAAGTTTAGATTGGATATGGGGAAGAAATTCTTTACTGTAAGGGTGGTGAGGCACTGGAATGGGTTTCCCAGGGAAGTTGTGAATGCTGCATTGCTGGCGGTGTTCAAGGCCAGGATGGACAGAGCCTTGGGTGGCATGGTTTAGTGGGCGGTGTCCCTGCCCATGGCAGGGGGGTTGGAACTAGATGACCTTAAGGTCCTTTCCAACCCTAACTATTCTATGATTGTATGAGTCTATGTATCTGCCATTTTTGGGTTTAGTCATTCTAAGAGGATTTTCGTTATAAAAGAGAAGAGAGGCTCTTTCAGTTTGAGCCTGAAAGGTCTTCAAAACTATGCACAACATAGGGAACAACAAACTAATTCAGATTACTTCAAAATACCAAAAAATATGCTACTTCTGATGGCAAAGAAGAAAGGAAGCTCTCACCCTTATAACCAGCTGCATTTGTTTTCCAGTCGTTAGCATTCAGATGTCCCGCACGTGAAGTTCTGACAATAATATGCTGTATGTCTCTCCAGGTGAGAAACGGACTATGAAAAAAGGGAAAGACAAATTCACAGATCAGATTCACACATGCTTTACCAAAATGTAGGGATACAAAATCATGCGAGCTAAAATGTATCGAAACCAAAACAACCCTCATTTCAATTCTCAGCTTTCCCTTGCTCCATTCAAATGAATGTGTCCCAGTTTTACAGAATTATTACATGAAATTACTTATACATCTGGGGGGGAGGGGTGTGTGTGTTAAACTAAACTATAGACTATAGACTATAATGATATATAGTAATATTCTATTATATAAAACTTAAGGGAAGATGAAAGAGTACATTTCACACAGAGACAATCTGTATGACCATCAAGTACTGTATGTTATCTACCTTGATTGTATTTTATCTTTTTGAACAGTGCATAGGAAGCAAAAGCAAAATGTTGGCTTCCTGAAAAGTTCTACTAAATCTCATTAACTGTATGTTCAAGCTGGCAATTCCTTCAGACTTTCAGCTCATACTGAAGCTATTTCAGGTGCTTCTATAGTTATTCATTTGTCTACTACCACTGTCTTGGAACTCACTGGGGGTCTATGCGTATTTTTCAAGAAGACCAACCAGTCAGCACTGAATCTGAGTAGTTACAGAGCAAGTGCTTCCTTGTATAAATGTGTATTTCTTAAAGGGCTTCCTAATAATGTGGCCACTTGGAAGGTAAAAATAAAAACAATTTGTATCCTCACTAGGACATTAGCACCCATTTATCTTGCAGGACCAGAGCACATCTATAGGGATTACAGTTTTCTTGTTTCACTTAGATCCACCCCAAGAAGAATTTCTTTTCTTAGAAGATGATCTAAAGGTGCACGGCTGTCACTGGGGTGTTTTTAATTTCTCCTTCAATTTTCTCGGTTTCTCTATCATCTGTACGAAGACAAAGAGTATTCCATTTAAAAATGCAGATTAGTAAAGGGAAATGAGCCACTAAATAAGGAAGATGAAAGAAGTATTGCAGTGCATGAGTTCCTCAGTATCACAACCTACCCATATTACACATACTGGCAGAACTACACTCACTTGTAATGATGAAGATAGACTAGAACGAACTTTATCAGTCCCAGCACAGGTTGTCTACACTCTCCAGGACTAGACAGTCCTCGAAAACCTGGGAAACCTTGGCTCAGTTCCTCAACACATGCTCTCGTGTCTCTCAGACCAAAAAGGCACTTCAGCCAGCAGACAAGTAACTTATTCTCAGCAACTATCTCTAAGACATGATACTGGGACTCTGTTTTCACTTGCAGGTAGAAACTACACCAAGGAAACAGACAGAAGAGAGTGGCGAACGTCAACCATGTATGATTTTGAATGGGTCGCTTTCTGGGGTGAGTGGGACACTGCCATCACATGGAGTGGCTCTACATTCTTCAACCAATATGTAGTCATGTTGTTAAAAATTTCAATGAGAAATTTCCTTGGTAAGCAGACACAGGGTAAAACAAACATGCAGAAATACCTTGCTCTTCTCTAAGTTGCCCTGTCAGTGGAAGATAGAAAAATCTCACTCATCTATGATGTACACAAATGAATGTTGTGTGGGTTGGCATCTCACACACACAGTTTCACATCTTACAGAACTTGGTTTTCTCAGAAGAATATATTTTGAAAATACTCGAGTAATCACTACTTTATGGCCCTCAAATATGGAATCAGAATCCTAGTTATCCTGTGAGCTGAAAGCAGGCAATCACGAAGCAATCAGTGAATACATGTGATAATCTATTGAAAAATGAGCATTTTCCTTTTCATTCAAGATTTGTCAATTTAGGTTTTCAGTTGACAAATTTCAGCTTCTACAAGCTTCATCCTTAAGAAAAGGCTGTAGGGATGCAGAAGTTATTGCAGTCAACTTGTTTATAGAGAAACTTACTCCTAGCCTATCCTCTGTGTGCATGTAAACATATATTCATGGATATTAGCCAATGGAAGTCCACCTCTGTTGGGGCAATTACTGGTAATGAAAATAAATGTCAGAACCATGGTCTGTAATTCCATACAGGAGAGAAAAACTTCAGACATACAGGACAGTCACTCATACGTAACTGATTTTTACACATTCTACTTTCCAATAACCTCATCATATATACACTTGAAAAGAAGTAGGGTTGCCTAAAATGTCAGACTTCTTTTATGTAACAAGAGTTGTAAGGAACAGTGTAAAGACAGTGGCCAAATCACTGAACTAGACACGTTTTTCTCATCTCCTTTGCAGTAATACAATTTTAGTTGTGAGTGTATCTTTTTCATTGCAGAACATTTCCCAGTGGGTGTGTGTGGACCATGGGCATGCTGATGTAAACTAGCACTTTTCTACCTACAGCTGGGACACCACAGGAAGCGACATGTATTCTTCTAGAGTCAACACAGAAAGTCCTGTCTATAATTCTTGTTAGAACAGGGAGGATATAGAAAATTTTGAAGAAGGAAGATGATTTTTAAGTGAATGTCTTAGTAATTGTAGACAGATTTTTCTGTAATATCTTCCAAGCTCTATCAATTCGTGGTAATTTAATTTCTCTGTGTTTTTGGCTAGTAGATAAAAGGGTACTCTCATATTTAAATGATTCTGTTATTTTTAGGGAGAGTTGATGTTTTCTGTCCCTGAGCATTTATTAATACAAGCATAGATACATTTTTTTTCTTAAAGTGGAATTTCTCACACTAGACAGTTGGACTAGAACGACAATAATTGTTTATCCAGCTGAGCTGGTAAAAATGACTGAACAAAAAAAAAGAAAAGAAAATAGTCATGGAATGTAAGGAGCATTAAGGGTTTGTATGATAGCGCATGCTTGGACAGTCACGTAACATGCTTCAGGGAAAAAAAAAATCAGTATGATTTTATACCAACTCAGGAATTTCACTGGGAGCCTGTGTAGTCTTAAGAAACATGTTTCAAGCCTTCAGGAAGACCTCCAGGAATCCCGAGAGCTGCATTCTTTATAATCTGGAACCTAAACAATCTGTTATTTTATAAAGCAAGCTGCCCACACTATTGGTGAAAAATAAGGCACTAAAATACTACTTTCAACTTCTAAAGGACAAATTCAAGATAACGCATGTTCAACTGATTTTAAAGAGGAATGACAGATCTAATGGTGGATCTAACTACGCCTAGATAAAGGAACTAAAGATATAGTCTTCACTTGATAATACTAATCTCTCATAAATTGAATTTAAGTTGCTCAGTCAGCAAACGAGATTATGTCTCAGAATCATGGTTAACTTCTAAAAGCAAAAACGTTGGCAGATCTTGAAATCTAAGCCATTCACTGTTGTATCTACCTACCATCCTTATCTCATCATAGAAAATAAAGTGAAAATTTCTGAGAAGAAAAACTTGATCAGAGGCCTGATTTCCAGGACATGACTGAGTATACGGTTAAATCAGTCTGTCTCTCATGCAGCCTTCCAGCCTGCTTGCTTACTGTGTAAGTCGTAAGATTTTTAAGTTTTCTTCTCAAGGAATGGCAGTTTGGGCATATTTATACCTAAGAGATTTAACATCGTAAGAACAATATTCAAACTGATTTTGTAGGACCTTCACTATACTAAAAATTGAGCTATTTCCAGACTGAAATTCTCTCTCTACAGTAGACCTCATTTGAAACAAAACAGATCTGCTATTGCTGAAATGCCTGCCCATACTATTATTTTCAAAAACCTTAAAAAAAAGAGAAGAAAAAACAACCCAGCAACAAAAAAAAACCCACCTTCTAGAACTCCAAACAAAACCAAACCCCCAAAACAAGCAAGCAACAACAGAAGAGGAAACTGGAATTATGTCAACAGCAGCTCATTTGGAGAAAGAAGAGGGATTTTCTTTTTAACAAGATAGTCTAGCAGCCAATTTTAAAGCATCTGGAAAAATAACAGAATAGCTCAAATATTTGTAAAACACGTCAAAATTGGATTCTAAGTGAGTAAACAGTTGTTTGCTAGCCATGTGGGCCCCAGATCCAGACAAGATGTCACTGATGTTAACTGATTTACCACTTGATTAATCTCAGAAGAATTAATGGCTAAGCATCTTGAAATGAACAAATGCATTAACAAGAACAGTACTAACTCTGTTTGATAATGGACTGATTTCAAAAAATTGGCAATTTCTTTCCAGAAAATTTTTTTCAATGTCTCATCTGAAGTTGCCTTGGGATCACACATACCAGACAATACTCAAAATCAAACCAGAGAAAGCAGAAGTGAGAACAATTACATACGAAAGTACTTGTACTGAAGCCAAAAAATAATGACTGTTGTGTCCTTAACCAATAATTATACTGTAAGGTACAGCCCTCTTCCTTCAGGCTTCTCAAAATGTTTATGAAACAAGGTGAATGTGAAAAAATAAAACAGGACAAATATATTATATTACAGTAATATTCATTTGAGATTTAACTGTATCTTTAAGAAGGCTGCTTAGAAGTAGTAAGTCATCATTTTTGGCCAAATATGATTTCTTCATTCCACAAGTAGTCTCCCTAGTGACAACTGGGCTAATCCTGGAAATAGTAAAGAATTCAAGCTCTATTGTTTTGCATAATGATAACATGCCAAAAATGACTGTTCAGAATAAATAATCAGTGCAAGATTGAAAATCAGCAAGAATATCATTCAGTGCAATAAACAAATAGGGTGCAACTTTGGTTTGGTCATTTGTTTTTTTTGTTAGTAAGATGATATCGTTAGCAACATGAATAATGGCTGCTACATGATCTTCATAACCAGCAATTTGAATGTGAGAAAAGTGGCCTATCTGAAAAAAATATTTCCCGCCAAAATAGCAGAAGAGGATTGCTGGAAGAATACAATAAACTTTTCATCAAAGAATCAAGGAAAACCACAGTATTACATGGTGAACTAAGAGGAAGATCATCACTCAATCTGCAAGTATCAAATAACCTTTGCTATGAGAAAACAGACATAGATAATTGTTACTATAAAAAGGAGTCTCTGTGCCCTAGATATCTTGCAGAGCAGCAGATTATTTGAATCGCTAATTTCGCATCACCCTTAAGGGCTTTATGATAAATTTATAAGCAAAACACTACTAGCTATGTTAATGCGAGACATTCTTTCCCAGGTCAGATAGTCAGTGTGAAGATGCCTGCTGCAGCACAGAATTTTAAGGATGAGACATTAAGACAGACTCTAATTGTTGTGCTTTCCCTGTGCTTAGGTGTCTAAATGGTCTACACTATAAGCATTTCATTCCTGAAAATAAGATATAAAGATGGACTCCAGTGTTTAATAATTCAGTTGTGTATACACATGGACATAACAAAACATCTTTGACATGTCTGACACCCTTACAGATTCCAACCATCACATACTCTGTAAATAATCCTGTTAACTTCCTGCTTGAAAAGTAAACAATATTATATGCTCACTGATCAGAATGTAGCTCTTTCCCTGTAAATGCAACCTAAGTTTCTACTCTAGTAGTCTTTTCATCTTCCAACCTGGTATACCACTGTTCATTCAAATAGTGTCTCAAACAAAACCATTTTGTTACTTCAGAGTTAACTCTCAGCTCCTTCTTTGCTCACACCTCTTTTCTGGGATCCATACTGCCTGTCAGAAATTTGTCACTTCTCCTGCTAATTTCTGATTTGCATTCAAATTTACCCAATCAGATCACTCTGAAAAAAACCCAAGCCTGGCTAAAGATGACAATCCCTTAAAAAAAAATAAAGGATGGCAACCGAAAATACTGTAGTCAAAGATCGGTTATTAGTTCTGTTAATGGCAAATATGATAGCCCTCTAAAGAGATGTGCATTTCACGAAATTTTGGGAAAATGTCTCTCTAGAATCAAAATAAAAGGCCAAAAGCCTTTTACTAATTGTCATATTCCTCCTCTTTTTCCATTAATAGCTTAATTTAGGTACTGGACAAAGGAGAGCAGTAATACATACCTAAAAACAAACTGCTGACGAACACTCATTAAGAACACATAATTTAAACCAATTACATTCTGAGTGTCCTGATATTTGCCAAATTTCACTGTGGAAAGGCACGCTTCTATCTGTCCATTTCAACAATCACGAAGTAACTTCAGAGCACTACTCATTTTTTAAGCATATTTATCTTGAATATCTGAAGCTCACAAATTCTACAATATCAGAACTTTCCATTTAAAGCTTAGCTTTTTGAACATCTTTTCAAGGTAACAGCATTTTCCTGTACAACATAATCTCTACTGGTTTATGACTGGCTCTAGTTTATGTCATTCAGTTTATATTTGCACAGCATCTCTATAGTTTCTACAATGAATCCTAGTCTGTTTATGAGTCAGTTTGACGGTTTTTGAATTGATACAGCCATCTTTTGCATTATCTACATATTGTTTTTTAGGACAGAATACAGACAAGTTGTTATACGACATGGCAGTTATATTCCTTTAGATGAACTGCAGGATAAGCAGAAATAGATAAACCAGCAATGGTTTTCTGGTGTACTTGTGCCAAATCCACAGTGCACATAATAGGGGTAGATTCTAGACCCTACAGACTATCGTATTTTTCCCAGAGACAGAAAATCCTAAGTGCCAAAAAGAAAACAACCAATTGCCCAAATGCAGGTTGATAATGATGATTTTCTAAGGAGAAGTATCATGAGAGATACCTGAATCACATCCCTTATTATGCCTTCTCCAGAGGAAGAACGAAATGGGACCACCCAAAGGACAGTGTGCACAGTCAGCTGAGGGACACCAGCATGGAAGCAGCAGCAGCAAAAACCTTAGGCCAGTTCTCAGTTTTAGAACCAACTACAACTGTGCATGTGAGGAATCATTACATCATATTAGGTTAGTTAATGCAGGCTGTTTTAGAATCAGCATGGTACCCAGGCTATTGATTTGACCCAGCTGCCAAGTCTGATGATACTGATCACTTTTAATATAGTTGAGCTATGACACTGTACTGCAATGAATCTTAAAAGGAAGATTATAGGAAGATTGCAATCCAGTGAACTTGCTCCTTTTCCACCTTCCTCATTTTCCTCTTGCTGTAAAAACACAGACTGGGAAAAGCAGACGAGCTCCCTGCTCTCAAAGCGAAAAGCCAGCAGCACCACTAAGAGCAACTTCAGAGACACTGAACAGCCTCTAAAACGTAAGGCTGGGGAACATTTGGAGAACCAAAAAGCTATAGGGGACAGAGCTGCCAAACTCAACTCTCAACTGAGCACATGCCAAATGATATTTTTGAAAAGCTTATAAAAGTAAAAGGCATTACCCTGGCACCAGAACGACGATTATCCACTTGTTCTATTTCTAGCTGTTGCTCCATAGTGCAGGCATAGTAAAACTCAATGAAAAAGTTAAAAATCATCACAATCAAACATGTCTTTTTTTTTTTTAAACCCAGACAGTTTAAGAAATGTCTGAACAGAATTTTCTTAAAACATTTTTAAAGCCAGTTACATAGAAAATTTCAGACTGAGCAATTCTTCTTCGGCAAATTTACATGGAACTGAAAACAGGACCTTAAAATGGGAAATACGGGGCAACCTGAATTCAGGAAAATATTTTCAAGTCAATGTCAATATAGTAACTAGAAATGCATAAGTGACACAGGTGGTTAAAACTCGAAAGAAACATAGGTTCTAACTTATGCATGTATTTATGTTTAAGTTTTTCAAATACTTCACAATTAAGAGCATTATTTTATAACTACTCTAAAAATGCAGAGATTCACAAACAGATTTCCAATTCACATGCTCTAGCATTCCCTTTTATAACAGGCAGCCAACCAATGAAGCAAAGACCTAACTAAAGCCGATTGACTTAAATGACATCTCCTTCTCTTACAATGGAAGCCGGCATACAGAGGTCATCTGACAGCATCTCCACAGTTGCCTCAACTGTCTCATCACCTTTAGCCCCTGACTATACTTATGAACCAGTAAAAGCCTCATAACTTTGACCACACAGAAATATGTTCCAAAACTGCCCCTTGCTAGACAGTACATTACATTACTCTCCTCCTTTCTGCAAGACAGCCAATCACTATGGGAAATATTGCAAGTATCTAATCAGTTTTCAGAAATCCAAAGTATCTTCCTCTGACACTCTTGACCCCTTGCAATGTGAACTCAATTTTCCGTTCACCTCAGTGACTGTTCTTGGTTGTACTGCCTTTTAGAGGAATGTGGAGTATTCTCACATTTCTGAATGGATCGCTCTTATCAGAATTAACTGAATTTCTTTATCTCTTCCCAGCACTACCTTGTTCTAAGCTTGGTTTTATGTAATCAAAGAAAAATGAAGTATATAGCTCACGTAAAAGGAATCATAGAAGAAAAGACTCTCCAAAGCTGTACCACTGAGTATACCACACAGTAGAAATACAGCAGATTAATATTTCCATTTCAGGTGGTACTTCTTATTCATGTAACTGCAGTTACCACAAGTTGGAAAACATGCATTGGCTTATAGACAGTGAAGCATGCAGTTCATCTGGGTATGTACAATGTATTCTTCCATTAGCAACATAAGATTTTTTTATTTTTTTTTTTTTAATTTGGCTTCTCCAAAGGGACGTGGCATAATACCCACTGGAACAAATGTGGGCATAGTGGCTCTCCTGTCCCTGATTCACACAGTTCCCAAATTCAGACCTTTCATCAATGGGAAAAAGTATTTCTCATATCAACAGCAGATGGTACTATGCAATACAAACAGTTCACTTTTAGTAAGAACATTGCTTCCACGTCTGACTAAATGGATTATACTTCATATCCATAATTGCTGGTTTACAATTACCAGAATTCAACATTATGTAATGACTAAGAAGTGCAATACACAAGCAAGCATTTATTCATGAAGCCTGAACAGGATCCTAGATATACCAGGAATTATCAGATATACCAATTAACTACCTGAATACTGTAAGAAAACCATAGAATATGAAGATAAGGAGATATCCTTTGTGTGATAGCTGTTGCATATCTACATTTCTGCATTTTGCCCTCAGGGATTCCAAATAAGCAGTCTGAAACTCGGCTATAAGTCTTTCATTCCTGAAGCAGAACATGCCACTTGACATTCAATGCAGTTTAGAGAAAAAAAAAAACTGATGTGTTCACATTATTTCAAATTGCAGTAGCTAGTAGACCACAATCCCAAACCAGAATTTCAGGAGTGATTCCAGTTGAAAACCAAGTGGAGGGTTCAAATTATGGTTTATTAAGTGGAGGTAAGAGGTCTTCCATCAGCTACTTGCCAATCCTACCTTATGGGGCTTACCAAAGAAAGAAAGTGGCAGGTCAGAGTGGAAATCCGCCTTGCTCATTTTCCATTGGTTTAATGTACCTTTGTGTATGAGTTGAAGCAACCTCTTGACTGTTCTGACTCACATCCAGGCCAGACTAGTGCTCTGCTCACCTCCTGATGTTTCCCAGGAACAGAACTTGGCTACTAGAGAAAATCGACCCCATAAATTCAAAACCCTCACACAGTATAGTTTGTTGTGTTTTCCAGCACAAAGTGGAATAAAACTGTACATTATTATAGACATATTTAAGAAGTGTTCAGGACTAAGTGCTCCGATTTTTAAACAGCTTGTGATATGATAATCATAAATAGTTTTGCAAAACCTCTTTCCACCTAGTCTTTTAAAAAAATTTCATATAAACACTAGTACCATTAGCACAGGCACTAATACAGCATCTAAGGAAGTATCTATGTAAAGACAAACCCTGTTTGAATGCAAATGAGTTCCAGTAAGTCCTAAGGCTAAGCCACACAATTGTGTACTTTTCATGCCATATATTTTAGAAGTATTGAGTAAAATACTTAATATGGCTTTGAAAGTTTTTTTTGTATACTTTAAATTCCTAGCATTATTTAGGATCATGTAAGTTGGGAGGTATCACAAGTAAAAAATACAACCTGAATTTTCAAACCAGATAAATAAATGAAAATAACCGTTTAGAAATGAATTAAAATAATCTGAATAGATTCTACACAAACAAAACCAAGAGACTAAAATTGAATTTCCCAAGCACAGATCCAGGCCGGACAGCGAATGATAAACAGCAGCCCTGAGGAGAATGACTTGGGGTGTTGGTTGATGAGAAGCTCAACACAAGCCAGCTTCAGTGTGCGCTCGCAGCCCAGGAAACCAACTCTACGCTGGGCTGCATAAAAGGAAGCATGACCAGCAGGTCCAAGGAGGTGACCCTGCCCCTCTACTCTGCTCTGGTGAGAGCACCTGCAATGCTGAGTCTAGCTCTGAGAGCAACAATGTTAAGAAGGATGTGGACCTGCTGTAGCAAGTCCAGAGGAGGCCACAAATATATCAAAGGGCTGAAGCAATTCCTCTATGAAGACAGGCTGAGAGATTTGGGCTTGTTCAGCCTGGAGAAGGCTCCAGGGAGACCTTAGAGCAGCCTTCAGGTACCTAAATGGGGCCTACAAGAAATCTGGAGAGGGACTATTTAAAAGTGCATGCAGTGACAGGACAAGGGGGAATGGTTTTAAACTGAAAAAGGATAGATTTAGATTAGACATTAGGAGAAAATTCTTTACTGAGTATGGTGAGGCAATGGAATAGGTTGCCAAGGGAATTGTGGCTGCCCTATCCCTGATACTGTTCAATGGGCTTTCGGCAATCTGCTCTAGCGGAAGATGCCAGCCAAGGCAGGAAGCACATGATCTTTGAGGTCCCTTCCAACCCAAACCAGTCTATAATTCTATTAATATATTATGATATAATTGCCTTGTAATACTAAGGCCTTACTTCATAATCTGTAAGTTCACAGACCAACAGTTTCTCAAACCCTAGGAGTGGATTAATTCATTGGAAAAACATAATGGGAAAGCTGGAAATATTTATTTCCCTGATTTCCTCTTTTTTTTTTTTCTTTTTTCTTTCACAGCTGGTTGGTTGTAAGTACTCTTAAGGATAAAAAAGTGAAAGAATGTCTACAAATTAATAAAACCAGATCTATGATACTATTAATATGTCATTTGCATCTATTAAAACGCAGGCCAACATTTAGAAACGAGAAAGATCCCTCCATACACGCAAATTGAATAGAATCTGAAAGAAGACAAAATTGATATTTTTTCACCCAAAATCTCTGGTTAGCACCATGCAACAAAGTACTTCAAACACAACAAAGTGACTAGAGTTGCTGGCACATTTTGCCTCTATCACCACATGTGAAACATTAATGCAGTCTTGCTTATGTTCCTATCATAGCAACTAGTAGTTTGGAAAAAAAAAAACAACACCCAACTCCAAACTAATCCATAGCACTAACAAGGATTTCTTATAGGTATAGTCACCAAAGTTCACAAAGAAAAAAGCTTGTGTAAAGTGTAAGCTTCTGTGTGTTTTGCCACAGTCAGCAATAACTTGGTTGTAGGTATTTTGTGCTGTAATTCTTTGAAAGTTTCAATTACAATAATAATCTGTTAGAAAATGCATGCAAGATATCATAGAAAACACAAACAATAAATTACCAAGCAAACTCCATTCATTAAGAAATAATTAGAAAAACTTTCAGCACAATTAGATTTATGCACATACAAGTTTATCTGCATGTGCAGGATGTTTAGAATGATTTAAGGATTTTAAAACTGAAATTAAAAAAGACATATATATACTTTAAACAATAGCATTATATTAACTTTTAAAAATACCTTTGTTTCTAGTGATTGCATTAAGAAAATTAATTATAATGATACAAGTACTACACTAAGATTATGTCAGCTCTTCAATTACTAACTGTTATGACTATAACTCAACAACAAAAAGGTATGATGCATTGAAAACTGGCCCATGGTTTCTTGCACATAAAAAAAAAAAGTCACATGAAAGTGTAAAAATAATTCTACTGTTATAAATTATATATAATTTGAAATTACTATTGTGTAAAAATTTTTTACTTCCTTCAAAGGAACTGGAAGCCCCCAGAGGTAACTCGTTTTCTTCAGAATTTCATAGAATTGGTGTCCTACCACACAGAAACACTTGATTTCAAGCAGCATTTGTGGTGGAGCATTCCACCTGAGACCTGCAAATATTATCTAATACAGCGCACAAAGTAATGCAAAAAGTTTTGAAATACAGATTTACCCAATAAATTGCCAGAATTTCTGCTTCTCCATGAAGCACATTAAAGACACTTACTAGACAAAGAATAAAATCCTGCAGTTGAGAGAACACTTGTAAGATGGAAATTTTTCTGAGGTAAAGTGACTATGGAGCCACACAATCCCGTTTTTACAGCTGAGGAACTTAACCCACTGAAAAACCAGACTTGTGTCAGCACTCAGAAGTTGAGAATTTCTGTATTTCACACTATGTTAATTTTTGTTCATGACAGCCTAATACCATTCCAAAACTTTTTTCAACACTGAAGAAAGGACACCACTAAGAAGAGCCTGATGAATGCAAGAGGTGACCTACAGTAGTCTGCAGAGTAGAGCAGATCTGGGCAGCACTGTAAGGGTACTGTAAGACATTGTGAGGATGCCATACATCATTTAGTGGAAACTACCTGTGTTCAACATGGTTTCAAGTCATTTCAACACTGCATACTCTGTTGTCATTTCCATGGTGTTGGCCTTCTGCAGATGAAATAAGCACACAGATCTTTCCTGCCCTTGGAAGGGTACTGTGAATTACTACAATAGATTTTCCAAAACACCTTGAGATCCCTAGATAAAGGCACTGGATGAGTGTGAAAGTCTTTCTGTATGCTTTACTTTTTTTTCAGAGTATTACTTGGATCTTACTTTGCTTCCAGTGCCAGTGCAATGATGCCTGCAGCCATAGGTGCAGAGGCTGAGGTTCCAGTGTGGCTGTCTGTGCAACGCTGCCTCAGGTCTGTGGTGATCTGGAAGAAATTGAATGTGTGAAATTCAGAACACAGCTTTAGAAATCAGAACAGGTTTCATTTGCTTGAATAAGCTGCATGTACAAGGACTGTATTTCCTTCTTTCATTGCAAGGAAAGTTAAAAAAAGGTGTCTGAATGCATGACATTATACTGTGAGCCTGAAGTCACTTGAGACCTTGGAGAAGTTCAGAAGTTCTTCTGTTGCACTGAAAACATAAGTTAGTCTCCATTCTTCTCATGGCATGATAAACAAAAAGACTTGCAAATTAGAAAAACATGCAGAGGGTTTTAAAACAGCACAGTCAGAACTCTGCCCTTCTACTGCATTTATAGAGTACTTTCCATCTAAGAATCATAAAGTGTTTCACAAACAGGAATGAACTTCATCTTACAGAACTCCCTATGTACAGACTGGTTATGCCCAGAGACTACAGGAGAGGTATGGAGGGGTTAATCAGGTTGCCTGAAGTCACACTGGAACTATGTGACAGAACACAATACCACTGGGCTCATGCTAAGTACCGTGTTTAATCCTTTCTTCATGCCTTACGCAATAATTCACATGAAATTAAGCAACAATTCATCGGAAAGTCCTGATGTAATCACAAATTTGACCTAGACATTACCAGCTAATTATTTATTTGCAGATATAAATTGTTACATATTGCTTAAATATATCCTGCCACATATTTTTATATGTAATCTAAAGTGAATATATAAACTGTAATGTGCACTACCAAGTAGAAACACAGTCTTCTACTTAGCATTAGGATATCATAATGAATTTTAGGCAGATTCTTTCTGTAAGACAGTATATCACACACAATAAATGTGTTTACTCTAAATTCTGCTTCTTTCAGGCAATCAAAAGAGATAATAACCTATGATCTTCTTCCAGAAGAAGTTGCTAGCAAGAGAAAGGCAGTAGAGATAAGAAGGCACTGCTACCTAACAGAAGCTCAAGCAAAACCCATGCAGACTTGAGAAAAGTTGCTAGCAGACAGCAGTAGCAGTCCACAGCACGGAAAACTCCATGAAGGTGGCAGAGTGAATGATGTGTGATGCCAAACCTTATTCTCAGCATTTCAGCTAATCCCTGAGATTCAGTCACTAGAAGGCATCTGCCTGGGAGGCAAGGAAGTTGCTCACACAGCTTCCTACCCAAGCAACCAGAATTACTATGTCGCCATTTCCTCTAGTTCACTAGTATAATACTTCATTTGCAACACAGGTATGCATAAAGATGGGAAAAGAATTAATCAGAGGATCACAAAAAAGCACAGGGCATATAAAAATGACTGTCTAGATCTGAAACTAGAAGATATGCAAAATATGACCTGAAGAAACAGCCACATCCTATCTGGGCAGAATGTCAGCAACTGCATGCAGAAGGGTTATGTTTCATACATTTGCATTTTCCATATTCAGTAGTGTATGTATTGCATAATCTGCATAAGGCTGTTTAAAGTGCTCATGACATATAAGCATACACAACCTAACACAGAAGACTTCTAATAGTGAAGGAGCTAACAGCCCTAGGAAATTATTACCAAATGCAACTAGTGAGCAAGTGAAAAAAATGGAGGCTTTATGTAATTGAAAGAGGGATAAAAGCATTTATAATGTCATATCCTTAAATTAGTGAACTTAACAAAAGTCAGATTTCTTGAATAATGAAGTCTAGAAAGAACCTTTTTTTCCCCCTATTATTTAGCATTCTTCATAAATGCACACCTTATTGAATAATTTCTTTTATCGGTCAACGGCTAAAAGTTGAACCCCATGAATAAAATGTTAATGTAATTTCTTCTTTCCTAATGACTGTATTAATTTAAACAATGAAAAATGTTGGAAAAACCTTTATGCATGCAAGTCCCGTAAATGCCCTGACAATATTAAGCAGTGAAACTGCAGCAGGAACTGTCCTAACATGACATTGCCGGTATGTGCAAATGCAAGTAGTGATTTCGCAGGTGGGATTAACATGTCCAAAAACAACAGGATTACAAGCACCCTAATAGGTACAAGATTCATGTTATCCCATTTGTAAAAACACTGCTCAGCGCTGTGGCAAGGACTAAAAAGGAGATCAGGAAAAAGAGACGGCAGGAAAAGGGACTAACACATGCTTGTCTCTTTTGCCGCCTGGTACCTTATCCCTTGCAAAAAAGTGGTGCAGCAGGTGCTTTCCTTAGAGGACCATAGGTTAGCAAAGCCTATGGGAGCTCAGGCAGAGAGAAGTGCCCTCAATAGCAGCTTTTTCTTAAGAGACAGCCTCTCTCCATACAGTGAAAAGCACACTGCACTGCGTTATCTGTATCTCTCATCCTCTGGAATAACATGCTTCCAGAGTGTTTTTATTGTCCTGTAGCTACAGATACTAAGCACAACAAACCATGACAGCTCTTTATTTTGCAACATCTCTCACATTCAAAGCGGATGTTGTGGCAGCAGTTTGAACCACAGATCTTCATCTCTCTCCTTCACTCAGCAAATATTTCTGCAGAAGTTGTGTAGGGAAAGCTTCCTAAGTGGAAATCCCATTTGAGCTATTTCAGAGACAAGTCACTGACAGAGGCTGAGATGTTTAAGTTACCTCCAAGATCTGAGGCATTTTTTCAGCCCTATGGATTCACTGCCAGAGAAGAGTTGCGCCCACCCTAAGCAAAAAAGGGCACAGGACCACCACCAGGCGAGCAAGCTTGAAGAATTAAAATGGTGCCCCAAACTCCTGAATCATGAGGGCAACGTCATTAATTACAATAAAAGGATGCGGTATCTGACAGCACCATGAAGCTCGCATTAGAGTATATTAGCTGTCATTCTGATTAATAGGGTGGTGAGAAGCAGAAATTTTTGCATCTTCTGTTGAGTACAACACATTTGTATGCTTCAAATACCTTTGTAACAACTGCTGAGCTATGAAAATGTTAATCAGACTGCCCAAGAGAAGTCCATGCTGCATTTCTAGGGAGATGAATTATATCCACTTCTAAATCTTTTGAATCAATTAGATTTGACTGAAGACAATGACAATGCTTCTGGTACTGGCCTAGTTTAAACAACATGAAATCAGCAACCTAGGACAGACACCCTGATTAAAGGTGGAGAAAAATTAAATGAATCACCACAATGTAATACCTGCCATATGCAGAAGTCTAACAGCTTTCAGAAAGTCCATGCATTTATTGCAGAAAAAGCTCTAGAACACTGTGATAGTTTTATAGAAGTAACTTGCTCTGAAGAATTAAGAAGATGCAATTTCTGTACAGTCATTATTAAGGCTGCATAACTAATCTTTCCATAGTTTCACTGACGGGGAGGTTAATGGCTAAGGTAAAAAAAAAAAGGATTTCCCTTAGCACTCACTGCTCCTTCCCAAGCCTCTGCATTTCTTGCTATTTCATATTCTGTGATATGAGCTCTCTGAACTTACTGAACCATGATTTATCTTCTGGTACAGTTCAAGATATGTTGATTTCTTTAAAACTGTGTCCCTAGAAGTGACATGTGTTTAATAAAAATCTGAATCTACTCAAAATTGAAGGTGCCAGGTTCTGCGCATCTTGATACACTGAAAGTTTCTGAACAAGAGCAGGTTTTTTTTTTTGTGTTTTAAGAACTGGCAAGAGATGTTGGGTTTCTTTTGGGCTTGTTTTAGGTTCTGCTTAGAGCAGAACCTAGTTGGCAAGGCTGAAGTATATCTCAGAAGAGAAGGAACTCAGCAGATGAACTTGCATTTCTTATAAAACAAAGAAACAGAACATTAAGTTACTTTCAGAAGGTTAAGTCATGTAATAGGTTCATAAATTATATTTGTGAGTGACTTTCATATGTAGATTCATTAGTGCTTTAAGAAATAACTTGAAAAAGGAATTAAAAGGAAATGTATTTGCGCAACATGTCTGGTAAATGAAAGGCCCCTACCGATACCTGTAATAGGTTGTGCTTAACCTGTCCTAGCTGCATGGTCTGCAGTTCAGGAAGCTATCTTCCAGCACAGTCCTATAGTATTCAGAATAGCAGAGAACAGAATAATAGAAAAAAATACCTTAACAACTGTATATTATCAGCCAGTACTTTTGCACTCACTGTATTCTGAGAGATAACCTCTGTAAAGTATATCTCTGTGGTCTTTACCTATTATTTTCCCTTGTCCCAGAGCGTGAACTTCTACACCTGCACCTATGCTGGCACTTCGCAGCTGCTCTTGGAAGCACCTAAAAGTAAACCTAACACTTTTCTCCAAGAGTCTCTGTAAAGGGCATACACCCAGCTGCATCTGTGAAAGGCAGTCTGCACACTTTGGGCACAACAATACATGCAAAAGGTTGGAAACTCTGTTTCCAATAATGTGCTAACAGTGCTACAATAAGATTTGGTAAAGCATAAAGTCAGGCACACTTGAAGCAAGAAGGAACTCATGCAAGATGATCATTGTGTGTTTAACTGCAACAGTTAGCTGAAGTTATTTCAGGCCAGAATTTGCTTCCATTTATTTTTCCTCAGTCAGTAGATAAAAAAGCTCAATATGGAAAACAGTTGTGTAGAAATTATGTTCTTATGTTATCACTGTACAAGACTAAAAAAACCTCCAGACTAGAAAACCCTTTTTAAAAGTACATGACAAAATTAAGAATGAGTTCATTTGATTTTGACTTTAAATCCCATGCTATGTCACATCTTCCTAATTTATTGCAGTAGTATTTTTCCTTCCTATTCTGAATACAGGAGTCTCACTCCAACAAAACAAATCACTGCAAGCCTTGATCAAATATTGTTACTTTTTTCATGTTACAGCATGAAGTTGAGCTCTTCATAGCTAATTTGTATATTGAATATGTATTTATATGCATACTAGAATTTGGAGATTTAGAATTTAATAATAATATTTCTATTTTTCTCCTATTATTTTTCCCTTTAAACTTATTGCAAGCTCTAAGCTTTTTGTGAAAAGATATGAAGAAAATCTGACTCAAAAGAGGCAGCAGTCTAAACAAAAATGTGAGATATGATGCAGTGGAAAGTATGCGTGGTACAATAATGAAAAAATACACATCTTTACTCTAGATTCTTGTGGCATTTTATAGCAGTTGAAAAACTTTGTCCTCCAAAGTTTCCATTGTCTTTAGTTCAGTTCTCTTCAAACAAGATTTCTTTCCAAGCTAAATGTGGTCTGATAGGTCTTCAGTTGGACTAGACTTTAGTATGCAAGTTGCAGACGAGACTAGCAATACTATCATTATTGCTTTCAAAATCACGCAATAAGCAAGACAGTCACAAAGGGGACAGCAAAGTCCCTGCTTCCATGTATGTGCATACTGAAGGCCTGCTTAGTACTCGGTTTGAACTGGCCTCACAATTTCATGTAATTTACCACTGGGTTGCAGCATAACAGAAGCATGTAGTTGTTACCCATTATGAGAGTTAACTGGTTTAAATACAACATGGAAAGCTACTGACTGCATCTACTACAGAGTGTTCCGCTTTGTCACTGAAGGTGTCTGGAGGGGAAACACGCTTGCCTCACTTTAAATGCCAAGTAGTAAAACACCCTCGGGTAGGGGGTGTGTTTCAGAAATCAGCTGATACTGAAGTGCAGGAAAAATAGTCTTGGAGGGAATATTTATGGTCTGCAATTCAAGCATTTGAGATCAGCGCATCATATCACACAGACAACATTGAAGTTGTTTTGCACAGAAGTAGTCAAGGGTAAATTAAATTCTGGTAAACAAAGGATCAACGGATTTGGGTTACTTCCTATGGCTCCTCAGAACACTTATGTTTTCACAATTTGCTGTGCAAAATGATACACGGTGTAGGAAGAATCTAAAACTGGCATATGCGACTGGACTGCTCCCAAAAGAATGTAGGATCTGATTAGTAAAAGCAATCAGTGCTTACAGAATTGATGGATTTCAATTAAAATTTATTTTTACTTTTCTCCAGTAGCCTGTGCGAGATCTTCAATGGAGACATTAAGGATGTTTTTAAAGAGGCAAATTTTTAATTTTTTTCAATAATATTTATGTAAGATCTCTTCATTATTTCCCTAATTATGAGATAATATATGTTTATTCTATCTATAATAATTAATCTCTCCTTTGCAAAGTATACCTTTCAAAAATCTCCAAGTAAAGTAAAAAACTCTACGTATTAGCACAGTGCACAAATTCTGGAAGTGATAGGTACTATACTTCAGTAAAATAAAAAATGTTTCAGAAGGAAGTCTCTAACAATAAAGGTGAGATCGCCTCCACGTTTTTGATGCTAGTTAAAGTCATAAAGGAGTAACATGTAAGAAATAAACAATCCAAATCAAATCGAGTCGTTACTTTTCGTCATGTACCTCAGAACAAACTCCAGTAGCATATGAGAATCTGCAATACGATAGTATAGAAATACCTACACCAATACCTATACATATTGAAACAGCAATTCTGTACGCCGTAAAAGCAGAATGCTCATGTTAATTGAAAAGAATGGAAGAAAATCATCAAGAAAACTACAGTTATTAAAAAAACAGAGGGATGCACAAATGTTAAATCAGCTAACTAGAAAACTACAAATAAAGACTGAGAAACATACAGATATTTTAATGGATTATTGTAAAAATGAGCAAGGATATGCTGGTCAACAAAAAAAGTATTGACAGGTGAAGGAAGCAATAACTAACTAGCTAACAATAAATAAATAAAAGTGAAGAAAAGATAAAGTGGATAGCAAGGAATAAAAATTAGAAGATAAAAGGTGCACAGAAGTGGTAAGGAAGGATAAAGGTGAAAAGCTGAAGCTTACAAGAACAGAATAAAGTACAAGGATGCTTCATTTTGAAGTATATCAGAAGCAAAAGAATCCCAAAGCAATATTGTTCTAATTGCCCAGAAATAATAGAATAGTTAACAGCAGTGTACAGTAAATGGTTAATTCACTGAATGTTCCTTTTTGGAAAAAAAATTCAGAGCACAGAAAGATGATAAATCATCTTCCTTTTTATAGCTATTTTAAATAGCAAGTTTAAATCAGAAAGTTTGGAAGCACCAAAGACTTTTACAAGAGCTGGAAAGGGAACATGTTAGACTGCACTGTTGATTTTAGCTAGTCTTTGAACGCTGGAGAAGTTCCATAAGACTGAAAGAAAACCCACGCAGTGTCAATATTTTGAAAGGGTAATAAGCAGCATTGCCCTAATAATTTCATCAATTCGCCAAGCTTTTACCTAGTGTAAAATAATTTATAGGGGATTTAAACTAATTATGAGTACATTAATTAATCAGTATTATATTTATTGGTGGATAACATAAGCTGCAGGAAAAGAGCTTGCCAAAGTGCTGCAAATTATTTTTCTGGCCACCACTTTGGTTGAAAGTAGTATAATCAGGATTCTACAAGACACGTAATGTGATACTAAACATTAAAAAATTAAAATTATTTAAAAGATTAAAAGTTTACATGACAATACACTAGATTTAAAATAGGCTAATCATAAGATCTCAAAAGCTAAGCATATATAAGAAATCAGATGCATACTTAGAAGCCAAGAAATTATATATGTGTTTATAGCACATATGAAAAATAAGCCTCTAATTGGGCCTTACACAATTTGGTTCTTGGCCTTAGTATGACTTAAAGCTTTTATCAAAGACCTGGAAGAAAACCTTGAATGTTTTATTTAGAGAAACTTTAGAGAAAGAAGAAGTGATGATGAGGGCTTGTCTGGATCGAGTACTAAATCAGTAGAGCCAGCGGTAAATGATTCAATAAAGAGACTATAACTATCTTCATATCTGCCCTTGGGCCACTAATTCTGAAATAGAGAAGCGACAGCTCTGAGAGTGGACTGTATATCACACAACGATGAACACATTACACAGCTGTAAAGCTGGCTAGTCTCAATTAGGCTTAATGTGTAAAGAAGGGGTAACTGAGTTGGCGCTCAAGGATATACTTTTTCTTGTGCATTTGGCACTGACACTGCTACTACCTGTTGTGCATGCAGTTCGGGTACTCCAAACTCATAAAATGGAAGAAAACATGCCTTTTACAGAATTACAGAAGCAGTTTACCTTCATCTATCAAAAGGGATTAACTGTTCAGGTTACATGGCTAGAGTGAAAGACACTAGATAACTGGAGTGTTTTTCATACTAGCAGGAAAATCTGTGACATAACCAAATGCCTAGAAATTGACGCTATAGGAGCTCAGCAAACAAGAAGTTTTTTTAACAGCAATGGGTAATTAAAATCACTTGCCCTGAATTTAAGTGGATTTTCTGTCACTGAAAATTTTCTAAACAAGATTAATTGTCTTAATGAAAATTAGTGTTGAATTCACAGCAACTGCTGGTTTTGAAGGACTCAGGGAGGCCCACAGACCTGCCTAAGTAAGAGGTCAGGCTGGCGAACAATAATCATATCTGCTCACCTTATATTGTATTAGCCTCACTAAAACATGAAGTTAGCAAAAGTCTTTTAAAGGACAGTAGAGAGGATTTAATCACAGACGTGAGGACTGCTAGGAGACACAGTAATTTATTTTCTTTATTATTATTTATCAGTGAGAACAAGAAACATGCCAGGAAGAGAGATAAGGTTTCAGTAGGGAGAAGCAAGTTAAGAACAGAAAAATTACTGGAATGGAGAAGTACCTTAGAACAAGTTTAAAACAAAAATTAGATCATCTGAAAACAGGGAAGAACCCAAGAAGGGATGCCCAGCATCCCAGAATCCTGAAAACAAGGCAGACAGTATTAAAAAAAACATAGCTGCAAGAATATTTAACTCCTCGCTGCTGCCAAGAGAGGTATCTGCTAAGAAGCAGAAAGAAATGATGTCAGATGTGTACTTAGAGAAACATCTAGGGCAAAAAAAAAAATTCCTAAATTTTCTGATCAGGAAGAACATAAGATCTGTAACTTATACACTAGAATAAATAAGCAGGGAAGAGGACAATATTAGAAAACCTGATTAACCCCAGTAAAAGGGTTGAAAAGGTTAAAAGCAGTAATACTGAATATTGGGAAATACGTTGAATTCACTTAATTCGAAAAAGCAGATATAGCAACCAAATACTAATGGTATCAATAGATTATCAAACAGAATTGTAACAATTTGTTGGCTTCCAGAGAAGATGAGAAGGTAATGGAAAATGGATGCTGGCTGTTTTGGAATGAGATGAGGAATAAAATCATAGAATAGTTAGGGTTGGAAAGGACCTTAAGATCATCTAGTTCAAACCCCCTACCGTGGGCAGGGACACCTCACGCTAAACCATGTCGCCCAAGACTCCATCCAGCCTGGGCTTGAACACGGCCAGGGAAATACAGGAAATAATACAGGAAAGGTAAGTTCTGAGCTCAATCTTGGTTACAATACATCAGCTAGGCAGCAATCTGAGTGATAATGGACTATCATTGAATGTAAGAGAGGAATGATGCTGGATCAAAATGAATCTGAAAAAATACAGAGGTACATAGGAAAACTGATAATACCATGTATGCAAAATATAAAAACCATGGATAAACGGATTAAAAACAGGAGGAGTCTATGTTCTCAGGCCTACTGATGGGCTACAAGATATCTGCAGTGAAAAAAATCTGTTTCGATGGCAGTGGCAATAGGATCTTTGAAAGCATCACTCAGAACTGGCAGCAATGAGGTGAGTGGAAAAACCTGCTACAGATATGGTGTACCTACACTGCATTTAGGCTCCAACATGCAGAGGTACCCATATTCGTTTCAAAGAGCAGTATGTTGACCCCAACTAAGTAACACACTGGGGCTTAATGAACTTGCCCACATATGATCTTTTCCTGAAGCAATTCATTGATTAATATAGAATCACAGAATCATAGAATAGTTAGGGTTGGAAAGGACCTTAAGATCACCTAGTTCCAAACCCCCCAAGTTGTTTTCCTCTCCCTTTCCCCAAAGTCACTATGCCAACACAAACCCATATAAATAAAAAAAAAAATAAATAAAATTAAACCATACTATTTTCCTGTCGTAGGATTCTCCACTGCTGTATGTTGTAGCTAGTGTGGATGCACATTCTTCCAGATACCATGGCTTCTTCCCACTTTCAGCTGTGCTGCTTATGGAGATAGTATAGATGCTGTTGGTGTAGCCATCACAGGAGCAGTGGTCACGACTTCTTCCACCATTTCCAGATGCCCAAACAAAGACTGAACCTAAGCCTCTACGTCCCTGTATGGAAACAGCACAAAAAATTTGATTAGTAATTCTTTTCCCCTTCAACTGCTTAACAAACAGGTCTTTTCCCAAAAAAAAGACATCTGATGAGAGAAAGACAATAACAGAAACTAGCTCACTAGGAAGAACATTAAATGATAACAGGATTTAGAAGAGTTCAGACTCAGACATCAGAAAAATTCAGAAAATGAGTGGTATGAACATAGCTTTAGAAACAGCTTTAAAAGAGTATGTTTGTTGCTCTGCATCTATGCTATCCAGCCATACCAGGGAAGAGATGTTGAATACTCAGAAGTACTAAAATATCATACCGGGTTGGAAAAGAAATATCATACTTGAAACTAAACCCCTTTATAATGCATTACACCTTTTATTTATTAAGGTGCTCTCAGCTGTCTCTCCTTGGGTTGCCGTGTGGCACTAGATATGGGCTGGATAACACAGTATCACTGTGAACCAGAACAATATTGTTTCACAGACACTGTAAATCACAGAATCAGAGAATATCTGGTGGAAAGGGACCCAGATAATCTAGTCCAACCTGTCCAATCCATTATAAATGCTATATGCACAACACAATACCACAGAAAACATAAAGACAGCTACTAGACATCTACCAGGTAAACTTAAAACAAGCAGTTCAAAGATTCATTTAATTCACATGCTCAGAGGGGTTTCACTATGGCTTTTTGAGCTGAGCATAATTAAACATACACCAACATAAGAAAAAAAAACCTTCACAGTTCACAATCCAGGCTTGAGTTTTCAAACACTGATGAATTTCATTTTGTGAGCTTTATAGAAGTATACTACCTGGACAGACTCTTCAGCATAATAAATAAAAAAATATCAATAAATAAATAAAATAAATCAAAATAAATATCAAATTCTCCCGGCTAGTGTTTATATAAGGTTATGTCCCCAAAATGCAAAGTTTCGTTAAAAAAACATTTCAAGCAGAGAAAAAAAAATCCAGGGTGCCAAGTTAAATATATTATGATATACACATTCTCCAGAGAAAATCAGTCTGACCAGCTGGGAAGTATAAATATTTCAACTTTTTGTACTTCCTTTAGTTGATCTTAGCTACTACAGTAACAGAAAGATGCAAAATAGTAACATTTCTTTTTGCTTTAAAGGCAACCTATATGAAGTGTTAAAAGTCTCCTTCCCCACTTTACGAACTCTCACCAAATCAACCCCCCCTTTCTGTTTGAGGTTCTTGTCCTGCCTGCTTTTCTCAGCCAGCAGGGCCTGATTCAGAGCTTTCCAAAGGCCAGTCAGATGGGTTTTGCAATTTCATGGAGCTGGAAATGGTCTATGAACCAATTTTCTTTCATTCTATGATCCGGTTATGTCCCTTTGCATAACTTCTTACCCATCATTCTGAAAACACCTGATGAGACAGATCAAAGGAAGGGTAAATGGAAAGATTATTTCATGCCTATTCACTAATTTATTATCCCAGCAAGTAAGGGAGACAGAAATTAGAGCCCTTTCCTATGTTGTGGGGAATAGGATGGAGGATCACGCTGAAGATATACTGATTCACTACTTTCTGAGGTGCTCCTGTTTGACTTTTGCTGGTTTTGGTTTGGCTTCATCCTATCATCTCTTGCAGTTAGACCATGTTTGCCAGCAGTATTCTATTATTTGCTTTCATCAGCTGTCTCCTCAATGGTCAGTTTTGGCTTGTCTATCAATTCTGACATCTGTTTGAGAGTCATGTACAGATTCCTGTCTGTCCTACATTGTCCCTTAAAAACAACTTCACTTTCCTATACATACACTGATACCCTAACGATGTTAATATATACTTAGGCAGGCAGAATACACAGAAAAAAGCGTATCATACAGACACACTTCAACCTTCAGAACATGTAAAAATATTCCACTGAAATCTCTTTTTGATGAATTTTCATAAGTATCTGCTATCTGGAGAATTTCACCTTTTTCTTCCTCACATGCATTTCTCAAAAGCACATTATATTACTACATTTGTCCAAACTGATACCCCACAGGAAATTTGGAATAATTCACCAATCCAACCACGAGAGAAGAAATGAGAATTCAGAATAATCAAACCAGAGATCCAAGGAGGAGGAAAATGGACTCTAACTATTAATATTTTATCTACAAGTCCATCTTCCACATTTAAAAAAACAGTTCTGTAAAAAATAAATACAAAATCTCAACCCCATGTGCACAAAGGAAAATATCCCATCAGTAACAGTTCATCTGTCATTTTTCTGCTGTCATCATCAGCTGGGTTTGCCTGCACACAGCAGAATAAGATGATTTGTTCCACTCATGCAATGAAAACCTTTTCACAGCAGGGTAGGACTGTAGTTTTTGTAAATTTTGCAGGAGTAACCCTCTAATTGTTAGCTTCTCTGCAGATAAAGTGTGTCCATATTTCTTTATATGCATACTTACGCTGCTGTACTAACAATGAAAAATGAGCTGCAAAACCATATATGTGAATCCATTTTGGGGCACAAAATGTAGTCATGATGAAAACATGCCAATCGATGTTACAAATTCTGCAATGTAGTATTTAAAAATAATAAACACTGATACAGATTTTAACGATAATGACAGGACTTTAAAAATAACAGCCATTTGCACCCAACTATTCCCTTCCATGCTGTTTTTTGTAAAAAATAATAACAAATATTTCTTCAAAACTAATGCCTCTTGAAAACATGTGAAGTATCAACATCTCTGTTACTGCAATAAAAATATAAGTACCAAGTGTACTGACTAATGGAAAAGAGTATTTTCTGATATACAAAGAAAGAATTTCCATTCTCCTAAAACACTGCAACACTGCACATTTAACAACTCAGCATTTCACAGAAAACAACTGCATTACCTTCAGTCTGGAAAACATGCTGAAAATCTTGTTCCTAGAAGCTTTTTGGCAAAGCAAATGGCAGCCTTAAAAAAAATAAATGGAATAAGCATACCTCCAAACTAATTTCAACCTGACTAAAACAATGTGTCAAGTAAGTAAGTTCTGGTTTACATTTACTGCCTATTGTTAAACTACCATTTGATTTCCTCTTTCTCCCTGTTTCCAAACACCCTGCTTTAATTCAATAGACCCAGTCATGCTCAGGAAATGAGAAACTTGCAAGCAACTATACCAAACAAGTAATTAGAGCAACAGCATCAGCTGTCCTACTGTATGTGAATGCCATTTCCAATTGCTCTCCTTTAAATACATAGTTAAATAACATTTGGACTGTGTTACAAAGTTAAGATAAACACACATGCAAGCCACTCTGCAGCTTTTACTGTTTGTCTAAATCTATCATCTGGCATCTGCCAGATGCCCAAGGGTGTCAAGATGAAAAGTCAATCCTTGAGCTGTCAAAGAAGGCATGTGAAATTTATTAATCAAAAGCAAAGGTGTACTTACAAACCATATGGGTACAACTTGAGCAAAATTTAGAAGAATTAGTGAACTATAGCAGAGGCATAGACCACGGTGGAACCGTGTGCCACAAAGTATGCACAGTGCTTGTCCTATGATGTTAAAAATCTCCCTCTAGATTCAGTGCTGTTTCTGATCTTCCATTTGCAATGATAGCTATGGACTCCCTCTTACAAACTCTGCAAGGTGTCCGTAACTGCACTTGTGCTTGTCAGTGCACATTTCAGACCATTATGAAATGTTCTCCATTTGTTTTGTCTACTTTCTGATACTGCATAAATCAATCGCAAAAATAATCAAGTGTTCCATTATGGAATAGATAAAGTCTTTCACTGATAGCTAAGACTTCCTATTGACCTAGTCACAGTCCACTTTCCTAGCACATTTTCTGGGCAAAGCCAGTGTGCTCAACAGACGGCTGATCTTGAACAAAATGGTCTCAGGTCATTGACAAAAAGGCCCCAAGGCAGAAATTGCACCTGTAAAAGCGCAGCACAAGAACGTGTGGGAATTCGCACTTATTTTTTACTACTGCCACCTTTTCCTTGGTCAGCAAGTTGCAAGTAGGGTAAGTGATATGAAAGCTCATTTTTTTCTTTTCCAGTGCAACAGCACGGAAGGATTAGTCTTCCAAGAACCTGAGCCAGTATGAACATGTTCATAATGACATCTGCAGAATTTCCTAACACTATGAAAAGAACATCCCCCACTCCAAGTGTGTGCACTTGTGTATATATGTGTGTATACATATAAACCACATCTTTATGAGTGAATGCTTCAGCAGTACATGCAGGAACCATTATAAGGTAGAGGTCTTCAAGCATTCATCTAAGGACAACCAGCAGCTCCACATACTTTCAAGTTGCTTCCGGCACACTTCCATCTAATAAAAAGAGTTTCCATTTATGAGATGTATTTTGAGACAGTGAAGCAAGATTTATTCACACTATTTTACAAAGTCTAGACTGGACATTCATCCACTATTTACAAGTCAAGCTGCCATAATTCAGCCTGTGAATCCCAATGATTTCATGCCCAGGAATCAAGTGCCCCACTAAACCTCCCTGCCTATGGAGCAAGTTGTTGTCTCTACAGAAGTGACCAAATTTATTAAGGCAGAGGTAAAAAATGTAAAGCAGCAGAAAAGGCAGAACCACTGACATGGAGTAACCAGAGTTACAGGGGTTGCAGCCAGGGAGAGGTAATTTGCCACCAATATTCTGGAAATCACACACCCATGCACAGAAAACAAATAATGAAAATTTAAAATGGAGAGAGAAGGAGTGACACTCTATCCACACCTAGAACCTAAATGTTTAATTTCCTCTATTCTCCCCTATACTGTTCTAAAATTACTTCATGATTCCAAGAAGAGAAAATACTGTCAGGAAGTAAACTGATCCTGATGTGGAAGCTGAAAAAAAGACCTTAAAAGCTGATTTCTGAAGAGGAAATAACTGAATGTGTGAAACAGATATCAGTACTCTAGAGACCTAAAAGAAACCTGCTATGCAGGCATGATTTTGAGCGTGCAGCACTGCACAACCACTGTAGGGCCAGGCACCAAGGATCACAGCACCCTAAAAGGCGCACATCTGAGAGGCGGTACCCTTTTGCTTCCAGATTCATTGATCTCCGTGCTTCCTGGGAGCTGGATGCTGCTGCCCCATACTGAGTTGCAGTGCTGCCAGTCAGCTGAGTGGCAGCATTCTGCTTTTGAGAAGCAGCATCTCCCAGCTCCTGCTGAGTTTTACCAGTCCACTTAAACTCTAATCTGGGAATGTAAAATAGTCAGGCACACAACCCTTAAAAGACTCTTCTGTAGACTGCACAACACTCTCACTTGAAAGCAGGCACCTCCAAAACAGGTAACATTAAACTTAAGAATCCAGCCCAGCAATTCTGAAGTGTGATCAGAAGATAGCCAAACAGATCATTTATTACTAACACATTGTCCTTGGGTATTAAAGCAAATATTCATGCACAAATGGAGAAATTTCTGAGGCCATTAATTCTACTGAGGTATCCATACACTTAGAAAAAAACACATTTGCGTATCAATTCATTAAAGATGTGCATCAATTATATATATGAAGAAATTAGTAATACAGCTAACAGGTGTACATAAATGAAGATGCATGTTTTGAGCAAATGTCTAAAAATTGAGTCCTGTGTGTTTATATTAGTAGTCATGGTTTTACTCTTAGGAAAACTATGAAGTCAAGAAATCACTTCCTAGTGCTGGAACAGGCATAACACAATACATATTCAACACAAAAATCTGTCACTACTTAACAAAAGCAACAATTATATTGTTGAGAAGGCAAGTTGTTACTAATAAAGTTAAGCTCTTTGGCTACTTCTGAACCAGCTTCTTTGAAAAGAAAGACAAAAAAATTAACCATGACAAAAAGAAGGAAAATGTATTCTACTAGCTCAGAGGATATGATACCTTTAAACTACCAAAGCATGAAAACATTTCAATGTGTGCATAAAAAAACCCACCTTTTTGAACAACCACAAGCACCCGTGCATTAACACAATAATTATTGAGATATATCAGTGGAACAATTCAACATGCATCCTTGCATGTTATTTTTTATTTTACTCTTCACTAGAACAACAGCTTAAACAGCCCCAAGATATTCCCTGCAGAGCTGTAATTACTGCTTAAAGTGCAACCAAAAGAAGTGTTGGCTGAAACCTGAAATCTGAACATGTGTAATACCAGAATTAATTTCCCATTTTTCCTAAACAAAATAGAGCCAGCCACAGGGCTGTATGAATTGCAGTTTTGGTTCAGGCTATCTTTCCATTTTGTCATTACTATTGTTGCTTTTTATGATATTGTAACTAAGATAAACCAAGCAGAACATTACAAACACCTGTGACAAAGAAAAGGGCAGGGTTTTTCAAAATTCCTGTTGCACAAAGAGCTTTTAGTTAATGACAGGTGAAACTGAAACAATGCTTTAAGTCTGTGCAAAATCATTGCCCTCAAGGTTTTGTGCCTTAAACTTACGTTAAATTCTATGCACAAAAAACTCTTGACACTAAACTTCCAGCTATTTGTTTTTCAGAAATCTATTTTTTCACATGTGACATACAGAAATACACAGATTCTGCTATTGTTAAAGTATATGAGTAAAATGGATAAGTGATTTGCCCAAAGTAAACAGCTTCATCTTTTAAAAATGCACTCTCTTTAAAATATGTATTTAAGTGCATGGAAAAAGGCTCATGTGCCAGAGCTGCTTTTCAGGATTGGCTTTCCAAATTAAGATTCACCCCACAACAAGAATGGTATGTTTTTTTTATGCTCAAATGTATCACCTGTTTTAGGCTGGGCACCCAAAACTGGAGGCCATTTTTGACAAGAAGCCCAAAAGCAGTAATGCTATTCTGGCTTGTTACAACAGTTTCCATATATGTGTGAGATGGGATGAGGTAACTAAACAGTTTTGGTTTCCAGTACATTTTGTGACACTGTAAGGAAACTGGACATTTTGAGGTATATTTTCCTGTAACTCTCATTCCAAATTTTCCTGCCTTTTAGGATTTGTATATTCCATTGAGCGTAATGTAAGAACATTTCTGGTATATTATTTCTTTTTTTTTTTTTTTTTTTTTTTTGTAGTACACGTCGACTCTCTGTGAAAAAGCTCAGTTTTCACAGAAAGCAGAGGAGACAAATTTTAAGGTTAGCTTTGTATCTGTATTTCTGAAAAACAATAAAGGGCATTGTATTGAAGTTCATCCAGGAATCACTCAGCCTAAAGTCTATTTCATTTACTGTAAAGCAATACCCCTAATTCTACTTTGAAAACTGAAAGTTGCTAACTACGTGCAAATAGTAGAGCAAAGAATTATTATGAGCTTAATGACGTGTCAAGGTTGTCACCTAACCTTATTTCTACTGAGCAGTCACAGCCTGGAGAAAACAAAATCCTATCAAGTATAAACCACATTTGCAGAGCAATTAAGGCATCCTGAGATATGAATATCAGCCAAATGCAAGATAGTAAGACCTAGAAATGCAGCTCCTTGGGTTAGTAAACAGGATGAATACGAGCATGTACAGGGAACAGAGAAACAGTACTATGCATGCACAGAGAAGGCTTAAACTTCCGTGCCCAATTCTCCTATCAAGACTTAAAGAAATGGTGCAGGAAGCCAAAGTGTTTCCGAAAGAACTACAGGAATGAACTGTGGTTTGGAAATTCTGACTGACAGAAAGAAACTGAATATACAAAACATTAGTGTTAAGCCTGTAGAACAGATTTTGAAGGACAGAGTAAGAAGCATCAGCATTACTGGAAACATACACTTTAAAATTCTAGCTGAATCTGCTAAGTTTTTCTCTGATAACTTATTTATGCGTAGAAATGTACCAGAAATCATCTGGCTGGTTCCTACAAAACACGTGCTCAACCCTCCAAGAAATCAGTAATGAAAATAAAAATCCCCAAAGGTTAATGTAACAGTAATTTGCCTGTGGAAATGGTTGCACCAGAGATGATGTGGACTGTGATGAAGAAACATGGGGGGCTAAGGAAGTCTTAAGTGTTTTAAGGATGAGCCAGGGAAAAAATGTTATCAGGAGATTTTGACAGAAAAAGAAAAAACCTGTTAGTGAATCTAGTAATTATGATCACCTGAATTCAAGAGTAGAATTCAGGCTGGAGTATGTGGGGAAGCACCACTGATGAGCAAGGAGATTAACAGCCTAGTTTTTGACCGTCTAGAGTGTGGCCTATTTATCTTATCAAAATGAAGTCTGAGAGGGGACTGTGTTCTAGCAATGTATCAGAAACAAAAATTGAAGGAGAAAAGGTATTTAATCTGAAGCACAATTTTGGTCCAGGAGCAAACTGTCAGAAAAAGTGCACAAGTAAACCGGGCTGTAACTTAGAAGAAAGTCCAACAGATTACTGATGGCTGTGAAACAGTCTCCCAACAGAAATAAAGGGAAAAAAAAATTCTAATACATTCTAGAATAGAAATTGCTGAATGTATTTATAGGACATGATGCCTGTGATAGTCGAGAATGTACTGGATGACTTACATGGTCATTTCCTGTCTTATGTCCCTATGTTCCAATTTAATTTATCCCAGAGATCACTTGGCCAGAATCTGTAACTACTTACATGTGGAGATTTCTAACACTGTAAGATGCACCATAAGTATAGCAGAACAGGCATTTAACAATGGAAAGAAAACTTAGAAATTTAGGTAAGTAACAAGCTACACGTTTTTAATAGTGAAGGTTAGTGACCTGCAGAGACACTGACGTAACAGGTTTCATCTTTTGGCTCTTCCCAAAAGAGGTACCAAAATCAGAAACAATAGATGGATCAAGAAAACAAGGATATTGATACCCTGATAATTGGATGAAATTTTGCTGATCTGGCTTACGATGAAGGTCACAACTTGGCAATTGCCTTTTCTGGCGTTAAAACTATGAATACTGTTCAAATCCGATGGTGCTAATGTTAAAATGCCATATGACTTTATCATTCTGGCACAGTTAGCACCCACCTGTAGTACAGAGCCACCAAAGTTTAACTCAGTATGCTGAAGTAACTATAAAATCACACGTTCAGATATTACACCATAGATGCAATAGGGATACACAGTAGATATGCAAATAACATAACAGATAAATGTCAGGATCTAACATTAGGTTACATCAGCATACTGGAAGTCGCGTCTTCTGAGACCGTCCCAAAACACAGCACTAATTCGTCTGATTGATCTTCAACAAGTAGTTTTTGGCCAACTAATTATAAATGTGCAGGAGGTCTTGTGCATGCCAAAGGTATCTACATATAATCTGTATAAATGGTAGCCATATTAGAAGTTATTTTGACATGTGATTGCAAGTCTTCTTGTGGTAACTTCTGCCTTTGATTTTTGTAGTGCAGTACAATTCCCTGGCAAAACAGGAGAGTCTAACTCATTTTTGTGGAGGCAACAGATCCTACGCACAATGATGCAGAGAAGTGATGACAGGACAAGTAAATTTAATAGAAACATCTTTGGTATACCATAGACTGCAAATCTTTGCATGGACACTTGCAAATTATGAATACTCTCTTCCACTTTTGGAGCAGAAGCACATAGTAGCAGTAATTATAATGATGACAATGATGATGTGGAATACTTTTCTCTCTTTTCTCCTTTCCTTTTCCTTCTCTTCCTATTTCTTCCTTTCTTTTTTCTTCCCATTCCTTTTCTTCCCTTGCCTTTCTCTCTCTTGTACGTGGATAGGAGACTTCCGTGGTAGAAGTGCCCTCTGCTCCCAGCAAACATTTTGAACACACAACCTGCAGCTGGTGAAGTGAGGGAGATGAGAAGGGGTAGTGATGATGTGAGGCACCAAGCTGAGTTCTCACAAAAGGTTCAGCCACACAGCACCTGATCCTTAGTGTCCATCACATATTTTGGCTTGTGTCCAGCTTGCTAAGCAGAATGGTATCATGGCAGTAAGATAAAGGCCACTGTGCCAAAAGGTTCCCTGCCACTCCAGCCTCTTAGGCAGCACTGAGGATGACCTGCCCTGCCACTGATTAGGACTACCTTATGGGTATTGCGAAACAAACAACATAAACCATGCAGTTGGTGAGACATTTTGAGAGGTGAGATAACCAGCCCTTTGAAAACCTGCAATGTAAAATATCAACATGGGTCACATATCCAGAAACTTGACTATTAGGTCTTTGATAAACAGCGGTGAAAGAACAAGCCAGAATATCTGAAATGCATTACTCTCCAAATGAAGTTGAGACTGATCCCAGAATAACAGGCTTATTTAGATGAGGAGAAATGAACTAGGCTGAATGCTGTATCACAGAGCCATGAATGAGGAAGCCTAAGTCTTCAAGCACAAGTGCTTATAGCATTGTGCTTATAAACTGCGAGATACAGACATTCATCTTAAAATCTAATGGTACTTTGGTTTTATCTTCCTGAATCAAAGAAAGGCTTTTGTGTTCTCCCTTTTGTCCCAAACTCAACCCAGGCTTATTACATGATTTGGCCACAATCATGTTTTGCAATGCTAAATTTGTTTGTTCTTGAACAAAGCGTGAAATGTGGCATTGCATACCTAATCTTCTGTTGAATATGTTACTTTTGGATATGCTGCCCTTCATCTGATTTTTTTCAGGCAAGTTCTGTGTGATTATAATGGAATTGTTTTTGAGATTATTAGGTCTACGACTTCTAATACATTGGTATTTAAAACACAAACCTCTTGAATTTTCCACCCTTATTACTACACTATTTCCAAGAACCTTGTCAAATGGAAGCATGATATAAAGGGAGCTTTCATTTGCATAGAAATTGTTTGATAGCAAAGTCTACAAGGTTTCTGCTTGAATTCAAGTATGCAAGTTTAACAGAATTAAACAAAATACCCTAAAGATGACAGAAAATCATGGTACTTGAGAAAGGTCTAAAAATTAGTTTCCTCTTCTTTACCTTGATCCTGGGCAGAATTTTTAAAGCATATTTAACTTGTGGGTTAGGTTGTCTTTTCATAAACTCAGTTATTACTCAGTATCCTTTCTTTACATAGATTTGTCTATTTCAATTCATGGCATGTGCTGTCTCTGTGGGACTCTACAGAAAAACTGTACAGTTGTTTATCTTTGTTATTTTCTGCAGGATTTGGAATGAGTAATCATATTAGCTCAGCCGATTTAAAAATAATAATAGTTCTAAAACACCCTGCAAGAGCTGTTAATTGGAATAATATGTGCTAAAGATAAACCAGGCATTATTTTCATGGATTCCAGTCTCTCAGCAAACTGAACAAGATACTGTGTGGCTCTTACATCCATTTCATTTTTACTTCATGAGTATAAAAAAAAAGGGAATAATTCAGTTTAATTATATTCTAATCAAAGTGCCACCTTTTATTCTCCAAATTAAATAAACTGAGCATAATTTCTTTCTCAGATGCTTTTTAAAAACCTTTATCTTCTCCTTTGCTGTCCTGTTTTTATAAAATAATATCCACTTGTGTGGATAAACAGAAAAATATGAATAATAACACAAAAATATGAATCTTGAACCTTTGTATAGATCTCAATGAGGTGCCAAATTTTTTTTGTACCAGTTACTTCAGTTTACATCATAGATGCTATAGTAGATGTAATACTGTTGCTGTTCAGTTAGATATTTCTATAAAAGGAAGGTCAAGATCTGTTAACAATGTAATAAGCATTTCTGTCTGCCTATTATTATTTGCACAACTATTGTGACTGCTTGGGGAAATCTATGTTTGGCTGAGTATCTAGTCATTATCTAGCACAATGACCTCCATCACTGGTGGTGTTCAAAGCCAGGTTAGACAGAGCCTTGCATGGCATGAGTTAGTGGGAGGTGTCCCTGTCCATGGCAGGGGGGGGTGGAACTAGATGGTCTTAAGGCCCTTTTCAACCCTAACTATTCTATGATTCTACGATTCCATGATATTTTGGTACAGAGATAATTCATATTTTCTTTCCCATTTGCCTTATCTTTTAAAATGACACATCTTATGACAGTGTAAGGAAATACAGAAAAAGTATCTTTCCCTGAACACGGAAAGGCATAGTTTATTAAAAAGAACAAGAACAGGTTCATCTTAAAGTAATTTTTGGTCTGGAAACTAAGTCTATTAAGGAAGGTGATAATTGAGACATTCATTTACAATCCTTCAATCCATATTATATTTTGAAGAATAAAAATTAGAGATTAAACTTGAACATTATGTATTTCTGATCAATATGATTTTATGTAGGTTTTAAAGAAAACTTTTATTTCCTTAGTGCAAGTGAAAAAGCTTTGCTAGTCAGAGCCAGACAAAATTTCTAAATATATGGAAACATTTACATCTGTTCAACCCTGCATGTGCAACTTTGGCAGAACAAAAAGTCGATAAAATGGAATAGAACTGCAAAAAAAAAAAATATTACTTGCATCAAATATGACTTCTACTATTTTTCAAAAAAAATATACTAAACTTTTTCTGCATTTTTATCAGAAAAAAGACCACCTCAGAGTTTTAAAATTAAGTACTATGTTTCCTCCATATACTGGTACTTACTAAAGCCATAGAACAAGGTGCTGGTAAAATAGAATTCATCTGGGTTCTGTAGGGTATCCTCTCATATTACAGCTATAATAACAACAAGGGAACAATAATGCTTGTAGGCAAGATCCATGCTCTTGGCAAATTATTCCACATTCTTGGTTTATTCTGGATTTATTCCCAGTTTGAGATTACAATGAGGAAATGGCTGAGTTCTTCTGGTACAGAAATTTGGGCTGAACTTTCCACGATTGTCTTACCTACAAGAAATATTACATTTAAACTAACACATACAGAAGTTTAAATATAAAACTTTTTTTAATTGAAGTTCCTCTGCATTCTGCAGTTACATTAGGTTCCCCTTCATCACTTTATTATTTTTCTTCTCTGTGGTCACTGTTAAACAGTAGCAAACTCTAGCTGGGTGATAGGAAGTGCTAATACTCCATCTGAAAGAAGTAGTGATGATGTATGGGAAGCAGTAAAGGAGATGCATTTGGCCTTCTACTTCTATACTGTTCTACAAGAACTTCAATAACTACTATATTAATGATTACTAAATACAGCAGAGTTCTCTGGGGCAGAATCTACCAGTGTCCTTATAAATGTGTTTAACTGCTAAGACACTGGAATTTCTAACATGGTAAAGTTCAGTACATGCTTGAGTACTTTATTACAGAAGGCTTCACATATTACATAATGTACAAGAAGCAAAAGCATGTACCTGCAGCTCCACGCCAACTGGTCATTATATGACCAAGTAAAAGGAAGGCAGTGGTCCACGGCTGCGTGGTTAGTAAAGCATTCATAGAACTGAGTTTGAGGGACATGTCTTTAACATCATGTAGCATTGAAAGCACACAGTCCCTGTTGTTTAGTTTAGTGTTTCAGTAATTGCTCTTCATAACTTCATACTGCTAGATAGTTGAGCATGTATTATTATTCACTTTCCAGGACAGAAGGACAGGGTGAGAGTAAGAAATTCATGTGACTTATCAAGAGAACCAAAATAAGCCAGGGATGCAGCTGTGAATAGATGTGAACTCCCACCTCCTAGGCTTCTGCTGCTAGGCAATGTTTATGGTGATACTGGGTATCAAGTTTATGATGCATTTATTTACAACTTACAATTAAGTATATACTGCAATCATGTGAAAGGCTACATTGCGTATACAGCCTGTCAGCCTGACCAGGTGGTCTTGTAACTCTATTACCACTCTGCATCTATTGTCCCTGTTTGCTTCTTACAATATACCTCGTATTAACATAGTCTCTCAGTGTCAGACACTGTCTTTTACACACAGCACAGATCTTCCAGGCTGAATGCTGCGAAAATCAGTCTTGGCATGCCTGGTTAAAACACTTACTGATTTCAACAATATCTGCATTTTCCTTTGCTGAACAGTGGTACCATGCTCCAGGAACTATGTTCTGGGTCCACTTTGGTCCAACAGTTTCAGACTCTTTAACATTTTAAATTAATCTCATCTTTTCCGACCCAAGAGCCATGCACCACTGAACCAGCAAGTCTTTTACTGCATTCAAAATAACGCTCAGACATTCAAATGCAAAACTTTAAAATCCTTTCCACCAGTTCTATACAGCAGAAAAAGGTGTGATCACTGGAAGATGAGGAATTTCCTGATCTATTTAGCAGGCAGGAGGGTAAAAGTAAGGACTAAAAACTGGCCTCTGACATCAAAAGCTCCTCTAACTACTCATTTCCATCCATGGTCTTATTTGTTTGACAGTAACTTATTAAAGAAAACTAAAAAGGTCTTAGATTTTGTCATATAGGAGCATTTGGGATTTTGTATGTTGTATTACTGAAGATATCTGGGCTACATCACAGAGAAAATGTGAGAGCCCAAACTTGTAGAGAAATGTATATATAAGTTATAAATAGGTTGCAAGTTCTGAGAACAGACATAAATGCTAAAAGAAACATGGGTGTAGACTATTTAGCAAACAACTCTCTATTAAAATTATCAAACTTCCATTGAGAAATCAAGCAAAACAAAGCAACGATAGAAAGGAAGAAAGAGGCGAAAACAGTTAAGGCTTTTGCTTTTAAATTTCACTGCAATTCAGATTTGATGACTTGGCACTGCCGTGCAAAGTAGCATTTTTCAGTCTTATTTCTTCTTGCAGAATTACATCATTAACTCAGAGCAGTTTTAAAGGACACTAAGGATGCTATATCCCAGCTGAAAATGAACAGAGCTGATGCTTCAGGAAGGACTGACCATCAGGTCACTATAAAAGGCAAATGCATTTTTAGTTTTACACAAAGAAAGCTTTTCTTTCCTTCAGGATCCTCTCCTCTTCCCCCTGCTGTGTACTAGCACATACCAGGTGCAAGTACCCTTACACTTGCACACAAAAGCAGATCCAGGAAATACACTTTGATGCCAACCTACCATTCTGATGCCATTCTCAAAGGCCTGACGTGCTAGAGATGCAGGTCCATCCACAGTCTTACCATCGTCATCAGGGCCCCAGCTGGCACTGTAGATATGGATATGCTGAGGATTAAGGCTTAGAGACTTTGCTTCCACCATGTCTGTCACATCTCCATCCAGCATCCGTACACCTTCAGAATGAAAGACACAATGAACAGGACCAACCAACTCAAAATACGTCTTTGGTTTGTTTTTAATTCCCTAGGGAAAACTGGTAAGACATTGGACCGAATGATCACAGGAATTTAAACTGCTGTTTTAAAAAAACCCAAAACTTCTTTGAGTATGAGCTTTTCCATAAAAAAAGTCTCTAGATGAAAAAATACAAAAAGGAAGTAATATTGTGGTATTTTTTAAGAGTCTTAAAAAATATCTATGAGTCATTTATCTACCATTACAGCCTTTGAACTCCAGCAACAAAGTTTCAAGCTAAAGAAAACTTAAAAAAGTACTTGAGTCTTGAAATGCTTATGTGTCTCACTTGAAGATAATATACGATTTTCTTTTTCATTTTAAACAGCAGTGAAACTGCAGCACTTACTTTGAGTCATTCATAGTCCTTTGTATGTTGACAGATGTAATAAAAGGATTACTCTATCCCAAAGAAGAAACTGGGAAAAAACTCATGTGTACATACTGATTACCATATACAGTAGCAAGACAATTAGAGGAAGTTACTAACAAAATACACTATATGTAACATTATTCAACCTGAAACTATATTCTGAACATCCTCCTCCACGCAGAAGTTTTTGTAAGGTATAATTTGAAATTCTTGTATTAAAAGAATCCATTCATGTGGGTTTGGACAAGTCAATGTGCCAGCCCTTATAAAGTGAGTGCCCACGTGATGTTTTAAGATCACTAGATTGAATAAGGTAGTCTTAAATCTGGAAACAAATCTTGAAGTTGTTCTTTTGACTAACTGTAAGATTTTGACTGAAGTTAATTCTGGCTGAGAAAACCACCAATGCCAGTTTTAACCTAAACAAGAAAAAGAAACTACATATAGCCAACATAAAATTTTAGCAAAGGGGTGTTAAATATTAAATAATAATTAGCATGTAACTGTATGGTAGTACAGAGAATGATTACTTCCACAAATAACAAGTTTGATCCTTTTTCCATTTTAAAAGGCCACTGCTATTTATAAGCCGAATTTACATATTTTTAATTACAGACACATTTTATTTTGCTCATGAGCTCAGACTGAAGTAACTTGAATATTTACCAAGGCCTTAACTTCCAATTAACAAAAGGCAGAGGGGAAGTTTTGTGGATAGAGGGTCCTTTTTTTTCTTACTCTAATTGACTCAAAAAATGAAAAGTGATCATATTTCTACATTCACACAAAAGCTGACCATGTTTTGCGAGATAATAAACTTTTACAAACAGTGATCTCATTACAAACTTTACTTTATAAAAAAGTCATTAAACCAGCTCTGGGATTCCCTAGTTTTATTTTTCTTCCTCAGCATAATCTCAGAAAATTAATGATGGGTGGAAGCTGTGGTCTCAATTTTTTTCAAGTACACTAAAATATATCTAGTTCTGAATAAAGACAATAAAAGGTACACTGCTTTTCAAAGAAGGAAAATAAAGCTTTCCTGTATGTCTCTGTTACCATGTAGCAAGCCTAAATAACAGTACATGCACCTGGTGATCAGTAATTCCAAATTCTGCCATGGACACCTGAAGTACTTCACACCAAGGATTTTTTGCTAATGGTGAAGTGGTCAAATCTAAAGAAACATGGAAAAGGCTGTGACTCAGGTGTTGCTCTCTGTGACCAACAACTGACAGACATGCTTCCACAGTGACTTTGAAGAACAGACATCTCATTGGCTATTCAAAACAAAAATAATCCCTTCCCTTCCCCTCCCCTCCCCTCCTTGTCTTCCTTGCCTGCCTGCCTGCCTGCCTTTTCACTTCTTTCCCAGATACCTGGAATAGTTTATTCTGCTGATCACAAAACCTCCAAACTGCATTTGGCATGAGGTGGTAGTGTAAAATAAAGCTGTCCAGAAGGCAATTAACAGTCTGAATTTGCAGAATGTTCCACCTAAGACTTTAAAGCCCTGTAAACTTTTTCCAATATTTGCAGTAATTGCCAAAATGTAAGTGGCATTTTGGTCAGAAGAAACTTTCAGTGGATTACAGGAAACATGCAGAACTGACCTGAAAGCAAGTTTTCTTTTAAAATGTTTGTCTTTAATCAGCATCTGACTTAAAGAAACAGCTGAACTAATTCCTTGTCAGCTGAAGACAATCTACATCTGTTGTGCCATAATTCAGTGTAACTGTTTTCCTGTCAGGACTTGAGCCCAGCCAAGTAACTAAACTCTCAAATCCCTGCAAATGCTTTGCAACTTCCACAATGAGTTTGCAACAATAACACCACACTAATAATCCTGTCCTATAAAAGGTCTCACAACCTCTCTAGGTGGTAATTTGCTATGTGCAATTACTGTAGAGAGTCACATTAAGAAAAAGAGCTACCCCTTTGGTACACTAGTTTGTTTTTCAGTGAAAGGGCCAGTAGCTCAGCTAAGCACAAACTGCAGGCACAGTGCATATTTTTTTTTTATAAGAAACATGTCACAACATGTAAAAGAACTGAAGGTCCAGAGTGTAATTTTACTCAAATTCTCTTATCTGCAGATTACATCTCCATTTACACTGTTGTAAGGGAAGGCTCAGACTTTCTACGGATGTTATTTCTGACTTATTTGTGGTCAGAGGTTCTTAATATGTGGAAATGAGACAAGAAGTGCAAACACATGTAGAAAAAAGTGAGCATTAATGGTGGCTATCTATCTTGTTAACAACTTCCCATCACAAAGATCATTAATCAGATTCGTTCAGCTGCCACTATCTGTCAGAATATCAATGGAAATGATTTATTTTCTGGTTTGCTTTATCTCCTTACTATACCTTACATGTCCAGAGATGCTTTTTGGTTTGAAGTAAAGAATACTTATTGTGGTGGAGCAAATTCAACATCACTCTTGGCAGGTGCTCTTCTATGTAAGGAAAATGTAATTGCTTTACCTCTACTCAAGTTCCTTCTCCAAGAAGGCCTCAGGAGGATCTTGAAATCCCTGGGAAACAGGTAAGCTGAACAGTAGCTCAGCATAATATGATTCCAAGTTTTTATACTCTATCAGGACTGTGGAGAGGGAACACAACCACTGCATATTCACGTGTAGCTTATGGTTTTTCTGAGAGGAGAGAGGCATGCCAAACAGAGGTCAGCAGCAGCAAAATTCTCAAAGGTATGTAGCTAGTGGAAAAGGAAGCTTAACCTCCCTTCCGAATACTCTGGAATTCTCTTGCCTCTGACTTTCTACAGATTATCTGCTGAGTCTCCTGAAGTCTTATTTTCAAGTGCTGATGCTTTTAAAACATGGCACATTGCCTCCATGTAATGTGCCACCTTTTCAGCTTTCCTTTAAGAACAGTGTTAGTGACAAATGGAGTGGGTAAAATTTTTATTTCACTGAGATCACTGAAATTTCTTGAAGACTGTTATAGTCTCCATACTAAATAAATAAATACATAAAGGCACACATATACAGTCTTTTTTGTTCACATTAACTACATTCATATTACGTCCATCTGAATCAGTTTTTACACTGTATTAGAAAAGGCTGTGATGTAGCTAACATGCCTGAAGGGTTTCTAAAACATTATTACTGCACACTCCTAATGCTTAATAAATAAGAACTTCTTAAGAATCCACTGTTACTAATTAAAAACTTTTCAAGGACATGCCCAAGCTGTTGCAGGCTGTGTGACTAACTCATAAATGAAACTTCACCAGAAGCTATCTTTTATCTCTATTAGTGTACTAACTCTCCTCTGACTCATTTGACAACACATTAGATCTGATTTCATAGCCACTGGTACATGATCAAATGCCATGTCCACATGAGGCAGCCTGTTTATCTGCCACAAACTCACTCACCTGCCCCGTTCTAATTTTCTAAACCACTCTGACAGGGTAACTTTGTGCAGGCAGGCTCTTCACCTGAAGGGAAATTGTTTTTCTGCATCACTCTAACCTTACATTGGATCAGGTATTGTCTGTCCTCTTGAAGCCAGCAGGAAAACAGAAAGCTGACATTAGGATGATGTTGTGTGCTTTGGCTAATTTGAAATGCAGCTGTGCCCACATTTGACATGGATCAAACTTCTACTGATTCAGTAGAGAACAGATACAGAACTATTAACTGTGGAAACATGGCCTCAACTCTGCCTGCTTGTATTTCTGAACTGTCCTCTGCTGTATATATAGGTAAACATGTTTCTATTTTCACAGATGGGCTCTATTTTGGGACAGAAAATCAACAATTAAAGAGCTTGAGCTAGGTCTTCCTACTGAAAGCCAACATACTAATCCAATGATTCATCAAAAGTTCAGGGTAAAACTTCACTTAAAGCATTTAAAATCTGGCACAGGCAGGTTACAGCCCAGGAGATAAGACAGATGACATCTTGATAGTCATCTCCACAAATGAAGTCAAAGGTCTTAACTGAGTAGCCACTGACTAAGAATTCACAGAAACAAGGAAACCTCTCGGCTGGAGTAAAATAATGTGCAACTGAATTTTGTATTTCAGGCAATAATCCAATCACACAGAGGGATCAAAAGAAGATTCTCTCCAATAACAGCTAAACACAAGAATTCATTTTGTTTCTACAGCGTTATTTTGGGATCAGTATACAAGGCAATATTTCTGACCTGTACACGTACTTCTGGTTTGTCAAAGTTCACCACGTATAGCTCTGAATTTGTGAGAAAATCCAAATGCCCTTATTCTGGGGTTTGTGTTTTCATCAAAGGTCTCACCTTCTGTTTTTGTGTGTGTACTGAGAGTCAGGGCTCCAGGGAGCACTGGAGAAGTGTCACTGCAGACAAACTCCTTCAGTACTGATATTTAATGACCACTCTACAACTGAGATTTATTTGCTAACACAGCTAGGTTTGTTATTAATACAAATCTCCTTCTCTTGTTAGAAAGGTCTTAATGTACCATTTAGCACAAATGGCTCTTTGCCTTCTTTTCATTTTTGGTGGGATATTGTCTCACATACCTCCAATCTTGGCATTAAAGGCGATTCCTACTGTGCAGTGTGAGTTGTTTGCTGTGGCTGCCACTTCTCCAGCACAACGGGTTCCATGCCTGCAGTCAGACAAACAGTTTTCCAAGTAAGCACAGACCGCTGAAGTTAAAGGTTTTGACTTTGCTCATCCTTAGGGGCAAAAGCACAACCACCCACAGTGTCTTCCAGTACTTAATTCCTCATAGTAATTTGCGCCCATGCTATAATACTCCTCTGAACACATTTTAACATCATCACAATCATTAAATTCTGCACGGTAGGCCTTTTAGCTACTGGAAATGTGCACAGTTTGCAACAAAGACATACCATGATACGTAATCCACAGCAATACAAAGAACTCCTGGATACTAGTTTCTGATTTTGAAGACGCAAATCTTCCATTTGTGTCCTGCATTGTCTCACAACTGCTCATGTTGCTAGCATGTAGGTGTCCATACAATCTCCAGCAGGCACAGCCTGTACCACACTTTTCCATGGGGAAGATGACTGCACTGCTGTTTAGAGGAAAGCCTTAAAACTATCTATATGCCAGGTATTCTCAAAGCTTCTGTACAGGCACATTCTGGTCATGCCTTGTGCCAACTGTGAAAGCCTGCTGCCTTTCCAGAAGCAGAAAAAAAAAGAAGTACCTTCCACATCAGAGATATACCTTGCGTCCGGAAGCAGAGCTGGGCTGCAAGAGTATAAATTGAAGTTGCTAAAGCAAAATATACAACTTCCAGTGTTTGTTCACCCCCTTACCCACTGTGCAAAGCCACAGTGGGATGCCTTGCCTAGCCCTGAACCATGCTCTCTACAAGGGTGACAGCAGTCACCCCTATAGCCACCACAGCTACAGCAGGAAAGCTGTTGTGATTTTTGCCTGCAATATAGGTTTCACAGGGTGTTTTCTACCAATAAGTTTTACCCTCATCCTTGCACGGTTAAGCAGCTCCATTACAGAAATCTGACACAAGCAAGAAGGAGCAGAGCTAGTGAGCTGCTGTGAAGAGGAGACATGGAGTTTCAGACGAGACAGGAAAAGAGATGGGGAGCTGATGAGACAGAGATAGAAAGATAATGTAAGGCCTGGGTAGCCACAAAGAAAGAAGTTTAAAAAGTCAAAGCATAAAACAGATAACAACATGGCAAGCACTTCAGAGGAGGCTAAGTGAGGTCAGTTGTGTACACAGGCACTCTTCTACTGGCGGTGGTTGACAGACTGCTCACTTACATAGACATCTGGAAAACACACGTGTTTTTGAATTAAAGTCAACGCCCATTATTACAGATAAGAATCACAGTTGTTTTCTCTTGGTACAGCTTGTTTTGGGCAGAGACACTTCTTATAGCCTTATTATTAGTGTGAGTTTTTTTCCATTAACATTTTGAGACACTTAGATAAGAAACACTAGGATAACTTGCTTTGAATGGATTAATGTAAAACAAGAATAAACAGGACTAGGGGGGGGGGAAAAAGAGGAAACAAAACAAATAACCAATAACCAATATAATTAGCAATAACAATAGCCAATATAATTAGCAATGTTAACCAGTTAGAATTTCAAAGGAGATCATTCAGTTTATCAGATAAGTAAGATACATATAATCTGTGAGAAAAGCCTAATACTTATTCAGGAAATCAAAGTGACAAGTTGGATATGGATAAATCCTAAAGCTGGATCAAGGTTTCAAAACTATATATATATCTCATTTGGTTGCCAAACAATCAGAGAATTTTTCAAGGCTGAATTTGAAGTGTATGTTCCATATGAAGCCTCATTTTCAAGCCTTTTCTTCATTTGAAGAAAGCTTATTTAACTCTAATTGATAAATTAATATTTTATCCTATTACAGAATTATTTTGAAAAGTAGATAAACCAGGAATCAGAGAAGCAAAAAAGTTTTAAAAATATACTTCTTAATTTTCAAGGATTTTCAGACAGTGTTATAGCTCTGCATTTGTAAGTAGTGCCTTTTTAAAATGTATTAATATTTATAGGAAAATGCCTGTCTTAAGAAATATTTACAGGACATATGATACACAAACTTCCCTTCTCATTATGATTTTATTAGGACTCTGCATAAAGATGAATGGAAGAAACAGCTGAAATTTCTGTATGGTTCCTAGTGGAGTATATGGATAGCTGCTATTTTGTTAGCTACATCCATGCTGCACCATCAAACAGGTTGTATTTCCATCAGATCACCAAACCCACCCATCTCACCCCAGCACCATGTAATGTTTGTAGAGGGAAAACAGAGGGAATGTGTGGTGGACCTGGGAGGTAACTGCACCTCCCAGCAGCAATCCACAGTAACACAGGATTACTAGCAACATGAAACTAAATTTCATATGAAGTAGAAGTAACTGCAGTCATAGATGTAACTTCAGTAAGAAGTAGCCAAGCCTTTAAAGGACTGCTAATAGTAGCATGCAAGTACAGGAAGTCGCATGACAAATGCTTGTTGAATTTAAGCACAGTAAGAAATTTCATGTAAATTTCTCATAGAAAAAAAGCATATTCCAGAGAGAATTAGATCTTCAGACAGTTTTACAACACACAAGTTAAATCAACATTGGTGAATATTTCACTAGTACTCACATACCAGAAAATCCTTTTTATCACATTGAAAATCCAGTAATGACAGAATTCTATTTTGTAAGCAGATTTTTATGTTAGGATCTTGCTCCTCTGCCAAGATTAACTGCATTCTACATTTATAATGGAAGTGACAAATATAAAAGTTGTTTTATTCATTTCAAGGTCATATGTATAAAATTGCACTTACAATCAGTTTCCCGCTGTGCGAATTAATCATATATGCAACTGAATTTATTTTAATCAGTTATCTTTTATAGTTCCTTTAAATAATATTTCAACTACAATGTGAAAAGGAAGATTTCTAAAAGTCTGTATATAAAAATTATGTTGTTTCCACATTGCTTTTAATTTTCCCTAGTCTAGATTTTTGCTTGAAGTCTACAGCTTGGAACAGACTCTGAATTCTGCAGTTAAAATTAGAAAAGCCTTCAGATTAATCATGACATTAATTTGTTAACTAACTTGATGAACACATACGATGCAACTGATGCTGGAAATTCATCGTGTTTTAAATCTATGGAAACTTTTAGACAGCATGAAATCCTGAAAACTTCTGACAGTTTATGAAGGCAGCATAAGCAGCAACAAGAGGTGAAACAAGGTGCTTTTGAGGTAGCATTTTTTGTGAATGTATATCAAAACATAACAATCTCCTGTCTTTATGCCTGCATCACATGGAACTTCTTTAAAAAGTTGATGCAGTCCTAGAACAGAGCATGACTGCCATTCTACAAAGGCCTGTCTTGATGAACTTTAAGGATCGATGCTTCATTTCACTATAGCCTTTGCCAGCTCATGTTGAAAGGAAGTAAGTTCCCAGGGTAGTAAATTGCACCTTGAAGGAACACTTAGCTAAAAGGTTTTGCACTTCTTTGTGTAATGTTGGGGTGATGAAGTATCACAGAACAGAAGCATGAAAAAAAGCTTGGTTATGAGACATTCTGCCCATCTATACATGGGTTTCCCATCTAAAGTCTAAGAGAAAGAAAAGGAATGGAGAGAAAAAAAAGCTTTTTTGTCGTTGTTTGTCTCATAAGAAGCAACATGAAAAATTGCACTTCAAAGATACATTCATGCTCCAGAAGCCTTCAGGTAAAAGAAATAAGATGTCACAGGCATTATCAGCCTAGCTTTAACTGCTTTAGCTATTTTGCCATTCAAGTTAAGTACAATTTTTTCAGAAAAGTATTTATTTTAGCTTTTGTATATGAGAGGGACAGAACACAAAGAACAAGGTAAATATGTAAGCAATAAACATCTATTCTATTTTCTTTGTATAAGGAGAAAATCCGCAGTTTGTCCTTAAGACAGCAAGGTATCAAAGACTTACTCAGGAAAACCCTAGTAAAGATAATATTTTTGCCTTATGATGCCCTCACTATTATATGGAGAACTTGAAATAAATTCTGAAAAAAACCCATTTCTATGAAAAGATGTATGTTACTTTTTTTCTGTGGCATGCATGAACACTGCTTAAGCACCTGGATGCTAAAGGTACACACAGTATTTTGATGGCTCTCTAAGTAAAAAAGAAATGTAAGAGCTGCACACTCATATGCTACACACAGTAACTTTTTTTCAATAATACTTCTTCCTGAACAGAAATGGCTCAGTATTTCAGGCAATGATGGCAAGAAAAAACGTGCATATGATTAACTATCACTTCCTATCCCACCAGCATAATTGAAATGCAAGAAATGTATCTTTCAACAATTACTCTTAATTTGCCTTTCAGAAGAGGAGGAAGGTATAAGGCATTAGAAACATATTTAAGACAAAAGTTCAAAAGGTAATTAAGCTTGACTCTGAAAATTGAGAGTGAGGAAATACTCAGAGAAGACAGCTGCTGGTAATTTGAAAAGTCCCTGCCATGTAAATTGCCTCTGCATTTCAGAGCCTCTCTAACAGCTATTCTTTGAATTCCACAAACGCTCTGCCCATGCATTTCTTTGCTGCATTTTATTCTTCTGGAGTTCATCAAGTATTTCAGAACACAAAAAGCTCAGGGAACCAGAGGAGGAGGGCTTTTCATGGCGCAAACACTATAGACCAGCCCACTTCAACCTGTCACCAACAAGCCTTTTCAGGATGCTACTCTGAAAGTCTTTTCTTCTTAAGTATTTCAATGCAAGCCTATCACAAACATCTCTTGGCATACCAGTAATTTACTGAGAGCTACTCAGCAGAGGAATTAGTTTGCAAACAAATGAAGAAAACAGTGGGGGTTTGGGGATTGTGTTTTTTTGTTTGGGGTTGTTGTCTTTTTCTTTTTTTTTTTTTCTTTTAACCCAGGGAAGTGTCTACAGAAAAGGAGAAAACCTCACATCCTTGCAAAATCTATGCTGCACGGACTGTAACAGTGGATATGAAATAATGGTAAAAAGGTTAGGATAGTGAGTCTGAAAGTTTACACAAGATGATATACATTTTAATAGGTTGTGCTTAAATAGCCTACTTTTGATACCCATCAACTTCCTTTCTCAGCCTAATTCCGTAATAGATATATTCTTCATGCATAAAAACAATGCATTAATATTAAGGAAAAAAAACCACTTTTGTCTTTATTACAAATAACAGTAGAATCCTACTAGAATGGAACCTCTAATGTGAACTAAACAATGCAGTTGGTGGCCATAGAAAATTCTAGGACTAAAGGAACTTGAAGTGTCAAAATAATTTTCAAACCTGCATGGGGAGAGGAAGAATGGAAATTTAAGTAGCCACAGTTATCTGCAGCAAAATACTTGAGTTGGCATTTATTTTTGAAAAACTCTTAAGTTTTCAAATGTTTTCAAAAATCACAGAATCACAAAATCATAGAATAGTTAGGGTTGGAAAGGACCTTAAGATCATCCAGTTCCAACCCCACTGCCATGGGCAGGGATGCCTCACACTAAACCATGTCACCCAAGGCTCTGTCCAACCTGGCCTTGAACAGCGCCAGCAATGGAGCATTCACAACTTCCCTGGGCAACCCATTCCAGTGCCTCACCACCCTTACAGTAAAGAACTTCCTCCTTATATCCAACCTAAACTTCCCCTCTTTAAGTTTGAACCCATTACCCCTTATCCTATCACTACAGTCCCTAATGAACGAGTCCATCCCCAGCATCCTTATAAGCCCCGTTCAGATATTGGAAAGCTGCTCTGAGGTCTCCACGCAGCCTTCTCTTCTCCAGGCTGAACAGACCCAACTTTCTCAGCCTATCTTCATAAGGGAGGTGCCCCAGCCCCCTGATCATATTCATGGCCCTCCTCCGGACTTGCTCCAACAGTTCCATGTCCCCTTTATGCTGAGGACACCAGAGCTGTACACAATACTCCAAGTGAGGTCTCATGAGAGCAGAGTAGAGGAGCGGGATCACCTCCTTCAACCTGCTGGTCATGCTATCTCTCTTACACTGGAATATATTCATAAAAAAAGCATGGGCAAGGAGAACCTCAAGCTTTAGCCTTTAATATGCTACAGCTGAAAAAATTGTCAGAATAAAGCTATTTCAAAAGGAGAGATATTTGTATATTAGCAGTGGAGAAAGACATTACAGAGTAAATGTGAAAAACAAGTTACACAAATCTTAAATATGAGATATCAGGAAAAATGCCAAAGACTTGGTTGTTACATCACAGACAGGATCCAGTTTCTGAGCATCACAAAGTTGTAATGTGATTACAGCACAGGACTGGAAGCTCTTTTGAGTCAAGGTCCCCAGGGCTAATGACTTTTTGCATGATTATGGGAAGTTACTTAAAGAGTAACTTGAAAATATCTCATTTATTTCTCATAAATAAAATCAAAGATGACAGCATTAAAACAAACACATGGAACTCTTCACATCGCAGACACACACATCTTAAACTTAAGAGTGGGGGTAACAGGATGCTCCCCTTGCTTAGCATTAAGCAGCTAATTTGTCACAAGTGTGAAGTTCTGATATGAGCCCAGCAAAGGACTGTGCTTCTACAATACTAATTACCATTTTACAGTTTTGTTTTTGTGAGTTGGAAAATTATTCTGAATGTGTTTTCTACCAAAGACAAAACAAACAATTAATAGAAGGTCTGATGGAGCAAATGAAATATGACATAGAATAAGAGCAAACAAAATGAGCAAATAATATATTCAGCCAAATATATAGATTTATGTATTAAAAACAAAAATAATTATTTACAAATATCTTAATATGCTTTAACCCAAGGTAAAATTTTAACTTAGCTTCTTCTGGAGGGAAAAAGGCATTGCTAAGAAGATATAAAACTGTTCAAAACCCAGCAAAACCCAAAATTTTTCAGCTGAGCTCTTTTTTTTTCATACAGCCTTTCACATTAATTGTACAGAAACCTCCTTAAGGCAGGTAATCCAATTATTTTTCTCATTCATTAAAGGAAATCACTAGTAAAAACACTGCAGTTTAGTTTCTGCACATTGGAATTAAACCTGTTCAGCAGCAACATCAAAGCCAGTATTATGGAACAGTATGCTGCTGTCTAGGTAAACTCAATTAAAAGGACTATTCTGTTCACTTTTGAAGCTGAAGAATATGAAGCTGCTTAGACTTCAAGGCTCCTATGTCACATAAGCATAAAGATCTTTTTTTAACGCAATTTAAAGTGGTTGAGAGGCTGTAGAAGGGATGAAAAGTCACAGAATAAGGAGCATGTGCTCCAAGAAATTCTGGCAATCATTTTTACATAAATGAGGGTGGGTGATCCTCTTTTTGTGTGCAGCCCAAAGAACAGAGTAGCATAAACACTTGGTAAGAACTAAACATCTGCCTATGCTTTTGTCTTCTTAATCTGTGAGACTAGACAGTTTTATCATTTCACTTGTGGCATACAGTAAAAACGACAAATGAAAGCCCAATTACAAATTTTGTTGAAACATGGCTAACACCTACCGCATTATACAACTCAAGGCATGTCTTTTTACACAAGAAAAATTCTTTCAATCCCTTTGTAAATATTGTTAATTTAGCTAATTTTTTAAACTTGGTATTACTGGTTCAATACAATAATTAAACTGTTTCTCCCCAGTCTGCAACAGTCTTGGTGAAAAGAACACAAAACTAGAATTTTGATTCAGCAGCATCCCAAAACCTTACTCAGTTAACTTTTAATAACACTAAAGTAACCCTGTAGTCTTGCACAAATAAAGGAATCCTTGGAACTTCCCAAGGCAATCACTAAAAATACCAAACAGGATAAACCACATTCGCATTACCATCTTCTTCTTGACTGGGAAATATTCTCTCTCTTAGATGCTAACATTGCCAGCAGATGACAGCACTAAAATAATGTACATCATTCAGTGTTTCAGGTCATTCGGTGTTTCAAGAATCTCTGACTGAAATCCGCTTTGTCTCCACAAAGCAGAACCCCTTGTTTCTTTGGGAAGAAGAGAAGTTGTGAGTGGGTGTCTGCCCTTTTGTGCTTGTCTGTGTGAAGCTGGACATGGCTGGCATGTGCCTTAGGTCATCCCCCAAGAAACAGCTGTTCTCAGCAGTTCCTCCAGACATCTTTGTCAGGGACACGGACAGTGGGATTGAGTGTGCCCTCAGCAAGTTTGCCAATGACACCGAGCTCAGTGGTTCGGTTGATACGTTGGAGGAAAGGAATGCCATCCAGAGGGACCTTGACACGCTTGTGAGGTGAGCTGATGCCAACGTGATGAAGTTTAACCATGCCAAGTGCAAGGTCCTACACCCGGGTCGAAGCAATCCCAGGCACAGCTCCAGGTCGGGCAGAGAAGAGATTCAGAGCAGCCCTGTGCAGAAGGACTTGGGGGTGTTGGTCAATGAGAAAATGAACATGAGCCACCTGCAGTGTGTGCTCACAGCCCAGAAAGCCAACCGCATCCTGGGCTGCATCAAAAGGAGCGTGACCAGCAGTTCGAAGGAGGTGATCCTGCCCCTCTACTCTGCTCTCATGAGACCTCAGTTGGAGTACTGTGTGCAGTTCTGGTGTCCTCAACATAAAAAGGACATGGAACTGTTGGAACAAGTGCAGAGGAGGGCCACAAGGATGATCAGGGGACTGGAGCACCTCCCTTATGAAGATAGGATGAGAAAGTTGGGTCTGTTCAGCCTGGAGAAGAGAAGGCTGCATGGAGACCTCAGAGCAGCCTTCCAGTATCTGAACGGGGCCTATAGGGATGCTGGGGATGGTCTCTTCATTAGGGACTGCAGTGATAGGGCAAGGGGTAACGGGTTCAAACTTAAACAGGGGAAGTTTAGATTGGATATGGGGAAGAAATTCTTTACTGTGAGGGTGGTGAGGCACTGGAATGGGTTGCCCAGGGAAGTTGTGAATGCTCCATCGCTGGTGGTCTTCAAGGCCAGGTTGGACAGAGCCTTGGGTGACATGGTTTAGTGTGAGGTGTCCCTGCCCACGGCAGGGGGGTTGGAACTAGATGATCTTAAGGTCCTTTCCAACCCTAACTATTCTATGATTCTATATGTCTAATTTTTTTAATTTAATATCAGCATACGATATATACAATATATCCAACCAGATAGCGGAAAAAAAGTATTTCCGGTAAAAGTGCTGACATCCAGCTCCTGTCTCTCTGCTCAATTCTTACCACCAAATTACATGCTTTAAATTCACTTTTCTGCTGAGCAAATGCATTTTTTTGAATTTCCTGTATATGAACACAAGCATTTAATAGATACCGTATAGTCCATAACTACGGACTGTTTCTCCCCTGCCTGTTATTGCTATGGTCTTATCAGTTATATGGGAACTAATGAAACATGTTTGAAGCACTAGACATCGGTCATGTTATACTTTCATTTCAATGTGACTCTAATCCCTATGATATAGTAATCGGATGCTGGACATGGGGAAAAGCAGAGGGAGGAAAAGCAATGTTTCCAATGTGTCAGGAAAACACTGGACATACAGCCTTCACTATTCCTTGGTCTATACCAACCTGACAAACCCTGATTGTGGAAGCTGCAGTGGAAATAATGTCCCTAACAGTTCGCATTCCCATGCTGCCGCCAAAGCACTGTCCTCTCAGGTCTTAATAACCTATATTCATGCTTAAGCCTAAAAAATGGTGCTGCCCCATGCCAGAGGAGCATACATACTGATGCAGACATACAAATACACATATGTACATATGTATCCCCCAGCCAAAGGAGGATACATACTGATCCCAGCGGACTAGAAAATAACTTGAGCAGGTGCCTCACAGGCACCCTCTCTTTTACTTTCCATCTCTTTTCATCTACATGCAAGAAACTTAGATACTTCAAAAAAAAAAAAAAAAATCAGTTGTGACACAATGATCATCTTGTCATTTTCACAGTGAAGGCACTAATGCATTACACTGATTTCTAATTGAAAATACAACACCCACAAAGCAATCAAACCAACATCCAAACCTGAAAGCATTCATATGTCTTCATAAAAGGTGATTGGAAATAAACAGAATAGTTTTAGTTTGGGTTGGAAGGGACCTTCAAAGGTCACTTAGTCCAACCCTCCTGCAATGAGCACAGGCATCTTCAACTAAATACATTAAGTCAACAGGAAACCTCACAAAATTGTTAGATACGTTTCTAGATGATGTCATGAAATGTGCTGCTTCGTCAAGAGGTATTTTACTCATAAATTGCACTGACTTAGCTGGAAAGATGTACATGTATTTAAAGAAACAAGAAAAAATCTTTGCAGCCAGCTTCTTATGCCATTTTAAAAATGTTTTATACCTTAATTTACCCTTGTTAATTACAAACATAAAGTACTTCCACCTGACAAAAGTATATGCAAGGTGAGACTTGGAAAGAAAGTCCTTACACTAATTCTTCCATGCAACCATACAGATAATGAGCATAGTTTAAGGTTTTGTTAATGCTTTTTGGGGTCTAAAATTATTTCTAATTTTGGAATGAGGCCTCAGATTGCAGAGGAAGTTAGTGTCACTCTCAATATTACTTTGCACAAATCAGAAACACTTGGTACACTTTATGAATGCTTCCTATTAATTTAACTTAAGCTGCAGGTTTATTTATTAATTTTTACTGATGAACCATTATCAGTGTTTCTGAATATATAACTTGATGATATATTCAATTTTCAACAGCTTTTTAAAATCTTTAGAGGAAGAACTGGAACACAGTAAGTATTTTTAGCTAGGCCACACATTTGCTATTCCTAGGAAAATCCACCCATATTTATCTAAGATATTGGCCTTAGAAAACACTGGCTTGGATATAATGAGTAAAGCTTGCCAAAAATTTAAAGCTGAAAATTCCAAATGTACCATCTGCAGTGAACATGCTTCTACTTAAGAAAGCTCACTATATACTGCTACACCATTTTATCTACATGGTAGGCATAAAGAAGAGCTTTGGATGAGATGCATATAGGTGAAGCAGTCTCCCCTCTGATTTTTGAGCAAGGGAAAAAACTGATTAACTAAAGCCTACAAATTTGCTTTTCCAACTACTTGCATTTTACCACTTTTTACTATAAAGTCTGCAGTCTTAAAAACTCACAACCTTGGATGTAAGAAAATACTACTATTCTCATTCTACTGAAGAAATACCAAGAGGTTAAATTGCAAATCTGAAACAAGAAGGAGCATCTCTACTAGAATAGCCACAGCTTAATAATGATAACTTTCAATATAAATACGCAAATTCTACACCTTTTGCTTTGCTCTGTAAGCAAACCAATGTATCACACCTGTAAACAAAGCCAGGATTAAAACCTCCAACTGTGTAAACTAGTAAACTGAATTTAAGCCAGTAAACCCCAGGAATGTTCTGTTCCACATTAGTGGTGGCCCACAGCAGAGGTCTACCCTGTGAATTAAAAGACTTTACATTCTAAGATTTTCCGAGGACTTTGACCTGCTTTGGTCATAAGTTTTTGAAGAGTCCCACCTGTGTCCCCTTCCAGCCTCTTGTCCACCATTAGCTTCCTTGCTTGAGGGGACAGGGTGTTAAACAGAGAAGGCCTTGATACTGTGCAAACACAGCTCAGCAGTAGCTAAAACATGGGTTATCAACACTGGTTTGGTCATAAATCCAAACCATAGCACCATGTGGGCCTGCCCATACTCCTAGACCACCATGACTAATGCCTATGTTCTTTATCACCTTAAATTCATGGCCATGAGTCTGCTCTGTTACAGATACATTCTATACTTCAGTAATTTATCTTTCATTCCACATCTTCTGTTTCACAAGCTTTTGTATGACAGTGTATTATCAGTCACTATTTATCCTGGCTCATGCTTTTTATCTAGACTGACACCCATATATATCAGCTCAAGAGGTCTCAAGTGCTTGAGCAATCCCCTTATACTTAAAAATCTCCACAAGGAACCTCAACATTTCTGTGCACTGAGAACAGAAATGAAACAGAAAAAAAAAAACCTCAAAAATATTTTGTATCAGTTCTATTGAAATCCCACCTAAGCAGATATGAAAAATATGCTATGAATACAAGAATGCAGATCCAGAATTTAAAGTTTGAACCTCCTTGATGGGAAAAGCAGTCCATTGGACCTCCCAAAACCAGTCTGAGGGAATTATTTTAGGAAAAAAACATATTAGTGCTTTCACGCAAGAAAGATACTGGCAGATACAAGAATCCTAAGGACATAAGGAAAGAAAGAAGAGTGACAGAGTGATGTGCAGGCAGGTCGTGCATGGGTCGTTACTCATTCTACATACTTCTAATAGTGGATGACTGTTGTGACAATATTTTTTTAAAAATAGTATTTTATAACTTTGGGTCCCCACCATATTCCACCTCAGAGATATAACTTCCTACCTATTTTGAATTCGGAGTGCAATTTCAATTGTACTGTGCAAGATATGTACTGCACTTAATCGTAAATTTCATTTGATGCTGTTCTGCATTAAACGGACATCCTATTTCTCTTTATAGCTGCATTTCAAAGATGAATGAGGAAACTACTGAAGTAAGTTCAAGTCCGACTCTTATCTTTGTCAATAATTGATTTGTAATGAAACAGATCATAAATTCAGCAGAAGCAGGGTTTGCTCCTAGTTGGAAAAGGGTTTTTATCATAGATACTCCAATTCTAAAACACTCATTACACTGCAGAACAATAGTAACTGTTCATCTTATGTTTAGGAAGTGTTAAGAAGAGTAGTGCAAGAACGTAAATTGGGCTGAAAGAAGTAGTAACACACATCTTCCCATTACACTAACTTTGGCACTCACTGACACCTCTACCCAGCAGCCTCACCATCTTACATGTTGAACAAGTAAACAGGAAATAGTCTGTACCTCATTTTGCTAAAATCACAGATTTGGTGATTGCTTCGGAATTCTATTGCAATATAAATAATTTTCAAAGCAGGTTAAACTTCTGTTGCATAGACTCCATCACCACCACCTACATCTGTGATGGATACCCATTGCTTTACTTCTGTATCTGAATTTCTCCACCACCTCTACCTTCTTCATGAAGAGATTTGTCTTCAAGAGAGCAATCTGACACTTCGCTTCATGCGTCAAACATAATAATTTGACTGTACCTTTAAGAAAAATTACAAAAATTACAGTAATGTAAAACAAGACTAGAAAAAATAAGCTTGCCTACATCAGTAAACTTATACAGATCTGTATTTTTTCATTTATAAGAAAAAGCAACATCTGAAAGTTTTATCTTGAAAATGTCTTATAAAAACACCTACTAATGCCATTAAGACATGGCATAACTTTGCAGAGTTCCACTGTCAATAGCACAGTATTTAGAAAAATGCTTCAATTAATAGCTTTTGACACTCAATTTACAACTGCTTTATCAAACTTGTAATTAGAGGTCTGCTTTTGATGCCACAAACATTAAGGGCGAAATCAATACTATGTGCATGCATGTGCTGCCTGAGAATGAATGTGGTTCTCAATGACCCACATTTTGCACTGCATTTGACTGAGCTAACTACTGTGAAATGAGCTTGGAAAATAATTACCATATACACAGCATGGACCCACTCTTTAACTTTCTCTAATACCTATAACGTCTGAAAAGGTGACAAAACACAGAAACATATTTGTGCTCTCAAATCCTACTCACCTGTAGAATGTATGTATAAACACATGCAAATTGAAACTGGTCGACCATTTTCCCAATCAAAACTAGTTTACTGTAGTTGTAAATTTCCTCCTCCTAAGTTCAAAACCTCAAAATACAAATGCATAATTAGTAGAAATACCAAAAGACGACCTAAAGAAAACCCCTTTAGTTTCTAACTCACTATAAAAAAAAAGATTCATAGAAAAGAATTCTTTACAGTGAATTCTACATATATCATAACTATCAAAGCTTATATCCTTCCTACTGATAACTTTGAATTGGAATGAAAGATCTGATTCACTGTTATCAATTATTTACATAAAAAAACTAGAAGCAGTTGTTCCATTTTATTTGTGAGCTCACTGTCTGGTACTTCAATCACTAAAACCAGGAAAATTCTGTCCTGTAGTGTTGTGATTAGGTGTTTTCAGACTATGAGAGTTTTATACATCATAAAAAAGAAGAGCATTGCTCCTATAACGCCAGTAGGAAATACTGCTCAGTGGCTGGTATGAAGGTAGTGAAAAAGTACTATTTGTACTACTTTTTTTTTTTTTTTTCCATTTCTGAGGAACTGGAATTATAGTTGAGCTTTGTTTTTGTTTATTCCCATCTATTTGATTTCCCTCACTTTCAATGACTACACAAAAGAATGTCTTTCCTTTGGCTCTCAAAAAATTATAAGTCATATCACTTGTGAACTTCAGAGGGGATTATGCAATGCAGTGTGGTAAAATAATGAGCAGATTAGAAGAGGCATTTCCACTACTGAAGCTGGAACCTGGATCAAAAGGCTACTGATTGTGCAGTCCCATGGATTTTTCATTGTTTTGTCAGTATGAAATGCTCTCACAAGGGACTGATCATAGAGAGATCAGTGATGAGGGTACTTGCTGCAGGTGAGTGAATCAGCTTAACAAAGACTCTTTATCCTCTAGGATGGCTGACTGACCTTAGCTACCAGCAATTTTGGGATCCCACTCTCAGGGAGCTTCAAATGAATACACATTTTATTCTGAAGCAGGAAAAATGAGAATTTAAAAACATCAACACTGAGCTTGTTTTCTGCTCTACTTTTATGCGGACCTTATCTCTTCCCATAGGTTAAGAACCTGTTGGAAACTAAAAGAAAAACATTATCAAGTGCACTACATGATAGTGCCGTGGTGAACAAAACAAAAAGTGAAGAAAAATATGCTCCAAATGAATCTGTAAGATTATCCCACTTCAGCATAGTACAGTTCTGCAAGCTGCAATGTTTATTTCCCTGATTTTTACAATTTTACACTGGAACCTTCAGCTACTGTAAGTAAGAGATCTAGTATCTCATGATCTCCATGCTGCATCATGCCCCTAGGCACTTGCTTGGGTCACTAGACCACAATTAACTTGGAAGCTAGCTGATAAATCACTAACACTGCTCCTTCTAAAAATGTGGCAATCTCACTATAAACTGGCATAGACTGAACTCTACTTCATTATCAGAATCTGCAAAAACTGCAGTACAAGATATGGCCTTAAGAGCAATGAGTTTAAAATCAGAACTGGACCAAAACATGATAAATCAGGCCTGCAGTCTTTGACTGCGCTTTCTATACAAATGACAGAATTCTGGCAGTTTAGTTCAGACCCTGGTTTTCATAAATGGATACTTCATCAGTTAACAGAAAACAATCCATAATCTGCAGTTTCCTAATGATCCTAACTGAAGTCCCTTGAATTTGCAGTGACACTTGAGACAGAGGAGACACCTGACATTCAGCCACTGGTACCTGGAATTAACAATATCACACTCAGTGAAAACATCTAACCTATTGATCTGAAATACACACTACGGTAATTCTCTAACTTATCTTTCCATTAAGGAAAGCATTGGACAGACCACACTCTGCAACATGACACCATCACTAAATCCTTTAGGCTTTAAGCCTCCAGAGGCTGGAGAAAGTCAAGATGAAAAGTAAGCATACAGAAGAAGAGCAGACACAATGGAGATTCCCTCTGAAAAAAGCCTTTTCCAGAGAGCTGATTCCTTACTGCAACTTATGTCTGGCCTCCATACACAGCTTAATTATTAGCTTTCCCAGGTTCTCCCTGCAGGTGTGAGCCTCGGGATCTGCAGTTCAATACAGATTGACAGCCTTTAACAGGCACAAGCAGAAAAAGTAGTGACTAGTTTAAAAAATTGCCAAGATCTTTTTTGTTATTGTTGTTGACTAGCCGTTCGACAGCAGAATTGCTTTTTACACAAGAGATAAAGCACAAAATGGTGCAGCAGTGCTTTTCAATACAGCTTATCTTCCCTTCAGTTTTGTCTGCAGTGCGCAATACAGCCAATTGCAAAGCAATATCAACAGGTGCACACCAGCAATCACAGTCCATAAACTACATAGACAGATAACCCCAATGGTCAGCACTCCTTTCTACCACACAGCTGCAGCGGGAACCTTTTTGAGATCTCTCTGGCAACGACAGACTTCAGGTTTCCTGTGTTTGACTGTGCTCAGTTCTTCAGGTATCTGCTCTGAATAGTATCATAGGAGTCAATGAAGCTTTTAATTTTACTTCATTGACCATCCAGGATGTAACAGAAACTGATCTTCCTGTCAAATATCCGGTATCTATTCTGATTAAATGACTCAGGACATACTACAGGCCTTAAACATAAGCAGACAGTATAAACTAGCAGCTTGTCACTCTTGGAAAAAAAATAAAGCCTTTTGCATTTTATTTGACATCTACATTAATCTGACTGACGAAAGAATGAATCAAAATGGATGTCACAGAAAAACAAAGTCAAAATGTTGGATCAAGTTGCCCTGAAACTTTTTACCTCAGTAACTTTTTCTCTGTTGTCAGGAAAGATGTAATGCTGTCCAGATACTGCAAAGTTTAGACGTAAGTAGTTGTGCTTCTTATGATTTTTTAACAGCAAAATTGTTGTCTCCCAAAATGTTAGACTCATTAAAAATTAATTTAGATTATTAAAGTGAGTTATTTATGTAGTGGGATGCATCACTGAAAAATGTTGAAAAGGCATCCAAAGAGTGACTCAGTATCTCCAAAACAGGAACAACAGCTTACTTCTACTTTTTCTTACATAAGTATAGTAACAACTGCATTGAAGTTAACTAGAATTATTTAAAGGAGTGCTTTTAAAAGGTCCTCTGTTTGATAAAAGTGCCTGTCTGCAGAATAAGACCTAACCTCTGAAATACCACCCCTGAGAAATTTTCAAGAAACAGGAAAACTCATTTTTGTTTGGTCAAAATAGCAAAATGTTTTAATGCTATTAACACTTCTGTTTTATTTACGAGACTACGCAATGGGTAGAACAATACTTCAGCAATCCCATCTGCATTTTTTCTAACAGCCTGTGACTAATGCTAGTTTTTCAACATAGATACTTACAGGTAACCATGCAATTACAGAAAGAGAATAAAGCATCAGTGGACAGCTGTAAAGCAAAACAAGATGCTTTGCATAGCAGGAATGACTTCATCCACAGCTGACTGCTGTCTTTAACCTCTGAGCAAAAGGAAGCTCTAGTATAGGCCTGTACCATTTACAAACTTTATGATTTGCTGCCAATTTGTAGAAACCAAAGTAAACTTCTGGCAGGAGTTGTACATACCATAGTAGTTAAAGAAACTAACGTCCCACCCTGATTTTGATTACAAGACTTGAAATATTAGTCTAATGGTTTTTTCTGCCCTCCTATTCTCCTTAGCTCATGAAGATTTAACATAAAACTTCAAAAATACAATAATGTGAAGCGCCACTCTGGTTATCTACAGTCTCTCCACAAGTCGCTGGTTAATTTTTTCTCATTCCTTTTTCGTCTCCAATAAGCCCCAGCAGCAGAAAGCTTTCACTACTAATTAAAAGTGAAAAGCTAGGAAACAGATCCAGTACCCTGATGTTTCACAGCTGCGTGCAAAGCTGTGAAGAGACACCAAAGCTGCCCAGAGACACCTGCTTATTTTACAGGAATTCGTTTTATCATTCCATCCCTTGATGTTGGGTTATAAAGTGAGTTAGAATAAACTAGATAACTCCATGGAACAATGGCACGTTTGTAAATCCCACCTTTACTGGAGAACACAAATCACTATTATGCAGTGATGTCCAGTTGCTATAGCAGGAATCAGGAATCAACCAAATTTATCTTCCACATTACAAAGTCTTTGCTAAGCATGGCTTTCAGAAAGTTTCCTGGTTGCGATTACCTCAACTTTCAAGGACAACTTGAGTATGTAGTGCCAAATGACCACATACGCTGGATAATTAGAGTTCCTGCCCCTATTCTAAAGATATTTTAGAGACATAGAAACATAGATAGGCTACTAGTAGTGCTTTTCAGTAACTATTTGTCTCTTGTTGAGTCTAGTGGGAACTAGAGAAAGAAAAGCGACGGTCCCCAAAATTGAAGGTGCTTAGGTGCTGCTCAGTGTATCTGCTAATTGGAAATACTGAGCCTGTAAACAGAGAATAGTCTGCCAATTAATCTTACATGGAAAGCATGCTTCATGTATCCTTTGTGTCCAAAAGCTGAATCTATGCTAAGGCTATACTTCCTTATAACATTGACAAAGCTCAGTATACCACAGTATCTGCCCTCCCACCACCACATCTCACCAAAACCTTAAGGTTGGGCAGTCAGAGTATTCATCAGGGAGGGACGGTATGAAAACTCAAGTCTCCCAGCCCCAGGAGAGAAGGTAATCTGTCCAGTTTTATATCCCATATAAAATTCTAACTAGCAACAAAACAGAAAGCGCCTCCCTTCTCCAGACATGCTTTGTAAGTACCTCACTGAAGAAAAAGATTCCATGATTCACAGCTGGAGGTAAGTGACTCCTTGCAGTACCAGAGAATGAATCCCTGAAATTGCACCTAACTGGAGCACCTTCAAGTGTACCCTCGCCATGCCCCAGTTCCAAGACAGGAGCATCTTCACCCAGGTAAATGTGGATGTGTCCCTGGCGTGGTGGGGTGGCAGACAGCAGAGAGGGATGTGCTGTGATGCAAACTGGCAGCTCAGCTGAGGACTGCTCTCAGAGGGCCAGGCTGACTGTCACATTTTGTCTCAAAATTCCCTGGACGCCACTGCTGGTTAACCGTCTGTCCATCACACTCAGTTTTCTGGACAACAGTTGCAGGCACCTTGGGCACTGTCATACAGCCACCTCAGATCACTGAAACTGGCAAGGCCAGTGAAAGGTACAGGCCACGTTTTATTTTCCCCATTTGTGCCTTCCCCACTCTCCTCTGCCTTTAGGTTCTGCTGAATGAGGTACCTGCTTGACCTGGCTGCAAATTTGTTGTTTCTGCTTTTGGCAGTGCTGTTTTCATGTAATTCATTCTGGAGAGCTGCACAAAAACTTAGAGAAAGGAAGAAAGAGAAAACATGAAACTTCCAGGGGGCTTCCTTTTGGAGGGCAGACTTTGGCCTGTTTAGGATGCTGTCTGAGAGAATCCCTTGGGGAACATTACTGAAGGACAAAGAGATTCAGGAAGGCTGGACACTCTTCAAGAATGAAATCCTCAAAGTGAAGGAGCAGGCAGTTCCTGTGCATCGAAAATCAAACTGGTGGGGAAGAGCAGCCTAGCTGAGCAGGGAGATACTGCTTAAACTCAAGAGAAAAAAAGGTAATTTATCACCTGTGGAAGAAGGGACAGTCAGCCCATGAAAAGTACAAGGATGTTGTTAGGTTATGTAGAGAGAAAATTAGAAAGGCAAAGCCATGGCTAGAACTCAATCCATAAAGGATAATAAAACATATTTTTACAAACATATTAGCAATAAAAGGAGGGCTAAGTAGGACCTCCACCCTTTACTGCGTACTGGGGGAAACCTACTGACTGAGGAAGAGTAAAAGGCTGAAGTACTTCATGCCACCTTTGCCTCAGTCTTAAACAGACCAGCCATCCTTAAGGTACTCAGCCTCCTGAGCTGGACGGCAGAAATGAGGAGCTGACTTGAGTCCCCATAATCCAAGAGGAAATGGTCAGTCACCTCCTGCTCCACTTAGGCATACACAAGTCTATGGGGCTGGATGGCTTGAACCCCGGAATGCTGAAGGAGCTGGCAGAGGAGCTTGCTAAGCCACTCTCTATCATCTGTCAGCAGTCCGGCTCTAGGGGGCAGGTCCCAGAGGATTGGAGGCTGGCCAATGCGACACCCCTCTACAAAAAGGGCGGGAGGGAGGACCCTGGGAACTACAGGCCTGTCAGCCCGACCCTAGTGCTGGGGAAGGTCATACAGCGGATCATACTGAGTGAGACCACAGAGCATGTGCAGGAAATGTGGGGGTCAGGCCCAGTCAGCATGTGGTCATGAAAGGCAGGTCCTGCTTGACCAAACTCATCTCCTTCTACTAAAGGTGACCCACTCGGTTGATGAGGGAAAGGTTGTGGACATTGTGTATTTGTACTTTAGTAAAGCATTCAACACAGTCTCTGACAGTACTCTCCTGGAGAAATTAGCTGCTCATGGTGTGGATAGGTGTATTATTTGCTTAAAAGACTTTTATTCATTCTTCTGTTTCAATGAACCTAGTTTTTGAGCATTCCCCCTAACAACCTCAGTGTAGTATTAGCATTTTCCATATGACCATTTAGCTCTGAAATCCTCAGCTTGTAAGTAACTTAACTGAGGCAATGCTGCAACTAGTTCTATCCACCATTTCTTCTACATCAGTGTTTTCTTTTTGCTTAAACTTAAACAGAAGACTTTGCTGAATTTCTTTTTTTATTTTCTCATGGTATATTTGCTTTAGGAGATTTCTAGTGAAGAAAAGGCAGATAAGATTCAGTAAACTGAGCTTCTATACAAAAATAGGATGAGAAAGATGTGCCTAATAGGCAAAAGAGAAAAAACGAAGAAAGAACAAGCTCTTGCATGTACTTGTTTCTAGACAAAATTATTTGGCAGCATGTAAACAGTGTCAAATACGAGCAACTAATGAGAACATATGCCAAGACTGCAATCATGAAAAAATAAATTGTTATTCTTCAAATTAATACTAACATTAATATGATTCTATGTTAAATGGCATTTCGTAATTATCATAACTGAGATGTATGTCTTATATACATGCATTAATTTACATAGCTTCTAAGTGCTAAATCCTTACATGTTTTTCATCTCGGCCTACCACGCAGGATCAGGCTGACTGACCAAACAAGTACTTGAGAGAGTTCACCTCAGTTTTCACAGTTATTTCACAGTTATTTCACAGTTATTATAAGAATAGTTACAGCTATTCTTCCTAGATTTCTGTTGTAAGATGAGTGTATCTATATGCAACAAGCGGCTATGTGTAACGAGGCCCTGTCCTGCTGTTATGAAAAAGGCGTTGATCAGGCAAGGGTTGTTCCATCAGTGTGATCCAAGGCTGCCCCAAATGGATTCTCCAGTCAAATCAATGTTTTGCTGCTGACTCCCAGCTCTTGCTGCATTATTCTGGAAAAAGTTTGTGGGGTTGTAGGGAAGATGTAAAGTTGTAGGGAAGATGTTTCAGTTGTGTAAAAGATGAAGTTTCACCTCTTGTAGTCTCTCTTCTGCAGCAAAAAAATACTAAATGCTTTCCACAATTAAAAAAAAAAAACCAACACAATCAACCACAAGGAAACAAAATACACAGTCAATATGTTGACAACTAGTAGGATTCTCCTTCCTCTAACTCATGCAGTTCCACAGAAACGTATTTCTTTCTGTTCTAGTTAACAAAATGCTACCAACAAACAAATGTCCTCAAATATCCATGGGGGCAGAAAAGTGGCATGTTTCCTGAGGTGAGAAGGCCCTCCTGATGTCTTCCCAAGCCCTCACCAACAGCACATCTAAAGAACACAGCTGGAATGATAAATAACAGGAAGCAGAGCTCTGAAGGAGAAATATGTCATTCATGGAGATATATCCAACTAGTCATGTGAACAGATATTATAATCTAGCAGAACTGCCACTTCTGGGTTTATAAAGTCTCTTTTAAACCTCCACATATAAAATCTCCATCACTTTAAAATACATTACGAAAGAAAACAGACCTTCATTAACTTGTATATTTTTTCAACACAATAAGTCTATAAAGTTCAAGAGAGCCAGAAGCTAAGACAGTTGTCTATTGTAATTATGACCCCCCAATACCTCAATGAGATGATATGTGGGAAAACTAAGAGTCACACCTTATATTCTGCATCCCAAATGGATTGAAAATTATTAATTTCACAAGAATAAGAGTTCTTGTAAATTTCGCTTTTCACAAGAACTCTCCAGTTGATTTTTATGTGGTTTTGGATGGCTTCAAATGCTTTCAATGAGTAAGTGCCATACAGTGTGCATGGAAGAGACATGTTTCACAAAGGTTAAATGCAAATCACAGCACTTTATAAGGAATCAAGTTTCCTAGACTTTCGTAGAAGAACTGGTGCTTTCAAATTGATGAACTAGATTGAAAATATGATGAATGTCATAGTGCCTTACTTGTTCTCATTGCTGGCATCATATCGAGGCATAGGGTCAAAATCATTTCCATTGACATCAAAACTGGCCTGCGAATCCTACAGCAAACAGGACAAAGAAAACCAGTTTCTCATTAATTAGCCATTGACTCATATGGCCAATACATTCTTCAGCAGGTTCCTACAAGACAGTAATCAGGTTAACTAACATTCCTGTGGTTTCATGATGATTGCATGTTTTAGGAAAGGATTATTTATTTAATAATTATGGGATTTACATATTTTTCTTTATTCTTGGAAAAGAGAGAAGGATAACAAATGTTCTGAAAAAGCATAGTTCCAGTATCAGAGAGGAACTAGGAACTGGTGTTTCATTTAATCAGAAGACTACAATTCTTCTAAGAAACTTCTGGAAGTTAAGAGACTTCATTCTGAAAACTGAGATTATGCTAAATGTTTCAAGATTCAAGAAATTATCCACACAATGATGACTGAAATATCAGTAATAGTTTCAAGGAAAACTATGGCTTTTTTAAGGATACTGTTACAAAAATACAACTTGAAATGCAATATGAACTGCATTCTCCTTTCCCTAGGAGTGCAACTGTTTCAAACATTTGCAAGTTATCTCCTAATTTTTGTTCCACATTTCACATTTAACAGAATTCTTACAGCTGAAAATAGTTCACAGAGTAAATAGCTGCTGGTTTGTATGGCTCCCATTAATCGATGCGGTAGCATGCGGTGTGTTGACATGGCAAGCAGATCTTTTTAATCTCTTCTTTGTTCAAAAGCAGTTACCACATCCACCTCAAATATTCCGGTTTGCAGCCATACCAGCAATAATCCAACATAGAGAAGGCATTTGTCATCAAACAAGCAACGTGTATTGCTTTGGGGAAATTCCTTGTTGGTGTGAGGAAAAGGAGAGAGGAGGTGGTAAGGGAATAAATAGCTGCTTTAAATTCAGTGGAAGGACAGTATTGGGATGAGGTGACATGATACAATCTTGGTCATTCACTGAGAAGGTAAAATTATATTTGCTTTGTTTAAATAATGTAAGAGATTGAAATGAAAGTTGGAAGTAGATGGTCTTAAGGTTCATTCCAACCCTAATTACTCTATGATTCTATGATTCGATGTGGCAGGCATTAGGATCAAGCATACATAGACAAATAGGGCAATTGCCTGTCACTTTTGTTTCTGCAGTCATAGAGTCATAGAATAGTTAGGGTTGGAAAGGACCTTAAGATCACCTAGTTCCCACCCCCCAGCCATAGGCAGGGATGCCTCCCACTAAACCATGTCACCCAAGGCTCTGTCCAACCTGGCCTTGAAGACCACCAGCAATGGAGCATTCACAACTTCCCTGGGCAACCCATTCCAGCGCCTCACCACCCTCACAGTAGAAAACTTCTTCCTCATATCCAATCTCAACTTCCTCTGTTTAAGTTTGAACCCATTACCCTATCACTACAGTCCCTAACAAAGAGAACCTCCCCAGCATCTCTATAGGCCCCCTTCAGATACTGGAAGGCTGCTATGAGGTCTCCACGCAGCCTTCTCTTCTCCAGGTTGAACAGCCCAACTTTCTCAGCCTATCTTCATACGGGAGGTGCTCCAGTCCCCTGATCCTCCTTGTGGCCCTCCTCTGCACTTGTTCCAACAGTTCCATGTCCTTCTTATGTTGAGGACACCAGAACCGTGCAAAATGCTCCAAGTGATGTCTCACGAGAGCAGAGCAGAGGGGCAGGTTCACCTCCTTCCACCTGCTGCTGGTCACGCTCCTTTTGATGCAGCCCACGACACGGTTGGCTTTCTGGGCTGTGAGCACACACTGAAGCCGGCTCATGCTCATTTTCTCACTGACCAACACCCCCAAGTCCTCCTCCGCAGGGCTGCTCTGAATCTCTTCTCTGCCCAACCTGGAGCTGTGCCTGGGATTGCTCCCACCCAGCTGTAGGACCTTGCACTTGGCATGGTTAAACCTCATCAGGTTGGCATCAGCTCACCTCACAATCATGTCAAGGTCCCTCTGGATGGCATTCCTTCCCTCCAATGTATCAACCGAACAACACAGCTCGGTGTCATTGGCAAACTTGCTGAGGGTGCACTCAATCCCACTGTCCATGTCACTGACAAAGATGTTGAACAAGACCGGTCCCAGCACCGATCCCTTAGGGATGCCACTTGTTACTGGTCTCTTGGTGGACACTGAGCCATTGAGCACAACTCTTTGCGTGCGGCCATCCAGCCAGTTCTTTATCCACTGAGTGGTCTGCCTATCAAATTGATGTCTCTCCAACGTAGAGACAAGGATGTCGTGTGGGATAGATGCTTTGCACAAGTCCAGGTGGATGACATCAACTGCTCCACCCCTGCCTGTCCATCAGTTCTGTAGCCCCACCATAGAAGGCCACCAGATTGGTCAGGCAGGATTTCCCCTTAGCAAAGCCATGCTGGCTGTCACCAACCACCTGGTTGTTTTTCATGTGCCTTAGCATGCCTTCCAGGAAAATCTGCTTCAAGATCTTGCCACACACAGAGGTGAGGCTGACTGGTCTGTAGTTCCCTGCCTCATCCATTTTCCCCTTCTTGAAAATGGGGATTATATTTCCCTTTTTCCAGTCGTCAGGAACTTCACTGGACTGCCATGATTTTTCAACTATGATGGACAGTGGCTTAGCAACTTCATTTGCCAGCTCCTTCAGGACCCGTGGATGGATTTCATCAGGTCCCATGGACTTGTATACATTCAGGTTCCTAAGATGGTCTCAAACCAGATCCTCTCCTACACTGGGCCCAGGGTCTTTATTCTCACTGTCCCTGCGGTTGCCTTCCAAGACTTGGATGGTGTGAGCAGAGCATTTGCCAGTGAAGACTGAGGCAAAGAAGTCATTAAGAACCTCAGCCTTCTCTAAATCCAGGGAAGCTACTTCTCCCGACAGCTTCCAGAGGGGGTCCACATTGTCCGTAGTCTGTCTTTTATTCACAGCGTACCTAAAGAATCCCTTCCTCTTATCTTTCACATCCCTAGCCAAGATTAATTTTAGGTGGGCCTCAGCTTTCCTAACCTGGTCCCTAGCTTCCTGGACAACATCCCTGTATTTTTCCCAGGCTGCCTGTCCTTCCTTCCACCTTTTATAAAAACAGTTCTCATGTATTTCAAATCTGAGTTCCACATGCAGCACAGGGAAGGATACAGATGCAAGTATGGATAATTTAGAATAAGTGGCTTTAAACTATGGACAGGATTGTAGCTTTTGATGGTTTGTTAAAGGTGTTTTTGTCACCTTCATGTCTGCAATTCTCTGTCAAGGTGTTCAGGCGCTCACTGTGTTCAGGGCTCTTTTACAAGATCTGTGTAATGGGAGTGAAGGTAATCCTTGCCTTGAGCTGGTCATCTTCCCCAGTCTGGCCCAATCCATGTATATTTGTTTATTTTCTTACCTCATGTGAATGTACACTTTGCATACTTTATTCCAGAAAAATCAGAAGGTATTCAAGCTCATGTGCTTTCAGGTAATGCCTTACTCCCAAAAACACAGGACTAATTACTCCAGAAAAACATGGCCCTGATGCTCCAAACAGCTTCAAACTCTGACACTAACATGAGAAGTCACCAACTAGAGAAGCAGCTTCTCCTTAAGTTACAGAACCCTCCAAGGTATGTTAAACTAATCATTCAAATGTGCTGAACCACAAGCAAACAAACCTCCTGCATGATGTGAGACACAGGACACAGAAAACAAGGACCGTCCTACTACAAATTGTGAGGGTACTCACTGGAGTTAAGAAAGACTTACTAGAAAGACCCCAAAATATTCTACACTTGTTTTTAACTGAGTGAATCATAGCAAGTAATGTTCTTGTCCTTTAATATGATTTCTAGCAGTATCATAAATAGCTTTAAAAATAAATACATGGAAGGACATGCCTAAAATTACAGCCTTTGAGAAAAGCTACTGTTTTGCTAGCTTTGCTGGCCAAAAATGGACTTCAGCTGCATGCATTAATTGAAAGGCAGTGTATTTCATTTCTAAGTTCCTAGAGCACAAGGACATTAGGTAAAATAATTAGAGAAAAAAGCATCTGGTGATCAGTTCTTGTCCTTCAGAAATTCAGCTACAAGAGGCATTCAGATACTAAGTATGTTCAGATGGAACACAGCAGCCTTAACTAAAACAATACAGATTACCAAAAATTTGCTTCCTTCCTCCCACTGGTGTTAACGTCTGTGGAAACCCCATAAGAATCTTCCTCATTCCGTTCTCCCTTCTTCCCATCCATTATTCTTCCCTCCATTACTCCCTCCCTCCTTCTATCTTTCCAGGAGCAACAGATTTATTTGGGGTAATAATAAAGCAGAAAATCTGAACCCCTCTGGACACTCACGTAATTCTGCATCAAGTCTGGGTGGTTTCTTTCAATGCCGTCATCCAGGATGGTGACCACAACGTTCTTTCCAGTGTAACCTCTCTTCCAAGCACCTACTATATTCATATCTGACTGGCAATGGTGAGTGTTATCGCTGCAGTGCTGGGGAGAGAAGATAAAGATGTTGGATGTTGCAGATCAGTGAGCACTGTGGGGTTGAGATATTATCCTACTTATATTAAGATTGCCCTTTAAACCAGCACATGAACATACTGATTTGAATAGCAACTATATAAGATCAACACCTTTATTTAGACAGAAAATAATTTAAATGCCAAATTAAATGAAAATTGCTAGTTCTGCCTATTTTTCATTCTGATTACCCTTCATGCTAAGCAATCAAAAAGGGAAGTGTCCAGCCACATCGAACCACCAGAAGCCATGTGTATAATGAAATAGCTGTTTCTGGCTGTTAAGCATCCTCATTTGAAATGTATATTTGAATTACTTGAAATTTTTCAGAAAAACAAACCATACATGGACAAAAATAGACAACGGCCTGTACAGAAATGGTCATGAAAAAAACCCTTGCTTTTTGGAGCTTATGTGCTGTATGTCTTGACAGAATGTCTGGAAACTAATCCAGATTCATTTCTATCTACAAAAGAAGGCTTTTGGCAGGTTTTGTGCAGTATCAGCAGCAGATGAGCAGCAGTTAAGAACCTGAAACCAAAACAGCACCCTTGAAAACTTGCAGCTTAGGGTGTCTGATGAATTTTAATAGTTAGATTGAGAGCAGCGTGGGGTACAGTTTTCAAGAGCAATCAAGTCCAGCGTGGTGGAGAAAGGAAGTTTAAGGTATATTAAAACTGAAAGCCTCTTCCTTGACATGAATGCACCCAGCTCATGTGAAGAAATCTGGCTTGCCATGTCAATGAGACATCATCTTTGGCTATTCGTATGCCCTATTAGTGACCCTCATAACCCACACACAGAGCCATCCCCTGTGAAGTGCGTTCAATGAGCCCCTAATCGGCACTACTTTCTTCCAGCTCCTCCAGGGTCAGACAGAGCAACAGGCAAAAACATAACAAGATAGGGTGTGCAGGGAAGGGGAACAGCAAAGGGTGAGAGGGAAAAAAAGAAACTTGTATCATAGCAACAGTGGCCACACAAGCATGCTCCACCTCACTCCCGGCCCCACTGCCTCATGTTTTGGCACTCCACAGTTTGTAAGGAGTATAAAGAAACTCATGGGAATGCACTGACTTCACTTGGTCCATCCCTCTCCTCCTGAATACGAGCACACTGAAGAACTGTTAGGCATACTGGGTGCAAACTGGCATCAGATTACTACTAAATCATATTTTTCTTCCTCTTTTTCTCCAGTTTAGAGCCCTACGCTGTCATATACAAAACAGAGGCTTTAAGAATGGTCATTTGCTATTACTAAAGCAAGATTTTCTTATTAAGCACTGTACACATATTTACATAATATAAAATCTCTTTCATGGTCTTTCCCTTCTGGCTGTAAATACCTGTCTCTCTCTTGTCTATCCATCTGCACACAAAGGAGGCTTGAATAACTTCAGGGACCAGTTCCAAGGTATGTATAGGGTAGGCTTAATGCTTTTTTTCTGTTTGTTGATGGACATGCTCACACTGCTGGCTTTATGAAATTAATTACAGTCTAAGTTTGCCATCTGTATGCTGAATGTAATGGTTGTACAAAAGGCTTTCTAATGTACAAACAAGGGGGTTAAAAAGCGTGTAACATTTCCAGGTGACTTTTCAGCAGTGTTCATGAATTAAGCTTCAGAAGCTACCTGCAAAAGCTATTAATATCATTCACATTTTGCAGATGTGAAGACAAGAAGACAAAAAGGTGAAAGTACCAGCCTCCCCACCTGGACAGCTGCAATGGGCAATAAGGATTCCAGGCTCTGACCTCCAGTCAAATTTACTTGTCCATTATATTGCCCTTCTATCCCCTTCTCTGAAACGCCAAATGACCCTATGGCTGCTTTGCTGTCTGTCTTCCTAGAGGATGCCAGGGGATGAGCTCATTGTTTTGCTGCCATGCTAGTCAAACCACTAAGGCTGAGCAAGCATATGGGTTTTTAATCCCTGCTCCCTTGCAAGCTCTTTGGTTCTCCACCAGAAGACCACTGCTTTTTCCTTTAATGATCCGACACAGCCAATCACTCTCACCTTACGTGAACTTTTGCTTTTGTTGTGGTGGCTGAAGGGAGCTAATTCATCAACTGCTTTGCTACATGCATGTAGACAAACACAAGAGATATTCCTTGCTTTAGTGCTTACTCTGCTGATTCTTTCAAGAGACATGTCACATCACATTGATACCCACATTATCTTGCTCTGTTCCAAGACTGAGCAGAAAGCTACAAAATCTTTCTGCATAAAAGAAATTCCAAGAGGAATTTCCAGGCAGGCATAACTCCATGCCCACTTATAACTTTGGAACACAGATACATAACATACAGATACAAAATGCAAAGGCAGCAAAGAAGCATCCAACTGGGAGTAGTTCAACAGCAGTTGAAGAGTTCAGTTCTTACGGATACAATATAGAATACACTTTCAAGCCCTATTAAAAATAGCATCTTTATTTCTTTTCACCTCCCCCCCTTACTCTTCTTACCCCTCACAATTTTTTATCTACATTCTTCTTTCCGTGCTCCTAGCCTTGTTCTTCTTTTCCAGTACAGAATTTTATCACTTACATTCCAGTTTTCATTGGTTCAACACCTCATCTCAGATTCCCATACTTTAACCACAAACTATACCTTCCCCCAGATTATTGTCTTCTTTTCTCCAGATTTATCAGTTTCAAAGCAGTCTAAATTGGTTTTTGTCAGGAACACCTTAAATCTCAGAACTTTTAAAATACTGTAACATGGTACAAATATGCTGTTCCACACTGAACAGCATCTAAGATGCCATCTATTACTTGATTTCACTTGCAGTCTTTCCTGTCTCCTTGTGCTGGCTTCTCCTGGGATTAAGAGTCAACACTCTTCATAGTAGCCTGGTATGGCCTATGTTTTGGATTTGTGCTGCAAACAGTGTTGATAACGCAGGGATGTTTTAGTTACTGCTAAGCAGTGCCCATACAGGCCTCTTCTGCTCCTCACATCACCCCACCAGCGAGGAGGATGGGGGTGCAGGAGAAGTTAGGAGGAGACACAGCCAGGACAGCTGACCCCAACTGACCAGAGGAATATCCCACACCATGTGGCATCATGCTCAGCATATAAAGCTGGGGAAAGAAGAAAGGGGAGGATATTTGGAGTGATGGTGTTAGTCTTCCCAAGTAACTGCTACATGTGATGAAGCCCCACTTTCCTGGAGATGGCTGAACACCTGCCTGACCATGGGAAGTGGTGAATGAACCCCTTGGTTTGCTCTGCTTGTGTGCACAGTTTTGCTTTTCCCTATTAAGCTGTCTTTATTACGAGTTTCCTCACTTTTACCCTTCTGATTCACTCCCCCATCCCCACAGGCAAAGAGGGATCGACTGGGTGTGTGGACAGCCCTTAAATTCCTCTTTCCTTCAGAAACATTTCTTGTAAATAATTTTCCACTATTGTGTTCCGTTCTATAAATTGTCTTTTACCTCTTGCTGCTTCTTTACCACCTATCCAAATTACATTATCAGGTTCTTAGCAGAGGGCTGCTTTCCTGATGAGTTTAGAAACACTGTTTCAATTTACAGTGTTGCCCAAATAAAAAGTAGTAAAACATTTATCATATATGACAATATGATAATAACAATTATGTGATCCTTAGTGACTGAATTTTATATCAATGGGCAAGTTTTGAATTTTATACCTCATTTTCCATCTATTTTTCCCATTCTCTATTTTTTTAATCAGAAAAAAAAAACTTTGTCATGATAACATACTAAAACTGTGTGCTTGCAAGTTTTTCTTGGATTTGTCAATCTTTAGACTGGTTTGTTTTTTTTTTTACTTTAATAGGAATACTATAAAAAGGGCTAGTCTTCTGAATTTCCCCCCTCTTTAAGCAGATGAAGTAATTCACAGATTTCATTTATTGATATCATGAATAGATAGATAACTGCAGTAAGCCAGCACTATTTCAACATACATTGTTTTCATCTATTGCCTGGAGGATACCATCAAAAGGAATAAACAACTTCTCACCCAGTTACACAGAGTAACTACTGAGATTTTTAAAAGGCATTCAAAGGATGATGCTTTTCTTTAGACTGTTTAATTGGAAAATTTTAATGATATCACCATTAGTATTTAATAGAAACCATCTGCAAGGTTGAGAGACTTCTGAAGTATGTGCAGGAAGCAAGAGGACTATACTAAGAAAAATTTCAGATACTGAACTTTTCTCATACTTAATGCTTATGAGCATAAAAAGACAAAAGAATCACTTAGACATCTTTGGACAGCCAATTTGGAAGCCTGCCTTTCTGCAGCTAACAAGCAGATATAATCATACAATCATAGAACAGTTAGGGTTGGAAAGGACCTTAAGATCATCTAGTTCCAATCACCCTGCCGTGGGCAGGGACACCTCCCACTAAACCATGCCACCCAAGGCTATGTCCAACCCAGCCTTGAACACGTCAGCGATGGAGCAAGAAAGGTCTTCTGTTTGATGCTTGCATGATGCTTTCAGTGTCAGACATGGACCTAGATTCTCTTACCTACTTTGTGAAATTATCTCTAAAAACTAACTTGTGATCATTATAATTATCTTAATGTTTCTTGTCTGCTGCACTGATTTTTGTGGTTGGAGGCTTGCTGTATCCAGTTAGGGATCAGTAATAAAATTGAACAGTTAAACTGAGAAATCAAGAATCACATCAATGGTCAAAATCTTTTGGAATTCCAGAGATTGAAATCAAATTAAAAGAACAATGACTACAAAATTCTGTTCTGTCTTTTGCAATGCCTGTTAAGTCTATAACCAGAGTAGAAACGGAAGTTTCTAATCCTGTGACATGCAGTCTCTCAGAAACAGCATAATGTGCCCTCTTTAAGCCTTCATGAGGTACCTTGCATTGTTTTCCTGTAGTTTTTTAATTACAAGAAGTTCTTTGACAAGATCTTGTCAGTATCTAAGGGAATACAGAGAAACACAAAATGATAATCAGAATGACACAATTTTAAAGACCAACTGTGAGCTGGCAGACCTTGGATCTCATTTAGTGGAACAGTTCAAATGCTTCCCATCCCAGGAAAGCTCTGAAACACTAGTTCCCAGGCAGAGATTAGAAAAGATACGCTCTTTTAGTATTGAGGAGAAGAAGAAGAAACAGCAGCAGCAGCTGCAGTACAGCAACAGAAGAAACAAGAGGAAAGTCCTCCTGGTATTACTAAAGTAGTAAGGATACAACCTTTGGCACAGACAGAAACAAGCAGGCTACAGTCAGGTTCCTTAGATCGGGGGTTTTGGCAGCTACTAATCTGCGAGCATTGAGAGGACAGAAGTTTCATAAGATCACATGTAGAGATAGGACAGTCAAGGGCCTATGCACTGACCTTGACCAACAAGAAGCAGGAAGAAGGTGACACACAGGGCTAACAAATGGATCCTGGCATTTTGTGGTGCTATCAGAAAAAGACCCATCCACCTGCCCTGTGACAGGAATGGAATGTGGGCTATTTGGCACTCTTAGCTGGTCCTGGCAAATCACAGGTAATAAAGTTTATCAGCATTTAACTTTAGTAAAGAAGACATCCTCATGATGCCTTCAGCTTTCTGAAGTACAGTTTTACATAGCATTCTAAGTTAAAACTTGGCAATTGTTCTCTCCTGCAGAAAAGAGAAATAATCTCTCTTCTTTATGCTCTTGATGTGATTCAATTTTAAAGTGGAAAGAAAGAAGTAGGGAGGTAATCAGGAAAGTTGGCAAGGAAGGGAGGGTCCTTATTAAAATGGCTCATGTAATGTGATACAAATCATGACAACATGCTTTTGAAAATTACATTTTCTAAGAAGGCTATTAAAATAATGTTTCCTTTTAAAAGTATTTCTCACATTTCTCATTCTTTCATCACAATAAAAGTGAAAGAAAGGGTTTTAGAAGAAGGTGGTGTACTTGCATCAGACATAACCTAATATTTAGTGTATCGCAATTGCTAACTGCATAGGAAATTATTTTCTTCCGAGTTTCATCTTTAAATAATTTCTGATTACTGCTGCACACAATATTTTTAAGCTCTAGCAAGAGCAGTCAGGTAATGTAAAGTCTGACTCATTTCAAATACAAGATTTTTTTGCATTAAATTCTATCCAACTTCTGGAGTCATGTTTTACTGAATTGCTTCTATTTTATCTGTGTCTGTATCAAGAGAAATATTTCAAGAGTGTACCATATTAAATATTTAACACCAATTTATTGTTTGTAAAAATTGCAATTTACTTTAGAGATTAATTTGGTTCTTAAGCTTTATTGATTCTGTAAGTTAACAAGCAAAAATACATTTAGAAGCCAATAAGAACAATCACAGACATACTTCATTTTATGTCTGTTTAAGCAATGAAGGAGAACAGGAAATCAATATAACAGGGTTTCTTGTATTCATAAGAGTATCTGATGGCTATAGTGAGACAAGAATAATTTACAGGACTATATATATGGGGTGTTGCAGTGAAAAATAAGAAGCTCACAAATCTTATTCTTTGGCTGTGATAACATTGCTTTTCTTTCCAAAACCAGAATAATTAATAATGCGTTAAATTTGCATTCAGGACAATTCTATCACTACTCCATCACCGGCACTTTTTTAAACCTACACTGGTTGTTTTTCTGTTACCTGTGTGATGGTTTAAACATGAGTTAATTCAGGGAGGCCTTGTATAAGCATGTTCCATAGGCTGACTACAGAGCAGCATTTTCAGGAATGGGAAACTTCCCCCCTTCTAGGTCTGCAGACAGCAAAGTTTCTCTCCCAGATGGGAATCCTGGAGGCTGCAGAGGCACAGAAATAATCTGTCTCTACTATCACCTCTTCTTTCTACATGGGACGTGACCTATGGCTCCATTAGAACGTCTACCTCCAGTCCTGTTTCCTTGCCATGTGGCAGCAACAAAAGAGACTCCTTCAAGGCAAAGAGAGAAATGTAGCTAAATTTCAATTGTGCATGTTCTGACACCTCCACTAAGATACAAATAAGTAAAGCTGCATTTACAAAAACTACAAAGGTCCACCACATCATTCCAAAGAGCAAAACCACATACATACATAGAAAGAAGAAAACAATGATGATGATGACTTAGAAGAAGAGGGAGGAGAAGGAAAAGATGAAGAAATTGCAAATAAAGGCATCTAGAACATGTCAGTCTTACCCTGAATGCAAAAATCAACCATACAAATGGCATATTACAGACCTGGTACATCTTGTGTATTCTTGAATCACTGCTCACATGTTGAGAGGTATGTGTCAATGTATGGACAGATTTATCCCTGGGAAGTAGTGCGAGAAATGTAAGGACCTGATGTAGAACATCTTGGAGAGTCAGTAAAGGACAGACAGGGGAGAAAAGAAGTATTTCCACAGTCTGGCTGCTGCTAAGAAATGCAGGAAGAAAAAAAGCATGCATGGAAATATATCTCTACATGTGGCAGTATTTTCTCAAAATGACTGTATGATGACTGACTTACTGATACTACCACTACTATATAAATAGCCTACTTAGCAAGAAAAGGCCAGCAAGTAGATCAAAAGTTAATGCATTTTTACCTGCCTGAAGTTCTGTCGGGGGGGGGGGGAAGAAAAAAAAGAACTATGGCAATTCTTTTATTAATTAGAGAGAATACATGAAAAGAACAGCTGCTCCCTGGCCTCAGCTGCACACCATCAACCCTGGGGATCCAGTGTTCACAAAGGATGAATAATTCCTCAGAGAGATAATTCTTTCCATTCTACCATTTTTTGTGGCCTTTGCCACATATTTTTATTTGACCTCTAATTCCCAAAAAAGAAAGAAAAATAGGGCAGTTTTATAAAAAGTCCCTTTTTTTTCCCCCCCTTTTTTAAAGCATCATTCCTGGAGCTGCAGTTATCCAGTAAGACCCAAGTTTCTTCCTCTCTCTCTCAAGCTAGACTTGATGCTTTCATTATTTCTAAGATACAAATTAAACAGAGAGATGGTAAGTCATATTTTAAAACAGTTTTCACAAGTTTCTAAGGATTCTTTCTACACTACTACAAACAGACTTATATTTTAAGCTGTTCTCAAGTCAAGCACCATTACATCTTAAGTCATTAAGGAGCATGGGAAACGAAGGTGGATTTATTTAGAGTTTGTGTGAACATATGTGACAATATCTAACTAACTACAAGGAGAGAAGCCCTGAGCAGATGGTTTCAATTAATCATTAACCCTCACAGAGACTGATGAGACTGGGAGGAGCCTGGGGCTTACGCAAACTGACTTCCCTCCACTGCTGATCTCCTTTCATTTTACAGAGAAAAGAGAAGTTTAAGAAGGATATACTGTCACAGGAATGCTGGGTGTGGATGGGGAGTTGATTCTGGATGGATCACGAAACTTATTTTTTCCAAGAATGTTATGAACTTGTAGGAATGAGATGACTTGTGAGGAAATAGATGAATATATGTTGGCTTTGAGAGTTTGTACCCAAATTTTAAGGACTGTTGCACTGCTGCAGTCCTTTTTTCCCCTATTTTATATTGTGGTCTGCTCCCTCTGATCCATGAAGCGATAGCCTGGTGACAGCTGGTGTTAATGGTGGGATGTCCTGGGGGGAAAAGGAAGGAGAGGGACAATGAGAGGGAGGGATGTGAGACAAAGGACTTGTTCAGGAGGTTGAAGGAAAGATACATGCCCCTACTTTTCCTACCTGCTTTTGTCCCTTGAGGAAAAGTAGGGCAGATGTAGGTCAGAATATGATCACAGCCTTATGTTCCATTATTAGTAATGGAGAAGGAGTTTCTCTCTGCTTTCTTGCAGGCATGTTTAGTTCCTGAGGCTGAAACTGTTTCATAGTGCCTTTATTTCAGCAATAAACATCTATGCTACTTGATACCTAGAAGCTTTTTCCCTAAGAACCATAAAAAGCCTCCAGGTTATTGTACCCTTGGTCCCATTATTTGCTTGGTTGGTATGTCAGAGAAGAGTATAATTTGCCAGAGGACAAACTTTAAGCTCATGAAACTATTCTTTTGAGACAGGAGCATAAAAAACACTCCATACCCTCCTTAGCCTTACAGAAATGTTTAACACTGAAATGCGTGCTGTGAAAATTCATTAACAGTACAGGATCAGACTAAGATGAATGGCTTCTATTTTAGTTTGTCTATAGGGAAGTAAGTGCCCTAGGCACCAATAGGCTTTTAGGCTTTTCACCATTTGAATGTGCTATGGTTGATGAATGCAAGGCCCACTGTGTGTTACAAGAGAAACCTGGGAAGATAAGGCCAAACCACTAGAGGGAGTGGCTAGTTACATTTTGCAGATGAGATCATCTGGCACAAAATGAGATAACTAGCCCAGAGAAATCTAGGGAAGACTAGGAAGGAAAAAGAAAGAACACTCAATTAAAACCTGGAAGTTCTGCATAAGGCAAAGAAGTATCATACAGTTATTCTTGTTACAATCTCAGGAAATTTGACTCAGCAGATTAAAGTTGTTCTCAGCTGTTGAAATCCTTCTGCAATGCTGAAGAAGGTTAGACCAGAGGTCTATGCCATAGCTGTACACGAAAGATTATGCAAAATAGGCAACAAATGTTAAAACTGCAAATGGCCTTACAGGAAATCTCAGCAGAGTGCCAGCATTCAAGCCATCCCTGCAAATACAGATACTGCAAAAAGATTCTGGAGAAGTCCAGTATACTTGCAAACACTGTTTTATATAGCGAACTGTACAGAGACCAATGTCTATGGAGCTTTCTAGTAACAGGACTTTAAAGGACGTGGGGATCTGCTACCAAACTAAACCCCAACTTCATCACTAATGACACCTAGATTGTATTGTCTGCAGCAGTAATATGAAGGAACTTCCCCCAGTTGCAAGTAAAGTGACTGAATATGTGGAACTGATCTGAGAACATGATTTTGAACCAAAACTAGAGGAATGTATTCCTGTAGACAGAGAGAATATACAAACTCAGTATAAGCACCTTTTATACACATCAAAGACTCGAAAATGTAACTTGTCTAACTGGGACTAGGAAGACCATCACATTCCTGACTGCTAGGCTTATGTAGACCCTGTGTGTAAAGCAGTCTCAGCTTTGAAATGATACCATTAATGTTAACTGCCTCAGCATTTGCAGGTATCTTTAAAAAGAACCAGAAAATCAGATGACACACCCAGAGAAAGTACTAAAGCAAGCCATGATCAGAGTATTCTCAGAAGGGAAACCTAAACACAACCAGAAATAAACTAAATGTAAGAGTTCTTAGTTTTGCGACTGTTAACAACTCCTCTGCATCCACTGCTTTTCTTGGTTCCAGAGCTACAAAACACTCTCTGCGGTTTGTCTTCTTTGCAGTCTGCATTCCCCCTTGTTATTCCTACCATCTCAATCCATTTCCTCCATAATCCCTGTCACTTGGTCTTCAAACCTCAGCTGTAAAAGTTTTTTTTTCCCAGGTAGTTTTGTTTCTTCTACTGGCCCTGCCATTTAGCTGAAAATACTACTATAACATGAAGGTGTGCCAAAAATGCAAAGCTGAAGAGGTTTTTCCAAGTAAAAAAGGGAATTATCTGGGAAATGAAATGTACATCCAGTAAAACTTTCCCCAACTGCTATCTTCTAACACGAACATTCATGAAGCAGTTACAAAGTGAGATTAGTTATTTAAAAACTGTAATGAGAACTTTGGATCCATTAGAGACATAGTATGAATCTGTACGCACTTAATAACATAGCCGTTCATAAGGAAGCTAACAGAGGATTTGACATGTTGGTTTGTACTCTGGAGCCATTATGATGGCTGAACAGACACAGTTATACTCATTTTGTTTAAGGAAACATTACTGAGCATGTGTAATTATTAAGTCTCAAATCTTAAGACGCTACATGATTCCTCGTAGTTCTGGAAATTAGCGGAGTGCTAGGTAATGATAGCAATAGAGCCAGAGTGATCTGGATCACTTATGACGGTGAACCTATTTAAGAGGCGTGTTTCTAGTATAATTTTACATAAACCCATACATAAGATTATGCATGCAGAACTGTAGGACTGGGAGTACAAGGCATAAAATGAGAGAAAGTGGCCAGAAACATAGTAATGGTGAGAAGGATTTAAGTAAGGTAGACAGTCACCTGTAATTTCAAGAAGATGCTCTATGAAGCATATATTACTCTCTGACAGTTAAGCCCTAGGATAGCAACGAAAGTGAGCTAACACATGTTTTTTAATGACAACAGTGATACTATTCCTGGAATGGTATGTGCATGTGCCTAGTACTAATGTTTCAAAAATGATGCTTTTGAAAAACGAGCAGTAACTACCTGCTGCTTGTTTTCCAAGCCAAGTGCTGAAAACTCAATTTACAGTGATTCTTAACAAGCTCAAAGAATTTATTTTATCTAAGAGAGGGTGAAGATATAACTTGACTGCAGCATGCAAGTAACTCAATAGAGATGATACTTTTGAAGGGGGAACATTTCTTAATCTAGTAAAGAATGGCCTAACATGGTAAGTACAGAGCATGATAAACGTGCACTTATGAGACGTAAGATTTGTAACAGTTAATCATTAAGACAATGCTCTTATAGATGTGACTCTTTTATAAATACCATCTTTTACCTAATGTCTTACTGAACACGTACTGCAGTCTAATTACAAATTCTGGACTTCTGACTGCAGATTGTACTGATTACTGGTCAGACAAAATAATCAGACAATCCTCTGCTTTTTCCTCCCCTATTCAGCCACTTTCTCTTATCCTATGACTTATGGATGCCAGGATTTAACTTGAGTACAAAAGAGTGAAACAAGAATCTAGGTGAGAACTTTTAAATTCACCATAAATACTTTATTTGCTCTACATTTTTCTCCTTGCCTCTTCCCAAAAGCAACATACGAATAACATTAACAACTTGATAAAGCATGACTATAATCACAGGATTGCTATACAGATGAGAAATCAGGGAAAACCTCGTCATGCTGTCATTTCATGGTTTACTTTTAATTTAAGCTTTCCTATTTGAATCAAATTCCTAGTAGCACCTCTCTTCCCAATTGCCTAGAATAAAAATTGTGATGACTTAAAATCTAAACATATATACAGACATGCAAATTGTTCCTGTCCTTCCCCATTCAATATAACTGCATCAGGAGATCTCTGTTTTTTGTTGCCTACCTGGAGGCAACATGGGTCATAACTCATTTCATTCAGTCACATTCATGCATACAACCTCTACCTGTTAAGTGGCATAAAGAGATCCATGGCTCAGCCTTAGGTTTATTTTTCCTATTAGATTGTGCAATAAAGGTTGTAGGTCTTTCAAATACTGAGACAATGTAAGACTTTTTCTAGGGCTTGGCAAAGTAACAAACCAAGCTTACAAAGTGTATTTGGCCACCCTTGTAGATTCATTCATTGAGCGTATCTACTGAATTAGCCCTCAGAATGTTTCACTGGTAACAGTTTATACGATGTATAACATGGTCTCAGGCTATAAGCATATTTGAAGTCCCAAACAAGATCAAAGCTGCTTCACACCATGCAATCAATACTTAAAACTTCTGAGTCCTGGAGAAGAAGCAGCAGTCATGACATAGTGAAAGCAAACTGCATTCCCAATGTGAGCGTGCTTAAAAGACAGGAACCCTTCGAATTTTTTGCTCTTTCTACTGGTCAGTATCATGCAACTTCCCCATTAAGCAAAAAATGTATTGATATTATGGTGTGTTTGGGCATTTTCAAAGGAGGGATACAAAACAGCAGTTTGTTCTCACTTTAACAATACTCTTATTCTCTTATGTAGTAGTTCTTCACCAGCCTGGAGTGGGAACAAATAGAAACTGCGGGAGACTCTTTTAAAAAGGAAAGCCATATGAGAGTAGCAAATACAGGTAATCAGTGAAAAAATACAGGTAATCAGTGAAATCAAAATTACGAGAGTAGACACCATAAACTGAGTATCAAGATCCTCAAGAAAGCTAAACCAATCTAACTTCCCAGTGTTGTCAGCAAACTTAATCCTGCTCTCTCTCCCTTTTTTTAGTTCTGTCTCTGCTGTTCAGGTGGTCGTAAGAGATGATGCAAAGGATGGAGACAGGACCGAGAAGCTAGGGGCAAAGATACTGTACACAGAGCTTCAAGGTTGTGTTTGGTGTCTTGAGACACTTCATCACTACATGAAGGCTCTGAGGAAGCCTTAAAACACAAATTCAGTGCGCCAGAAGAATTGAGGCTTTTTTTTTTTTCCAGAATCATGTCTTCTGTAAGAATACTGACTACTTACCAAGATGTACGGGTTGTAACACTTTCTAAGTAGGCTGCATTAATTCCTCTATCCACATTTCAATTCGCACAGATGGGGAACTAGTTAATCCAGGATTTATGGATTTCAGAGTTGCTGCAGTTGGGATCATACAAAATCCACTCAAACACGGCATCTGAAAACTTGCACTGCAGCCTACTTGAAGTCAGACCAGAATACTTACAAGGGAAAAAAGTATCATCCTGATTCAGCATTAAACCTGGCTGGGGAAGAGTGCATGGAAGTTGAACAAAGGAAAAGTTATGCAACCTCTTTGAAACTTCAGAAACATTTTTTCTTTGCTTAACTTGTCTATTTTTTTCTAAACAGTATTTCTGGCTCCTAAATGTAACCTTGTAACCAGGGGTTGATATTCATAAAAACGGTATCTCCCAAGCAGTAGTTTACTAATAAATTGTCTTATCTGAAAGACCAGGAGAGGAAAACCCTACTAAACACTAAATGTTTAGTCTCTGACATGTATTTATATCTGCCTTAGGCTTCTGTGCTTATACTATTTGTATTTAATATAGTTTAGAATTGTTTTCAAAACTGAAAATAACTTGCTTTGTGCTGTTAGGAATTCATATAAAACCAGAAAAAGACAGGGCAATTATATACTTAAATGGCAAGCTACTCATGGATTAGTGGATTCCAACACAATAGAAGAGGTAAGACAAAAGTGGTATCAATACTGTAAAAGATTCACAGTTGCACCTCCTGGGGCTGTCTGAGGGCTCTTCCCTCCCACACGCTTCCTCCTCTGATCACCATGCATTTCTGGTGTTCGCTTGAAATTAGTTTATTTTGAACCAGGCAGCATTTAAGTTTCTGCACCTCCCCAGCAAGAGACCAAGAACAGATCTTGTCTGTATTGCTCCACACATTACAACTGGCATATTATCTGAAAGCCGTACTGTCTCTCTTTGAGGAGACTTGGGATCTTGCTTTGACAGGATCTACTGTATTCAATGACTAATTTAAATATGACTACCTAAATAAAGTTAATTTTCACCAAAACTGTATTTAAAAGTCATGCAGATGTGCAAACACTTTTTGGATTTCTCTCCAAAATGGCGCTGATAGATTTTTGAGGTGTTCTTAGTTTGCCTGCTATTTCTTATTTAGCTAGAAGAAAATCCTCTTCACAGGGTTTTAGCAGCAAATGCAACTCACAGCAGAGATTTCATGCTATTAGGAGTACCTACAAGCAATGCCAAGGATGACCTGCAGCTAATGATGCGGTGCAGAACGCATGTTATTGAAGTCTTGTTTGTTTGTTGGTTTTGGATGGGTTTTTTGTTTAAACAAAATTGAAAAAGGAGCATGAATTAAGGTCAAAACAGGGTCAGTGAGAATTAAGGTTCTGTGTATGCTTGCAATTTTAGTCACAATATTTGCTCACGCGATATACAGGAAGTCATCCTAAAGCACAGATGAATGAATAAGGAAAGCTGGAGTTCTGATGTCCTCATTCTAATTGTATCCTATGTCATATGGCATCTGTCTTCACTAAAGAGGGGCAGATATTTAAACACTGGTACAAGACCTAACATCCTAGAGCTAAACACTGGTTCTCCAATTTCTCCTTTGCAAAGGGCACTACACAGGTCCGGCTCCCCTCTGTTACAGAATGGTTAGGAAATTACCTTACAGAAGCACTACACTCATTTTTGCCCCCTGATGAGGCACTCATACAGATAACATTTTGTATCATAAATTTATATGTCTTATAGGCTATGAGTTTGCTTCTAATAAGGGTGAACTGAATATGTCACACCAGTTCACTCTTCAGCAAACAGATCACAAGACAAGCAAGCTTCCGAATTGATTCTTACATACTGTGGCTGTGCACTTCTGGTCATTTTGGGGTTCTTGCTGTTTGTACAGTGTTCTTTATATTAGCCCCAACCTTTAACATATTAGTTACACAGATAGAATATTTAGCAATCCTTTTCCTGAAGTATTTGCACTTTCAGTATGCAAACAATAGCAAGAAAATACAAAAAGTGTTTGAAGGAAAGCAGCATTTTTTACAATAAAATTACCTCTTCCTGTTTTCAGTAATATTAATAGAGCACTCAGTGTTGCCCAACAAAAGAAATTGTTTTGCTATTTGATATTATTTTGATTTTAAAAAACATGGAACGTGGGTACCTAACTAAGCAGTTGGCCCTGAAAAACTGCTTTTATAAACTTATGATGGGCAAATTCTTTCTCCTTTGAAAAGAGAAAAAGCATACTACCAGATTAATGCTTTTTGTGCTGAAGTGCTGTGAGAGATAAAAACCAAAATACACCAAACGGTGCCCCAGTATGGCACACTTCACAGCTGTTATTGTCAGCAATTTTATATCCATTTATATTCCATATGATTTACTGATCCTTCAGCAAAGACTTTGTGGCACTACCATTTCCTTATTAATTGCAGAAACTAGTCAGAAAAAGGCAGTTCAGAAAATATAGTATTATACATAAAAGATATTTCACAAACAACATTAGAAAGAAAAGTACCTGCAGTTTCTTTATGTGACTCAGTTGTTGCCCAGGAAAAAAAAAAATCCATTTTAAATAGACTTGTGAAAAATAAAATGAAAGACACTCTCCCACTGAAGATAAAATCACTGTAGTAAATACACAGAGGGGAAGCTGTGAATGCTCCATCACTGGCGGTGTTCAAGGCTGGGTTGGACAGAGCCTTGGGTGGCATGGTTTAGTGGGAGGTGTCCCTGCCCACAGCAGGGGGGGTTGGAAGTAGATGATCTTAAGGTCCTTTCCAACCCTAACTATTCTACGATTCCCTGAATATGTGCTGTATGATTTATTACCAAATGTTTGACACTCAGGAAAGTATCTCCCCAAACAAGCATGGAAATGATTTCAGTATTGCTGCTTCTTGTTTCAGTGAAAATGCTGGCACAACCCCTGAACAGCGCTGGCTTCCATTTTGTGTTTTTTGGGCACTTCCAGGGCTGCTTATCTGGAAGTCAGAACAGAATGTCCCAGAGGAATAGATCAAGCCCATCTGGTCATTCTGTCTTTAAACTATTTGCTAATCTTGCTAAACTAGTTGCACCAGTAATCTCTTTTCAGTAGATAAGTGTAATTCCACTTCTACAGGTTTTTCATTACTTAAAGAATGTTGGTTTTCCACAGGAAATGAATTTAGGTCAAATTGGGTATTACCTGACCTTATGTTACTAGCTCTACCTTGTCCACAGAGAACAAGAAGCATTTCCTCAATACAGATTTCCAAGACAATGTCTTGAAAATCAGTTTGATTCTTTCTTGCAGCACTTGCACTGAAGTGATAGTCTTAACCTTCTAAAACACCAGAAGCTCAATCTTCTTATGCAATAGAAGATAAAAATATAAAAGTGTATGAAAAAACAAACCAAGTTACAAAATGGGCAAAACACATCAAAGCACGGCATGTCACCTCAGAAAGAACAATGATTTGCCTTCTACTGCATAGACGGAAAGAGAGAAAACAATTCTTGGGAGGGAAATAAAAAGAGAGTGAGGTTTTTCCTTAGCTGCCAATGCCTGGCATAGGTGGACTGGAAATAAATTTTAGGAGGTCATAAAGAAGGGTGGCACATATTCATTTGCTGTGGTGTTACGATGTGGCAGGTGAAATTCTGTCTAGACTTCTCTCTCCCTTGCACCCAGGCTTGCACTCAGACCCACTGTGACCTCTCTTCCTCCCTTCGTATCTCTCCAGCCTGCCCTATCAGGTGCCTGTCACTCCTTCCTTTATCCCAGCTGCTCCCTTCCACAGTCCCACTCACCTTAGCTGATCTCACTAAGGACCAGGCCAGGGATGTAAAATCCTTCTCTCTGCTCTTCCACTCACACTCGGAGTTGGAAGAGTCGCATAGAGTAAGCAGGTGGCCTCTCTAAGTCTTTACCTACACCTTATTTCATGGTTAAAGGACTTTAGGAGACGCAAGTTATTCACATATAAAGGCTTATAAAACCCGTTATGGCTACTGTCCAGAGTCAACTGTACCACTGTCGTGGTTTAAGCCCAGATGGTAACTCAGAACCATGCAGCTGCTCTCTCACTCCCCAACTTTTTCCCCCCGGCTCCCGGAGGGATGGGAAGGAGAATTGAAAGAATGTAACTCCCACGGGTTGAGATAAGAACAGTCCAGTAACTGAGGTATAACACAAACCACTGCTGCTACCACCAATAGTAATAATAATAATAATGATGATGATGATAAGGGAAATAACAAGGGAAGAAAAGACAACTGCTCACCACCCACCGATCGATACCCAGCCTTACCTGAGCAGTGATCTAGCCCTTCCGGGTAACTGCCCCCGGTTTATATACTGGGCATGATGTGCTGTGGTATGGAATACCTCTTTGGTCAGTTTGGGTCAGGTGTCCTGTCTCTGCTAACTTCCGACTTCCCCTCCCTCCCTGGCAGAGCATGAGACTCAGGAAGTCCTCGGTCAGAGTAAACATTACTGAGCAGCAACTGAAAACACTGGTGTTACCAGCGCTGTTCCCAGGCCGAAAGTCAAAAACACAGCACTGCACCAGCTACTAAGAGGGAGAAAAAATGACTGCTACTGCTGAACCCAGGACAACCATGTGAGACCAGGAGTATCCTTCCTTCCCTGTGAATGCTAGTATAGTTCACCTGGAAGCTCACAAATACAACTGCAGAGCACTGTATAGCATACAGGAGGAGTTTTCTGAAGAAACAGAACAAGTTCCGCCGAAGCTGAAAGCAATGCTGACTTCACAGTCTTTACTGAAAGTGAAAAGTAAGCGATATTTCCCAAGCTTTGGTTTCAGTTTCAGAGCTCGAGGCAGCCAGCCTAAACACAAATAATTCAGATCTCATCAGTCTGCACGGACAGCTCTCAATTGCAGTATAAATTATATTTCATCTATCTATACCAGAAATCTTATAAAACGTAAAAGGGTGACTGATAAGTATTGGCTGATGAGTTAAGCTTCTCAGCAAGCTTCTTATCTTCAACAGCCTTCTAAAAACTTCAGTAACACCACACTATAACTGTGCAACAATATTATATAGCTGTCTCATCCAAGCAGTTCATCAAGTATTACCCACAAAGTAATTTGTAAACCCTAGTTTCCATTATGGCTTAGTCACCTAGTTTTATTCTGCTCTGCTGGCACTGCTATTATCTTCTTCCACCTTGAATCCCCTAAAACACTTTACATTTGTGCATCTGCTTGTCCTTGCAGTCCAGTTTTAGAAATCAGGAAAGTAGGTCAACAATATGATTAGCAGGAGAAATAGCACAGCCAGGCACTGCATCTTTTCTAAGCTTTACAGGTTTCTGTTAGAGCATCATTTCAAAAATTTTGTAAGAAAACTTTACTTTTTCAGCAACTGAAGTGCATTATATTTACCTAACATATTTTTCAGATTTTTAAGAAGACTATGTTAATTATAGTGTTTTATAATTCTTTTCCGTTGTATTGCTGTCCCTCAAAGAAAACTAGTAGCCTATGGTACAAGGCAGCTTTGCAAAAGCCTTCTTTTGGGTTCCAAACAGAAGACTAAGTCATGTGCTTTTAGCACTTCTCCAAATATATTTTGTCTTCCACCTAGTTTATGTCTAGAAAGAAGGAATAACAAGGAACAAATGTGAAGAGAAGATAACAAAGGTTGAGCAAATTAAAGAGTCTGAAAAAGGAAAGTAATTTTAAAGAGAGAGTATTTCATTTGTAGAGATCAACAGCAACAACAGACCTTCAGATTACATAAAACAAAACGTGAGGTGACATCACTGTGGACCTAAGATGCGTGTAAAAGAAAATTAAAGTTTTACTTCAAAAAGGCTTTGAATTACATTGTGTTGGTGTGGGATATGTTTAGCAATGACAATTAAAAGACAGCATTTTCTTTGGTTTACATATGTAATAGGTGGTTTTCTTCTTCCTCCATTCCAAGCAGGTTACAAGCATGATTATATTGCCCATTTTCTGCCTGAGAAGCTGACAGGCAAATTCCCATGTTCCATTTCTTGCTGCGGTTTACAACTTCTGTGGTATTGTCAGCTACTTCCCTATGCTCTCAGGTAACATTCCATGCTATAAAAATTTTCACGATGACCCCCAGGTATCCCTTTTAGAGTCCCTGGCTAGATTCTTGTCTAAGTACACCACCATTTTAAAAGTTACATTATTTATTTTTGTGGGTAGCTCAGTTTCCTTATGTTGTAGTTTCTCAGATGAATACCATCTTGCCCCAGTTATTACTGCAATGGAAGTTCCAGCTTTCCCCAGTTTCTCACTGTCAGCGCCATACCTTTTCCAGCTATAGGGAGTAACCTCTGGTAACACATCTCCTCTTTCGCTGATGAAGTGGCATCCAGTGATAAGAAATCACCTGGCTTATACACTTTATCACATTTATTCTTAGGTGCTGTAACAGAACAGTGCCTCCCCCTCCAGCCTCACATCTCAAAACATGTTCCTCCTCCAGTAAATTCTCAGTCCCACAGAAAAATCCTGTTACATGTTCAATTCCTGCCCAGCAGTAACCAGGCCATAAAGAGCAGGAAGAACCTGGTAGTAAGTGGAATCTTCTCCAACTCAGAGAATGTCAGCACTAGTAACTATTATTAACAATAGAAGGAATAATAACAGTACTGCAAAGGATTATCCTTGATCCTATTGAAAAAGACATGGACCTGTTTGAACTGACTCCAAACATATAGCCAGCGCCTTTGTACTCTGGTAGCGGCTAAAGAATAAACAAAGGCTAAATTAATTTCTTGCAATTATTAAAAATACGCAGTGGAGCCCAGCATCACAGAACTAGATTACAGCTGCATAAAGCTGTGCTTGTGTGCCCTTGTGACTCCAGTTTCAGACGACCACTATGAAGCTCTTGCTAGCAGGGGGCAAAAAGAAATGGTTAGCAAGGAGAGTTCTGTGACTGAAGTCTATTAAAGTCTAAGCTAGTTACCAAATCTTTGCCCCTCCTCCCTCCCTCCCCCTTTTTTTTTTTCACTTACCTCCTCTAGCTTTTATGAACATTTTTTCATGGCATCCAGGGAGGATGAGGAAACTCATTAAACCAACTGCCTGGTACAGTGAAACTGTTTAGGCACAAAGTCCCCTTAGTCATTCCGAAGATACAGTTTGTTGTTTTTACAAGTAAAACAGCTTCAGATATAAGTAGGGCTTAAGGGTTGACTTTGACCTCTTACAGTTACTCAAACTGATTGTATATAGTTAATCCAGTTATTAATAAGCAAGTTATTTTGTAAACATCAATGAAAAAGAAGGAATTTATTAGATACTACATGATTATACAAGGGCAGCTGAGCTCTGGGGATGGCATACAGGACTTCACTGTCTCCTGACTCAGAATTTTAAAGAGGTGTTTGACCTTCTTTCCCTCTCATCTTAATTCTTGAACATCAGGTCGTTCTGAGTGATTTGGACCCAATTCTGTAGGTCAGTTGCAAATAAAAGTTGAATGGGTGAATTTTCATCTTGTTACTTAATCTACAAAAATATTCTATTTTACTCTGAAGCACAGATGCATCAGGATTCAGAGGTCATTTTAAAGCATCTCGTTTTCTTACAGCTTTCCTTTCTTTCAGGAAGGAAAGTCAGAAGGAAATTGCCTTTTCCTTGATATCAGAAAGCATGAGAACCTGTAATTTCTCCATAGATAATCCCCTGCTAATGAAAAGTACAAGTATACTTGCTCAGGTGATGAGCAGCTCTGGACACATTGTCTGCTCCAGCTGTCACAGAACCGTAAGGTGATAAATAACTATATTCCTAATCTCTCTGCTCTTTCTAGGAATGTGTTTAGAGTAGATGAGAAAAAAAAAATAGAGTGATCCAAGAAGTTCTTTTAATTTCTTTACAGAACTGCTCCTGAGAGATACTTTCAAACTTTCCGATAGCCCAAAAGAGAAAGAGAGCCTGAGTCTCCCATGTGCCTAACCAGCTACTTGCCATGGACATCACATCAGCAAAAATGCATTATTTCCAGCCCAGACAATTAAAGTTACAAGTGGTAGTACTTGTGAAGAAAAACGCTGGGTGAGAAAAAGCATCAATCAGATTTTGCTCGACAAAGTCTTTGAATGAAAGAAATTGTGTTAACAACTTTGAACTACATTTATGGCCCTGTTAGAGATTTTGCCAGTTCAACGACCAAAGGTATCAATCTTAACCCATAACGAAAGTTAATTATTAATCCAAATGAAAATCTGTACATGATAAAATTTTCATACTTTCTCAACAACATGCCTGCAGCCAGCAACCTAAAAATCTCTTTCTGATGTAGCACTGACAGAAAACATCACGTGCACAAGTCCATGGGACCCGATGAAATCCATCCATGGGTCCTGAAGGAGCTGGCAAATGAAGTTGCTAAGCCACTGTCCATCATAATTGAAAAATCATGGCAGTCCAGTGAAGTTCCCAACGACTGGAAAAAGGGAAATATATGAAGGGGAAAATGGATGACCCAGGAAAATACTGACCAGTCAGTCTCACCTCTGTGCTTTGCATAGCAGATTCTCCTGGAAGGCATGCTAAGGCACATGAAAAACAAGAAGGTGCTTGGTGTCAGCCAGCATGGCTTCACTAAGGGGATATCCTGCCTGATCAATTTGGTGGCCTTCTATGATGGGACTACAGAACTGATGGACAGGCAGGGGTGGAGCAGTTGATGTTATCTACCTGGACTTGTGCAAAGCGTTTCACACTGTCTCACACAACATCCTTGTCTCTAAATGGGAGAGACATCAATTTGATAGGCAGACCACTCAATGGATAAAGAACTGGCTGGGTGGCCGCACACAAAGAGTTGTGCTCAATGGCTCAATGGCCAGCTGGAGACCAGTAATGAGTGATGTCCCTCAGGGATCGGTGTTGGGACCGGTCTTGTTCAACATCCTTGTCAGTAACATGGACAGTGGGATTGAGTGCACCCTCAGAAAATTTGCCAATGACACCAAGCTGTGTGGTTCGGTTGATACGCTGGAGGGAAGGAATGCCATGCAGAGGGACCTTGACACACTTGTGAGGTGGGCTGATGCCAACCTGATAAAGTTTATCCATGGCAAGTACAAGGTCCTACACCTGGGTCGGGGCAATCCAAGGCACAGCTCCAGGTTGGGCAGGGAAGAGATTCAGAGCAGCCCTGCGGAGAAGGACTTGGGGGTGCTGGTCAATGAGAAACTCAACATGAGCCGGCTTCAGTGTGCGCTCGCAGCCCAGAAAGCCAACCGCATCCTGGGCTGCATCAAAAGGAGCGTGACCAGCAGTTCGAAGGAGGTGATCCTGCTCCTTCACCCTGTTCTCATGAGACCTCCCTTGGAGTATTGTGTGCAGTTCTGGTGTCCTGAACACAAAAAGGACATGGAAGTGTTGGAACAAGTCCAGAGGAGGGCCACGAGGGTGATCATGGGACTGGAGCACCTCCCGTATGAAGATACACTGAGAAAGTTGGGTCTGTTCAACCTGGAGAAGAGAAGGCTGTGTGGAGGCCTCATAGCAGCCTTCCAGTATCTGAAGGGGGCCTATAGAGATGCTGGGGAGGGACTCTTCATTAGGGACTGTGGTGATAGGACAAGGAGTAACGGGTTCAAACTTGAACAGGGAAAAGTTTAAGCTGGATATAAGGAGGAAGTTTTTTACTGTGAGTGTGATGAGGCACTGGAATGGGTTGCCCAGGGAAGTTGTGAATGCTCCATCGCTGGCGGTGTTCAAGGCTGGGTTGGACATAGCCTTGGGTGGCATGGTTTAGTGGGAGGTGTCCCTGCCCACGGCAGTGAGGTTGGAAGTAGATGATCTAAAGGTCCTTTCCAACCCTAACTAGTCTATGATTCTATGATTCTATGAATCTAAACATGAGCTAGCAATGTGTGCTCACAGCCCAGAAAGCCAACCATGTGCTGGGCTGCATCGAAAGGAGCGTGACAAGCAGGTTGAAGGAGGTGATCCTGCTTCTTCAGTCTGCTCTCATGGGATCCCACTTGCAGTATTGCGTACCATTTTGGTGTCCCAAACTTAAGAAGGACATGGAGCTGCTGGAGCAAGACCAGAGGAGAGCTGCAAGGATGATCAGGGGACTGGAACACCTCCCGTATGAAGATAGGATGAGAAAGTTGGGGCTGTTCAGCCTGGAGAAGAGAAGGCTGCGTGGAGACCTCAGATCAGCCTTCCAATATCTCAAGGAGGCCTATAGGGATCCTGAGGAGGGACTCTTTCATTAGGGACTGTAGTGATAGGACAAGGGGTAACGAGTTAATACTTAAAGAAGGGAAGTTTAGACTGGAGATAAATAGGAAGTTCTTTACTGTGAGGGTGGTGAGGCACTGTAATGGGTTGCCCAAAGAAGTGGTAAATGCTCCATTCCTAGGGGTGCTCAAGGCAAGGTTGGACAGAGCAATGGGTGACTGATCTAGTGTGAGGCGTTCCTGCCTATGGCAGTAGGGCTGGAACTAGACTTATGGTCCTTTCCAACCCCAACTATTCTATGATTCTATGATTCATTAACTAACCTCAAATTCCTTTTATTCCCTTCATGTTACAAAGGTAAGTAACATTAACAAAAGTAGCTATGGTTACAACCACAAATAAAGTCATATGAGGATACCTGATTATGATCCAAGTCAATCCTGAAGTCAACTAATTCATGTATTTTTAGCTATTCCCTCTGCTGAAATAGTGCACTTGCTAATACATTAGTGCACTCTCTCAACAAAATGTCATCAAACCACTACCACTAAAGATATTGCTCAGACACAGAGTTATTAAGCAGAAGTAAACGCAATTAGTCGGGAGCAGCCTCTTCCCAGGCAGTTTGCAAGAGTAGAGTTGCTTTCACAGGTATCTAAATGACAATTTTCTGAAAGTTGTACAAGACAAACAATAAAAACCACTTGCTGCCATAAAGTGCTTTCTGCATTAGACTGGCAATTGTGGGGCAGCTGTGAAGCGGTGCCTGGTTAGGCAACACAACTGATTAGGAGACTGCTACCTTCCTGAACAAAATCAAGAGGCAACTGCTATAAGCATTATTCACACCCCACTGATCGAGCTCCACCAAAAAGCTATGGTGGCACTGAAAACCTTTATACAAATCTAGGAGCACAAAAGAAAAATTACATAAGCTACCTTATATAATAAATAGTGTGGTTTTACTTGACTACTATTACTCTCTTGAAATTTGGCATCCCTCTTTTCATTCTAACACAGAGCTGATATGCTGTTGAAATAACCACGGATTTTCTAAAGATAAATCAGTTATTTTCTAATTTCAATTAAAAATGCTGAAATAAAATAAAAAAATTAGAACTGACAGGACACAATATCACAATTTACTGCCGTTTATTGGCATCTGTCTGTCACCTTATGCACATATTTATAGGCTAGGAAGGCTGAATAAATACATGTATTAGAGGAGACAGTCAAGTATAGACACTTCAATCAACTGGGAAATGGACCTGCCACAATCCCATGACCCAAAATAATATAGCTTTCACAAACAACTGAAAAGAATGACATTTTTTATAAAAACTGTTTTCAAAATGGACAGTAAACTGCTAAGAAAACCTTTAGCTACATCAACCCAATACTGTGATTAAAGAGAAATGAAACAGATTTTTACTGTGTGAGAGGAGTTATTGCCTGAAAGGCACAGATCTTCAATAGCTCAGAAAAAGTAATGTGGAACAATTTTTCCATCAGAAGAGTCAGTGCTACAGTTCTTTCAATGAATAAGAGCAATTTGGAAGTGAAGTTATTAATTAGCATCTCGTTAAAACACATGAATTCAGAAAACTGAATAGCAAAGTTCTTAGACTTTCTGACATGTTAATTTGATATATCCATGAAGATAAGGACTTCTGAGTTTACTAACAGCAACTGTTCACTGTTACAAATTACCTATGATATTTTTTGTTTTTCATTGTATGCAACAATGAATTACAAGCCAGAATGAAAGTAATAAAAACTTGGAAAACATTTTTAAAGCTGTAGTAGGACAATTTTGTTCACTTATCTAAAATATTAAACTAATGCTCTGAAAGTAACAAAATACCTGAAAAGACAGTCTCTACTTGCAGGAAAACTATCTTACATATTGTCGTCAAACAGGCATATTGTCCTCCCCATCCAAAGCAATTCAGTCTATGAAGTCATAAAACCTTCTCTTACTACCAGCAACATAGGTGATGTATTGAGAAAACGTGTAGGGATTTAGAATGACATCAACAGGAGAGTTGAGAAATAAAGCAACTCTTCCATCAGCCAAAATGGAGACATGTTAGCTGGAGTCAACTTCCAACTAAATACAACTTTTCACTGATGAAAGAAAAATTGTACGTGATCCAGCAGTGTGCACTTGCAACCCAGAAAGCCAACCGTATGCTGGGCTGCATCAGAAGAAGCAGGACCAGCAAGTCAAAGAAAGTCGTTCTGCTCTGGTAAGACTCAAAACAGGAAAGACATGGACCTGCTGGAGATGGTGCAAAGGAGTGATACAGAAATGACCACAGGGATGGAACACTCCCCTGTGAGGAAATGGTGAGAGAGTTGGGGCTGTTCAGCCTGGAGAAGAAAAGGCTCTGAGAAGACCCTGCTGTAGTTAAAAGGCTTTCCAGTCCTTAAAGGGGGCTTATAAGAAAGGTTGGGGCAGCCATTTTATCAGGACCTATTGCAATAGGACAAGGGGTATTTAACTAAAAGAGGGTAGATTCAGACTAGATGTAAGGAAGAATTTCTTTATTATACGGGTGGTGAAACACTGGAAAAGGTTGCCCAGAGAGGTACTAGATGCCCCATCCCTGGAAATATTCAAGGTGACGCTGGACAGGTCTTTGAGCAACACGACCTAGATCCAGCCCCTTCAGTCTGCTCTTGTACGACCTCAGTTGGAGTACTGTGTGCAGTTCTCGTGTCCTCAACATAAAAAGGACATGGAACTGTTGGAATAAGTCCAGAGGAGGGCCATGAGGATGATCAGGGGACTGGAACACCTCCCGTATGAGGATAGGCTGAAAAAGTTGGGGCTGTTCAGCCTGGAGAAGAGAAGGCTGTGTGGAGACCTCAGAGCAGCCTTCCAGTAGCTGAAGGGGGCCTATAGGGATGCTGGGGATGGACTCTTCATTAGGGACTGCAGTGATAGGACAAGGGGTAACGGGTTCAAACTTAAACAGGGGAAGTTTAGATTGGATATGAGGAAGAAATTCTTTCCTGTAAGGGTGGTGAGGCACTGGAATGGGTTGCCCAGGGAAGTTGTGAATGCTCCATCGCTGGCGGTGTTCAAGGCTGGGTTGGACAGAGCCTTGGGTGGCATGGTTTAGTGGGAGGTGTTCCTGCCCATGGCAGTGGGGTTGGAAGTAGATGATCTAAAGGTCCTTCCCAATCCTAACTATTCTATGATTCTAGTTGAAGATGTCCCTGCTTGTTGCAGGGGTTTGGACAGTATGTCCCTTCTAATCCAAATGATTCTATGATTCTATGATTTGCCCCTAGGCAAAATAAGAATATTTTTTAAAACACTGGGAATACAAAAGTTTCACATGAGGCTTTACCTGTGACTATCACGAAAAAAAGAAAGAAAAGTTTGCTCAGAAAACATGTAACTCATATCAGACGAGGAATGCCACAAACAACATACTTCAACAATGCAACTGTTTATTACTAAAAAAGAATGTAATTATAACACTGAACAGTCCATTTTTTATGTTGGAGAGAGTGAATTTGAAAACATATTGAAAACATACTCATATTTCACATACTGAAAACAAGTGCTCTCACAGATTGTACCTAAGTTCCTTCCATTCTCAGTGCTGAAAGCTTATCATAGAATCATAGAATAGTTAGGGTTGGAAAGGACCTTTAGATCATCTACTTCCAACCCCACTGCCGTGGGCAGGGACACCTCCCACTAAACCATGCCACCCAAGGCTATGTCCAGCCAGACCTTGAACATTGCCAGCGATGGAGCATTCACAACTTTCTTGGGCAACCCATTCCAGTGCCTCATCACACTCACAGGAAAGAATTATCTTCCTCATATCCAATCTAAAATTTTTCCTGTTGAAGTTTGAACCCATTACCCCTTGTCCTCTCACTACAGTCCCTAATGAAGAGTCCCTTCCCAGCATCCCTATAGCCCCCTTTCAGATACTGGAAGGCTGCTATGAGGTCTCCATGCAGCCTTCTCTTCTCCAGGCTCAACAGCCCCAACTTTCTCATCCTATCTTCATACGGGAGGTGCTCCAGCCCCCTGATCATCCTTGTGGCCCTCCTCTGCCCTTGTTCCAACACTTCCATGTCCTTTTTGTGTTCAGGACACCAGAACTGCACACAGTACTCCAAGTGAAGTCTCTCACAAGAGCAGACTGAAGGAGCACGATCGCCTCCCTCTACCTGCTGGTCACGCTCCTTTTGATGCAGCGCACAATACGGTTGGCTTTCTGGGCTGCAAGCGCACACAGAAGCCGGCTCATGTTGAGTTTCTCACTGACCAGCACCCCCAAGTCCTTCTCCGCAGGGCTGCTCTGAATCTCTTCCCTGCCCAGTCTGTAGCTGTACCTGGGATTGCTCCGACCCAGCTGTATCATAGAATTGCAGAATAGTTAGGGCTGGAAAGAACCTTAAGATCATCTAGTTCCAATCCCCCCCCCCCCCCCCAATAACTAATTCCCAAGATGTCTTGCAATAGGAAGCATTCACGAATGAATGAATCAATCACTGTTTCCTATTGCAGGGCTCACTGGGAATACTTGTAGGAGTTTACTGAGTCTTAGTCACATAAAAAAAAAAAACAAATTTGCTTTTTCTGAACATATTTTTCTGCCCCTTTTCAAAATAGCACAGCAGACAACTAAACACAATCATGAATCAGAGTCAATGACCTTGTTGTATGTACTTACCATGTACCACATGCTTGGCCACTTGGGATCATTGAAATAAGTGGATTGGGTACCACCAGGTTTATAATCCCTCTTTATCCTTCTTTTAACCACCTGCTGTTGTATCCACTCCACCTGCCAACCAAGAAAACATATGGAAAGTATTATGGTTCCATGCAGATTATCATGAAATGTGTGAAATCTTGGGAAGTTTCCCATTACCACAGTCCAAGGCATATTTCATGTTAGAGTTCATTTTGCAGTGGGAATGCACAGCTCACCTTGGCATACTGTTTGCTAACGAATACATCCAATTTACTTAAATGTTACAAATACCCCTGAACAACTACTTAAATCCCCTGCTTAGAAAGACTTCATTGTCTATCATCTTTTAAAAGCAATTACATTATTATTTTTCATTATTACACCAGTGTTTCTTTTGAATTTATAAAACCAGTTGCTTTTACAAAATATAACAGTATATTATTATGAGAAATTAATTTCTGATGCAGTGGGGATATTTTTTCAGTTTCTTTTTTTTGTTTTGTTTTGCATTGTTCAAGACTGTTCTCAAAAAAAATCAGAAAAATATTCATTTTGCTTAACAATAATAATAACATCTAAATCACCTTCACCACTTGGAGTAAAAGAACCCAAATTAAACAGTGTTTTTAGCAAAGTGACTCTGTCAAGATTCTCTCATCCAGGAACACCTGGAAGCTTTTTTTTTATTACGTACTTCCCTGGAAGAAACAGCTGGGTACTGAGCAACAAACAGGTCAAATTAAAACAACAGCACAACAAAAAGAAAGCTTGAAATGGAAAAGGAAATATAAGTGTAAAAAATATAATTCTGAAAGTTATATTCTTGTCTGTCTGACATTTCTTCAAAGAATCATGACACATCCAGAAAGGATGAACAAAAGTGACATCAACCTTAATGCAGACAGGACACTGCAATTATTCCTGCATTAGCTATTCTAAATGGGAGCTAGTTTCCATAAATGTAAATAATATAAACTACGCACAGAGAAACCCAAGTTATACTTACACATATCTAGCTCCCTGACAGTTCATATTTCTCCTGGATTGTTTCATGGGATGTAACTATAAAAATTCAATTCACCTCTCTCCAAGCAAAACAGCCATCTCCTACTAGCAGCCAGCTCTACACCTCTTATTCGTGCTATTTATAAATATTTGTGTATGCATACAAACATACAAATATATAAAAGAAGTTTACTTTCAACTCTCATATAGAAGTTTTGCTTGAGATTCATAGCAAACCTACCTCTACCATACCACTCTGGCCTCTACTTCTTGGCCAGATAAAAATAAAGGAAGATATGCTGAATTCTCCATAACAGGATTCTTAGGACACTCCTTACAGAGGCTGGCAACAAGGCTTCATAGTTTTCTTTATAAAGAAGAAATTAATTTTTCCCCTTCACAAGAATTAACTTCAGGTCAAGATCAGAGACCCTGGGCATCTAATTTGGCATTAGGGACTGCTGTGCCTCAAGGCTTCTATATGAACTACCAATAATAGAATAATTGTGAGAAGTTTTTGAAAAACACCATTCTTTCGTAAATGGAGCCAGAAGAGTGTAAAACATTCAAGGAGCCTGTGCAACACACAAGTTTAAGCAGAACAACCTAATAAAGTTTAAGCAGAACAACCTAATACCATATCTATATGGATAAATGAAAGGGACTTTCCTCACAAGACACATTGCAAAACTCTTTACTAATCACTGTGAAAACATGTTGTCTCCATTTATTTACTGCCTATTCAGCTGCAAGTATCTGCTGACTGTTAAAAGGATTGAAACATACAGGCAGCATAGTATTTGTGGAGACTGATATATGTATACATTGATGCCTCAAAAAACATTCAATTAATTCCTTTTCTCTGTTTCCTTTATTCCAGACAACTTTATCAATAATACTTATCAGACAGTTCAGTCCAAGCAATCATAAACATTGTGTCATTGCACAATACCAGTTTATTTGAACAATAATTTGACACAGAATGATTTTGCATATATGTGGCGTTTTATCTTCATGCATATATTTGTACAAGAGATTGTCCCAGCTGAGTTAGTCTATAAGCCTGCACAATAGTAAGTGGCTAGATTTAAGTGAGATACGGATGATTTTTATTTTTTTTTTAATCTCATATGCCTTTGTGACTGTAGGTCAGATTAAGTACATGTTGCAGGGCCTGCCCCTCTTACATTCTGGATGTTGTCCATAACTCCTATTTCTTCAGCTCCTAGCAAAGTTAAGGAAAACATATGAAACAGTAATTTTGCAGAAGAGCTGTGAAACTTGCACAATCAACCCAATGCCAGAAAAGGAAACGTAACTTCTTGTCTTCCCATAAGACCCAACGACAATTTTATGTATGCATAAAATTACTATAATTAGGATAGCCATTTGATTTTATACAAATACAGAGGAGTATAAATAGCATGTCTACCTGAGTATGCAGATAGCTCTCTAATGCAGATAGCTCTCTAATGATGGAACCGAACAGAACAGAATAATTTCAGTTGGAAGAGACCTACAACAATCATATAGTCCAACTGCCTGATCACAACAGAGCTCACCAAAAGTTATAGCCTATTATTGAGGGCATTGTTCAAATACCTGTTAAAACACAGACAGGCTTGGAGCATCAACCACCTGTGTAGGAAGCCTGCTCCAGTATTTGACCGCCCTCTCAGTAAAGAAATGTTTCCCAATGTCCAGTCCGAACCTTCCATGGTGGTTTGAGCCATTCCCACACATCCTGTGGCTGAAGAGATGAGCACTCCCTCTCCACTTTCCCTCCTCAGGAAGCTGCATAGAGCAATGAGATCACCCCTCTGCCTCCTTTCATTCAAAACAGACAAAAGCTGGTGTGAAATACCAGGACTCACTTTGAGCACTACAGATACCCACATAAGTGAAAGGGGGAAGTCAAAATGACCATTCTCTACCAGTGACTGTGCATGGGTAAGAGGGAGACAGGCCAGAATGCTCGACAAGAGTAACCTAAACTATCATAACATGCACAATCGCCATCCTGATTATAACTTGTCTGAAAGATTTTTACCAAATACCTTATGTTAAGAATCTGCTTACTAATTGTTTTTATTCTGAAGACATACTGATACAGACATCTAGACTATAATCAAAAACATCACAGGAAGACAATTTTCTCATCTGAGAAGCCAATGTAAAAAATCTGATTTACAGAAAACAACATTGCAATATAAAAAGAACAACTTATTCCACTGAACCACAAGGTTTGGAGCTTTTCTCTAGTAACTGAACAGAAAAACTTGACAGTTTAACTGTACAATGACTGAGTTATATTAATGAACACAAGGTCAAGACTCAGCAGTTATTTAAGTATTCTGTCATATATTTCCTTTGAGTACTTCATGCATACTCATTCACACATCACCGTCAAATGCCTCGTATATCTTGGATGTTTGATTCTGCATGTTAAGAGCTCATTTCTATAAAAATATTTTCTTTTAAAAAGTCTCCATACTTTCTAAGGCTTTTCCTTTCTAAGGAAAATCTCTGGAGTAATTGATTACACAGATTCCTATTTCTTGCCAAAAAGAGACTCTAGGCAAACAATGAGGTGCATTTTAACATTTCCATAAAGTCACACTTACTGAGGGGGAACAGTGAACATTTTCCCATTGACTTCAGCTTCAAAAGTTCCATTTCCTGTATGTCTAAAAATCAAAGCCAAGCCAGATGGGAGACCAAAATATTTTTTAGAAATCACCATTTCCAGTCTCCTCACTTCAGCACTCACAGGGTAGCATGATGCAGCTCTTCTTCACAGACTAGCATGGAACAGCGCCATGGCATAAAAGCTGCTCTGAGCTAATTCAAGCTTACCGCTCTTTTATACTGTTTAAGTGCTAAAAAATTATAATGAAATGTTATCTCTGTGTGGAGCAAAACCACTTTCTACCATTTTCACTCTCATTGATTCAACAGAATTCTCGGGAAAGGAGCACCATGTCAGTATGCTGCAGTAAGACCTCTTCCAGTATAATAAAGTCTGGGGGGAAAAAAAAAGATTGAAAAATGAAAAAAAAAAATTAACATACTGAAAAAAATATTCCACCAATTTATCAAAGCAGTGTGATTTTTAACATACAAACACTAGACACCCTTGTGAAAGAGTACTTCTTCATATATCCTATGAGAGAATCTGCTTGAATAAATATTTTCAAATTGATTAGAAAATACGTTAAGTCCAGTACATGAAAATGCCATTACTATAAAGCAGAAATCATAGAAAAGCTAAAGGTTTAATCCTTTCCATTTTGAGGAAAACAAGCATGGGGAAAAAACCCCACTGTAACTCTGAAGTAGGTTAGGCATTTCATACCAGAATCTAGGATTTTTATGTTGCAGAATTAAACATGAAGGTGTGGGTATTCAGTCTGTGAAGAAGAGTTGCTGAAGTTGCCACTCCCAAATGTAATCATAGCTTTTATCCCTTGTACTGCCATCATTCACCTCAATCTGTCCTATGACTGTAAGAGGAAATTAGAAATTCCTTCTCAGATAACAAGGCAAGTGCCACAGGCAAACTGCAGATTAAAGAGAAAAAGGGAGAGAAAACTCAGATAGGGAACATAGAAAGTACGGACACGCAGTGAATCTGTATGGAGCCAGAATGGATCAGCAAAAGGGGCAATGCTCATCTTGTGGAAAGCTGGCACTGAACAGCACTGCAGCACTCCTACCTGGAGTTGGTCTACAGAGAAATTGCTCTGGGTGAGCATTCTCCCTCCATGTGTGAAGGGTCCACTACACTTCATTCTTCACTTGCCTAAAGACCCTCAACACTCACATACATGTGAACAGACCTGGCTGGAAAAGGACAGGAGTGAGGCTGGCACTCTCAAAGACAGAAAACGAGAATGTGCTTGACCCAGAACAGGACATAGGGGAAAATTCTGTTCTTACGGTTCTTACTCTAGAGGAAAGAGATGCCATCAAATGAGCCTTGAAAGGTTTGAGAGGTGCGCCTGGGCAAACCACATGAAAACTAACAAGGTGAGGTACAAGGTCCTGCACCTGAGTCAGGGCAATCCCAAACACTGATGCAGGCTGGGCAACGAGTGGATTGAGAGCAGCCTGGCAGAAAAGAACTTTGGAACGCTGGTGGATGCAAAACTGAGTATGACCTGGCAGTGTACACTTGCAGCCCAGAAAGCCAACCATATCCTAGGTTGCATCAAAGGAAGCATGACCAGCAGGTCGACGGAGGCAGATTCCACCCATATACTCTGCTCTAATGAGACCCCACCTGCAGTACTGCATTCAGCTCTGGGGCCCCAAACACAAGAGGGGCATGGAGCTCCTCAAGTGAGTCTAGCAGAGGGCCATGAAGATGATCAGAGGGCTTAGCCGACTCTGGACAGGCTGAGACAGTCAGGATTGTTTAGTCTAGGGAAGAAAAGGCTCTAGGGAACCCACATAGCGACCTTTCAGTACTTAAAGAGGAGCTAAAGGAAAGGTAAGGAGGAATTCTATCAAGGTTTAACATCAGCTGACATCTAAGTACCACGCTGCCACTTGCTCACTCCTTTCTGCCCTCCTCAGGAGCATGAGACGAATCAGAAAAAAATAAAACCAGTGGACTGAGGTAAGAACAGTTTAATACTGGAATTAAAAATATTATTATTTGGTGGCCTTCTATGATGTGGCTACAGAACTGATGGACAGAGGTAGAGCAGTTGATGTCATCTACCTGGACTTGTGCAAAGCATTCGACACTGTCCCACACAACACCCTTGTCTCTAAATTGGAGAGACATCAATTTGATAGGCAGACCACTCAATGGATAAAGAACTGGCTGGGTGGCCGCACACAAAGAGTTGTGCTCAATGGCTCAATGGCCAGCTGGAGACCAGTAATGAGTGATGTCCCTCAGGGATCGGTGTTGGGACCGGTCTTGCTCAACATCTTTGTCGGTGACATGGACAGTGGGATTGAGTGCACCCTCAGAAAATTTGCCAATGACACCAAGCTGTGTGGTTCGGTTGATACGCTGGAGGGAAGGAATGCCATGCAGAGGGACCTTGACACACTTGTGAGGTGGGCTGATGCCAACCTGATGAAGTTTATCCATGGCAAGTACAAGGTCCTGCACCTGGGTCGGGGCAATCCCAGGCAAAGCTCCAGGTTGGGCAGAGAAGAGATTCAGAGCAGCCCTGCGGAGAAGGACTTGGGGGTGCTGGTCAATGAGAAACTCAACATGAGCCGGCTTCAGTGTGCGCTCACAGCCCAGAAAGCCAACCGCATCCTGAGCTGCATCAAAAGGAGCGTGACCAGCAGGTGGAAGGAGGTGATCCTGCTCCTTCAGTCTGCTCTTGTGAGAGACTTCACTTGGAGTACTGTGTGCAGTTCTGGTGTCCTGAACACAAAAAGGACATGGAAGTGCTGGAACAAGTCCAGAGGAGGGCCACGAGGGTGATCATGGGACTGGAGCACCTCCCGTATGAAGATACACTGAGAAAGTTGGGTCTGTTCAACCTGGAGAAGAGAAGGCTGTGTGGAGGCCTCATAGCAGCCTTCCAGTATCTGAAGGGGCCTATAAAGATGCTGGGGAGGGACTCTTCATTAGGGACTGTGGTGATAGGACAAGGAGTAACGGGTTCAAACTTAAACAGGGAAAAGTTTAGATTGGATATGAGGAAGATAATTCTTTACTGTGAGTGTGATGAGGCACTGGAATGGGTTGCCCAAGAAAGTTGTGAATGCTCCATCGCTGGCAATGTTCAAGGTCTGGCTGGACATAGCCTTGGGTGGCATGGTTTAGTGGGAGATGTCCCTGCCCACGGCAGTGGGGTTGGAAGTAGATGATCTAAAGGTCCTTTCCAACCCTAACTAGTCTATGCGTCTATTCTATTCTATTCTGTTCTATTCTATTCTATTCTATTCTATTCTATTCTGTGTAATAACAACAGTAATATAGAATATAGCAACAGCTGTCATGAAAAGGGAAATAACAAAAGGAGAGAAAGAAATAAAACCCAAGAAAGACAACTGATGCATAATACAACTGCTCACCACCCACTGAGCGATGCCTATCCTGTCCCCGAGCTGTGATTGGCTCCTCGCAGCCAACTGTCCCCATTTTATATATTATGCATGACCTTCTATGGTATGGACTATCTCTTTGGCTAGTTTGGGTCAGTTGTCTTGGCTGTGCTCCCTTCTGGCCTGCTGTGCACCTCCTCATTGGCAGAGTATGAGAGACTGAAAAGCCCTTGACTTAGAGTAAGCACTACCTATCTAGGAACAACTAAAATATCAGTTGGTCATCAACATTATTCTCATACTAAATCCGAAGCACAGCATGGTACCAGCTACTCAGAAGAAAATTAACTCTAAGGTGAAAACATGACAGAATCTTTATCAGGGAGTGTATGGGTAAGAAGATGGGTAATGGCTTTAAGGGTGGTGAGGCACTGGAACAGGTTGTCCCGGGAACTTGTAGATGCCACATCCCTGAAAGCGTTCAAGGCCAGGCTGGATAATGCTTTCAACAATCTGGTCTAGTGGAAGGTGTCCCTGACCCTGGCAGCGGGTTGGAACTAGATGATTTTTAAGGTTCCTTAAACCCAAACCATTCATTGATTCTATGATTCTGTATATTCTTACAACACTCTTTTTTTTACATTTCACACTGTAATGAGGGGAAAAAAAAAGAAAAAAAAAGTCAATAAATTGAGGATTAAATTGCATAGAATATACAAATATCCAAGGGCCATGTTCTGGTTAGTGAACAACTGAGACACAAGCCATTACTTAGGAATTCAGGAGGGGTACCCATGACCGTTGGCACACCTCCTCCTGTCCATGTGCAGAGTCAGCCAGAAATCGGACTATTTGGCTTAAGAAGAATTCTGTATAAAAATTATAGTTAAACCAGGCTATTTTCCTAACGTATCAGTATTTTTGACTGACAGTAGCAGCAGCCAGTTTGCACCATAAAAACAGATGAAGACAGTTGGGTAGAGTAGCTGCTGACACAGGTCAAGAGCATGGAAAATTACTGAAGGTACCATTTCACAAACTGTAGGGGTCTAAAGTTGGATAAAAAGTCAATGAATCCAGCACTGCTAAGTGATGCACTCTTGTTGATTAAAAAAGTGCTCCTTCAGCAAGGGTCAATGACAATCCACAATCAAAGCAGTTGTCATAATTATGCTACATGTTCTGAAAAAAGCAAGATAAAAAAAGAAGCAGATGTTAGGACAAGGTGGGGAAAGAAAAGCAGAGGACAAAAAAAGGGAGCAGAGAATGCTTGAAATTACCACTTAGGCCCAACGAAACACACCTTGCACAACAGCAGGGCAAGCCACCACAGTCTCACCCATGGAACAAAGCTGAAATGCACACCTTTCCACCTCTTAGTCATAGAAAAGCCACTCAGTCCTGATACGAATTAAGTGGTTTCCACGTACTTTGCCACATCCAAGTAATCCATTATAGCACTACAGACACATTTCTGAATCCATGAGGTTCAATGATTGTGAAACATATCTGTTTAATATCTTAATGAAACTAAGATATCTCATGGGTGGTTAACATACCTGAAAACACCCCTTGCTTTTCTGCTGCTCCTTCAACACCCCTGGCGCTCAGAGCTCTTCACAAATATCATAGAATCATAGAATCAACTAGGTTGGAAAAGACCTTTAAGATCATCAAATCCAACCATTACACCAGCACTGCCAAGACCACCACTAAACCATGTCACTGAGGGCCTCATTTACATAGTTTTTGAACACTTCCAGGTACAGTGATTCCAACACTTCCCAGGGCAGCCTACTCCAATGCCTGATCACCCTTTCTGTGAAGAAATTTTTCCCTAACATCCAATCTAAACCTCCGCTGGCACAGTTTGAGACTGTTAACTCTTGTCCTGTCACTTATTACTTGGGAAAAGAGACTGATCCCCACCCCAATACAACCTCCTTTCAGGTAGTTGTAGAAAGCAATAAGGTCCCCCCTGAGCCTTCTCTTCTCCAGACTTAACACCTCCAGTTCCCTTCAGGGATTCCTCAACAGACTTGTGCTTCAGACCCTTCACAACTTTGTTGCCTTTTCCTGATCCGCTCCCCCACCTCAACGTCTCTCTTGTAGTGAGGGGACCAGAACTGAACACAGGATTCGCGGTGCAGCCTCACCAGTGCCCAGTACAGGGGATGATCACTGCCCTGGCCCTGCTGGCTGCACTATTTCTGATATAGGCCAGGATGCCATTGGCCTTCTTGGCTGCCTGGCCACAAGCTGGCTCGTGTTCAGCTCCGTCAATCAGCACTCTCAGGTCCTTTTCCAACAAGCTGCTTTCCAGCCACTCTTCCCCAAGCCTGTAGCATTGAATAGAGTTTGTTGTGACCGAAGTGGGGTTGTGCGACCCATGTGCAGGATCTGGCACTCTGCCTTAGTGAACTTCATACCACTGGCCACAGCCCATCGATCCAGCCTGTCCAGATCCCTCTGCAGAGCCTTCCTACCCTCCAGCAGATCAACACTCCCAGCCAACTTCGTGTTGTTCACAAATTTGCTGAAGGTGTGGTCAACCTCTTCATGCAGATCATTGGTGAAGATATCAAACAACACTGTCTCTAGCACTGAGCCCTGAGGGACACCACTAGTGACCAGCTGCCAGCTAGATGTGACCCATTTACCACCACTCTTTGGACTCTTCCATCCAGTCAGTTTCCAATCCAGTGAAGAGCACACCTATTCAGGCCACGAGCAGCCAACTTCTCCAGGAGTACACTCTAGCAGACAGTGTCAAAGGCTTTACTTAAGTCCAAATACAATGTCAATCATCAGCCAGGAGGGTCACCTTATTGGAGAAGGAGATGAGTTTGGTCAAGCATGACCTTCATTACACCATGCTGACTGGGCTTGATCCCTCCGTTGTCCCACATGTGCTTTATGAAGTCACTTAGGATCATCTGCTCCATGACCTTCCCCAGCACTGGGGTCAGGCTGAGAGGCCTGTAGTTCCCAGGGTCTTCCTTCCTGTCCTTCTTGTAGAGACATGTCACATTGGCCAACCTCCAGTCCTTTGGGACCTATCCACTAGACCAGGCCTGCTGTCAGATGATGGAGAATGCCTTAGCAAGCTCCTCTGCCAGCTCCTTCCGCACTCTTGGGTTGAACCCATCCAGCCCCACAGACTTGTAGATGTTTAAGTGTCAATACTTATCAGCCTAAAATTGTGCATGGCAGCAAAGTCTTCTTCCTGTTTTAGGAGCAAGACCATTGAGGAATAAGATGAGAGAGTAAAGGACAAAGCCCAGACAGAGGTGGAGAAGCACATTCATTGTCCCAGGGAAGCTGCTGGGAAGGACAAGCATCACACTGAAATTCTGGAGAAGCTCAGCATGGCTGCTGCTGGCCAGGGCTCTTTTCCACTGGAAAACCATTGAATAATAATAAAAGACAGACAGAGCCACATTTTCTTTCCTTCAGGAAGTCTCGGCACATTTTCTATTCATAGGTGCAGCTGCTGAGTGAACATGGGCAGGGCCTCTGCCCAACTTCCCCTCTTGTGTGCTGTACCACAGTAGACCACAGAGCAGTTTGAAATTATAGCATGAACATCACACAGCAGCTTTGTGACAGAGTTGAGAACAAGCTCCAGGGAGCCTGGGCTCCTGCCTGGTGGCTTCCAGCAGCACCAACCCCAGCTGTTGTAGCAAAGTATGCCTCAAGCAGCTGGGGATTTTTCCCTTTCTGAGATCTGAAGTGCCCTAATCAGTTCAATTGCTTTGGTTCAGCTCTTGAAATAGCCCAGCCTTGGAAAAGTGAGGAAAAATCTTCACTGTTCCAGCTTAAAAGCAACTCTTATGTTTATACACTGCACTTTATCATTTGTAGCCACAGGTCATTCAACTCAAGAGCTACAAGGGAACACAACTTAAAAAAAAGACCTAATTGATATGTCTGCTTTGTACAGCACCTAAAGCTCTGCTTACACTGTTACAAACAACATTAGTTTATCTAGTCTTGGGACAGTATAAACATCCAGAATTTCAATACCACGAAGATTAGTATTAATATCACACCGAATGCAAACTGATATGTCATAACCCTATCTAACCTAGGCCTAAAACTGTATCTTAGTAAAGTGAAAGGCTGATGCTAAATCCAGCATTCTCTAGGGGATAAATCTTTAAGCTTTCTAAACTTAATTATCTTCAGAGTCTAACATCTGGCAGTTGAAATATCTTGGGGTTTATGTTTGTGCTACCATAGCAATGATGATAGCTAAAAACAAACAAACAAACAAAACAACAAACCCAAAACCCAGCAAAAAAAACCCAAACCAAAATGGTAGAAATTTCTGATGGATTCTTTTTCTTTCCTTGGGCTACTCCTACAACTCTTGTCATAAATCATTTAAGCTCTTCAGACATTTGCACATGCTAATTTAAAATGGCCTTCAATCATTTACTGAATGATTTCTTAGGAAGACAGATCTCCCCCACAGGTCAAATTCAAAAGTCAAAAAACCAGTGTAATTCCAAAAGTGTGGATTCAGTCAAGGGTTTGCCATAGTTTCTATTGCCATAGATATCCACAGCAGTTTAGCAATCCACTGAGAATTACAGAGAGAGTAAAAGTATTCAATAAGTGATGAACAATATCCAACAGTGGTACACTGGTCTTGCCAAAGCAAATGATTCTGCTGAGTAGCGTCTTCACTGACCAAAACCCCTTGAACCTGTCCTATTATAATACTGCTGCTTTCTACAAAGGAAGAAACTACCACCTATTACTTGTGTATTTCCTGCACTTTTGCTAATGATGCTTTGCCAACAAAGAAATTTTTTACATAAATCTGACATGGAAAAATTCAGTTACAAAGCACATCCTAAGTACCAAACCAATCCATCAGAGAAGTTTGCTGCTATTAAAATACTGATTGTTGCAGCTCTTAAACATCATCAACACCATTTAAAATAATCTGCAAAGAGCTACATGTGAAAGACACATACATGCAGTCTGAGAAAACACTGCAATCCAGCCCCAAGGCAAATGAAGAAAGACCGAAGCTTCTTCTCCTACATTCAGTGGAATGAAGAAAAGCAAACGTTTTTTCAACTGAAGTACTATTCCCACACCTCACGAATCACTGACAGTGCTTCCAGTGGGGCTGCATCTCTCAATTTCTGCAAATCAGACCACATAAAAGCTGAACTGATGCCTGATTAATGAACTTGCTGGTTACTGCTTTTATTTACTTTAAAGCCCTGGCTGAAACAAGAGCAACATCTCAATTTTGCAACTCCCAGTTGGTCACTGTACATGGAAATGTAACATTGGAAATGTGCAAAGAACATTTATTTAGTTATGGATTAATTTCTCTGAGCTCATAATTCACAACACTCATCATATTATAAACAGAGTTATTTCCATGGTTATCATTTATGGAATAGACTTTTCTATTGCATATACTAAAGCTTTTCGGTCTCCAACCAGACCACTTACATGAGGTTGCAGTGCGGTCTCTGCAGTCTTGCCAAAATTTCTGTTATCTATGTTTATTTAATTTGATAGCAATCTTTATGAGCTATTATTATGTCGTCTTCTGGAGGGATAAAAGTACTTTAAAATTACCTAATATAAATGTGATTCTTTATATGAATACTGGCTATGAATACTCTCTATATCAATAAAACCTTTTTTCTTCTTACCAAGACAATCTTCAAATGTGTAAACATGTATCTTCTGAAGTATAAAAACATAAGCTTTGTTTGATATAATCTGGGATGTGCTACAAAAGATGCTTGCTCTTGACAGGGAAGGTATTTCAGGAGCTTCAAAAAACTGTAATGGCTTTCACAAACCTTCCTGTTAGTATTATTACTATACCTCTAATTGTCTTTCCAGTTCCTTTACCTGCTTATGGGAAGGACTGAAAGGGAAAACTGGACTCTGATGGATGAATAACATAGATATTATCATCAGACAACAGCTCAAAAACGACCTGACTCCATTCCCACTATTTGCCAGGGCAGTGTGGAAGTCAAAAGAGATGGCAAGAAATCTCAGACTCTCAGAAAGGTAACAGTACCAAATTACCTAAATGCCTTCTTCAGACTCATCAAAGTGTATCTGGCTCATCAAATGACAAGCAAGTTTAACATACATCTGCACTGAGCAGGGCTGCAAATATTACTGCTGGCTTCCTGCCTCCAAGGCAAGGGAAACATGTTGACACATCAAAGACCACAAACTGATGAAAAGAGGAGAAAAACAGATCCACAAGGAAGTCATTCTAGGAGATGTTCCTAGCAAAGGAAAGGGAAGTTTATGGGTGTTTAGGTCACAGTTGTGTCCAAACACATATGCTGGTAATCAGAATTCAACCTCACAGTGAGTGAATGTGAGATTGCAATGTGAAATGGCTAGAGGTCAAAGCTAGATAACCTCAGATAAAGCAAAAATAGAACATCTTAAAACTTTCTGGAAACTCTCCATTGCTGGCAATGTTTTAATTAAAATTCAAAGATTTTTAAAAGATACACTCTGCTACAAATAGAAATTAACTCTGGTGAGCCATATCTGGTCAAAGATAGTTTGACTGGATGACCACAGTGTTTCCTTTTGGTCTGACAGACTATGTGCCTACTGGCAACTGTATTTTGGAGAAATAGTGTCTTAGGAACATCCTGGAAAAAAGAAAACTGTTTAGAATTCAGAAATTCTGGGTTTGTTATACAATCACAAAAATCTGTTATGACAGCTACAAATGAAACAGTGGATTGAGTCTCATTTTGATAAACATACTTAAAAAAGAATTTATTTGGATCCTTTACAAAAGCAAAGATAAACTGATATTCTGTCCTGTGTACTTATTTAGAACTATAGCATCACTGAAAGTGGCAGAGTTTACTCCCCCTCAAAAAAAGGGAAAAAAAAAGGCAAACAATAATCTAGGTCAAACACAGTTTATGTAAGCAAGAGTCAACACACCAATGGATATGACTGCTTTAAGTGGATTATACGGAAAGGATTTAGAATTGGTTTATTTCACTAAAATGTTGCTTGTATTAATACAACGCTCTGTGTGACATGAAGAGAAATATAATTCAACATAAAATACATAGTACTTGCTGTGCATTTGCCATTTGCAGTTTTTACTCAATTGTTATAATTGTCGCTGTTTCACAGGTAGGGAGTCAGAAGCATGAAGGAGTGAAGTATGATGGAGGCTACACACATGTGAGCAGCACAGCTGCGAACAGGACATAGCTGCTTGGCACCTCTCTGAGCCATTAAAACTTACAGGTCAGAGGATGCTGAGGATCTGCTAGAGTGAGAACAGATCAGCCAAGGAAAACAAGTGGTTTTCCAGTGACATTGACTTTTATAAATGAACCTAAAAGAAAGGAGCTTGTTATGGACAAAATGTTGGGCGGGGGGAAATTCTTTCCCTTTGTTTTGGGAAGGGATATACTTCTACCTCCCTGCCCCTGCCTTTAATTAGTGATGACATTAATAATGCTGTATATGACAAATTATGTATGTGCATCATGATTTCTTGCTGTTCACTATTTGGAATAGCTGGGCGAGATAACAACTGCTGGCACTAAACATGATTGTCTTGCCTGTCAGAAGCAGTCAGACAGATGCATTAAAATGTTGATGCATTACATCATGAACATACATCGCTGCCAGAAAGTTTTTCAAATGCAAGGGAGAGTGGAAAGACCTTTAATCCATTTTTCTATTAATATCCTGCATTAAACCCAGTATGATCAGTATCAGATAAAGCTGGATCTCCTCAGGAAATGGTGTATAGAGGCTGTTCTGTCACATTCCTAGACTGTCTGCTCTGAGATGCTCCTTTCCAAAATGTGTTTTCTTTCAATCTCCCTCTCTCTCTTTGCTGATATTCTGGCATTTGGCCCTGCAGGATCAGCTTCTTTCAGAATGGTGCGACTTTCCCTAGTTCAAAACTAGGATCTTCATACTTCTTCCTCTTTTGACTCTTTCTGATATCCAGTAATTTTACCACCCAGCAGCTATCACTTTGCCACTAGCAATGTAAAGTGACTCTAATGACAGCAAAAGCACACTTTTCTGTGGCCATTGCAGCCATCAGAGCCACTGTCTTCCCTGGCAAACTCTTAGAACACAGAACAGAAATGAAAACACTGATTATCCATAACATTTTTGAACCATTTAGTAACTCTATCATTTTTCACCTATAAGCCCACTTTGCTGCTAAAATACAGAGGAGCATATACTGCTTTACTGGAACTGTAAAGAAGCTCAAGTATTATTAACACCTACTAGCATCCATGGACTAAAGACTGTCAAGCAGTTTCCTCTGCTTTTATACGTTTATAACTGCTATGATATCTGATTCCATCTTTATGGCTTTTAATTTCCCACACACGGATTTACCTGAAGAGCTTTTATCTTCGTTAAGGCTGAGCAAAGTCCTGTAGCAGTTCCTGAATTGTAGAAGAATGTAACATCCTTTTCCTTTCTAGGCTGCAAATTGATTTTTCCTTTATTTTTTTTTTTTTTTTTTAGCTTTGCATTTGCAAAATAAAGCTGCACAAGCTTATGTGATCTGGCTGCACATAGACTGCATGTCCCTCATTAACGGTCTCACTTTGAAAGAGGATGAGCACTCCCAGCTTGCAAGGGGAGAGCCAACCAGGCAGATGTGCCATTAAGGAAGAAAGGAACAGCCATGTGTTTAGAAATTCTGACAGAGAAATGCTCAGAAAATCTTATTTCAGAATAGAGAGATTTTAGAAAGCATTTAGCTAACTCAAGGTACACAAGATGAGCCCAATGAGGGCTAATTAAGTTAGCTACACAGCATGCTGCGTATACCTTTTATGCTCTTAGCAGAACTGGCTGTGACCTCCACTAGCCCTTGCTCAAATCGATTTCCAGCTGAAAACTCCCATAGCATGTTGGAGTGCATGCTACCCAAATAATTTCTCCAACATTTACCTCCATAGTTGTGATGCAGAAGTGCCCTCTCATGACACGAGGGACGGACAGAGGATTTTTCCTCCTTGCTTTTGTTATTTCATTAATGTACAGTCAACTTTGGAATTAGGATATCCAGAAATGTTCAAATACCTACAGAATATAAGGCAGGACCCAAACCACTTATTCATAAATTATATATACCCTAAATAATTTTGTTTTCTAAAGTCAAATGACAAATGATAAAACCAATGTTAAATTTGCAGTTAGCTAGAGCTAACATTTTTCTGAATTTGTCTATTGCTGGGATTAGCACTTGCAGCTCCAGGAAGGCTCTATTTGCACAAAAAAACTGTGACTGCTATCACATATGAACAGGTCAGATTTTGTTTTTAAGATATCTAAACACACTTTTGTGTCGAGATTCCACTAGTGACAGTGAATAGAGAATTCCACAAAAAATGCACAAAACTCCTTTCCCCAATTTGCCCTCAAATTCGAGAAATTTAAGAGGTATGTCACATTTTGAATCTTATATCTTATATTGTGGATGTCACACTGTACAGCACTTTCAGAGCAAAAGTATCCCCTGAAGGGTGTTTTCCTCTCCATTATTCCTAAAGAACATTTCTATGTGTTTTTGAAGATTTCTAAACAAATTTTCTGAAACAAGATATAAACTACAGTCACCAATATTGCCACTGATGCTAACCTCTACTTGACATGTTTACTAGAAAGAGAACGTGTTTTGACTGCAGAACACATGCTATGACGCAAAAATCAAGGAGTCCTGTTGGCATGAGCCCCAGTTCACCAAGCGCAAAGAGGCAAAAGAACAAGATTTCTCAAAAGAATAAGTATTCAAAGAGCTTCAAGCTAAAATCCAGCTAATTTTTTTAATTATTTTTTTAAGACTTACTCTGTTCAAGACACATGTTACTCTGCAAAATTCAGTTTGTTTTGGTTTTGTTGGGTTTTTCCTCCCTCTTGATAGAGGAAAAAAGACCTTGCAAAGACCCAGGCTGTTGCACATATGTAATCTTTTGCTTTTGTCTCTCCAGAATAAGAAAGCTCCAAACACACCAAAACCAAGAGGCCGATGAATTCTGCCTCATTTTGAATATTCTTCTCTCAGATGATTTTAGCTACTTCTCTGAGATGGCTGAGTCCTTGTCTGCTTCTTCAGAGTCAGCCAACACCCTTCCCTCTTTGACCATAAAGTACACAGACAATACAAGCAGCTCTACCACAATCCCTATAAACTGTTGAGTGCTAGAACAGGACATTTGACAGCTGGTCTGACACTGGGCTTCTGTAACATTGCGATAACTTGACAAAAATGGTGAGGCAATGAAGTTTTTCACAGCATACTACTAGAAAAAGTCTCAACCCACTTCCTTGCCATCCTGTGGTCTTTCAGTTTCCCTGCCTATCTCATTATCAGCTTAAGAAAATAACAATATGAAAACAGCAAGAGAATGTAATCCTGCTGAATAATGGTTTTTTCATTCCTCAAACCATTTGCTACACTAATTAGGAAGTGAGCCAGTCAAAACCTCTCAACTAATCTCCAATTCTTGCCCAAAAAAGTTAACAGTGAGATTCGTATTGCCAAGGAGTTCTATAAAACAACCTGGCAAACAGAAAATTTGAGTGTTCTGAAATCTAGTATTTCTTCATAATGCACATGCAATTAGTGATGCTGCAGGGCCAAAAACCCTTTGAGGCAGGTGCTAACAACTGGGATAACCATGATGAAAGGGAAATGTAAGTGTAGGTAATCAAACACGGTAATTTATTTCAAGAAACACTTCCTTATTCCCCAACTGTAGACATTTTTCTTTTCTAAAATTGTATTACATTGAACTCCTACTGGCCATTTTTCTGATTTTGGTAGAAAACATCAAAAGGTTAATTCCTTTTAGAAAGAAGCTTTAGTGATCTATTTTTTGAGGGTTTCTTTAATTACTAATAGAAAAGTCAGCTATCTCATTAATATAGTAATAGAATAAGACACTAACAAAGCTTTTATTCTTCACAAATAAACCTCAGTCCTATTAGTTACAATTAACTTCATTAAATATTTCTACCTATCATAGATAAATGAAGAGAAATTACCATTATATGACAAAATTTGCTCACTGACAAATTGTTACCTCCCATTACAGCAGCACTGGGTTTGGCCAGTACAGTACAAGGGGAAGGTCACATATATTCACGTGATACTGTCTGAACATGCTGTGGATTAAGCATTCATTTTTAGATTACAGTACCCAAGGTTCAGCTTTGAGTTGGTTTTGTATCATCCACAGATCCCACTGTTTTATATGCTAAAAAGAAACAGCAGATTTTAGGTTGCTATTCCTCAGAACTCTTGGGCTTCTCAAGTGTTCCAGGTACCATGTTGGCGCAGACAAGGGAGAAACCTGTACAAAACCTGGTCCCCAATTCCACTCCATTATTGTTCCGCTCACCTGGCTTTCTCACTGCGGCTTTCATATAAGTCTAGTATATTGAGAACTGCAGTCTAGTCCATAGTAACAAATGAAAATAAGTCTGATGCAGTCTCAGCATGGTAAAATTATTCTCGATTCCTGCTGAAGCAACACAAAATTTCCAGGAACTTTTGCTGATGGAGAATGCATTTTAAGCTAAAATTAATGTAACGGCACCCCTGTAAGTACAGATTTCAATCACCATCAAGCAAACAAAACCAACCAATGAACTTGTGAGAATTTTATAACACCACAACAAGCCGTTGCAACAACACTAATTACAGCAGAGTCTAATGCGGCTCTTTGTCAGTGAACAGCAGCTTTGTACCTCAAAAAACCCTGAAAACAGATCCAGACTGTAGGACTATTTGCTCATGTTTACATGAAACTTTTTAATACTCGTGAGGCAGGTGCTAAAGGGAGACACTGCTATGCCCTCACACACTGTGATTCAGTTCCTGTTCTAACTCACCCAGCAACAGGCTTGTTGGAAATAGCAAGTCTGATTCTTGTTAACTAAGCTAAAGATGGAAGGATTGCTCATGTAAAAGTTTTTTGAGGCAATTAAGAAATGGTCCACAGTGGTAAATGTTGTACTACTTCATAACTGACTCAAACCTCCACTCAAACTCTGAACACGGAAACAGCATGACAGTTCCTATTATTTTGCAACCAAGTAGAGTAGTATTGATTCTCTGTCCTCCGAGTGCCTGTACAGATTATGGCTACCCAGGCAGACACCAGTAATTCACCTGGCCCCAGAGTTTAACTGTTGTTGTCATTCTATTTGGCTAACAAAATCTTTCTGCTCACTAATAAGGTTTAACAACTTAACCCTTACTATTGCCAAAATGAAACACAATCTTATCCAAAAAAACATTCTTATCTGAATTTCTCTCAGTTCAAAGCCCAAGATGCTGGCCTTTAAAAGCCCAGGGTTTTAGTACCATAATAACATTCTTTATCCCTGCTGAATTTCATGCCCCCTACATTAAATCCAAATTGTTCAAACCTTTATTTTCTCCTTACTCAATCTCATACTGCAATTGTGGTACATTTAAAGTCATAATAATTGGAAAACACAATTTGATGATTATATTTTTAGCACTGAAAACTTTAACCCTAGTCTCTCTTTGCAATGAACAGTCTGATCCAGAGTGACAGAATTTATTGTTTGCCAAAGGCATGCTCCAAAAGTCATGGCATACTCTTTGCCAAAGCAAGACCATCAGCTTGTGGTGAAATGCATCTTTTCCCCTATTCCTATAACAACTATCTCCCATATAAACCCAGGATATTATTTGACAATACGAACTGGTGTAACTACATAATAACATGATGAAATTGTACTTATGATGCTACAATTCTGCTCCTCTCTGCCCTCTCATAAACATCCACAACGTTGTACTAGTAAGGACAGAATTCTGGCATTACCTTCTCTGAAGAAAGCACAGATCACCTGGTGTTGTCTCATCAAAAGTGTGCTTACAGCATTTTACATGCTGCTACCACTAGATCCATTCAGCTTGTTATAGCAAAAATAAGAATTCCCTCCCTCCCCCCTCCTACCATGGTACTATTATTTTTCTAAAACCAGGTCATACAGATCTGCTCAGTGTATGGTTAGGTCAGGCTGGTGAAGATGTAAATGCCTGGAGTAATGTTTCCTTAGGTATTCTCATCCTGGAGTAGAGGTGACAAAGTCTTGAGCAAAATCCTGCTCGAGCAGGGTATCTTGCTGAAATTTGGTATTTCTTATTTCAGTGGAAGGAAGACTGGAAATCTTTCAATTTCTTAAAGGTAAGTGAATCAGGAGTTCAAACCACGAATAAACCTGCCCGAAATTAATTAAAATTTTAAGAAGATGTCATCTTAGCTGAAATTGATAAACAAACTCTAATGCTGCAAAAGTTTTCCCTGTTAGTAAATGTGACAGAACATGTATTATTAATTTTATATTTTTGAGCACTGCTGTGGGCCACATCTTTTTCAGATTTCCACTGTGATGCAAAGCACTGGGGACTTCATAAGCAAAATGGAACAAACTGCAGTTTGTGTGTACGTCAATTTCAATATATATTACCAATTTTAAAGACCCATTTTATTGCCTTAAGAACTGTGTTCTTCTAGGATTATTGCTTGCCATTTATACTGCTTGGTTCTTTGGGATATTTTTCACCATGAGAGTCACAAATTTCATTATCACAGCCCTTGACTACAAACTCTTCATCTCATGTAACAGTGTAGTATAAAATGACAGCTTTCTCATTTATACTGTCCATTTAATGTCTATGTATTATTGTCAGGTGTAGGTGCTTCAACACTGATATTTCATTGGAACTGCAATCTCTTCAGTGACAGAAAAACTCCACCCGATTTTCCCTCTGCTTTGTGTTGATGTAAAGTCTGACTTACAGACTGAGGATGCAATCATTCTTCGCAGATTTTTTTACTTTGTGACCTTTCATTTCACACTGCAGAAAACTCGGAATTGCACCATATCTCTTTATTCCCACCCCTGGAAATACTGTAATAGTCTGATTTCAACAGAGGGCCTACTTAATAGTTGAATTAGAGCTTCATGATATCTTCCACCTATGAAATGATTCTGTCCATCTTCTCCCTTGCTCTTGGCTCCTGCTCCCATTGTTTCATGCACTGCGGTGTCACCAAAATTAATTTGCGGAGGAAACTCTATGAAGCTAAAAAAGGCTCTTAATTCATGATATAGTGCTTTCATCAACCCCTGCCAAAGGCCAACCACACACAGTACATCAGCTGGAGAGACCAGAAACCCCTGCAACAAATTTAATTCAACTCTTAGCTTTGATGCATGGTACAAATCTCTGCTTAGAATCCACAAACTTCTTTCACTTCTTTGTTTTTTCTATCAATACAAAGGAAACACCAGGTACAGGCCTGGAAGAGAAGCTGCAAATAAAGCTATGTTTGAATTTTCTACAAGAAAATCTATGTTACGGACATTAATGACATTCGGCTTCTCTTCCTCTAACTACACAATATACTTCCTCTCTAAAAGACCAACACGTAGCATTGGCAGGCAAGGGTGTGGATGATAAAGGACAAAATTGTGTTACACTGTATATCCTTTATCTTTTCATCTAAATACAGAGAGCAATGTTTGGTTAATGCTGAGAAAATTGTCAAAATGTGTAATCCATATGTCTTCAGTTTATATTCCCTGTTTGATCTATTCATACTGTTTATAACAACGTCAAGAGACTCTTCAAGAAGAAAAAAATCAAAGATCTTCAGAGCAATTCATTAACTGAAATCCACAATAGCAAGATTTTATATTACCTACATAGCTTTCACACAGTGAAATCAAATACTATCCACACAAGTAGTTTAGAAATACCAGATTTCATAATGATTCTTCCATTATAAGCAGGTTATTTACATAATGAATTACCACTCAATAAAAATTCAATAATTTAAAATTTCATAGAGGCAAATCAGTGATGCACATCTGAAGCAAGCCCAGAATAAGTTAATTGTGTGTGCATGTCACACAGAGGGGATTTTAAGCATTAAATAAACTATCATTAAACAATTAGGAAAGTAAATAAATCTCAGTGTTCTTCTGTTCACAAATACACATGCCATCTAATTCGCTGCAAATACTGGCACTAGATACAGTCACACTCATAAATATAACAGGTACAGTACCAGACCTTTAAAATTCTCAAAGCCATGCAATGTGCCTTATTTAAATGAAACCTTTTTTCTAAAAAAAAAAAAAAAAAAAAAGGTCCAGCTTACATAATACAATTAAATTTCCTGTCTGCTTTAATAATCATTAAATGTTACGCACACTGAGGACAAACTGGCCTTTATTCTACAAATACTTGTCCATATATTGACATGTCTGCAGCCACACAAGAATTCCCAAGTTCAGGATGAGCAGAGTAGTCACAAAGTCAATCACAAACACTTTTGACAGATCTAGGTACTAGACTGTCAGTTTCTCTTTGGGTATAGAATTATTAACAGGATTGAGTACACTGTACAACCCCCACCAGAGCTTCTCAATATTAAGGTGGTATTTAACAATGATTCACAAATTCTGCACCAGCAGCAGCACAGACTGGGGACAAGACCTAAATGGCGTAACATAAAAAGCACTGGAAAATAAATGATAGCCCTGATTTTCTGCTGTGTTCTGCCCTAGAGACTCTCACAATTCTGGCCAAAGTAGTCTGGGCTGGGTGCCAGAGGTGCAGAAGGGGTGTCTGGAAGCTGGGTGTAAAGTACATGCATGTGAACTGGTGCATTTGTGCGTAAATCACTCTACCTCCGTGCACTCCAGAAAACGTGTACACTGATGTGGATTGAACACTTCCCCTTCCTTTTGCAGTATCAGCTATTCTAAGTGCAGTGCTTGGGGTTAGAATGGGGGCTCTTCACACTTGTGGGAACAGAGATTTGGGCCTTCATCGTTTTCATACTAATCCCCAAAATATATTGCTCAGCAGAGCTGCTCATGCTCTTAAAAGGTTAAGCAGTTCAGCCCCATCAACACAGGGGCAAACATGCTCTGTGGGCCTTTCCCTAGTCTTGTCCTATCCTCAAGAGGAACTTCATCCCTAAATGGAGCTTTCCAGACTGCGATGCTCAGCTTCTATACTGTGCACTTACAGTATTCAAACTGTCTTTTACTGACAACTCCTACTTCTCATAAAATATTTTTAAAGTAAAACCTGTCAAATCCTTCACAGACAGCAGTCATCATCCAAGGACTTAAAAAAACTTGACTCAGTTATCATCACTGAAAAACACCAGGGACCTGGGGGCTTGCTGGTGAAACTGGGTTGCATAAACAGCATGAAAAAGCCAATGTGATGTTCCCCAAACATCCCTTCTAAAAGAAAACGAGAAGCAATCCGATCCAACAGTCAGTGAAAAAGCTTCTAACCACTGAAATTAAAAAGATTAAAACAAAAGTGTGTCTTGGATACAGATACAAGACAATATTATACTTAACTACAAATCAGTAATTAAATTATGTTCACAGTACAGTATATACTCCAAAGATATTACATCATTTTTCAAACAGTTCTTAAAAGGATGACTGACAGGAACTATCAAAAGGACCACAGAAAAAAAGCATTCTAATTGTAATCCTTCTTACATCAATTCCAAAGGAAGACCAGAAAATTGCAAGAAACTTTCCTCTGAACATTGCACCATCCCACACAGCTCACCTTCATTCTGGAAGCTGGTTGATTTACAGAAGGAGGCCTGCAGACATAAGTGCTACACATGTGTTTTTGCGGAGAAGCACAGCACAGTGATTACTGCATTAACACAATTCCTGTACTCCTCCATGAATACTGGTGAACCTTATGTTCCAAGAATAGCACAAACTGAATAGCATGGTACTGTCTTTGCTTTGTTTTGACGACAAGCAGAACCCTAGCGAACAGACAGTGCGTCAGTTCTTGTAATGCTATATGTCATTCAGGTGAATGTCCTCTGGTATGATATTTCATATAAAAAATGCAAAGGCTTTAGCGTCAGGCACATATGTGGATTTTCTTACCTTTGGTTCCATTGAAATGAAGCTGTGGGTACCTCTGCTTGAGAGAACTGACCTTTTAATTGTTTTACTATGGTAGAAGTGGTAGTAATCTTTCAGTGTTCCAATCTGTAAGGGGAGAAAAGAAAAAAAGAGACGCAGATTTAATTTATGAAAACCAGTTTTCTGTTTTTCATTTCTCAGTCTATAAATTATGTAATTTCCTGGTGCTGAAATGTTACTTGAACTCCCTGATCATCTTTCAAAAGAAGGACATATGATACGAAATGGATGGAGTGTCCTTGAGGCAGTAACTGCATAACCAATGATTATAATTGAGCTGCTTAGTCTGTCTGTATCTACCTTTTTAATGTTTAATTTATATGCAGTACTTTAAGTAATTCTATATCAATCTATATCCAAACTGTCTTCAAATGGCAAGTACAAAAATCATCAAATGGCTATATAGTTATTAAAAAGCATTCCATCCAGTTTGCTTAAGGAAAGGTACTGTAAAATGCACTAGATTTGGTTATTTATATAATTAAATATAAAAAGGATGTTCCCAGCATCAGACTGTACAACAGGAACAGACTTTGCTTTCTGCCAAACACGGGCAAGAAAGAAGTAGAAAACCGAAAAATTGAAATGGTAACTTCATAGCATAGTGTCTAAGTCAAAGTACAGAACCAATTAATGCAAAATAGCAAAATTCACAACAGTACAATAAAAACACTCCTTGTTCACAGCATCAGTAAACAGTAGAAATGTAAATATTCAACTTAGCCTTCACTATTTGACAAAGAAATTTTAATTTCCTAAGTCACTAATACCTAAACATTCATAACCTGAAACTTCAGTTTCACAAACCTCTAAGGAAACATTCAGCCTCCTTGTCTTTAAGGAGAATTTCTCTCCACCCTACTTGAAATCTGACTTTATTTTGCACTGATGTGCTCGTTTTGGCTGGGATAAGAGTTAACATTCTTCAAAGTAGCTGGTATGGCCTAATATTTTGGATTTGTGCTGCAAACAGTGTTGATAACGCAGAGATGTTTTAGTTACTGCTGAGCAGTGCCCATACAGGCCTCTTCTGCTCCTCACATCACCCCACCAGCGAGGAGGATGGGGGTGCAGGAGAAGTTAGGAGGAGACACAGCCAGGACAGCTGACCCCAACTGACCAGAGGAATATCCCACACCATGTGGCATCATGCTCAGCATATAAAGCTGGGGAAAGAAGAAAGGGGAGGATATTTGGAGTGATGGTGTTAGTCTTCCCAAGTAACTGTTACATGTGATGCAGCCCCACTTTCCTGGAGATGGCTGAACACCTGCCTGACCATGGGAAGTGGTGAATGAACCCCTTGGTTTGCTCTGCTTGTGTGCACAGTTTTGCTTTTCCCTATTAAACTGTCTTTACCACAACTCATGAGTTTCCTCACTTTTACCCTTCTGAGTCTCTCCCCCATCCTATTGTGGGGGGCATGACCAAGTGGCTCTTTAGTTGCTAACTGAGATTAAACCATGACAACTGCAAATTTTGTAAGATACACAGTATTTTAGTTATAAGTTCCTTAACGATGAGCAAAAAAGGAATAATTAAGCTTACTGCTATTTCAAGTCAAAACTCAAAGTGACCTCAGGAAACAGGCCTGGTTTTGCAAACAATCTCAATGACATCACCAGAAAGGATGGATCAACACCCAAAAACTCAAAGGTTTTTAAAACCTTCCAGTATTCTAAAATATTAATCACAGTCTATGCAATTGATCCGATCCATCAAGATCTTCACTTCAGGAAGAATTACTTGTCTTTATTTTAAGTCTAGTACAAAAACATTCAGTTAAATGAGTTGGTTTATTATAAATCAAACAGGATTTGATTTGACTAAGATTAATTAAAGTATATTAGTACTGCCATAATAATTTTCATGCTGCCCTCTCTTTGAAAGACAGCTCCAGCTGAAGTGCTGCAACTCTGTACTATGGATTAGCCTATTCTCACATCTCTACATGCATGCTCATGAAGAAACCATAAACATGTATGGGGAAATCCTTTGGACACCGTGAAGAGCCGCAGGACCCTAAGCCTTCTGGGGAGTCCCTACTGACTGGTAGCTAACCATTGTTATTCCAACCTACCAAAAGTGCATGAGGGAAGACCCAGCAAACAACAGACAGTCCAACCTCAGTTCCTGGAAAAATTATGAAGATCATAATGGGTACTACTGAAATTCATTTAAAGAACAACACAATCATCAGGCACAGACAACATGGGTTCACAAAGGAAAAGTCCTGTATAACTCATTTGACACCCTTCTATGGTAAGGTCACTTGCCAAATCAATGAAGGGCAGGCAATGGATGTAGTTTTGGGGATTTTAGTAAGGCTTTCATACTGTCCCTCACAGAATACTTCTGGACAAATTACCCAGCTGTGGGATGAGCAGGTTCACAGTGTGCTGGCTGAAGAACTGGATGAACGACAGGGCTCAAAGGTTTGTAGTGAGTAGGGCTATATCTGCCTGGCAACTGGTCACCAGCAGTGCTCCTCAGGGCTCAGTTCTAGGCCCAGTTCTGTTCGATGTATTTGTCAGTGAACTGGAGGCTTGAGCTTGATGTATCATGAGCAAGTTTGCTGGTGACACTAAACTGGGAGGTGCTACTGACTCCCTTGAGGGACAAGAGGCTTTGCAGAGGGATCTGAATAGACTGGAGCACTGGACAGTGATTAACGAGATGAAATGCAACAAATCAAAATGCTGAAATTGCACCTAGGACAAAATAACTCCAGACACAAGTATAAACTGGCAGAGGAGAGGCTGGAGGGCAGCCCTGCAGAAAGGGCTCTGGGAGTGCTGGTTGACACTGAGCAAACTGTGAGTCAGTGGTGTGCCCTGGCAGCCAAGAGAGAAAACTGCACCCTGGGGTGCATCAAACACAGCAGAACAAGCCAGGCAAAGGAGGTGATTACCCTGCTGTATTCAGCATTGTGTGGCCTCACCTTGAGCCCTGGGTGCAGCTCTGGGCCCACAGTTTAAGAAGGATGTGAAGGTCCTTGGATGCACACAGAGGAAACCAGCAAAGCTGGTGGAAGGGCTAGAAGGCACGTCCTGTGGGGAGCAGCCGAGGGCTCCGGGCTTGTCTGGTTTGGAGGAAAGGAGGCTGAGGGATGAGTTCATTGCTCCCCACAGCTTCCTGAGGAGGGGAAGTGAAGAGGGGGGTGCTCATATCTTCTCCCTGCAATCCAGCAACAAGATGTGTGGGAATGGCTCAAAGCTGCACCTCAGGAGATTTAGACTGGACACTGGAAACATTTCTTCACTGAGAGAGAGGTCAAACACTGGATGGAGCATTGTTTCCTACAGAGGTGGCTGATGCCCCAAGCCTGTCAGTTTTTCAGAGGCATTTGGACAATGCCCTCAGTGACAGGCTTTAACTTTTGTGAGCCCTGGTGTGGTCAAGCATTTGGACTATATGATTGTTCTAGGTCCCTTCCAACTGAAATAGCCCATTCTATTCTATTGCACCACTTTTGTCTACATTCACTAGAGTTTAATCTCAATTTAACAGCCTGTAGTATATCGAATGTCCTTTAGCATCAGACTACTGTTCCTCCATTTTTGAGTTATTATTATTTATATGAAACACTGAAATCTAGTGTCAGCGTTAGCACCAGTGCAAATGATGGCATGCTTCCCTGAGACAAAGGGGTGTAATCAATGACTTCCTGGACATTTTCTGGACTTGTCAGTAGCCTCAAACAGGGTCGATGTGCTAACTATGTAAAGTGATGCTACTCTTGCTCCTTAAATCCTCAGAGACCAGTAAAGTGTACATTCACCACACCAGTGTATTCTATAAAGGTTACAGACCTCTTACGGACCTTCCTGTCTTCAGAGTGAATTAAAAACCTACTGCTCTATGTGTATGTGTGTGTGTGTACACAAGCACACATTACTGAAAAGACACAGCTCTAACAAGTAACTGCATTTTACCACTGCACAGAACTGCATAAATAGAAAGGTCATAGTCTAGGGAAAATAAACATCCAGGTTTGCACTACACAGATCCAGTATCACCTACTTCTTAGGCATTTGTACTCATTTGAGGACTTTATATATCTACCGAAGATAAACTCTACCTGACCCCTCTGAGACCATCCAAAACAAGAAATTTAGGAGATGACCTACTTGCAGTCCTGGAGTTCCTACAGTTTAGCAGCATTAGCCACCCACAGAATAGACCAGAGGGATATGCATGCTCCACCTTCCAGGCAAAGCGAAACAACCTGAGGCTTCGTAATGCTTGACAGCTGTACTCCCTCTGAGACCTTGGACTGAGGAGAGAGAACTAAACCCTCAGAATTGTGGGAATTTGAACACCATGTATGCCAGGTATCATAAGTTTTCACATAATAATTATTTTTAATAATAATAATAATTAATTAAAATGATGAAATCTACAGCTTTAGTTTATAACTGTTAATGAAATAAAAGAGGGCCAAATCTTTCAAATGGAATTCAATCCTTATTCACTAACTGCCAGTGCCTCTCACAATAAAGTAACACCAGCATTATTAAAAATTTTATTGCCCTCTTTTCCCTTAATGGGAATTTACTTGGACCTTCCAAATCCTTGGACCACTTGAAGAAGGGTTAAGCCATGGAAATACAGCACAATAAAACTTATCATTATGGATGTTCTTGTTAAATTGTTTTTTATAATTACCAGGTCTCAGTGGCATTCTCAGAGGAAAAGCAGTGTAAAACCAGAAACACCAGACTGCAGAGATAAGTACCTTAGAGACTGATGGCAATTTAACTGTTTTATTCTTGGGAAACCTTTGTAATCTCCTTTTTGATCCAGAGGACCTGATTTTTTCAAAAACAAATGGAGAAACATTCCTGAGGAGTTGCTTAGTCAGAAGTGCTGAGAATAGATGGTATGGGCAGAGGAGACTTATTCTCTTTAAAAGTAATCCTCATCACCGATAATCTTAAATGGCTATATTCAACCATTTTAGTCGTACAGTATCATGCTTATTCAAGGATATAATTCCTGGAAATATCCAAGGATATACTCCAGGAAATAATGTCTGGAACTAACAATCCTATCATATCACAGTAGAACCCCAGAAAACCAAAGCATCGGCATATTTACATTAATTTTATATTTATTAGTTCTTAGTTTCAGCTTAAAGTTGACAAAATCTGTGGATTTTAGAGATAGTATGAAACAAGAGCCAAACTTTCTAGGCTTACCCTTGCAAAATACTTCTTCCACAGGCACTTTTATAGTCTAAGGCAGTATTAAATTAATTTTGGACATAATTACTGAATTAATTCATCTACATCTGCATTGTGTCGTTATAAACTCTATAATAAAATTCAAATGCTTAGGTTGCCTGGTAAAAAATACATTAAAAATATACATATGATCACCAAATTGACATATCCAACTAAGTCCTGAAATTACAATTGAAACTTAAATGTGGCTGAACATGAGCAGGGAAGGATCCCAAAAGAAGCCGGCATAATAGTTTCTTACCTAGTAGAGAATCATCTAGACATCTGGCTGCAAAATACACTTCTCCCAGTGGGCTGGATGGAAAACAATATACTGTTGTGTCGGTGAACTGGTGGATATATTGTAAGGGTCCCTGTTTCTCCAGTCTTTAATGACTTAGATCCCAAACGGACTGTGAAAGGAATGCAGTTCAGAATCAAATCTGGTTCTGAACTCTATATAAAGCACTAGAAGAGCCAAAGAAGCAGAGATCTGCTATCCCTGTGCAGACCTGTGACACAAACCACAAATCAAAGTATTTCACATACTTTGAAGTAGCTGAAGTCTGCTCCTTCACTTTCTGAATTGCAACAAATTTCCAAAGTGCTGAAGGCCTTGACAGAAGAAAATACCAAAAACAGAGAAATGAAGAAAGCTCAAAGGTTTACTATCACCATCATCTCATAGCGACAAAATCACTTTAACTGTATTTCAAATTTTAAAATGTTAAAAATGCCATCACATTATACACAGTAAACTGAAAGTGATGTTTCAGAGCAAAAATGAAAATATTTTGGTCTGAAAAGCTTGAAACAGAATATATTGGTATTACCAGAGCTTTCTTCCTGCGTTAAACGCCAGTGCAGCCAATACAGTATCACAGCATTTTGAAAGAACAAAATGCAGACAGATTAGAACACTGCTTATGTTTATGTACTGCTCTACAATGCACATGAAGGAGGTGAGATCACAGCCCTTAATTCTGATCCCTGTTATCCACAGATGAAGGTTCACTGATACTGCAGAATCCTGCTGCTCCCATTCCTCCTTGTGTTCCTCCAACTTAGGAAGTATTAAGCATCTTAAAATCAGGTTTCTGATCAGCATTTGGGGGCAAGAAGGCCTTGCAGAGGCTGTTGACTTCTCTTCCAAGCAGCAAAACCGTGTACTAGAGTTTCCTGAGGGGTGGGGTGGTTTATTTTTTTTTTCCCCGTAAGACACTGCAATAATGAACACATCTTCTAATCCTCCAGTTATCTTGCCCACAATTTCACTATTTGGTCAGCAGTGACAGATCTCTATCATATTGAGGCTGGAGGAGCAATCACGACGAGGGCAGTTGCAGAGCTGCTCCAATATCTGACCTGCAGACTAAGATGGGGGCTCTTTCTCTCCCAAATATACCCCCTAACCAAAAGCTTTTTTTTTTTCGTTTGTTGGGTTTTTTTTGGTTTGGGTGTTGTTTTTTTTTTTTAATTGCTTGTTTTGGCTTGGTTTAGTTTAGGTTTTTGGGGGTTTGGGGTTTTTTTTTTGTCATCAGAAAGTGGAATTTCACCTGCTATTGTGTCACTCACAAGAAATAATAGCAAGGTTTACCTATATATGGCACACTGCAGTGAAGTGAAAGATGGGACTACCTTCAGTTCTGGCCAAAGTTTTGAAGCTCTCACAAAGATCCCTTTATGAAATACTTAGGAGAGAGAAGCACAAGACTTCTGAACCTTACTCCTAAAATTCCAACCTAGAATACCTAAAACCTAAAATTCCAACTATTCCAACTCTTAAGAAGCCTCTATACAAGTATTTAAGCTCCTGCTAGTCCCCTGTTGGGCTGATATCCTACACTACCCTGCACAAGTTAAAATAGCTTCCTGGGTTACTACAGGCAGATAACATTAAAAAGAAAAAAAAAAAAAAAGACAAAACCACTGGCACCTCTGAGCACTATAGTCATTTCTTGAAGTGCAATAGCAAGATAATACTGCTCTTATGACTACTCTAAAGGATGAAAATAAAGACATCTAGTGTCTTGTTTTACAGAGGCTCTGAATCTGTACATTACAGGAATATCTCCTGGGTTGGGGGGGGGGGGGGGGGGGCGGGGAAGAGCACTGTCAGTATGCCCAAACTTCACTAGCCAAAATAATTTAAAGCAACAGCAGAAAAGGTGATGTGGGTATTAACACAGATTGTCACCTCAGACACAACCCAGGCTACTGTGAAAGCCTGAATTCCAACTATGCTCAAATGCCCAACTAACCCAGTTCTCAGATCTATTTTGAGTCAAATGAGCTAACAGAAATTCGACAGCCCAAGCTGTGAAAGCATCTCTGTGTGTGCTCAAGGTAGGAATAGTCTAACTTGCCAGTTCATATCTTTGCTTCCCTCACGTTCCTTTCTCTTCAGGTTTGTTTTAAAGGGAACTAATATGTCTGTATGGTGTTGCCATTACTAAACAGTGGCATCCTGAACAAGTTAGGCTTTGTCTTAAATGCAGTCCTACTTCTTGAAATATTTTTGAGGCTCCAAGGTGGAAAAAACCCTACACTGTAATCAAGAATTCTTGTTCAGTTTGCTAAATCTTTGGTCTGGAGGACAGGTCAGTTCAACCAGAAAAAAGGGGGCTCCCTTCTGAACCACCTCCAAATGAAAAATAAGCAACCCCCCAAAACAGGCAGAAAAATTAAACCACATGGCTATTACAACAGAAACATCACAATTTCCATAGAAATAAATCAGCTTTTATCTCTTTACATGGCAAGAACATGCTAACACTTTACCACTTTACCTTTGATATTCACTCTCCTCCCGTTTAAATGGGAAGAAAAAACTTACCGAATTAATAATGCACAGAAATCACATTAATGAATCAACATACGCCATTCCAGACTTCTTTTGTATTTCTTTCTTTCTGTTTCAGCTATTTGAATGTCAAACTTTGTCTGGGCACTTACCTTAAGCTATGAATTACAGTTTGGCTTTTCAAACAGTTAATGTCAAAAATGAATAAAGGAGCCTTTAAAATAAAGCAGCTCTGCATTATGTTCTTTCAGATGACGTCACTGCTATTGCTTACATTCTGCTATATTTCACTTTAAAAATAAGTAGCCATTAACTACGTCACTCAAAAAATAAACAAGCTCTCTGTAGTCTTTTAACTTTTCATGCTCTTTTTTTAGATTAAAAAGCAACTATATCCTGAGGTCATTTATAATTTTTGATCTCATTCTATCTGGTATCAAGGCTGAGATTTTTCAAAGTCACTTTGTAAATTTTAATGTGAACTTGAACTTTTATGTATCTGTTAGCTTTAAAATTCTCAGAAAATAATACCGTAGCTAAACTAAGTAAAAATGCGGATTAAGAAGAACATTTCAATTTGCAGTGGAAATCCTTTAGAAGTTTGTATGTTTAATTTTAGATGATCTTTATACTGCCCTGGGTTCAGCAGCAGCCTGCTGGCTGTGAAGGGGATCAGCATGTTGGCACACATACAGAGTGTATTTTACCCACAACCATTTCATCTGATCTCGAAAGTTAAGCGGAGTCATGTTTGGGTCTTGTCTGGGGTTAGACGACAATATAGGAGGAGCAACAGATTTTTCCCAAGGCTGGACAGTCATGAGTGGCAGGCTGTGTGGGACAGTATGGGCAAGTACCTAGTCCACTGGCCCCCTCCAGTGCTCTGGAAACATTGGAGATGGAAGGCAGCTATACGGAGTCCCCAACGACAAGTTGCAGAAACTGCTGAAGGGGAGGGTGAATTATTTTGAGCCTGGTGGGCCCATGACACTTCAGACAATCAGGGCAGAGATGCAGCATATAGATGGACACATATCGAGGGGCAGACTTAGCAATGGACACTATTGCCCAGGTTGTTCACGAGTGTGAACACTGCACACAGCCTCTCCTGCTCTGAAAGACTGTTACAAGAGATGGAGATCGACATCATGGGCCAGATGGACTCAGCAGCTTTACAGGGATTGGTCCATACACTAAGGAATGATCTCTCTCTCTCTCTCTGTGGATGTGTATATATATATATGTATATACGTATGAGATAAGAGTGATGGTATATTGAAAATGTGGGATCTGAGCATGATGTGAATGGTATGGAATAAGGGGTGGATGCTGTCATGGGTTCAGCAGCAGCAGTCATTTTTTTTCTCCTTCTTAGTAGCTGGTGAAGTGCTGTGTTTCTTGACTTTCAGCCTGGGAACAGTGCTGACAACACTGACGCTTTTAGTTGCTCCTCAGTAATATTTACTCTGATCAAGGACTTTCTGAGTCTCATGCTCTGCCAGGGAGGAGGGGAAGCTGGGAGGAAGCAGAGACAGGACACTGACCCAAACTAGCCAAAGAGGTATTCCATACCACAGTACACCATGTCCAGTATATAAACTGGGGGCAGTTACCTGGAAGGGTTAGATCACTGCTCAGGTTGGGCTGGGTATCGGTCTGCAGGTGGTGAGCAGCTGCATTCTCTTCCCCTGTTATTTCCCTTGCCATTATTATTATTGGTGGTAGCAGCAGTGGTTTGTGTTATACCTTAGCTACTGGACTGTTCTTATCTCAACCCGCGGGAGTTACATTCTTTCCATTCTCCTCCCCATCCATCCAGCAGTGGGGGAGAGGAAAGGGGGGAGTGAGAGACAGGCTGCATGGCAGACTGAGCTTAAACCACGACACTATACATTCTTTTTATAATAGGTTTTCTCTTCAAGGCTTTCTACTGCATTCCAGAATATAATCTAAACATACTTAGGTCTCAATACTAAACTATAGTTAGAATTTAATTCAAATTAAAATCTAAATTTCAGTGTGGAATTCTAAATTTATAGGTTAGATTTATACTAAAATACTTCAGAATTGAAGGGGAGGGGAGGGGGAAGGGGAGGGGGAAGGGGGAAGAGAAAGGAAAAAGGGAAGGGGAAAGGGAAAGGGAAAAAAGGGAAAAGAAGAGGAAAAAAGGGAGAAAAAGGGGGGAAAAGAGAAAAAAGGGGAAGGGAAAAAAGGGGAAGAAAAGGGAAAAAAAGGGAAAAAAGAGAAAAAAGGGGAAAAAAGGGAAAAAAGGGAAAAAAAGGGGAAAAGGGGGAAAAGCGAAAAAAAGGGAAAAGGGGAAAAAAGGGAAAAGGGGGAAGGGAAGGGAAGGGAAAGGAAGGGAAGGGAAGGGAAGGGAAGGGAAGGGAAGGGAAGGGAAGGGAAGGGAAGGGAAGGGAAGGGAAGGGAAGGGAAGGGAAGGGAAGGGAAGGGAAGGGAAGGGAAGGGAAGGGAACGGCAACAACCAAATAACAGCATAAGATGTTTTGCTTCATTAGAAAAATTAATGCTTTGTTATGTAACACTTCTAAGTTTCAGTACAGCCATCTTCGCAAGGATGGGAAATCTTATAGTCGTAAAAGAGGTAACAGGTCTCACAAGCTAATATGAATTTAGATATTAGCGATAAACCAAACTGTATCATAGCTTTAGCCTAATACATGCTAAATCACAGTGAGATTTATTAATTTAAACTACCCTATGATACAAGATGAACAATCCTTCCAAAGAGGCTCGTGGCATCTTTTTTTGATTATATATTCATTTAAATCCTGTAGATACTGGAATGAAGATCTTTCTGCCTAACTGAGTTCTGAAAGATGGGAGAGGTTAGCTGATTTTTTTAAATTAAAAATACACTTTGACTACATTCAATTATAAACAACACTACTTATAAAATTTCAGGAGAAGAAGGACACTCAAGCCAAATCATAAAAAGATAAATCCCAAAAACATCCATCAGGTAAATAAAGCCAACAAAAAGCTGCCTGAATAAAGATGAAAATGATGTTCAAGTTTTACATGGCCAAGCAGTGGAAGAAACTGTGCTTTATACACCACAAGTCACACGAGACTGAAATAAATATATATTTGTTCCAAGAATTATGACAGAAGCAGAACCTGAGCCTGGTCCCTACTTTTCTCTGTCGCAGCTCTGTAAACAAGAACATGCATCAGATTTTTGTATGAAGCGCAAGTTTGGGCTTCCAACAGAAATATTAGCCTAGAAGAGTTGGTGAGAAAGGGTGAAGGAAGCCATTTCCACATTTATCATGTGAAATGTTACAATTCAGATAGAATGATGGGCATTAATAATTGCAACCCCAGTGCCATCGTGAGTACTGTCCAAGAGGCATCGCAGCAATTGGCAAGTTCATGTCCGTATCAAATTAAGCAACACAAGGTTGCTCAGCAAACTGTGACCATGGGTTTGCAATTCCCAGGTAACACTACACATTTCATTACGATTCTCAAAAGGAAATCAGTGACTGCCTTCATTCCCGTTAATCTTTTCTATTGTTTCTTTTTTAATACAGAAAGCAGTGCAATGTAAACTGGTAGTTTATGCCCCTTTTTGTGAAGCTGAATGAGTCACCACCTTATTTCGGCAAGTAAAAGAGTGCAACAAAGTGTATTTATTTTCTGCTGTACCAGCAAATGAAACCTCTGCAATATTACAAGTGGCTTCAACACAGTCATCACACATTGCAAGTTCAAGCCATAACAAATGTTGTTTGTATCTGCAACGAAGCTGTTAGGCAATATGGTAATGTCTGTTTCAGTAAACAGCCGCCATAACAAAGCCATCGAATAGGAAACGACTACCTTTAACTTTTGGAGGGGTTGACTAAATTGCCACTGCTTTCTAAATTCCCCCTCCCTTTCCTAACCCACTATTCTGTAATTTAAAATGTCTAAATGTTATACTGCATTGCCTGAAATTTTTGTCACTATTTTATTGAGTTCCAATCCTATATCATGTTCTATCACTGAAAAAATATAAAATTATAAAGGAATGTGGATGGATACTCATACAGTATCCTGAATGCTTAATAAAGTAGCAAGCAGAAATGCTACATTCCATATATTTTTAGCTACTAGAGACTATAAGGATTACTGTTTCTTTATAATCTGTGTTCTCTGTTAGGTAATACAGCATAAGAAAGAGGCTTGGCAAAGTTCGGACAATGCTATTTCAATCATGCAATCACTATAAAGGGTAGTTAAAAAATAGGTTTTATTTTTTAACATACTACAGCAAGAGAATCTTCACAGCAAAGAACGTTCATACCCATTTCCTTTCAAATCTCGATCATGAAATATTTAATAACCACTGTCCCTGTCCTGAAACTTGTAAACATCAACCCAGTCCCAGTAGGGTTCAAGTCCCTTCTCATTTACAAAGCCATAAATCAGAAATAACTCCTCTGAAACTAATGGAATTTAAAAGACATAAATCAAGAGCAATCAAATCTAATCGGGTTACTTGTACAAGTAAAAGATTTAAGAACTAGGCACCAAGTTAGACATACTGCTACATCTCTACCGAGTTATTTAAACATCAATATAAAACTCTGAAGCACATTAATGGCAATAGAGTTTATAACATTCAAAATGACTAATGCAGTAACCTACAGTACTCATACTGTTTCCAGTGAACATTTATATTGCCAGCAATAAACCTTTTCACGCTGCACTTTGTCTTACAGAACTGAATACAGCCCTTATTGGTTGTAGAAAATGCAATTTTTTCATTTAAATGACTTTCTCATAAGACTTCATTAAAGCCATTTCCCCCTCTATCACCAACACAGAATCATAGAACCATAGAATAGCTAGGGTTGGAAAGGACCTTAAGATCATCTAGTTCCAACCCCCCTCCCATGAGCAGGGACACCTCCCACTAAGCCATGTCACCCAAGGCTCTGTCCAACCTTGCCTTGAACACCGCCAGCGATGGAGCATTCACAACTTCCCTGGGAAACCCATTCCAACGTCTCACCGCCCTCTCAGTAAAAAATTTCCTCCTTATACCCAAGCTAAACATCCCCTATTTAGGTTTTAACCCATTACCCCTTGTCCTATCACTATAGTCCCTAACAAAGAGTCCCTCCCCAGCATCTCTATAGGTACCCTTCAGATACTGGGAGGCTGTTATGAGGTCTCCACGCAGCCTTCTCTTCTCCAGGCTGAACAGCCCAACTTTCTCAGCCTATCTTCATACGGGATGTGCTTCAGTCCCCTGATCCTCCTTGTGGCCCTCCTCTGGACTTGTTCCAACACTACCATGTCCTTTTTATGTTGAGAACACCAGAACTGCGCAAAATGCTCCAAGTGATGTCTCACAGGAGCAGAGTAGAGGGGCAGGATCACCTCCCTCGACCTGCTGGTCATGCTCCTTTTGATGCAGCCCGGGACACAGTTGGCTTTCTGGGCTATGAGCACACACTGAAGCCAGCTCATGATAAGTTTCGCATTGAAAAACATTCCCAAGTCCTTCTCCTTAGGGCTGCTCTGAATCTCTTCCTTGCCCAGCCTGTAGCTGTGCCTGGGATTGCTCCCACCCAGCTGTAGGAACTTGCACTTGACACGGTTAAACCTCATCAGGTTGGCATCAGCCCACCTCACAAGCATGTCAGGGTCCCTCTGGATGGCATTCCTTCCCTCCAACATATCAGCCAAACCACACAGCTTGGCGCCATCAGCAAACTTGCTGAGGGCGCACTCAATCCCACTGTCCATGTCACCGACAAAGATGTTGAACAAGATCGGTCCCAACACCCATCCCTGAGGAACACCACTCGTTACTGGTCTCCAGCTGGACATTGAGCCATTGAGCACTACTCCTTGTATGCGGCCATCCAGCCCATTCTTTATCCACCAAGTGGTCCACCTAACAAATTGATGTCTCTCCAACTTAGAGACAAGGATGTCGTGTAGGACAGTGTCGAACGCTTTGCACTAGTCCAGGTAGATGACATCAACTGCTCTGCCCTTGTCCATCAGTTCTGTAGCTCCATCATAGAAGGCCACCAGATTGGCCAGGCAGGATTTCCCCTTAGTGAAGCCATGCTGGCTGTCACCAACCACCTTGTTGTTTTTCATGTGCCTCAGCATGCCTTCTAGAAGAATCCACTCCAAGATTTTGCCAGGCATAGAGGTGAGACTGATGGGTCTGTAGTTCCCTGCCTCATCCATTTTCTCCTTCTTGAAAATGGGGGGTATACTTCCCTTTTTCCAGTCGTCAGGAACTTCACTGGACTGCCATGATTTTTCAACTATGATGGACAGTGGCTTAGCAACTTCATTTGCCAGCAGGTCCTTCAGAACCCACAGATGGATTTCATCAGGTCCCATGGACTTGTGTACGTTCAGGTTCTTAAGATGGTCTCGCACCAGATCCTCTCCTACAGTGGGCCCAGGGTCTTCATTCTCACTGTCCCTGCGGTTGCCTTCCAAGACTTGGGTGGTGTGGTCAGAGCATTTGCCAGTGAAGACTGAGGCAAGTCATTAAGAACCTCAGCCTTCTCCAAATCCAGGGCAGTCAGTTCTCCCAATGGCTTCCGGAGGGGGGCCACATTGTCCCTAATCTGTCTTTCATTTGCAGTGTACCTATAGAATCCCTTCCTGTTATCTTTCACATCTCTAGCCAGATTTAATTCTAACTGGGCCTTAGCTTTCCTAACCTGGTCCCTATCTTCCCAGACAACATCCCTGTATTCTTCCCAGACCGCCTGTCCCCGTTTATATAATTTGCTGAAGAGTAATAAAGAAGTGACTCATGGAAATATCTAGGACTGAGTAAGCTTATCTATGTGGTGTGTGCAGGCACTAAATCCTACACTCCTCTACAGTGGACCTAAATCATATGCCCTCAACTTTGTACTGTATTAAAGTCCGATGATCCTTCACTCTGTGCAATATGCTAAAGCGAAGCATGTAACTTGTCCAGAGCCAGGCATGATGCTGATACATTCACCTATCTTACTTCATTAATGCTTGAGCTGTACAAAAGTTTGTACTTTTTTTTCTGTAAAAATAAGGTTTGCCAGTATCCATTATTTATATAAGCAGTCTCCATACCCACATGTAATCTCACTGATTTGATAAAACAACTTGAGCAACAGCTATTTCTATGAGTAACAGTTTGTGAGGAGGAACTTCACAGTTTCCTAAATTTAACAGCATGAATACGAAAAAAGTGTGTCTTTGTCAGGATCTAAAGATACTGTAAAGAAAAAGCAAGTAAATAACCAAATACAACCAAAAAAAAAAAACCCAAAATGACTGTATATTGTAGCATTCAAACCTAGTAAGAAAGAAAACATTATCATAACTAATGTAACTGATGTTTTGTGAGGATAAAAGAAATATTATTACAGCACACCAAAGGACAGTTTTTCTAGCATAATTGTATACTATTCCACTTAAAGCAGCTATCTGCGATCACAACAACAGCAAAAAAAAAGGGACAAAGAAAGAAATATGCATATTTCTCCTGATGCACCAACTTCCATAGTGCCAGAAGAGTGATTAAGTTTCAATTCAGCTTTCACTGGCATCAGTGGGATCTTCTGCTGTATTTAATGACAGCTGCAATAAGCACATAATGAAGAAAAAGTCTTTCTTAATCCAGACCTCAATGAGGTCTACACTAAGCATCCTAATGTCTAAGTTCATGTATTAGCTTCTAAATTACTTCAGACTACAGAGAAAAGTCAAGGAGAAGTGATATTAAATTCATGATTAAGTATCTAAATTTACCAAAACCAATGAAACAGCTCCAGGTTGGGCAGAGAAGAGATTCAGAGCAGCCCTGAGGAGAAGGACTTGGGGGTGTTGGTCAGTGAAAAAATGAACGTGAGCCGGCTTCCGTGTGCTCTCGCAGGCCAGAAAGCCAGCCGTCTCCTGGGCTGCATCAAAAGGAGCATGACCAGCAGGTCGAGGGAGGTGATCCTGCCCCTCTACTCGGCTCTCGTGAGACCTGACTTGGGAGTATTGTGTGTGCAGTTCTGGTGTCCTCAACATAAAAAGGACATGGAACTGTTGGAACAAGTCCAGAGGAGGGCCACGAGGATGATCAGGGGACTGGAGCATCTCCAGTATGAAGACAGGCTGAGAAAGTTGGGCCTGTTCAACCGGAAGAAGAGAAGGCTGCGTGGAGACCTCGTAGCAGCCTCCCAGTATCTGAAGGGGGCCTATAGGGATGCTGGGGAGGGACTCTTCATGAGGGACTGTAGTGAGAGGACAAGGGGTAATGGGTTAAAACCTAAATAGGGGATGTTTAGATTGGATATGAGGAAGAAATTCTTTCCTGTGAGGGCGGTGAGGCACTGGAATGGGTTGGCCAGGGAAGCTGTGAATGCTCTGTCCCTGGCGGTATTCAAATCCAGGATGCACAGAGCCTTGGGTGGCATGCTTTAGTGGGAGGTGTCCCTGCTCATGGCAGAGGGGTTGGAACTGGATGATCTTAAGGTCCTTTCCAACCCTAACTAGTCTATGATTCTATGATTCTAAATACAGGTCACAGCTTTCATTGTCTATTTCACGCTTTCAAAGAATATTCCTTGGTAGCCTTCTTGTTCGGAGAACAAAATCTTACAACCTTTAGGCTGAGCAAATGCTTAACTGTGCATCTGAAAGTAGATTTTTCTTGTGGAAGGAGAAATATTTCTACTGAATATTTGTTTAATACATCAGTATTATATATATAATTCCAAAATACTCAATTAGGGAAAAGGCAGTCACTTAAAATGGCAGCAGTGAATTGGATAAACCCACATATTCTTTTTCATAAATGGATTTGGATTTCCATTTTGAAGCATGTTACCATGTCAAATGAGTCCTACGAGATCAGAAACATCAGGAAATACACACAGATTCCAGCCACCACTAGGATTTCTTACTGTGCAGTTAAGTGTGCCAGATTAGTATTTGTAGTTGTCAGGAAAGAAATGGAAATTATTCAAATTACACAAGAATGGTATTTACCTACAAGAAAGCTTCCAATAAAATCGTCTGTGGCGATGGTAGAATCATTTATTGATAAGACCTGCAATGCCAACACAGTCCAGAGCCCCTTTAGGTCACAGAATGGTTAACTCTTTTAGAAAGCAAGGCTCAGCAACCCTGTTTAATTCCAGTTATCAGTTTTTCCAGACAACAGCTTTGAGATATGCCACTTAGCCGCAATCATCATGCAGTAGCCTAAGAATTATCAGGAAGAGTCTGTTCACTGACAATGGATATTTAAACTTCTCTGAGCTGAAGCAAATGTACTGCTTGATCAAATAAGCAAAAAGGAACAATGACAGTAATACAGAGATGGGCATGTGTCAAGACTGTCAAGGAAAACCCAGATATTGTCATGCATGTCCTCTCTGGAAATGACCTTGTACCTTAAACAGGTGTAAATAAAATACTACTAGTGTCGTGCCTTCGATCCAAGGAAGAGAATAATTTGGCTTACAATGGAGCAAAAGGGAATATTTCAACTAGAAAACTAAGAACAGTATCATAGTTAATACTATCATGCTAGTTCATGATGGAGCTCTTGTTCTGTCGCAGTGATGTGACATATCTGGTCTATCAGACTTTTTTGATTTAATTGGGGTACCCACTCCCAACTGGTAAAACTACTGCTCCTTGTGCAGGACAGGGCTTGGTTGTTCAAGAGAAAACAGATCTTATGCTGCAGTCCATTCCTGCAGGGAAGCAGTGTTATTCATATCCACAATGGGTAGGGAAACTTCTCAGCTTAAAGATCTGCCACTCTTGTTCATTCATGTTTGACACAGTAGACAGCAGCATACTCATGAAGCATCAAATTTTTTTTGAAGTTTAGCATGTGACTGATTTGTTTGTCTGGCCATGTCTGGCCATGTCATACCAGAGCTGTCATGTACTATTGATTTAACTCTATGTGTGTTTTCAGATTTCTGGTTCTTCCATTTTAATCTGGTCTGTCAACTTTTTTATGTATTTTGTTTGAGAGGAGCAGTTCCCACAAACACTGTCATTTCTAAATTGGGCTTGCAACTAATTGTTATTTTTAAAAGTATAATTTAGTGTATGCTTGACTATAGGCTTTAAATAAAAAAATCATCACATAATTTGTAGCTTGACTAGTATTGCTGTTAAAAAAGATTCTCATCTTCCCTCATTTCGTAACGTACAAAGACCATTAGACTGCCTCTATCACCAGAACCCATTTGGCACATCGTTTTCTTCGTCCAATTCTGAATGAAAGCACACATTTAGTAGTAGCAAACTCTGCCATCTGTCTCTCCTCCCTCTCCTTTTTAACCACACAGACAAGAGAACTACTGCTAAGGATGAAGCAATTAACCATGGCATACCCCTTGTATTCTCCAATACATGACGGTTTTCTGGGGTTTGCGGCATGTAACCGTTTGCAAGAACGTTATTTCAGCACTTATATTTTTCAAAGATCTTTCTACCTGGTGGTTATTCTCTACCAGTCCCTAAATGCACGTTTTTCTGCCATGACTAAGAGAAAATTCAATTTTCCTTGGGGTATCTGTGCAACCAGACTACATCTGCATGTGCATACTGCTTTGACTAAACCTAGCTTTGATTCTTTTAACGCCATAGTCCTGGTAATTGCAAGTTTAATACTCAGGGCTTCATTAAGTTTATCCCAGATATTAAATTTTGGTAAAAGTATATTCTGTTTCAATATTGTGACCACACAGGTGCTTAAGGGGCATGTCTCATCTATTAGCTATCTATATTCTTATTCAGGGGTAGCTGAATTTCACAGACAAGACACCTACAACCCTGCTTTTTTGAGTCTTTCATGTAAGTTGGCAGAGATCATGGTAGGAAACTCTTTCCTTTGCCGAAAGGAAACCTAGCTTTAGGCTCTTTATCTTAAAATAAGCTCCCTTTTCTCTTAACTAAACTTTTTTCTAGTCTTACAATTTCAACAACTTAGTTTGCAAAATTTCCTTTCATTTCCCATCACAAATAGATCTGGAAAATGGAAAACAGGCATTCTTCCCATTCTTTCTGATCCACTGATCTTGTTACATAACATGTCCTCAGTGCCATCTCTGGGACTCAGGTTTAAATGAAGCAGTATTTATTACCTCTTTGTGTGATTGCTGGCTTTAAATCTACAAACCCACAACTGAAAACAAATAAACAAAAAACCCAAACAAACAAAAAAAAAAAATCCACCTTTTGTCAAATCACACAAACGTTTACGTTATCTAAAAAAACACATTTGTATATCTAACAGTAACTACTGCGCCACACCTCAAACTTAGCACAATTAGGTGTCTTTTGGCAAAGAGTGTGTATTTCTTGCAGGAAGAAAACTTGAGGGAAAGGGTAGCCTATCATTTGCCAAGGGTGGGGAGTAGGCCACTAGCCTGGAGGATATCAGAAAAATTACTGGAAGAATACAATCAGGACATGAAAGCTGTGAGCTGGAAAAGTGTTGATGTGCCATCCCTGAAGACATTCGAGACCAGGCTGAATGTGGTTCTGGGCAACCTGATCTAGTTGAAGATACCTCTGCTCATTGAAGGGGGGTTGAACTAGATGACCTCTGAAGGTCCCCTTCCAACCCAAACAATTATATGATTCCATGATCCTAAGACCCAGCCTAGTATTAACAAAGAAAAAAGAACAGAAAGAGCTAAAGTTTATTCCTATACTAACTCATGCTGCATTTCTCTCGATTGCTGAAGCCACCGATAAGACACCTTTATCTCTTCCATCACCTTTGGGGTATCAGCTCTTTGCTCCTCCTGCTCCCTTGCACCCTCAAGGAAAGTCCCTTGCCTGAATAGGAAACTCCTGGCATCTGATGACAGCAACCTGAAACTAATAAGGCATCACTTTCTAGAACAGCACAGACATAAAAAACCCTCCTCGTTTTGAAGCCACACATTTCAAATTAAAATGAACTCATATGTCCAGTCAGTTACTGGAGCTCCTCCCCTTTTACCTATATAAACAAAGAATTGCAGGGAAAAAGCATATGTTGATAACTCCAAGGGGACAAAAGCCTTTACCACTGGAGCCCAGAGTAGGATTCCCAGCTTCTCAGATGCTTCAGAAGTCATTAACTCTATAAGCTGGGGCTCCTTTCTCTAGTTCTCTGAGAATATTTTAGCACCAAACCAGAAACCTATATCCAGTGAGAAGCTGCATTTAAAAGAACTGAGGAAATTCATGGGAATCAAGATGATGTATCAGTACGCCTTAATTTTCATGGTTATATCAAAAGAGGGCTTCCTTCTTTCACTGTATGGTAGGGAATCTCCACACTATCAACACAGTTGCAATTTTCATGCCAGTTGTACAAAATGCTTCACAGACTTTATGTTTAGCCTTCACTAGCTGCCAACAGTTAAAGAAAATTACCCAACATCAGTGATAGATATTTTATCTCCAAGAGAAAGGTCTGCATAGTGCCCGACAAGACAGAAGGCTAAAATATGTCAGCCAGGAGCTGCTGGGGGATGTGTTATACCCCAAACTGCTCCATCCAACATGCAACTTCGAACAACTCCTTGGCTGTTCTGCATTAGACTGCTTTATCAGAGGCCCAGAGGACTTGCTAGCCCAGACCACTTTCTTAAAAGACCCATGCAAAAAGAACAGGGGTGCTTTTTTTTTTTCTTGTAGACAAGATTTTGCTTGCTACAGAAACTACTAATTGTACTTTAAGAGTAGACCAGAAATGGCTGCAATATATGGGGGGGTTGGGAGAGGAGGAAAGAAAGAAAAGTCAATTCTATGCATTTAAGTCCTCCTATTACATGTTTGTACTATTTAAAGCCCAATAAAAGGAAGACCTTGGGCCAATTGTATTGTAGCTTATACTACGTTTTGCTGTGTTCGCTCCGTTGTCCTTACTACAGATGTGGTTACACCACAGAAATTACAATACCAGTAACCAAGTACTCAAGCCTAAAGTTATGTGACAGGCCTTTAATATGCCTTAAATGAAGGCCTGTTAATTTGAGCGTCATCTCAAATCGGAAGCTCCAAATTGATGGCACTAACTACAGCAAGCAAAATCACTGACTTTCCAATGGGCACCATGCCCACTTGTGTCAGTCAACAAGGGGATCTACTACCTCTGGGGTTTTTTACCCACTGCCTCTGTTTTTGCAATATATAACCTTCATTCAATCCTGTGGGGAAAAAAGGTTTGCCTGCAGAAAGTAACAGTTGATACAATCATAGGTTTAAATTGTTGTCCCATGCTCTTCCAAACCATAGATGAAGAAAAGAGGATTCTTTCTCTGTTGTGTTGTGTCCCCTAAAAATTAATGGAAAATTCCTCTTTTCAATAAGAAGAGAAGCTAAAGCTTCAGATTTCTATAACAAGAAACGGAGACCACAGAAGTTTGAGAGCAACAGCTTACCAGAAGCTGTGAGTTGCAGTTCTCTACTGTTCACCAGCAGGTGTTCTCAAGGTCTCCTTTAACATATCTTCCTGCTGGACTCGTACAATCATTCAGATAGGCTTTGCAGCTCTCCTGACAGCACTATGCAATGAAAATGGACTTAAAAGGAATTTCAAGATTCAGCTGTGCATTCTCCAAATCTCACAAGCACCAAAAAAAGAGGAAAAACTAAACTTCCCCTGTTACCACGAACGCATCAAATAACAAAAACTGGGAAAAATGATGTTGTCCAGTGTTTATGATTCACTGCCCTTCTGGGTCTACAGTCTTGTTACCACTGATCAACTTCCCTTTCAAAGACATTTTTCTACAAACACAATCTGAATATTGCCTACTCCTAACTATCTTACTCCTAACCTCCCCTAAACTCTCTCTTCCATGGCACCTTGCTTCTTCCACCCATGCAAAATTAACAGAGAGGATGGTAAGAAGATCTTCAGAAACCCTGTTTTCCACTGTTCCCTTCAGCTCTAATCATACAAGTAGCTGTTGTCAGAATACCCTGGTTTGCAACTTTGCAACTCCACTTACCTGAGTTTCATTTTTACACATAGTTTTACTACCTCTTAACTTTGAATATTTTAATTCCATCATTTTTCTTAGTCAAAGGTACTGAGTTGATTCTTTGGGCCAGCTAGTGGGATTTGTATTTAGTTTTTTGCACTTTCTCCTTAAAGGTGACCTTACAAATTTAATTTAAAAAAGAAAAAAAAAAAAAAAGAAAAAGAAATATGCTTAATGCATTACATTAGGGTTTTTTTTTAATCTACTTCAGGTGATATGGGGACGTGTATTTTTATGAAATTTGTAATTACCTTCTTCAAGCAGAAGTAAACATCTTAGCTCTTACTGACACTTTCAGCTTTGATTGTAACATTTTAGCTTACCTAGAAGGCATATTATCTGTAAAACCAAAGTTTAATTGCCTGGCCATAGCTGCTACAAAATACATACATTAAGCATGTGAAGCCTCATCTCTAACAGAAAATTCTGCTTACTAGTTATCTCTTTCAGTGTTTTTATAGTATGGTCAACTAAAAGGATGTCTTTCAAAATCTTCTGCCAAAAAGAGATTTCTTTAATTGCCTCTCAGTAATAAACAGTAGATTGTTGCCCCATATTCTTATTCTTTTGCACTTCCTGTTCTGCCTCAAGTATCTTCCAGCTTTTCCAGGTCTATGCAAAAAAGCCCATTACAGGCAAATCCAATTCACCAGTCCAGAGCCTTCCTGACTTACTTTCTGTAAAAGTTAACTCCTTATTCCCTTCATCCATCTTCATCAATTGATATGTTCAAGGCCGGGTTCGACAGGGTGGCCTGGTTTAGTGGGAGGTGTCCCTGCCCATGGCAGGGGGCTTGGAACTAGATGATCTTAAGGTCCTTTCCAACCCTAACTAGTCTACGATTCTATGATATAGTCTACAAAGAATGAGCAGTAAGCTTTACATAAACAATGCACATTTGTTTGTGTTTTCAAGAAACAGAGTCATAGAATTATTTTACACAAGCTTTGAACTATACATTTACATGTTAAACTAAGTATGGTCAGACCACAGCCATTTGGATTATTTTATGAACTCTGAATTCCATCTAGCGCCCACATCAGTCTGATAAAAGATGAATAAGCACTAGCTGGGAATAAAAGGACAGACATTGGACCACCAACACACTAGCAAACATGCTATCACCCAAATACTACTTGGAGATGATTTTGCACGAAATGATCAGAAACTTAACACTGGCCATTGTAAAAAGATACCCATGAAAGAAAGCTCTGCATAAGACCTTGTGCAAATGCACAACACTTTTTAGGGCATGTAACTGTAACAGTAGAGTTCTGAGCTCTATGTTTGCAAGGTACAATGACATCTAGTACCAAGTTAGTCTAATCCAAAACACAGAGTAAGTTCTGAGGAACTTCTTCACAAATACCCACTGCCTGCTTCTTGTTCTTAAAGGCTGGTTACAGCCAGAAGATAAGGAATCACCCACCAGTCTAGTTTATATCACTACTGAAGTTTTCTTTCTCATACACCCATCATTTAACATTCTTATATTCATCTTCTACTTTAATCTTCCATATATGCATAACTAAGTAACAGTATTGGCTCCCTTCACATATACTCTCTTTTTATCTGTATACTCAGTAACGCATTTTCCATTTTTTCATTATTTATAGTCTCTATTTTGTCTCATTCCCATCTATACACCTGATCAGCAATGTATTTCTTATTAATATCTTATAGGTGTATACATGGAACTTCCAGTGACAAGGAAGAAGCAATAGTGCCTTGCTCCATTCTTTCTGTAATTCGACATGAGGTTTGGATGTGAAAGGTGTAAAAAACAGGCTTCCCCAGCTGGCCTGACCAAAAGGGATAAAGCAGATCCTCCAACTGGCTGTTGTTTATTTTGGCACTATAAAGGCCTGGAGAGCAATACAGAGAAACACCTTGGGAAAAAGATGTTTGTAAAACAAGAAAAGAAAGACTTTATATCTAGATTTCTAAATGGCAGGTCCAAGGTGGGGATTTAACTTCAACATGAAAGCTTCCTCCTGAATTTTTGCGCCTCCAACTGGGAATAACACTGCTCACCTGCCCAAGCGCTCTCACAGAGAAGTTGGTACTCAGTTCTTCTAAGTAACTGCATCTTTACATACCATGTTTTGTACTACTTCAGTGCAATTTTTCAGCTTTTCTCATGCAAATTATTTATCTTAATAAACTGCACAGCTGCTTTACTCAGGCTCACGATGATTGGGAACAGTAGAGATACGTACTTCAAACTTTTAAGTCAATGAGGCAGTACACGGGGAACTCATTTTACAACACAAATAATAATCAGGTCTCACTTTGATCTAGCTGATGTAAAAGGCCCTGTTGTGTAAATGCAACTGCGTTTTTGTGAATCTCATATATGATGAAGCCTGGTGTACCGGTAAATGCCCATTTCTAAACCTTCAATTCATGCAGCATAAACTACTGTCTAGAAAGGCTGTGCTTGGATGTTCACAGCCAAATATGCAAAGGAATTGTTTATTTTGTACACATTCATCTCAATAAATCCTATATATGCAAGTCATATTTTGAGGATAACTGCCAGGAAATCTTAGGATACTTGGCAGAAACTCTTCAGAAAAAGTGATTTTAGGACATTTCAAGCGGCAACTGTGCCTAGCTGTAGCAGGGAGGGGATTTTTCAGTCTGATGGGATCCAGGAAAAACCAGGTGTTTCCTCATTTGCAGTTCCCGGACCTGGCTGGATCCAAGAATTTTCTCACGGGGTAATTTCTGGATCTAGCCAGTCCAGGTGTTTTCAAGCGAAACATCTGCGGGCTCCGCAGAGCCCAGGTGCTGCCCAACGGGCCGGAAGCCGCGGGACCGGGAAGCTGAGTCTGGAGCGCTGGTATCCCGAAGATAACTTCTCCCCCCGCGTATCCAGCACACCCGGCGGAAAGCGAGCGGTCTACGGCACGCCTGCTTGGGCCGCGGCGGCGGGCGGTACTGCTCTCTCCCCGGGACAACCCCGCGTTCCCGACCGCCGCACAGAGGCGCCGGGGCCACCCTGAGACAGTGGGGCCGCCCCTGTCACCAATTCCCCCTGCGCGTCCCGCCAGAAGGGGGGTCGGGCCGCCCCCCGCTGCGGGCCGAGGGCCGCAGCTGCCACGTCCTGGCCGCCGGGGAGGCGGTGGCTCGCCGGTGACTCGCTGCAAGGCGAGTTCCTCCTGTATCGGCGTTCTTATCTTTGCAAAGGGGGCAGGACAGTGCCCAACCGGAGAGCAAAGTTCAGCCGTGGCGGAGGCAGCATCGCGGCGGGGAAAGACCCAGAGGGGCCCCACCGCGCCCTCACCCTGGCCCGCGGGAGGCTCCGCGGCGCGCGCCCCGCTCAGCACCTGGCCGCGCTGGGGGCGCCGCGGCCGCGACTTCTCCGGCGCGCCCCCTGTGTACCTGCCCCCGCGCATCACCTCCGCCGCGGGAGGCTGGGACAGCGGCGGGGCCCGCGGAGGGGCCGGGGTGGCGCGGCGGCCGCGGAACTGCCCGTCCCTTGCCCCTGCCCCAGCGGCAGCGGACCCTGCCCTTCGGCCGCGCCGCTGGCACCCGCTCGGAAGTAGTTGTAAGGAGGGTTACCTGTCCTATATTGACGTATCCGTATTTGCTAGCTATCCTGTTGGCCTCCGGGAGCCCCCCAGCTATCCGCACAGCCCAGTGGTTGGTGTACAGACGCGTCCTGCAGGCGGGCAGCAGGAACCCCAGCACCAGGGTGATCCGGCAGAGAAGGTCCCCGCCGCCTCCGCCTCCCCAGCAGCAGCGGCGCTTCCAGCCCATCTTCTCCTCCTCCGCACGCAACCCCCACAAAACTTCTCCTTCCTTCTTCCGACGCTCTTCTGCTCACCTCCGGGCGGCACCGGCGGCGCGTCCTCCGAAGTTACCCCGAGGAGGAAACTAAGAAGAGCTTGGAGTAGTGCATTGAACCGCCCGGGGGTTAAATGATGAGGGTTTGGGAATAATGGTTATAATCGGTGACTGCTGCTGTCCCCTCCTCCCGCCGCTGTACGGGGATTAAGTAACTTGCTTGGAAAGCTTCTCTCACAGTTTCTGAGCGCCAGCTTCTCCCTCTGTCCCCGGCTACATGGGAAGTCGTCTTTCCGCGGGGAGGAGGGCTCCTTCTCCCTCGCTCTGTGCTCCCCTCCTCTGTGACTTCCTTCCCCTGCTAGCGGTCTTCTGCCTCCTCTCCCGCGCCTGGCTTTCCCTCGCCTTCCCTCTCGCCCGCGGTCCGGGAGCAACGCGGCTGCGGCAGCAGGCAGTGTGTAAGTGTTGGCAGCTGAGCGGCTCAGTTCGCTCCGGCTCGGCCACCTCCTTTTCCCCTCCCTTCTCCTCCTCCTTCTCCGCCTCCTCCGCCCTCCCTCGCCCCCGCCCGGCAGCGCCTAGGGCCAGGGGAAATGGCAGCCGTGCTGGCTGGCTCTGCGCTCTGCTGCCTCCCGCGCTCCTGGGCCTGCGGCTACCGCCAGCCCCGGGCGCCGCCGCCCCGAGAGCTGCTTCTCGCCCTGCCACGCTGGGAGCCCGCCGGCGGGGTCGCGGGGGCTACGTCAAGGTGCGAGGCCTGCGGTAAGGCCTCGTGCCCGGAACTGTCTGCGGCCCCCGGCCTTGCTCCCGCGGGGTGCCAGGGCCGGGAAGAGGCCTTCTGGGGGCGCCAGTTGCTCCTGTTGGCCCCGGGGGAGTGGGCCGGGGTGGCCAGTGGGACGCCAACGGCCGCAAAGCTGCATTACGGGCGCTCACCGGCTCACATGGTGACCCCAGGGATTCGGAAGGCCATTACATTATAAACGTTGCTCGGCTTCACTTAACGTTCAACTGGCTCCCAAAGTCCGTGGTCGCCACGTTCAGAATGAGAAGCGGGTCGTAGCCACATCAGCAGAGGAGTGGTGTTCCAGGCAAGGAGCGCTGCCTCCTCATTTCTGTCCTGGTGCGGGATGGCCATGCGCCCTGCCACCTTGGAGGGAATCGCTTTCAGCAGCAGGGCACTTACAGTGAGGCCCTAAAAACATGCGGGTGAAACAGAAGTGCCCGCATATGAGAGAACTCGTCTCTGCCCAAACTGTAGCTTGCCAGACTAAACCATGGAGCCCCCACAGTGGCTTTGGACAACCTATAGGTCTACTCCCTCTTACTTGAAAGCTAGTGTCTGTAAAATTCAGTCCAGCAGACCCGCTGTGAGGATCCATTACACGTTGAGAGGAAATTTGGACACAAGAAGCACTGTTGTAATGTAGTAATGTAAATACTGTGGTTTATTTTCTCTGAGGAACCTAAGGTGTCCTACAAAGCCTGGCAGCTGTAATTCTCTTTTTCACGAGGATGTGGAGTATGGGAAGTTAAATGCTTTCTTTACTGTGTCATACAATAACATGGAGCTCCTTTTTGCGTCCCCAAAGACTTGTGCTCCTACCTTAAAACCACTGTTCTCCTAATAAAAAGTAGTAAAATGCAGCCAGCCAAAAACACATGTTCCACTTGAAACCATTCTCTGCCTTAAGTTCATTAATTTCCCCCTTAAACATCAGTATTAATGACTAACATCTTCCCGCATCCTCTAATTGTTTTTAAAGGGGGAAAAAGGGGAGAAATTATTCTCTCTGTCTCCAAAAATTTCTTTGCCAATGATTAGCTTTTCCCTGTTAGTGTTGTTTTTCATTTTGTTTTGTTTTCCTGTAGTTTGCATGGTCATTTGCTCAGTGTAGGACAACATAATGTACAACTCCTATTCATATATTCAAGACCTCAGGGGGGCTCACCTTCCCTGGGACTTCACAGGTGGTAGCTCACTGCTTAGCAGATCATTCTTCTGAAACCACAACACTCTCATCAGATTCAGCAGGAGCGTTGTTATGCGCAAACAGTTACATCTGGCAGCTAATATTCATAAATACACATTCATCGAATATGATATTAGATCTCCTCTAGCAATTAGCCCTTCTAATTTGTTCAATGATAATTGCAAAATATAATTTCTGTATCTGAACTTTGAGCAGCTTCAGGTTTGTTGGTTTGTTTTTTTTTCTGATGACGGTAAATTAAAAATCTACTTTCTGATCTTTTTTTCAGTTAATTTTATTGTTGTTTTGACTGTTTTATTTCCTGCTATAGATGGTGGGGGTTTTTTTCCTGGCACAGAAGGTACAGACTGTAAGCAAAAAATAAAGCCGTACTGTCATGTACCTACTTCCAACTTAGCTTATGCGACATAGTGTTTTATACTCTGGTACCAAAGCCTCTAGGAGCCAGTAGACTTGATAAATACATCATTGTCCCCATGTATCTTTTCTTAATGCTGCATTAAATCACATAGCCTAACAAAAATGTTGTTAAAAGTTATGTTATGCCTTTAAACAGCCTCTGAAAAAGGAGGGATGTAGTATCCACAGGCATTTTTTCTGTGATTATAGAGTCCCCTTTGCTGAGGCCACTGAGGCAGATGGCAGTCATAGCTATTGTAGGAGCACACTGGTCATAATGTGGAGTGTTTGAGCTTGTTTCAGCATGAACCCTGAACTACAGTTTTGCTGAGTGCTTCATCACAGCCACATCCTTAGGGGAGGATGCAGTCCCACCCCCTCCCCATGAAAAAAAAAAAAAAAAACACCCCAAAAAACCCAAAACCCAAACGAAGTCAAGAACTCCCGAATTCCTCACCTGTCGCACATTCTAATTTAAGCTGTTTCTTTCTGACTCAGCTGGGAAGTATGCTGGCCACAGGTGACCACTGAGGAAAATGTCAGCAGTCGTACAGTTTTATTCAGCATACCAGCTGTATGTGGACTGCATGTAGCTAGTAGTTGAGCTTGCTTCTGTACTCTGTTGGTGGCCAGATAGCTTGTCTGTACGGACCACACTCAGTGGTAAATTTTGTCTCTCCTGAGTAAGGGCACTAAATTGATCCATTTCATCACTGCTGTTACAGCCGTATACCTTTTATCTGTTTCCTTTGCTATGGAAAAAAAAAATAATAAATCTGGATGACAGTTCAGAATGCAAGTTTCCACATGTTTTTGTCTTGTCCTTTACTTATTGATAGCTAATCCCTGAATCCATTTTCTCTTGTTACTTCCAAATGACTGTGATCCAGGATCTGACCTCAGTCTCTGTGCTTGCTCTCCTCCTATTTGATCTAATTGCCTCTGTTCTCACTATTTTGCCTACCTAGTCCTGAAATTATTCTTCCCTTCCTAGTCCTTTCCCAGCCTGAAAATACCTCTGGCTCACTAGCTCTGGCAGCCTCTCTACTCTGCTGTGCTTCATTTCAGCTTCCCAGCTCTTGTCTCTGTGAGTTTCACAGATCAGTGCTCCAGAGATGTGTTAAGCACCCCAAGCCCATAATTAAGAAGGAAACCACAGAAGGCACCATATATTCAAAGTCCTCCAGGAAAAAGTTCTTTAAGCAGACATGTTGGCCCCTAAAGACCTTCTGGAACAGAGAAAGTTTTCAGGAGGAACTAGGCATACATGTTCATCAGCTTTTGGAATGGGAGAGTCTGGACCATGGTAGATGAAAGAATACTTTTCAGGGAAGAGAAATCTTCAAAGAATGGAAGTCATGTCAGGGAGGTTGTGTCATTTAGAGGTTGCCTTAGAAAGATGGATAGTTTTGGAATCTAAAGGAGTATTCAGATTTCCTTAGTGTCAACCATAATTGTCTTTTATAAGCAGTGCAGCTACCTCACTTGACACCAGCCACCATACAATCCAGCCTGCTGGTGCACAGTTCTTTGATCTGCACTTTTCCATGCTTTTGGCTTGCCTCTGATTTTATTTACTTATAACTTCAGCTGGCTTTGAAAAGAATGAAGTTGGGTTTGGGGGTTTGTTTGGTGGTTTGTTGTTGTTTGTTTTTTCTTGGCTTGGTTTTTTTTTTTCTGGAGGGGGGATTGGGGTTGGTGGTTTTGGTTTTTTTTTTTTGTTTGTTTGTTTTTTAATAAAACATGATTTTAGACATATTAGGACCTTTTCATCAACAGATACCCCCTCCTTATACTTTGAAACAAGATGTGATCCCTGTTTTGAGTACATTGGTTATCTCACAAAAGGCCAAATTCTGAGTAACAGATTTCACCTGTACATTAGATGCTTATTTGCATTCAGCAGCCAATACCTTGAGATTGCTCACCCTCACTGGGCATGCCTCTTGCTGTTCCTAGTATGTAGACCATAGGGTCTCTATCCTTTAGCGCTGTGTGCAGTCCACAGCAAAATGCGTGAGTTCTCTGCAGCAATTGCTGTTCCCACTTCTTGTTGGTCGCTGTGGGATTGAGTGCAGTAATTGATAGCAGTCTTCCGTGAGCCTTCTGGCAATGCGGAGGACAAAAGCCTTCTGCCCTGAATGTAAGACAAGAAACAGGGCTGGTAGAAGTACTCAACTGGGATAAAGAGTCTGGGCAGGAGAAAGGAACAAAAAGAAATTGGGACGGGGATTTGGCAGAGCAGTCCTCTGCCCAGAGTGTGCTCCAGTCCAAGCCTTGGATTTTCCCTGAGCAATTTAATGGCAGAAGTTCAGTGATTCTCAAAAGGAAATAAAGGGCAAGATACTTTATTTCCTGTCTGTTGCTAGTGAAGAAATAGAATTTGAGTCTGGACCTTGGAATAAGCGTTGAGTCTGGGCTTTTCCTGATCACGGATATTTGAACTGATACTGCCTCATTCTGTTACCATATGGATTTAATTTGTTTTTATAGTTAAGGCTGCACTGCATATTTTCCCATTCTATTCACCCTGTGCTTTCTCTTACCTTTCCTTCTTTGATTGTTTATTGTCTTTTGAAGGATTGGTTCCCGTCTCATTACAGTTCTGACCATACTGGCAGGCATGATTTGAAAAGATGCTAGTGTTAGTTGCAAAACTATCTGAAGAAACTTGTACTGACACCTGTGCCAGCATGCTTGTTTGTCATCTTCACATTTGTGCATCTTTTTGATTGTGCTGAAATGTAAACTGTGTCATTAAAGTAATGGTAACTTGAATCTTTAAATTTTCCTTTTTTTCCTGTTTGGTTTTTATTTCAGAAGTACAGTTGACAGTACAAATAGCTGTACTAACTTTACTGGCAACCTGTAGAGCATAGCTAGAATGAATTGCTCAGGCACGGAGAGAAAAGGAGGGTGGTAACAGCAGGAATCTTTTATAGCTGGCTTCAGTGCCTAACCCAGCATCCTGTGACCCTAAATCAATCCTGAGTTCTGTACAGAATAACTACTGCACATATTCCCTCTCCAACTTCTCATTGTAAAGTTTCAATTATAGATTCTCCAATACACACAGAAAGTGGGCATCAAAAGATTTCTAGTGTTTGGTGATGAATTTTATCAGTGGAAATTATTGTGGGCTTCTTCAGCATGATGGTGGGAAAATCTTTTGTCTGATAAGACTCATGTAAGTGAAGTCATACACATGGAAGAAACTGATTTTTTTCACCCAAGTTCATTTGAGTTAACATTCCAATTAACTTGTTTCTCAGTCATCTGCTCAGTCAGAATTGTTATAGCTACCCTTTTCAGTAAAACTGATTCAGCTATACTGGCATAGCTGTAGGATTACCCTTCCTCATATAGCATCATAGAAACCAAAGGCAAAATGCAGTGTTTATTTCACTATTCTTTTCTTAGGCAATAAGTTGTTGTTAACAAATGGCTGAGATATTCTTGCTAAAATGAGTGGTCCAGTGGCAAGTGAGAATCTGACTTGATTTTCAAACTATGAACATAATCAAAAAATAGTAGCTAAATGTATTGAATAAGCAAATGTAATTCTGCACCTTCTATCAAGGCTCACCCTCACTTCATGAGCTCTAGTTGTGTTAGTTCTGTTTGTGCTCAAAATCCTCTCAGGGACCCTGCAGACCTTTCACTAAGAGGGCTGGTATTCAGCTGCTTCACAGCCACGTGCCATACTTCTTCAGGCATGGGATTGTCTTCTCCGTTCTTGTTCCCATATCTTTGTTTGCATGCTTCCATGAGACATACCTTCTCATGATATTCATGTACATACCTAAGAAACTAACTTCATGAGGATAGGTGGATTATGCTGAATCATCTTTGCCCTCATCGTGTTGTGTAACAAAGTAGAAGTCATCTGCAATCTGTAAGAGAACTTGAGCACCTTTTCCACTGAATAATGTGTAGAAATAATATTTTTAGAGCATCTATTTAACTTGGGTCTCTCCCCTGCTCCCAGTCCAACTCCTGTGAATTATGCCTGCCATTTCTTTGGATGGAACGTGTTTAGTACAATTTGTTGGGCCTTGGAATGAAAAGGAGCTGCTTTACTACAGTCTGCATTTAACAGATTATATGACCTTGAAATGGTGAGTTTATTAACAGGGAAGGAGGCTGAAAGAACAATAACCTATTATTTAGGAAGGATAGCAAGTTTTTGAACACTCTTTGTTCCAGACAAGGAAGAAGTTGGGAAGGGGTATTTTAGAACATACAACCTCTGTTTGTTTGTGATTGAATAAAAATAATTCTCTTTAGGGAGTTCAAGGTCACAGCTGTGGAAGATCCTTTTCTCCTAAGATACCATTCACAAAGTTTCTGGCTCCTGAAAGTGAAGAAGTCATGAGGGTTTACCAAACAGAAGGGTAGTGTGACCACTGGTGGAGCTGCATATGTTCTATTGCAGTTAAACCAAGGCCAAGAGTGCAAAAATGGAAGTTCCCATTCATTGCTTGTTAGTTCTAAACAAAAATGGAAAAAGATTCAGCTATGTCTGTCAGATTTTAAGTCTGAAAGGAGAGAGATGGAGGGAAGAAGCAGAGGCATCTAGTAAGAATGTCCCAGTTACAAAGAAAGCTACTGTGAGTGCAAAGTGGTTTTCTTTCCAAGGGTGTGACTCTGATCTCTTACCTCAGAAACTCATTTTGCTGTGTCAGTTCGTTGAGGAGACAATTCTAGTGTTTCTGTTACAATGAGCAGGGAAAACGCACATTTCTGCATATGCCTCTGTGCTCTGCCTGCTGAAGAGCAGAGGTGTACTGGCAGCTTCTGTCACAGCCTCTTTGGTGTTCTTTGATTTGGTGCAAAGGACAAAGTAATCCGTTGATGAGAGCTCTTTCCTTTTCCAGATTCTCTCTTTCCTATTTAAAAAAAAAAAAAAAAAAAAGAAAGTTTTTTTTTCTTTCTCTTTTTTTTTTTTTTTTCCCCATCTCTGCAGTCTATCTGCCTTTCCTTCTCTGCTCATCTTTCTGCTGCTGGGAAGATTTTTCTCTTCCCTCTTTGTTCATCTCATCATTTCTCCCCTTCATTCCCACTGAGACGTATTCTGTATGTCCTAATTATGGGATGTTATTCCCTGTGCTTACCTTTGTTTAGCATGAAAAACAAGGGACATCATAGCTGAAAGTTTTCATGAACGATAATAACAATGATGTGTGTCTAGTACAGCATGGCTGGGAGATACTCACTAAGGTGTCATATCTTCATGGTAGATAATAGCCTACTGTTCCATAAGCGGTAGTCTGTGTTCAAAGTGCTGAGTCCAACAGTGATGATTAATGGTGACTCTGAATCAGAAGTTACAACATTGGTGAGCCTTCAGTGATATGTTATCCAGGACTTGAGGAAGTAACCTGTGAGGTAAATAGGGGTTATCAGGGTGTGTTTAGCTGCTCACTAATTCAGACAATGGATTTCTCCCAGAAAGTTCTGGGAATGCTATATTTTACATGAGTCTCCTGTGTGTCCACTTGTGCTCACCTTTGCATTTGTTGGCATATATGTAGTTTATGGAGAATTATAATAACTAACAAGTGAATTTAATGCATCTATGGCCACAAAGCATCATCTGAGTCTTAAGTTTATCTGAGTTCTTTGTTGTTTATCTACATATCATTTTGAGATGGACTTTTAATTCTGTTATGTTGTGCTATATAACTATAGTAAGAGAGAAGGGCACAGGAGAGAGAAAAGGTAGGAAAGGAATTGCTAAAGTAAACTAAACTAAACTAATTAATTACCAACATGTGGCTAAAAAAGTTAAGCTCCTAGTCAGAGTTAAGTCTTAAATGGACTTTTTTTTTTTTTAATAATTGATAAGCATTATCAATTGCATTTTGTTGCTTTACTATGATGGCAATACATGATTTATGATCTTTTTAAATATTAATTTCCTTGCTGTTAAATGTTGCATCTTTGTAAATGATGTGATACTGATAATAAAGTACATTTTCTAGGAGCCTTAACTGTTTTTTAAAATGAAAGTTATTTTGGTTTGGATTCATATTGTGAGTGATGCAAAAGGCAGGTTTTGCCACCTCTCTGGTGTTTGGAAATTAAACTCCCATAGTTCATGTGGAAATCAGATTGCTCTCAGGAAAGTTTCACTCATTTTGGAAGAAATATAAAACACTGGTTCTAAATCATATCAAATTCTTTTGCACCCATAAGCACTCCACTCTTCCTTCAGGTCTGTGTCAGCCTTACTTCATCTTTGTCTCCTCTCTGTTGATTCCTCAGTTGGATAATTCAGACACAAATATTTGTATTTTTAAATTTTGATTTAGCAACTGAGCAATTACAGAGCAAACAAGCCAAGTGAGAACATTTGCTGAGGTACCTGTTAAAAGTCCAACACTTCTCTATGGCCCTTCACATTTAAACCAATTTCTTCATGCTGTAAAATGCAGATAATACCAGGTTATAAGATGCTGTTTAACATACAGAATGCATATTTGTGGTATTTAGCAGTTAAAAAAAAACAAAAACAAAACCACAACAAACCACTGCCAAAATGATCATTAAAAATAAAACATCTATACAGAGGTACTCTGAAAGTGATATTCTTTGCATGTTGGAAAGCTTTCTTTTTGTATTCTGAATTATCTCCTCAATGAGAGGTATGTGCTTTATCATTGTAACTATCTGCTGAAATGCAAGCAAGGATTCAGTTTTGTCAGTTCTGTGGGTCATCATAGCTCATAATTTGAATACTCACAGTTAAAGAAGTATCTATAGTATATACATTATCACCACCACCGATACACCAGATGATTAAATTCCCTGAACCTTTCATGAGTCTCACAAATGCAACAAAATTATGCTCACAGGTAAACACACAATGTCAATGTGACATTTAGAACTTACAAAGCTCTAACCAGCAAATACATGTTATAGCAATCCCTTTTTTCTTTATTCCCCCTTTTTTTTTTTTCCCATGGACAAAGCCTGTGTGGCCTTGAGAATCAGCAGTTTAAAATGTTCAATCCATGCTAGTTCTCCCTGAGAGATGAAGACTGTGCTTTTTGAGAACATTCTCACTGGAAGAGTCACACTTGTGCCATCAGAGAGAGAAGCAGTGCCCTCTGATTTATATCATCAATAAGAACTTGCCAACACAGGTGGATTTCAGTATATCCTGTGTCATTTAGTTTGCTTTTTACTTCATCTATCCATTTGTGAAGTAAACAAAACCAGAGAAAATGTAATCGCTCCCAGGACTACAGTAATGAATATGACAATTTTTGGTGACATTCCATGAAAAGAGGAACTAATTCCTCATTCTCGTTGCTTCCAATGTGGCGGAGGAATCCAGCAACATTTCAATAGATTCCCATGGATAGTGTCCTGTTCTCACTTAGTCTATTGTCTTCTGAGTTGTTTGGTCAGCTCTAGTTCTGGTCAGTTTTCTGATCAGCTCCACAAATGTGTATCATTCTCTGTCATCATCAGAAGAAATACTCCAGCTTTACATTACCGAAAGAGTGAACAGGGTCCAGCTTACTGAATCAAGGTGATAAGTTTCCAGGATATTTGAGGGAGAACACTGATTTCGGTTAACTGTACAATGCCAGCTGAATATGGAGTGGGTTCAAACGTGAGTTTAATCCTGATTTGGATCCTCTAGATTAACAAATAAATTTTGTTAACTTGGGTGTGAGATGGTCTCAAGATGACAACAATGATGCAACCATTTCTGAAATAATATTGTTACTGTTGCTTCAACTACAGGAACTGATGCTTGAGCACTGCTGCATGCATTGGGGCAAGAATTCCTCCTCCAACAGAGCATGCTTTGTTTAGCACCAGTAATACCACAGGTGAAGACCAAATGGAAAACCTTTCAACATAAACAGAGAAAACAATATAATACAACTGGTAAGCTTTTAATCTTTAGCATCACAGGGAGATGCTGTCAGAATGAGACGTTAACACATGGAAGCCAGCTGTAGTAACTAAATGTCTCATGGAAACTTGTTCTTAGATAATGAAATCCATTCACAAGGAGTATCACAGAAAGTTGGAGTGACCTGATAAAATGCAGAAGAGATTACCAGGTTTATTCTTGGAAAGGCAAGAAAGTGAAGCTGAAAGCCTGACAGATTCTAAAAATGATGAAAATGTGACTGTTGATTCAAAAGTTTTATCTCCAGATGTTCAAGATTTTTTAAACAGAGCATGTTGCATAATATATTGGAAAGCCACCTGTAAGTGTACATAAAACAAACCAAGACAAAATCAGAAAACCAGTTACATTCAGAAATACAGCTGGACATTCTGTGAAAAACCGCTAAAATTATCTGAGCAGAATTCTGGCTTTACCGTAAACTCATTAGGAAAACCAGGCTGCTATGCTGCCACTGGAGCAGCCAGGGAAACTAATTTAGGGAAATGGTGACTTACAGAACAAACTAAACTATACTGGGTTTACACTAGGTGCAGCATATAGTAGTATCTCAGTGCAATAGTGCAGCTAAATACAAGACATAGTTGATGTGTGCTATAACATTGCTCCTCACCCCTTTCCTTCTGTATGCATTCGGAGGAGACCATGGAAATGGCAAGCGCAATCTGATGTCATCTCGTTACTGTGTATTAAAGGAGCAGTCTCTCATTCCTATGTGTGTGAAACTGGATATTGCAAACATGACTAAGGTTTTCCTGCTTTTGCAGGCTCTCTAGTTGTTGTAACATGTTGGAAGCTCCAGGTAACATTATTCATTTTGCTTGTCTGCATAGACAGAAGCTATAAATAGATAAAGAGCTTCTTGTGCTTTAGATGTGACAAGTTAAGAATTTACACTACACTTTCCAAAGTTTTACAGTAAACTGATGTCCCTAATTGGCTGTCAAAGTAGCATAAATGTTTAAATTATTTGAACGTCTTAATAAAGCCTAATTAAAGGTAAAATCATTGTTTTATGCATTTCACGTGGGCTTTTGCTACAGGTCAAGTAAAATCAAGATTTGAACTCAAACTTTTAAGAAGTCCTTAATAAAATGAATCTCATTAATGTCAAACTGCTTGTTTAAGGACCTGATTAAAAGCCATTTAACATTAATGAGAATCATTTTATTAAAAGCTTTTAAAATCAGTCTCATATAGATGCAGGCCAGATTAAAAAAGTCTGTGTATGTGTGTGTAATGTATTTGTTTAGGGATCTAGGCCTATTCATGCAGTTGGTCTGCGTAGCTCACAGAATCGGAACCTAGGAAGACAAAAAGAAGATGGCTTACTGCTCATCTTTAAACTCCATTGATTTTACTGCAAACCTCTATTTTTTTTTCCCCTGCTTTATCTCATAGTAGTTGCAAATTCTTTCAAAAGACAGATGCAGGTCCCCAAGGTGTTAAGATACTACCTTTATTATACATTTCTTATTAAAGTCTTGCAAGGAGAATGAACAGTGAAATTTGAAGCTTCTTGGATCTGTTTCTTCCAGCAAGACAACACAAAAGGACTGTACTGTGCTGGAGGTTTTGACAATGTAAGTGCAGCAGCTCATTGTCAGACCTTCCTAATTAGAATATTCTTTTCACATTTGGATGTGGTTTTATACGCTGTCTGTGAGCTATGTGAAGAGGGGAACTGAGGAGATAAAAGGCGGCATAACACGCACACACACGTAAGAAATATATTTTTGAACTCCTAGAACTTAAAGTAATGAACCCAGTGCTGTTATAACCTTATGAATATCTTCTCCGTATGTCTACAGGCAAAGTTCCACGTATCTGAAAGGCGTTTTTTTTTCAGTTTTGCTCTCACTGAATTGTTACCTGAAATGTTTTGCAAACTTACGTGTAATGTTTGCTGCTAATTGAGCTCTCACATGAAGCTGAGTGTTCCATATGGAACATAAAATATCTCTGCCATCATGTTTACTTTGAGGATATGTTTGGTTTGTTTTGAAATTTTGGCTGGAATTAAAAAATGCGACTGATATGCCAGCAGTTCTTTGTCATGTAGCTGCATGATTTTTTCAGAGGTGGTCAATTGTATGATTCCATTTGGTTTGTGTATTTAGAAGATGTCACAGAGAATTTACTTGTTTGTGAAGTTACCTGTGTAATTTTAAAGCCTGGACATGATACCTCTCTTTGCTTCACAGGCAATTTGAGATACTTTTCTTGGTAGCAAGTCTGAAAAAGGAGGGCAAGAAGGCATTGTTGACACGGCAATAAATCACCTTACAGATGACTGTCAGTCTCTTTAACCTTCAGTTAAGTATCTAAGGACGATACTCAGATTTTTAGGCTTTTAAATGTTTCTGGGTCTAGAGGACTAGAATTATGCTGATAACTATGCCTTGTGGGACAGTAGTTTCTTACTTAGTTCACACTGCTCTGTGAAGGTCATGATCTCACATGCATAGAGGTCTGTAGTGTGACTGAGGGTAAATGTTTGAAAGATGTTCTTTATGCCCACAGTTCTTACTGAAGTCAATATGCTCTTTCAGTAGGGAAAACAGATCATATTTGCTGTATGTCTTAATTAGTGAGCTGTTTATTTGTGAGGCAGGGACTGGATAAACAGGTGCCTGAGACTAAGATATTTTTCCTTATGCAACTTCTACAATGCAGACTACTTTATATCTGCCATTCCTTGATTTGGTTCCCCTCTGATTCATACTTTGGTTCACTTGTCCACTCTATACCACTTTGCAGAGAACAGAGGTGTATCAGTATTCACAGCGTGTGCCATCCCCTTCTTGCCTGGGAAACAGGAACAGAGCATCGGATGCTGTTGTGGTGATGACCTTTGGCAAGCTGAGATGCAGAGCACTCCATAGGCATTTCCTCCAGCACAAAGGTATTTAACAGATTCTCCAATTCCGTGGTGGGATCTAGTCAGTAGGTGGTCCACTTGTCTGTCTATCTTTCCATATTCTCCTGTAAGACTTAGAGAAGCTGCAGTAAGAGAAAGGGAAAAAAAAAAAGAGAGAGAGAGAAAGAAAAAAGGAATACAAGACAAAATCCACCTATTAATCTGGAAAGACATGTGATCTGCATAATTGCTCTAATGGCAGCTAGTTCTGCAATGAATAGTCAAATTCAACAGTGATGTAGGGGAAAAAATATCTCCAAGTCCTTTACTATAACATGAAAGACATAAAGAAACTCTTATGATCATTTCCATTGAGTTTAAAGAGCCAATGACTAATTAAGGGGGAGAGAAAACAGTGCCATTGTTAAATTATTGAAGAAAGGATTAAATTGGCAAGCGTAAATAAAATTAAAGTATGCACTTCTCTGGCCTTTTTGAGTTGCACAAATTTGTGTATCAGTCATGCATGACAAAAGCAGTTGTTCATCACAGTTGGGATTTTTAACGTAAGTGTAGTGAGTGTTCTATCAAACATGGACTACTCCAAATGTTCTGCTGTCTCAGGATTCCCAAAAAACCAAGGAAGTAAAACCACGCAGACTATTGGCAGAAGCAGAATGTCATCCACAGACTTGAAGGTAGGGTTTAGAGAAAGGAAATCCAGCCTGCCCTGTCTCCAACACTAATTCTTCGTGGCCTTGCACAGGTTGCTCTATGTCTCTTTCTTGATTTCCTTATCTTTAAAATGGGATTATAAAACATGCTTACTTGTCTCATTCTTATGTTGTGAAACTTAGTGTCTGGATAGTGCATTTGCAATAGAGGAGCAAAAGAGTTACAGGCCTGTCTTAAAATTTGTTCTTGAGACATAATCAGTGATAAAACTTCTATTCATATTTAGGAAGCTCAGTTTTACAGTGAAAACCTAATCAGGCTATCCACATCTAGAACTTAGTAATAAAGAAGTAGCTCCTGAAACAAATGTTTGTTACCTGCTCAAGTGTGGCCATGGAGTATGAATACACCCTGCCTTGAAAAATGAACAGTGTGTTTCCTGTTTAATTTCCACTTCAATAGAATTAGCACACAAATGTTTTTATTTTCTTTGAAAAATTATGTGCTTTCTCATTCATGCTGGTTTGTCCCTGTCCAGCAATAAAGCACCCACCAGCTGCTCATTCACTCTCCACCTCATTGTGATGGGGGAGAAGATTGGAAGAGCAAATGTGTGAAGGACCTCATGTGTCAAGATAAAGACTGTTCAAGAAGTGAAGAGGAAAAAAGGAAGAAAAAAAAAAAAGCAAGTGATGCAAAGGCAATCACACACCACCTCCAACAAGCAGATTTCTGGCTGATGCCCAGCCAGCCTCCGAGCAATGAGTACTCTGGAAAAGCTCCTGCCCCCAAGACTTTATTGCTGAGCAGGCTTTTGTGTGGCATGGAACATCCGTTTGGCCAGTTGCGGTCAGCTGCCCAGGTGTGCCCCTTCTCAGCTTCTTGTCCCTCCCGTCTCCTTGCTCGTAGTGGACATAGTGAGAAATAGAGAAGGCCTTCATGCTGTGCAAGCACTTCTCAGCAGTAGTTGAAACATGGGTGAGTTATCAGCAGTGTTTTGGTGACAAACTAAAAGCACAGCATCATACTGTCTGCTGTGAAGAAATTTAACTCCATCTCAGCCAGACCCAGTACACTGTTGTGTCACCTAAAGTGTTTTCTCCCTGAGTTAGGGCTCACTCCAAAGTTCTAAAGTCTTCTTCTCGTTTTATATGTGTACATTGGACCAAGATGATTTAAGACTAGCTCCAGGCACCTCAAACTTGTAAATATAAGTAATATTCAGACCATAGGTTATTTTTGCCCAGTTTGAACCAAATACTTATATTCAGAAATACACAAAGTTAGGAAAATTAAGATTTGTGTGGGAGTTTTGATGTGCCTTGGGACCCTCTTTTATAGCAAAAATGGGTAGTGGAAAACAAGATGAAATAAACTCGAAGTTGTATCCAAGATATGGTGGAAGCAGCCCTGTTCAAAAGGTTGAAAACACTCTGCTAATTATTTTTAATTTTTTTTTTTTTTGTGCATTTTTGGACCTCCTTGTTCTTTCCATGGTAGAAAGCTAATGGGCCTGTTAAGGGGAAATACCTGCGTTGCCTGGAAGTGGGAAGTACTGTAAATGGCATAAGAGAGCCTGTACTCATGACATTTCTTGTACAGTTTTGCTGACTATATATTAGAATGCAGTCATGTTGAAAATGTCAACTGATTTTCCCTTGTAACATGCCTGTCATCAATTGCCTTTTCACATCCTTTACCCCCTGCTCGTTGTCTGACTTTGTGGTATACCTTGATGCCTGTGTAGTACCTTAGAATCATAGAATCATAGAATAGTTAGGATTGGAAAGGACCTTAAGATCATCCAGTTCCAACCCCCCTGCCATGGGTGGGGACACCTCACACTAGCCCATGCCATCCAAGGCTCTCTCCAACCTGGCCTTGAACACCGCCAGGGGTGGAGCATTCACAACTTCCCTGGGAAACCCATTCCAGTGCCTCACCACTCTGACAGTAAAGAATTTCTTCCTCATATCCAACCTAAATTTCCCCTGTTCAAGTCTGAACCCGTTACCCCTTGTCCTATCACTACAGTCCCTAACAAAGAGTACATCCCAGCATCCCTATAGGCCCCCTTCAGATATTGGAAAGTTGCTATGAGGTCTCCACGCAGCCTTCTCTTGTCCAGGCTGAACACCCCAACTTTCTCAGCCTATCTTCATATGGGATGTGCTCCAGTCCCCTGATTCTCCTTGTGGCCCTCCTCTGGACTTGTTCCAACACTACCATGTCCTTTTTATGTTGAGAACACCAGAACTGCGCAAAATGCTCCAAGTGATGTCTCACAGGAGCAGAGTAGAGGGGCAGGATCACCTCCTTTGACTTGCTCGTCACGCTTCTTTTGATGCAGCCCAGGACACGGTTGGCTTTCTGGGCTGCAAGCACACACTGAAGCCAGCTCATGTTTAGTTTCTCATCAACCAACACCCTCAAGTCCTTCTCCGCAGGGCTGCTCTGAATCTCTTCCCTGCCCAGCCTGTAGCTGTGCCTGGGATTGCTCCCACCCAGCTGTAGGACCTTGCACTTGGCATGGTTAAACTTCATCAGGTTGGCATCAGCCCACCTCACAAGCATGTCAGGGTCCCTCTGGATGGCATTCCTTCCCTCCAATGTATCAACCGAACCACCGAGCTCGATGTCATCGGCAAACTTGCTGAGGGCTCACTCAATCCCACTGTCCATGTCACCGACAAAGATGTTGAACAAGACCGGTCCCAGCACCCATCCCTGAGTAACGCGACTTGTTACTGGTCTCCAGCTGGACATTGAGCCATTGAGCACAACTCTTTGCGTGCGGCCACCCAGCCAGTTCTTTATCTACTGAGTGGTCCACCTACCAAATTGATGTCTCTCCAATGTAGAGACAAGGATGTTGTGTAGGACAGTGTCGAACGCTTTGCACTAGTCCAGGTAGATGACATCAACTGCTCTGCCCTTGTCCATCAGTTCTGTAGCCCCATCATAGAAGGCCACCAGATTGGCCAGGCAGGATTTCCCCTTAGTGAAGCCATGCTGGCTGTCACCAACCACCTGGTTGTTTTTCATGTGCCTCAGCATGCCTTCTAGAAGAATCCACTCCAAGATTTTGCCAGGCATAGAGGTGAGACTGACTGGTCTGTGGTTCCCTGCCTCATCCATTTTCCCCTTCTTGAAAATGGGGATTATATTTCCCTTTTTCCAGTCGTCAGGAACTTCACTGGACTGCCATGATTTTTCAACTATGATGGACAGTGACTTAGAGACTTCATTTGCCAGCTCCTTCAGGACCCGCGGATGGATTTCATCGGGTCCCATGGACTTGTGCATGTTCAGGTTCTTAAGATGGTCTCGCACCAGATCCTCTCCTACAGTGGGCCTAAGGTCTTCAATCTCACAGTCCCTGCATCTGCCTTCCGAGACTTGGGTGGTGTGGCCTTGGAAGAAATAGCATTCTTTGGAAATGATATCTTGTGGTTTTGGTGGGCTTTTTTTTTTCATTATGAGGGTAGCATGGTACTCAGAATTATTAAGTAGAATGACTTTCGATAGTGAATACTGATACAAGGTCATGTTATTATAAGACTAAATGTGGAATGGGCCAGCTGTTATTAGGTATTGTTTCCCTCTCTTAATATTTTATGCTGTGTGATATGTGTCAGCCTTCCTTCCCCATTGTTGCTACTAACTAGCACCCTAATAGCAGTCTGACCTGTGAGACTGAAAGCTTTATACTGGTGTTGGCCAACCTCTCCTTACTTACCTGAATTCTCCAGAATAAATGAGCAGCTGTGTAATACAGGCAGAGAGACCAGCTTCAGGCTGCAGCTGTTTTCATGCACTTGCAGCCTCCTTATGGAAGCTCCATAAATGGCACACTTTGGGGGCTGAGGCAGGGTAAAGCTCAATTCTACCCCATCTTTCTGGTCCTGCTAGTGACGCTTGGCATCCTTTCCTTCTGCTGGATGTGGCTGCTTCTGTCTAGCCCCTGCTGATGGGGTGCTCCTCCATCTTTTGGCAGTTTAAGTTGAATCTGAGCACCACATAAAATAGATTTTCTGCAAAAACTACCGCCTTTGGGGAAAACTGAAACCTGAATGTTCCACAAAGAAACAAATGTGGGAAAAGAGCTGAGTGGAAGGGACAATCTTTAGAAGCCCCTCACACCTTAAATTCCCTGTGGGTAAAGGGAATAACTGTACTTCACTCTATTTAATTTTTATTATGTTTCAAATAAAAGAAACAGCAAAGAAGGCAGCAAAAGTTCCATTATCTCTGGAACGGATGGGCATAATAATTCTGAGTTTAATAATTTCTTCAAGCAGAACAGAATATCGAGAAAACTTAATTTTTTATGAAGAATTATATACCCCGTGGGAAGTTAAAAACATATATGAATGGCATGATTTTAAACAAGAGCATCAGACAGACATAAAATAACAAAAGAGTTCACTATTTCTCCTTGTAAGGCAGACTAAAAAAGAATTGATTCTGGAATTTTGGGTTCTGAGTTCCCTGGGGAGGTGCAATTTCAAACATACCAGACTACAATGAAGACTTTAGAAGGATACCTGAAATTTGTAAAATAAGAGATTACCCCATAACCTGATGAAAATTCCTGGAAGGTAGTCAATATTACAGTAAAGAGAACATAAAAGTTATTACACAGGAGTTTTTAAAGAAACACAGAGGGCTGTATGTACTGCAGATTTAGTCCAGCAGAGCAGCATGAGGCTATATGAGATGTGAGTCAGCGAGCATTTGCATTTGGATTGGAGTGTGTGTTGGAGCGCACCACAAATACAGAGAGTAACAACAACACCATCAATACAGAGGATTTTCTCTGGAAGTGTTGAGCAATATGGGAATGTTTGGACTATTAATTTGAAAGCAATTAGAGCATCTATCAAATTACCTCAAATATTGTTTCTGGCAACAAATTACACAAAAAGCAGTTTTGTTTACACTGAAGAAAAGACAGTACCTCTGGAAGTAAACAATTAAACTGTAGGTTTCCAACACTAAGCTTCTTCTAACTGCAGGCACAGGAGTATAAAATGTTTGGATAGGAAGGAATTTGCTACGATACTCTGGGCTGAGACCTGGAGCTCATCAGTAGATTCAAGACCCCAGAACAACTGAGGAAGGAGTTAAAGGACATCTCACAGAACACTCTGCTAAGAACTGAGAAAACAGAAAACAATCCAAGTTGTATGATTCATGCTGCTAGAAATCCCCTGCAACTTTAGGTGGAGGATTAAAAGAGGATTTAGTTAGTTTTATTGCGCTGGGGCTGTGGTTCTGTGTTCAGGAATACCAGAGCTGTGCTCCACCAGATTGCCTCCTATTACAGATTTGGACTGTTTCAGGCCTTAGTGTATGACTGCATTTCTGTCAAATTAGTTGGAACATGGTACACTATTTACTCTGGCTTCATGCTCACTGCAGGGGGACAGGTGGTTTGTGATCTGGCAGAAAATCTGTCAGGACAAAGTTACCCTTTAAATACTTGGTTTTGTTTTATTTTATTTTATTTTATTTTATTTTATTTTATTTTATTTTATTTTATTTTATTTTATTTTATTTTATTTTATTTTATTTTATTTTATTTAAAATTTGGATCCACAGAGTGAGTTTGCACTAGCTGAACTGTTATTTCTTCTGAGTCTACAACATCTTGGGTCCAGCCTATGTTCCCTAACCCATCCATTTTCTCCTGAAGGCATGGCTGAGGAATCACAAGGACAAGAGGAGGGGGTGGGAAAAAAGGTGGATCTCCTTCACTTGTGTATAGATCGCCAAGGAACAAATAAATAGGAAAAAGAATATAATACATTACCACTAGGTAGGTTGGTGCCTCTCTTTTCTTTTGGAAGAGGAGACAAAGCATATTTGACAGTTTGCCTGGACAGGCAACACATGTCCCAGGCTGAGGACTCCAAGACTTTGCACAACCAGATATGTGTGTACTTCCAGTAGTATTGCTGCCATTTTAGGGAAGCTACATGGTTCCTGCTACGTTTTCAGACATGAAGTCCATGAAGGAGTGGGCTTTTAAGTTCAGTTGGTAGGATGAATAGTTACCAACATGCTTTCTCCAAGCTGGGCTCATCAGGAGACCCAAAGGGATAGCAAGTGTGCTTGTGAAAAAATCTTCTCTCAAAGCTTGTTGAATCGTGGTAAGTGGGAGAAAAGAGCTTTTGAATAAGGCACTCTGCTGTTGCCTCTGTGGCCTTTAGGTGTGTTTTCACTATATCATTTATCAGATTTAGCTGCAGGCTGAGACTGCCTTCTTCCTGTTCCACACCACCTTCACTTTCCTGTCATCCTCGCACCAGCTTTAATACTGCATGTCTACAAACTGCAAACAAGGGAGCACATGGACCATCAAAAATGACCTGATGTGCCTTTTTCCTTGCTTCTTTTCTTCCTTCCTTCCTGCCTGCCTGCCTTCCCGCCTTCCCTTACTTCTCTCCTTCCCTCCTTTCCTCCTTACTTCCCTCCTTACTTCCTTACTTCCCTTTCCCTACTTGCCTCCTTACTTCCCTCCTTACTTCCCTACTTCCCTTTCCTTACTTTCCTCACTTTCCTCCTTACTTGCTTCCTTACTTCCCTCCTTCCCTCCTTATTTCCTTGCTTCCCTTTCCCTACTTTTCTGAGTTAATTTTAATGGATCAGTTTCCCAATCCATTTCACCCTAGAGCTTGTGCTGTTAGGACATTAGAATTGCCTTATGTCGACTTAAACTATGTAACTGAAGTTAGAGCACAGAGAGAAAGGAAAAGAAGCCGAAAGAGACTTAATTGTCACCTTACAGTCGTCAATAATTAGCATGCTCGTCTTAAAATGAGCCCTGTTTCTCACATGTAGGTTGTTCTCAGATAAGCCAATGTACAGATGGTGTTAAGTGCCTGTACCATACTGTAAACATTACTGACTAAAATACACAACTATAAACTATCTCTGTGTCTACATGTAGAGAACAGTTTGTATGTTTATGAGGTTGATGTAAATCTGTCTATTACGTGCATTTTTACATGTTACTCTCTTAGCTTTAAGAAAACACTGCGGCAGTGTGCACTGTGCCTTTAAGGGCTGAGGTTCCCAGGCAGAGATTGTGGGCAGGGGGTTGTGAAGCCCTTTTGTTGTTATGCACAGCCAATTAAAAGCAAATAGAAAGTAAAGTAGATCCTTTGCAAGAACCTTAAGCCCTTGAATGATCACCGCAGGTGTCATCCATAATTTTCTAAAGAACTTGCAGTCTTAAGAGAAGGCGGAGGCACTGGAAGGGAACAAAGAGTAAGCAGGTTAGTTTAACAAAATAAGACCAAACTGTGACACAAGGCACACTAAAAAGAGCAGAAATATCTTCTAAATTGCTTGAACTCTTTCCTACATAGGCTGCATTTGCTGCAGGAACTTCCCTTTCCTCTCTAAGCCTGTCCAGAGTTGTCTTTGTAGTGATTGCAGCAACAAGAAGCTGTAGTGAGAGAGATCATGTATAACTACTTAGTCCATCACTTTGCTGACAGGCCATTTCTGTTTTGTTTCTTCTTTTGTTTTCTTTGAGGAGACAGATGCTGCATGTGTGCATTTATGCTGGGTGCTCCACAGATTTTTCAGTGGACATGAATAGCTACATATGGTGTTCTTAAAATAGCATCGTATTGGAAGGCTTTTCATTCTGTGTGATAGGAAAGTTTATTTATGCACATTCTGGGGGGGAGAAATGGAAGAATTAAGACCAAACCCACTAGCTTAGCTGAAATGATGGAGGATAAATGAATATTTCCTTACTCTCTCCTTAAAAGCAGATGAGAAATCAGTGGACTCAAATGATACTCTGAAGCTGATTTCAGGTATTTTCTCCCTAGGCATCCACTTCTGGCCACCAGTGAAGACAGGATGACTAGGCTAGAAAAACATCTTGTCCGACTTGGTATGTCAGATTTTATGTTCCCTGTGCCTGGGAGATGGGAGATTTTGGAGAACAGAGTAACTCAATTGTGGCTTGGTGAGCTAATGTGGCTCCTGCAAGGCCAAAGACCTGGTAGAGTTGGTGCCAGTGCACCAGCTATGCACAGCTGGGAGGGAGAGGGCTCTGTGTCACCAGCCTTTTCTCCACCAGCATGCTACAGGCTTTGTTGTACAGGCTGCTGCTGTTTGTGTGATACCTATGTAAGCTCTTGCAGTATGTACGCTTCTTGCAGCTGTATTGGGGTACTGACAAGTGACACCATTGGTCAAAATACCTGCCCTCAGAGCTTAAAAGGTAAACCACAGATCAACAATATCTTTAGTAAGAGATATTACTTGACCCTCCTGTTCCAAATCATCTTTAAGAACTTGAGTGCTTGAGAAATAGAAGGTACATTCCTGGGGTTTATTGCTCATTCTGTAATTCACCTCTAGAAACTGCGTAAATTTCAGGATTACCAGATGGATTTCTTTTTCTGGCTTTTTGGTTTCATGAAAAATAATGAAAGAATGATCATAATGGAGCCTACTATTTTTTTCTTCTGTTGTACACTAAAGTTCTGTGGCAGTATACCAGTGGATTGAAGAAGGTGAGTACATAACTCACAAGGAGAAATATTACTGCAAATTCACTTGCTGAATCTGCAAACCAGGATGTTGTAAGAAGATAGGAGCTTGCATTATGAAGTAATGAACCTCTCCTCCTAGTTCAGTCTGTATCTTCTACCAGCAAGACGTCCTATACATAAGCAGATAAAAAGAAAATCTTTTAAGGGTGAAGAGCAATAATAATTTTTAGTTTAATAGCAGTAACATTTGTGATTTAAACATTGATTCAGTTCTTCCAATGAGTTAAGGTAAGTAAGAAAGGTGGTCACTGAAACTGTGATCTTTAGCTTTCTTCGAGTCACTTACCTTAAAGTCATCTGGGGCTGTCAGCAGACCCGAGGAGCAAAATCAAAGTCCCTTCACCCTCATTTAACACACACTCTCTACATGCATCAGTTAAAAGTTTGTGCTTGCTTAGCTGTATCAGATTAGACATGCTAATGTTTCAGCTGTTGTGCCTTCATCAGGACATGTCTCAAACTAACCCTTTGCAGCAGTTTGGAACAGATTCATATGTCAAGTTAGTTAGAAATGCTTTGGCAGTCATGTCATGTTTCCTGTCATGATGGCTTTTGTTGGGCTTTTTTCTTGGTAGCTCTGCTGTCTAAGTAAAATCTCTTGTCCTAGGAAAATGAGCTTTATTGGTTGTTTCCTTGTTGTCTCTCTGCCTTAAATATTTTTACAGGCATTTGTCTGCTAATTACTTATTATTCAAACTTAAAAAAAAATTGTTCTAATTGATGACAAAGGGAAAAAGGGGGGGAGTGTGTGTGTGAATGACACTAGACTGTCTAGATGATCAGGTAGCAATGCTGAGTGAATAAAGTGGCTTTCTAATACATTACACTCTTACAGAGACTGACAGAAAGTAATTGCTGAGAATTTCTGTAACTTTGGATGTATCTGACATTGGAGGAGAGACTGAAACAATAGTCCGGGACTGAACATTCCCAAAATTATGATACTCTGTCTTTGGATAGGGATTTAATTTTTCAAAATATTTGTCCCAGGAAACACAAATCATAGAATACAGATTAACTTGATTCTGTCACTAACAGTAGCACAGCTGTCTGCCAAAGGCCATCACATTTTGAAGAAGTATTTATAATACTTAAAATGTAAATCTTGTCTATGAACTGGAATTTTTTATGGTGTAGCTATTGCCTCTGAAGAAGCAAGTCTTTCTTTGTTCTTTACTGAGGTAAAACTCTGAGTTACTGAGTTACTTCAGTTTATGTTTTCCAAAAGTCCAGTAGGTCTGAGGAAGGAGATAAAACACCAGTTCCCTTCCCCAAAACACCAGTTTTACTCTTCATGAATGACTCAAGGATACCTTTATGTTATAAGTATATCTGTATGGTGCTTAGTGCAGACAGCTCTTTTGGACTTCTCTGAAGAGCATAGTTATTTGGGACTTTGCAGGATTGGACTTAAATTTTAATAAAGAAAAACTCAAATAATACAGAAATATTTGATTAAAATTTCTTCAGGAAAGACCTTCACATCTGTTTTAGATACCATTTTCAGTCTCTTCAGAAGCCTTTCAGAAACTGAGTTTGTGTTTTTCTTTAATAGCTATTGCTTATAAACTAACGCCAAAAAGAGCGGGACTTTTTGATACTCGCACCCAGTCACTAGCCAAAAGCCTTGCAGCATTATAAAAAATGAGAGTTGAAACTACCAGGGGAGCAAATCTCCATCCAGAACTGCAGTGCTTCCTTGGAATTTTGCAAGGTAATTCACAGTATTAGGCAGAAGCAGGATAAATCAAGGATGTATCAAAGCCTGTCTCACCGGTCCTAGTGATGTCTTCCAAAGGGGAACTGTCCAGCAAAAGCGTGGCACAGTTACAGAACAAAATGGTATCCTTTCCTGGAGAAAAATATCCAAACAAACAAAAAACCGCAACTGACTCATTGAAAAACAGCTGTGCTTAAGAACCAGGCAGTTTTCTTTCTCAATTTCTTTCAGAAATTCTGAAAGGAAGAAATGGATAGTGGTTAGAAAATGTAGACCTTCCATGCAGGAATAATCATCTGGATGTGCCTCACTGCAGATGAAAGGCATCTGGAGCTGGAGTTGTGATACAGAAAGATTTACCACTTTTACAGAAAGATTACTGCTTGTGACAGAGCATCAAATTGCTGCTTGTGTCCTTTATTTCTGTCCCAGAATAAAGGAGGAAAGGAACTGTGCTTTTCATAGGATGCTTAGTGTATCTCTGTGCAGAATCCGTCACCAGCCACAGTTGTGTACTGATTGTCTGCTAGTTGCTTTCTGAGCCACAGAGAATGAGATTTAATACACATCATGCATTTGTGATATCCTGTTGTAGTCTTAAAAATCTGAATAGATTTCAATTATCTATCATTATAATGAACACTTGTAATTTTCTTGTGAGCTGCAAGATCTTTCTTTTAGCCTTGATTTCTGAAACATAAATTTCTGCTGTACTAAGATGTAACATGTAGTGTCAAATCTCTTGCAAGAACCATCACTTTCAGCTACCATACAATTCCTTTTTAAGATGTGCTTGAGATATATATATATATATATATATAGTCAGACAAACAAGGGTGATGAAAGCCCTACAGTTTTCATCAGACATTTTCATATCTTCCCAGGAGCAGTATTTCAAAGAGAACAAATCATCTTTATAAGGTATGTGAGTGTGTACTATTTTTTTTCTAAATCTACTTCATTTAATGCATAAATGTGTAAAGCCATAAGCAAAATGCAATTCCAGATAATTTCTGGTTTCCATTCTAATCTGAAATGTGAATTTGGTTTATAGCTGAGATAGACTTTGGTTGCTGGAAGTTCTTCCAGTGTTTGGGGACTGTTCGAGGATGCATGGGTAAAAATAAATTTATGTTTTGTTTTGTTTTGTTTTTTGTAACATTTCACAATGCTACTGCAAGTTACCCAACCGGTAGCATGACATATCAATGAAGATGGGATCTGTCATATCTGACTCTTCGTTCCTCTGCCCTTATGTGCCTCTGTTACTCTCATCCGTCGTTCTTTCTCCTTCCTATTCCTGAAGTAATCTTGGCTGTCCTTCTCTCCTCAGTTCTCCAATCAGTTTGAGAAACCATGACTTCCATAGTGAAAGTCATCACTCCATGGTGTCTCATTTACCCTCCCATGCAGTCTTTTAGGGTCATCGCCTGTACAAACCCATGCTCTTAGCCAGGCACTGTGGTTTCTTCCTACTGCAACCTTCACTGCTTTACTTTCCTCTGACCCTCTTAACTTGTTCCCATTCATTTTTATTAGCTGTTCTTAGTTCTGCCTGATCTTGTCTCCTTCACTGTTCCTTTTTCCTTCAGCTTCCTTGGGGTCCTTTTAAAATGGATCCTTCTTTGCATTTTTTTTACTGTTCTGTCTTTCATTGATTTTGCCCTACTTTAGTGTCACCATGACTTGCTGAAGAAAGATGCATCATGAAATTTTCAACTCCACAGAAGATTTTCTTTTCTTATCCATTTCTCTGTCCCTTGACCAATGTCTTTATTTTTATTTTCTCTTAAACTAGCATGACCTTTGTCCCTTCAATTCTTTGCTATTTCTAGAATTCCTCTAAAACCTCCTGCTTCGTTCCTATCTCCTCTTCCAAGCATTTTCTGCCAAAGAAATTGTTAAGCTTTTTAAAGGGTGGGGAAAAAAAAGTCATTGCTTTCACTAAGGAACCGTTCCCTTTGCTCGACCTGGCAGTCTGTTCTCTTTTTCTTGCTTTGTCTTTCTCCTTCCTCTCACCTTAAAACATTCTGTCTCAGTATTTTCTTTCACCTGTATTCCTCCTTATTCCTCCCTGTTCTCTACGTTTCATTTTTCATGTTCATTTCTTTTGTCCTGAAAAAGCTCACTTTTCTTTCTACTTTTTGGGGTTTTTTTCTCTTTATTTTAAGCATGTCTTTTCTTGACTCATTGGTGCCTGAATTTTGCTTTTTGTACATCACTGAGTTTCTATATGCTGCTTTTCCCAAGCTCATCAATGTTTCCCAAATTTCCTGCCCTTTTATATAGTCAAGATTATATTTTGCCTGCATAGTAATCTTTTCCATGGTCAGTTATTAGCAGACAAGGGATTCTTTTCACTTTCCCCTCTGTCCTCATTTGTGGAAGCCAAAAAAGTTACTTTGGATACTGTTTAGGAGGTTACATAATTTTGATTGGTACAATCAATGGGTACAAGCTTTTTCATAAATCATGAAGTTGCCGTTTTAGGGACCAGCATTTCAAAATCTTTCTGACATTGGGAAGAAAAATTTCTGGAAATGTCTCTGTAGCCTTATATGTCATTCTAGAACTGGCTTAATAGCTGGATGAATGTTGAGGATGAATGTTGTCAGTACCCTGCCTATATTTGATTTTAATGAACAGCTATCTGACAGCTGATAGTGTTAATTGATTGGAGATATTTTTTCTTTTATTTGATTATATTGCATTGCACGTGACAAAAGTCCTTTTAATTAAAGTACAAAAATATTATCACTCTTTCAATACTGCATAGTGTCTTTGCTGTTGCTGATATTTGAAATGAATGTGCTTCACCTTTTCTGTGCAAATGAGCATTTAAATTCTATTTGTTTATTTAGGTGGATGACCCTGATTCCACCTTTCCCCCACAGCGGCTGCAGAAGATGTAAATTAAGAGTGATAGCCCGGTAGGGTCATATTGAGTTATGCCTAGTCTCATGCAAAGAAATATCTTAGTGAAATTTCAAATCAGAGAAGTCAGACTACATCTCTCTGTGGCACTGGCAAATAGCTTTTCAGGGAAAAAAAGCGCCCTTTTTTCAATAAATCTGTCCTTTGCACAAAAAAAAGGGGGTTGGAAATGTCAATGAGGTAATGTCAGGATGGAAATGCAAATCCAACTGCTTCCAATGGAAAAATATTACATTCAAACTGGAAGCGTGATCTTACGAACCTTACCCATAAAGGTGACCTGTAAGTAGGGACTATGCCTGTGAAAGGTTTGCAGGATTTCAGCCCTGTGATTTGAACTTAATGTAAAGCATCCTTGCTCAGGGTGGGGCATTTACATATTGAGAAAGGACTGTAGGTTGCTGGCACAAAAAAAAAACCCCATGCACTGAGGTGGTAAAGGTTACAGTGGGAATCATCCTAAGAATTTTAAGGGAAGTTAGGGTGAGACATAGGTTATTTAGAAAGAAAGGCTATACACAAATAGAGACATATAAATAGAGGCATATAAAGTGGAAGGAGTCTTCAACATAAATGAGTCAACAAGGAGTGGAACTAGAAACTCACTTTTGAAAGCAAAAATGTGAATCCTCATGAAGAAGAGAATTTGAGAGCATCCATGTGGCTGTATCAGGGCCAGAAGAAAACTGACTAGTCCATTGCTCTTTTTCTCTTCTTTCATTTGCTAGCTGCTTGTTGTTTTCTTCTGTAAATATTTTCTACTTGCCCACCTTTTTGGAATTCCTTTGTTGAGTATCTGAGAAACATTGAATACACATAATGTTAACAATGTATTTATAAGGCTTTTTTCTTATATCTAAAATATAAATTAAAAGATCGCCCAGGAGGATCAGATTATGAGGCTAATTTGCAAATATGAAACTCAGTTTGCTCCTCTGCTTTTGGTATGCTGTGGTAACATATCATGTACTAATACAGCAATGCATACATTTTGATTGTTGTGTACAAATACATGCACACACTTTGGAAAATATGTCTTTTATTCCATTCCTTTTATGCTTTTGATCAGAAATTATCTGCATATATTTATAATCTGGCATACTTTTTTTTTTTTTTAGATTTCAAATTGCATCTATTAGAAGAAAGGCTTTTGACAAGGTTGTGTAGTTGCAACTGATCTATTCAAAAGTAAGTAAGTGTGAACTGTTGTTTGGTTTGTCAGTAGATCTTGTCACATTGTTTGATGAAGAGAAGAAGGGTTAATATACACAGGTTTGTAGGGCAACAAAAGTGCTTGTATAGTTTGTGTTACAGAAACAAGACCTCAAAGAACAATTCCAAGAAAATGATCTTGATAAAGAAATAAGTAAACTATGAATAATAATAAATATATACATATCAAACAGAAATTACTACAGCTACCTGAAGGCCAAAAAGCAGGCTACACCTTTACAAACTTTCTATCTCCTAACTCTTTGCCAAATTACTTGTCAAGAGGGCCAGTGCAGTTTGCATTAGGTAAAAAATTCAAGCAATACTTGGCACAGCATGGGAAAGAAGCCATGCTGTCTGTTTTAAATTCATATTTTAGAACATTACACATGTTCAGGTTGAAGAATATCTAGACAGGGGTAAGTTTAACAGGCAGTCTAGGTGACAGTAAGGAAGGAAATGAAATGTTTCAGAATTATATTTTCCTCCAGTTTGGCTTTAACCTATTCTGGAAAGAGTTTAAGGGTAATAAATTGTGTGAGCTCATGAACAAGGTTTCTATACTCCAAAACATGCAATTTTTGGTTGCTTTTTATAACTAATTTACATGTTAGATGGTACTTACATCCCTTACCTTTCAAAGAGGTTAAATCCAAGACAGTAACTACAGCTGTTCAATATCCAGGTATTTACCAAGCTTCACTCTTCCAGTCATAGCATTTTACCTTGGTTTGAATTGAAAAGAAAATCAGTAAGGATTATGCGAATGGCCCTTCTAATGACTAATTTGGAGTGTGCATATTATATCGCCTTTCTGCTAGCTACTGCTTTTCTTACCCCATCTGTGTTTGCCTGTCCTACCCAAGCTGGGATAAGAGAAGTGCTTTTTATTGCAATGCTCTTGTTTTAAAGGTGTGGAGAGTTTCTATAGATTTGTTTTGTTTGCAAACCAGTTACACATGAGATCTCTAGCTGAGCTCTGCTGTAATAATAGTTTGTGTTGAAAGGTGGGGTATCTTATTTCCCTAAAGAATCAGTGGATCTGATTCTTTTTAAGCATGATCCAGGAATTATGGGAGCTCTTCAGGTACTAGCACTGAGCAGAACATATTAAGAATCTGAATAGAGGAAAATATTAAGTCCTAGTGCCAAAAGCAGGAAGAGATCTCCTTTCTTATGAGGAGCATCAGTCTTTCTTTGCTTTTCAAATGATTCTAGTTGCTAACTATTTCTATCTCCATTTTCCTCTTCTCAAAGCACCTTTTGAATTTGCGGAAGCCAGATCTATCTATTCATTGCTCTCTGTTGCTCAGTCATGTAAGTTTGAGAGCAATATAAATAATTCCCAATATATATAGGAGATTTTGTGGTTAAGTGAAAAGGTTCATTTCCCCTTGAAGAATGTCTTTGAATCCTGATTTAAGTACCTCACTAAACCACACAAGCAATGCAGCGAATGCCTGAACAAGCCTCACTGAAGTACCGCACAATGTAAGGACTCTATAAGCTGTATCTGACCCAGAAAAGCAGCATGGGTTGCAACTTGGTTTGACTTCCTGAAACATTATGTCATTATGAATTATGGGTCTTGGCTTGCTAATGTATGCAAAGCACTTTCAGCTCAGCAGATGGAAGCATAATAGCTATACTTTGCACTTATATTGTTTTGTATTAAAACTGTAATTGGAACCTGTTTTTAATAGTGTTCATTAATATAATAATATAAGCTCACTGTAGTGTAAGCTGCAATGTGTAGGAGCCATAATGTCGGCATGAAGTAATAGTGAAATTGCTGCTTCCGATGATGATGGTGTTGGTAGAAGCCTTGCATTCTTTCCTGTGTATCTTGACTGCTTTGTAAAATAGGAAAAGGCTATGTTGCACTCTTTATTCCACAATGATATTTAATCCTGCAGCCTAGTTATGAAATAAAAGGCAAGAAGGCAGCTCCAGCTTTATGTTTGACTTATTTTCCATCCTGATTTATCGCTTTAGCATTTAACTCTGGTTAAACCTTATTTTCGTCTTTTGCTTTGGAGCAATAGAAGGCGTGAGCTGGTTTTTTTTTTTTTGTTTGTTTGTTTGTTTGTTTGTTTTTTCATTTGCCTTCAAGTCAGTTATAAAGTATTACCGATCAAGGGAAAATACCACTTTTGTAATTGAAAGATTTGTGTGTGATATTATTTCTACCCAGAAGGGATGTTTTTCAAGTGAAAATATACAGCATAGGGGCAGTTTACTGCCTGTGTTAGATGGCAGATGCAGAGATGGACTTGAGCCAAGGTCTCAGTTACATAAACGTATGGTTTCTAGGGGTGGGGGAAATGTAAATTCTTCCAGTGGCCCACCGTATGAAGAATTGACCGAGAAATTTGGATACAAATACTCCTTTACAAGTGTCTGAAATCTGTTCTGTCTCCTCAAGGCCAAGTGTAACTCAGTGGTTTCAGGAATTAAATGGAAAAAAAATGTTATGCAACAGAGTGCAGATCTTGTGTGTGTATGGATGAAATCACTCTATCATCACTGTTCAGGCTATGAACAATCACTGGTTATGGTGCTGGTTTTGAATTATTTTGCATCAGTCCATTTTCTTGTTTCCCACAATCAGCAGCTGTCTGAACACTGTTAAAGTCAGTGGGAGCAATATAATAAGGGTTTTTAATGTGATTCTCTAACAAAATAATGCTGGTGATATGCTGTCCATCCCTAAAAAAACATTTTTCACCCACTGGCCAGTTCTCATGAAAGACAGTGATGCTGCTGGATATTTCAAGGGAATTGCTGGTTTAACAAAGGATAAAGATACAAACTAGTGTCCTTAGGCAGTCAGTATGTTCATAACACTCTTATGTACTCCTGAACTCTCTTTTGCCCAATAGCTGTTTGAGGACAAGAAGATCAGTGGATAGACAAAGTGGCTAGAACTTTAAGCAAGTACAGCCCAATACGAAAACCGAAAGTAAATTTATATCTAGAAATAGTACTCAAAGGAGTGGACAGAAACAGCTTCATCCAGAAAAAGTAGCAAGTGTGAGCATGGTGCCGTATTATACTACTTTGACATAAATAATGATTTCATGGAGAACCAAATGGTAGTAATGTACTATTACAAGCTACAGCACAAGCTGTAAGAAGAAAAGTGAACAAAAGAACACCCTGTAATCACTTAGGTGGCTCGCTACCTAAATTCAGGTCGTATCTTCTGCAGTATCTAGAGAGAACCTGGGAGAGCCCGCTGCTCACTGGAACACGAGATGGGGATAGACGGATGGCAACTCCCTTCTGCCCAGTGTCCACAGAGCACCCTTCTGCCACAGAGCAGGCTGGCATGTAGGACTGGGTCAGCCTAAGTCTTTGGGAAGCTGCAGGGTTGCTGATGCTGTCAGACAGCAGTTTGGGTTATTCATGGACAGTTTTTCTTTGCTTGCTGCTTCCTCCACACTTCTCTTAATCTTTCAGTGTTTCTCACAAAACACTTCTTTTTTGATCCCTTAGATTTCTTTATGTCTTTTGATCTTTTCCTGGTTCTTCTTTTCTGTAATTTGTTGGGGTTTTTTTTCTTCCTTTTGATTTGTTTGTGGCTCCTTTTAATGTAATCCACATTTATTTTCTTCCATGCTACTTTCATCTGCAAAAACCACATGAAACAAACATTTTAAGATATAGGCTGGTCTTTCTAACTGAACCCTTGATTAAGCAATCCAGGAGATCTTTGTTAGGCTGCCATATAGTATATTTTTCCCTCACATTGGTCCTGAGTGCTGTCTAGGCCATGAGCTGGGACAGTCTCTTGACTTAGACATTCTGACATGCTTTCTAGAAGCTCCATGCTTCTTCTTCTTCAAAAAAAAAAAATTTTTTTCTGTGCTCTAAAGACCCATATGGATTTTACAGTTTTCCTGTGGTTTATGTTTTCTCGATACAAAGAAGCCTTCTCAATTTGCACACAGATGGAATAGGTAGAAAAAAAGGAAACAGAAACAGACAAATAAGAATTATCTGCTTGCTCATTCCTGCCTCATTTTATCCGTATCTATGGTCTACTCTTTAAGCACACGTCAGTATGAACCAGCTGTGTCTAGGATTCGTGCAGCTTTTCCAGCAAACCATAGCATGCCTTTTATTCTAGGAAACTTTTTGAAACTTTTCCTTCTGCTCCTGGTCCCTTTTCTTTCATTCTCTAGCGTATACCTTTACAATGAAAAATAGATACCTTGCTGCTTACTACTCAGATTGGTGTTTAAAGGTCATTTCTTTCCATACCCGTTCATGCATTTCATGTGTTTTCATCCTGATCTAAACTATCCGAGTACCTAATTCATTGTTTGGTTTTGCTGTTTACTTACCACCCTGTCCCTAGAGTTGGAAAACTCATTTGTTCCAGGCGATAACCATCTTTTTGTCAAAGTTTGTTTCATTAAAACTAACAGGGAGCTGTGTCATTTCAAGCAGAAATAGAAACAGTTCTCAATATAACTGGAGTTAAGACTCCCTTTGAAGAAAATGAAGAATCACAGAACTCTAGGTTGTGGCATACTTTTCCATCTTTCTACATCTGTTTAGATGGAGATTTGTGTCAAACACTGAAATCCACCCATTATGCAGTTTTGTCCCCACATCTTGTGCCAGATTTGCACCAATTAAACCCTCTTCAGTCCTTAGGGCTGATTTTATTCTCTGGTCCCATTTGTTTTTATGAACAGGTTTTTTGCAGCATTTGTAAATCAACTTGTGGAACAAGGCAAGTGCCAATGAAGGGCAGCAAGGACTAGGCAGGGTGTGGAAGAAGGAAGAGGCAAGAAATAGTTCCATGAGTTTAGGTTTCTTGCATAACTTCAGTCTCTCTAATTACACACCACTTGTGCCGGGATAATTGAGCTGTTGGTTTGCTGACATCACCTCCCACCTCAGTAGAAAAAGAGTAAATACATGAGCTTTGTACTAATACAAAGTTATGTCCCAGTCTAACAGAGAAGGCAAGCAAAATGCAAAACAGCTCAAGACTGTAATTCTGAGTTTTCAAATGCCTTGTAATAAACTTATCAGAGGTGTTAATTGCGCCATTTGTGTTAAAGAGAGTCAAATTGTGCTACTTCCTGTGCTAACATTAACTGTTTCTTTTCTGCCTAGTTTAACAGGTATATAATTACAATAATAACAGAGAAGCTGCTAGTGATCCCTAGCACCTGCAGTGACAAAAGATCCCTGAGACACTTTTAAAGTTATGACGACTCTGTTGTTTGCAGCAGGTGTTTGAAAGGTGTCAGAGGAAGCATCCTAATGCTAAAGAAATGTATTTTCTTTCTCTCAGGGGATCCAGTTCAACAACAAGTTGAGAACTAAAACACCAGAGGCAGGTTTATGTGACATTAGTATGCTATTACATAAAAAAGCAGAGTGATTTGCAGGAGTTGTACTACTGGTTTTATGCCCAATTTGGAAAAAAACTAAACCCAAAACCCTGACTTAATCTTTATGTATTTTCCACAGATCTTTACTTTGCTGCTAGGAAGTGTCCCAGCAGGAAGAGGTCTTGCTTGCAGAATGAGACCGCATGTGCTGTGCATGCACTGGGGACCAATTCATTAAGTGAATCCAAACTAAATGAAGCTTAAAATGTACAGCACTTTTTATGGTCTTCACTTCTCCATCATTTGGCTACAAACTCTCTCCAAGGCCAGGAACTTCCTTTTTTCCTTCAGCATGAGCTAGTGAGATAAGAACAAGCTATTAAGCTGCAATAAGTAACTGTGAGTACTCTGTGGGCATTATGTGCAGCATGTGACAGTCATGTGAATAGTGTAAGCTGTTTGTTTATTTTCTACACAACAGCTGAATCAACTCTAAAGGTGGTGATGGTCAGGGAAAGTACTCATTTCATTTTTGCTTTGCACCAGCTAAATATGAAATTGTTCTGTTTCATAGCAACATGCAAAATTACTTGGGCTCCTTAAGCTCCACAAAGAAGTCATGGGGCAGTTAAAAGAGTACAAAGGATCCTTATCAAGCTGAGGGAGTTGGGCTTTTTCAGCCTGGAGAAGAGAATGTTCCAGTGAGATGGTATAGCAGCCTTCCAGTACATAAAGGAGGCCTACAAGAAATCTGTAGAGGAACTTTTTACAAGTGCTTGTACTGATAGTACAAGGGGGAATGGCTTTAAGTTGAAAGAGGGTATATTAAGATTAGATATTAGGATGAAATTCTTCACTATAAGGGTGATGAGACCCTGGAACAGGTTGTCCAAGGAAGTTGTGTATGCTTCATCCCTGGAAGTGTTCAAGGCCAGGTTGGATGGGTCTTTGAGCGGCGTGGTCTAGTGGAAGGTGTCCCTGCCCGTGGAAGGTGTCCCTGGCCATGGCAGGGGGTTGGAACTGCATGATCTTTAAAGTCACTTCCAACCCAAACCATTGTATGATTCTGTCATCAGCCAGCTGAGGCAAAAAGGCAATGCTATCAGTTTAGCCTCAGCTGTAAGATTTAGGCCTTCAATTAATAAATAAAAAGAGATGAGAGGAAGGAAACCCAAGATGTCTTCAGAAGCCAAACATTGGCACAAATGTCACATCAGTCATCATCAGAGTCATCTATGGCCTCATCATCAGTTGCACCTGAGACGCACTTTGGCAGCCCTCCAGGGTGCACAGGAAGAGTAAAGACGCTGCAGTTAACTTTGATCGATGTCAGTCTTTCAGCATTTCTGCCAGCAAACTCTTTCATTGCTCAATGACAGCTTTATCCTCAGCACTAAATAACTTCTTGGTATAACCATGTAATGTCTTTGCAGAATGTCAGCATGAGACTTCTGCTCTCAGGCCTCCACTTGAAAGACATAAATCTTTCCCCTCATTTATCTTGTGATCCTAATTTATTATCTTTTCCATCCCCCTTGCATTTTTAAATGTTTTGCTAAATTGCTCATTAAGGCAGAAGACTAATAGCGCTTGTAATAGTAGGTGTGATAAAGCTGGCAGGCACTGCGGGTTATTTCTGTATGTCATTTTACTGACATCCTTACAGAAAATGTCCATGCCTCATGTATTAGCAGTACAAGACTGGACTTCTCTAAGAAGTGTTTACCTGACATGGAAAAGAGGAATTAAAGTTCTAAAGGACACTGACTGCCAAATGTACTGTGGTCAGGCATTCCAGGTGTCAAAATTTTTCAGTCACGTTGTAGAAGTACATGCCAGATGGGCAGCAAAAATTGTTTGATGTCATGAGAGCTGCTCTTGAGTGAATAATAACAAAATCCATAAAACTAGTTAGATATCTAAAACCCTTTCATGTCAGTGAGAGTTTGGTACCCGGACTAGATTGTATTCACCAGCAGAAGTTCTGTGCTCTATCAGTTGCAAAATTATTCAGTGTACAGAGAAATTTTAAATGATAATTATTATCTACAAGTAGTGTGTGTGTTGTTTTATATGTCAAAATTCATTTATGCCAAAGATGTTCCTGGGTTAAAAAAAAACCCAAATTAATATTGGAGTTCAGCTGAGGAAAACTAACTTTCCTGTCTGAAACATGTTCTGATGACAGTGTGATTGTCTGATGCTCCCTAGGTTGCTTGTTTTCACCCCAAATGATAGTTCTCTGGAAATAAAAATTGTACTTGAATTTCTTCTTAGCCAGTCTTACAAACCATACAGTTCTGTAAGTCAGGGACAAGATAAGTGGACTCAGACAACATCTGTGTAACCTAATTCATAACTTGAAGGCTGTGCATCACATAGAATAGCAGGCACAAATTACACCGTGTTCTTCCAGACTGGGGGAAGAAGATCAAGTCTTTCTCCTGCGTAAGTTTCCCCTATTGGCAGGTTACCGTTGTAGCTATGATCTGTTTAAAATGGTACCCTCTAGCGTTCACTCATAGTAAAACTCATAAAGTACGTCAGTGGAAACTGATTGTCAGCTTTTAAATGATATTTTTTTTTTCTGCAATGAATGCCTATGTCAGAATATTCTTTTATAAGATAATTTATTTTTCTTTGTCTCTGTCTGAGATTTTCCACCTAATGTAATGCTACAACAGTCCTGTGCAATTGAACAGTTTTCTTTCTGCAGAAATAAAGTCACCAGCTGCAGCATAGATGAAGTTTGAAATTCTCTTTATAATAGTAAACCAACAATTAAGTACTAGATTGGCATCTTTTCTGCAGCTGGCAGTTCTAGGCTTTACTGAACATCCCGTTTAGACATCCACTACAGAGAGAAATCCTGCTGACAAAGCTTAGAGATGGCCAGCAGCTCCTATGACAACTGACAGTTTCTTACTGAGAAACACTTCATATATTTCAAATTATTACAGACATACATTTTAATGGTTTGTGTTCACTCTATTGCTACTTTTAAAATTCACATCACTTCCCTACTTTTCCCACACAGATATTTATGTTACTGCTGTTTACCCTCTCCATTTCTACTTCATCTTACAAAGATGTCATGACTCACACCACCAACACTGTTGCAAATAAATCTTTCTACACACAGCAACTGGATGTCAGCAGTGAATAGGTGAGAGCTTTACTCCTTCCCAAAGCTTCCTGCCAAAAAAATCCCGAACCCAAGCAACTAACCCTTAAAGAGCACCCACACAGCGCAGAACAATTAACTTTTGTGTTTTCTACTGTGATTTTACTGGGCAATTAATTTCAGATGCCATTTATCTTTGACTTAAGAAAATACTATGAATTTAATCTTTGGGAATGCACTTACTGTTGATTACACCTGTAGAAGCTCTGCAGTTAGTCAGGGGCTATTTAAGAAAAAAGAGCCAAGGTATGCCATCCAACTATTTTCTGCAATCACTGACAACTTGAAATGGTTTAAATGCTAACCTTGACTTGTCATTATTGAACAAATTTGTATTTTCTGTCTGGTTTACCATGGTGTAATGATCTAATGCATGCCTGTAAGATGTCCCTCACTCCTCTGAATGCATCCTCCAGGAGAATCCATATTTCCACTAGCAGCCAGTAACAGCCAGGCTTCACAGTCCAGAGGAAGAAGGAAACATCCTCAGCAATGAATCCCAGTAGCTCACACTGTAGCAGAAACAGAGTCCAGCAGTCTCAGTGCTGTAAATCCTGATGCCTACATTGCAATGATCAGATATACAGGTGTATAAGGGGATGTTCGGTAAAGCCTAGAACTGCCAGCTGCAGAAAAGATGCCAATCTAGTACTTAATTGTTGGTTTGCTATTATAAAGAGAATTTCAAACTTCATCTGTGCTGCAGCTGGTGACATCATTTCTGCAGAAAGAAAAATGTTTAATTGCACAGAACTGTTGTAGCATTGCACTGCCCTTTGATTGGGTCAATGCAGATGCCAGGGACTAAGGCTCCCTGAGTTGCCTTCTGAAGCTTTAGGTTGCTTTGGGCATTTGTATTGCGTAAGGCCATTTATATCATCTGATTTTGCATGGGCAGCTTTCAGGTGCCTTGATCAGGGCAATAGGAGCATTGTTTAATCAATAGAGCATCCAAAATAGACTATGCAAATGTCTAAGGAAGATGCCTGCTTTGTCCATTTTGACATGTTGGGAGACAAAAGTTACTAAAGGAGAAAGAGCTTAGCACTGGACGGCAACAAGTGCCTCAAGATCTGAGCTTAATGTTTCGATATTTCAAATCCCTTATTAAGAGATCTTAAGACAGGTTTTGCTTCTGTCTTTAAAGTGGTTTCTGAAGGATTTAGTAAGTACTCATTAAAATTAAACAAAAAAAAATGTCAAAGCAAAATACTTTAGTTACCTGGCTTTGCTTTTGTGGTCTAATTTAGGTTTAATTCAGCAGGCATTCCCATTATTATTTATTAGTAATATTGTTGAGTGCTTTTCAGTTTGTAGTAAAGACTGGCAGAGACATTTCTCCTTCTGTGGACAGGGAACTGAGGCACACAAATGTGAAGTGGTTTTATCAAGGGTATGCAATAAGATGGGGCATCTCCCATGCCCCAAAATACCACCCTACGGAGACAATCTGTCCCACTGTAGTGATTCCCAGCATAAGCCTGTGTGAATCTCTAAAATTTACATATTAAAATTTAACTCTACGAATCATGCATATTAAGAAATTCTCTTCCTTCCTTTGTTAGTAGCTGGAGTAATAATATTTTAGAACAAAGTATTAAAATATAGAGAGAATCAGTGAACTGATGGTTGAATAAATATTACTGGTCCAGCTCCATTTGTAGCACAATTCATGTGACAAATACATCCTCATTACTAGCGCTTATGAAGACCTTCTGTGTGCCAGTATCTTGCAATTCTACCCTGAGAATCTACTTGTTATTCAAAAATATTTGAATTAATGTTTGAAAGTGGTGGGAGTTTTAATACTTTCTGCTTTTGTTGCAAAATTTTCTTGCCAAATACTTCTTCCTGGGTGAGAGAGATAAAATTCAACCTTTGGATGAAACCCTGTTACTAGATCTCTGTTTGGCATGGAATAAATCCTACATCTTCTTTGCATCAAGAGTACCATGTATTAGGAACACTCCATTTATGAAGTGGACCTGCAAAAATGAACCACAATGAGCAAAAATAGCTCATTGATTTGCATACTGCAGGGAGAAAAGTGTACTATACTATCATAAAGCTATTTTTGTCTCTCTGTGGAAGACCTCCTTTTGTTAGCAACAGTGGTCAAACAGTGGTTATTCCATAGCAAGGTAACCTTACAAATAATTTCTTCTGGAAATTCTTTCTTCACTGTTCCATTGATACTTGGGTATTCTGGAGATGAGTGCTTTCGTGTGGCTGGATCTGCTCACCCTTAGATGTTTCTAACAAGAACACTGAAACAGTTGATGAGGATATCAGGAAGATGATTGTGCCATTGTTCATTTTAGGAGACTTGGATCTTTGTTGACTTTGGACAGCATGTCACAGCCTTCATGTGAGAGGCATGTACCATGTGTTTTTCCTCAGCATATGCAAGGAGAACATTTTGGCCCAGAGTGGAGACACTGACTGATGTTTTGCTGAGTGGATATACAAAGGTTGCACACTGGTGAAGAGATGTCCATTCAGAGAGCAGTTTCTGGGCAGTGAGTCTAGTTTGTCTTGTTTGATGTTCCAGCACCTGAACTGGCAGATCAAACTGGCAAATGTCACTGTAGGTCTCCTACCTTGCAGGCCATTTTTTTGCCACTGTTTTGTTCCCCTAGAGTCTTGCCTGCTAGTTCTGCGTTTCTGAAGGACACTTGGCTCCTTTGCACGTAGGAAAGGCAGCAGAAAAGTGAGAAATGTAAGGTTGTTCCCCCTTAATTTTCTGAATCACAGCAAAAGAAAAGATATAAATTTTGTCTCCTTGATCTTCATTCTTCTTTGTCTCTGCTTTGTTCAAGATGTACCGTTACAAAGGAGTTGCTTTATCTTTCAAAGTATATACAAAAATCCTTTTTAAAGCAGTTTAGCGCACCAGGTGTCTTAATGGATGTAGCTGTGGTAGTATCAGAACTGTATCAGTGACAGCTTTCGTGTTTGAAGGTTGGAAACTAGATGAAAATCTACACTTGAGAGGACAAAGGAGGAGTTAGCTGAATATAATTCTGGGTGAAACTGCTCATCCGGGTCATGGACCTATTTCAACATTGGCTCAATCATGAGCAGATTACTGGTCAAATAGGTTAGTGACCCAAAAGAGCAGCAAGGGGAAGTCTGCCAGGAGAAGTGACAGATCATTTGAACTTTTTATTGCTTAAGAAATTTTCCAGCATCCATAATGGACTAAAATTGAGGCTTCAGTTACGGTGCAGCAGCATAAAGTCCTACCACTGTGATTCCTACAAACCACAGTGTCCTTCCAGCAGAGGTAGCTCAATACCAAATCTTCATTTCTTTTGGCTGAGAAAGTGTCAAGATCTAATATTTCTATAGATAAGGCAGTGGATTTATTCTCACTGGTGTAAAAGTCATGAAAAATTGCAACGTTTTGGATACCTCTGATATGTTACGCTCTAGTCCCAGATTTTGATAATTTACACTGATGCATGGGTGCTCTGGAGTCTATTAGGTGGCATAATAGGAAAAAGATGAAAGCAGATCGGACTCTTCAGTAAAAACTGAGAGCCAATCAAATGAAATTAGGACCTCCATTTCCATGCATCACGTTGGAGACTGAAGTTGCTCCCTGAGGCTGCTATAAGCACAAAAAATTCACCTTAATTCCAGGAGAGACTGAACGGGTGCTCTTGGCAGAAAGATCTTCGGGGGCTTGCTGAAAAGACAGATGAGTTCAGATTTGCTATAGCTCCAGAGCTGGAAATAAGAGGCTAGCTGGAAATAAGAGGCTAACAGAATAGCAGGGTGTAAATTACATGGATGCTGGCCCTCTTACTCAGCTTATTGCTGCTGTAGGAGGAAAGACAGTGGGCCTGACCTGTATGGGTTTTTTGCATAATACTGAGCTGTTCTTATATCTTTATGAGCTTCACCACCAGCTAGGATCAGTCACATCAAGCCTGTATGAAGTAGTTGACTGGAAGAAAAAATGGAAAAAGGAAAATATGATTCTTTTAATTTTGAGTACCACTGCTGGTGGAACTGGTTATAAAACCTGAAGCCCAGCAAGCAGCGTGTGCTACAGTTGTAAAAATTAGTGCTAACCTGTCAGTGATGTTAAGAGCCTGTGGTTGTTTTCCTGTTTTGTTCTCCAGTTTCTGCCCAAACTGTTTATCAATTATTATAATAGGACAAAGTTGGTTATGGAAGCTCTGATCCCTGTCCCTCTCCAAGCATTTTCCTCGTGAATTTTATGTGTGTATGCAAACTACCAGCATAGTTTTGCCACACCTGGATTGGTTTTCCAAATTAAAATTAATAAAGCTCTTGTACTTTCAGGTTGTGGTTTAAGTCTCTTCCCCCCCCCTGCCCCCTGCAGTTTTCTCACTCACTCACTTTTCTCTTTTCTTACCCCAGTCCTGGGGGGATGGGGAGGAGAATCAAAAGAATGCAACTCGCACAGGTTGAGATAAGAACAGTTTAGTAACTAAAGTATAACACAAATCACTACTGCTACCACCAATAATAATACAAGAGAAATACAAGGAAAGAGAATACAACTGCTCACCAAGCCCGACCCAGCCAGTGCACCCTCCAGCAACAACCCCCCCAGTACCAAAAACCTGACCATGCCGTGCACCCCCAGTCCACCACCACACCCTTCCGGGTCTCTGTCCTCCACTTTCACATCCTGGGCATGACACGCTGTGGTATGGAATAACCTCTTTGGTCAGTCTGGGTCAGGTGTCCTGTCTCTGCTTCCTCCCGGCTCCCCCTCCTTCCTGGCATAGCATAAGACTCAGAAAGTCCTTGGTCAGACCAAAACATTAGCAAGCAGTAACTGAAAACACTGGTGTTATCAGCGCTGTTCCCAGTCCCAAAATCAAAAACACAGCACTGCACCAGCTACCAAGAAGGAGAAAAAATGACTGCTGCTGCCGAATCCATGACACTTAGCTGATCGTAATCTCCAGCTGCAATATCTAATACTTATAGGAAGGCTTTGTTTAGGCCTGTAATGCCACCTGTGAAAAAAACTCTTACTCTACAGAACTAGTTTTTGCAAAATCTTGGAGCATGGCATAGAACTTTTTCTCTCCTTCCATCTTTCTCTGTATGTCTTTTGCTATTGAGCCTTGGGTGTCACAGAAAATCTAATATTGCAGTTTTCAGGGACTTCTGCATCAGTATTCTTTGGAGTGCACACTGTGTTCTTTATCTACTACAATTTAAGACTAGACAGGGTGACTGCTTTTGGCCTAGAAGTTAATTTGTTCCAGATCTTTCAACAGTCTTACTCTGAGAACTTTATCCAGGACATGGATCACCATGACCACCATGTAGTGTCTAATCATGGACTTGGTTAACCTCCTGAGATTTCAAAACCAGTTTACAATCACTAGTGCAATCATAAACTCTTTTCTTGATCTTTAGTTGCTTTTAAAGGTATATTTGCTCTTTCTTTTGTGCAATTTGAGTGTACATCATATTTCTTATCTCCTATGAAAGCCTCTATTTTCCTTTGATAACTTAAATTGTTGAAAATGCTAAATGATCCAGAGTTAGTTCTTATCAGAAATAGGATTCCCTTTTGCTTTACTTTCTGTTGTGCTAGTGAAGATTGAAGATACAAAATTGAAGGAATACTGTGAGCTTTTTCTAACTGTGTATCTCTCTGCAAACTGCAATGTTTGCAGAATTTCAGCTCAGATGAAGCTTAGAAAAGTTCTGAGTTTTCTCATTAGGATTATTTTCCTGGATTGTGTCTTTCCTGGTGCCATGCCCTATAGACCAAAGAAGGTCTGTTGTATGAAATATTTCCCAGTGTAAAAGTTCTTTTGTCATAGGAGGCTCCTCATAATGTAATGGCCAGATCCAGCGGGCTGGGCTCACACACTGAGCCAGCGATAAGCCTCCAAGAAGAAACAGTTTTGCTGAAGCTGACCATGTTGCACTGGTGTTACCAAGAAAAAAATCTGGATACTCCATTCTAAATAGAAGCTTGAGCTTTGCGTCAGTGCAAGAAGGGAAGGGTATACAAAAAATATACCAAACACACCCTTCACGTCAGAAGTGGGTACTTGGCTTTCTTTAATGTTCTTGAACTGCTTGTGAACAGGTATACCTGTTAGGCTGCACTGCAACAGGTAGAGGACTCCAGGTTTATTGTATTAAGTCTGGCAGTTTCTGACTTATCCCAGGGATGATCTACAGCAGAAGCAAAGCTAGGCATTAATCCAGGACAATTTTAATGAAGTAGAAATTGATTGCACATTTTGTTGGTGATTCTTCTTCAGCTGTCATCTTTTTGATTTCCTCTAGGCTGGTCTGTGATCCTCCAGTCTGGAATCAGAAACTAGAGCATTCCCTGTCCCAGCAGTTGCCAATTACTACTATTAAGAGACAGCCTAGAAAAAATACCTCTAAACATATTATAGGACTCCTGAAGCCTTAAGTGTAGCATCTACTAATCAGGTTTTTACATTTCCCAGGGGCAAAAAATACTCAGGATCATCTTTCTGTGTAAAGCCTGCTCTGTCCTGTGCAATGCATATAGTGACATCAGTGTAAACAGGGACTTGCAGCTTCTTTTGGCATGATTATTGGTCAGCTCCTATAAAGAAACATCTCTAGAGGACAATACACTGAGATTGTTTCCTACAGAAATGAAATAATTCTCTTGGAAGAAGGTGATATGGTATTACAGGGAGGGATTGCACAAAAAAAAAAAAAAGGACATTCTTTCTGCATTGATGTTCTTTGATGGCAAGTAAGAGAGAGGGAGGTACAATAGGTCAGGTAGCAAGAACTGTTTCAAAGTAAATTATCTGCTTAGGCATTCAGAGAGAATGGAAGGAAAAGATGTAGAGCAAGCTGAGACAGATATGCTATGCAGACCCGAATTTATGGACTGTGGAAATCTATCACCTTGTTCAGTGTGGATCCTGCAGTCCCAATTTCTTCGGCTTGGTTATCAAACTTTCTGTAAGAAAGACATGTAACAAATTGCCATGTCTTGTTTTACTAATCAAATCAAGTTACTACAGTGTTGCAAAGATTAGAACATGCAAAAATATTTTGATGGCTAGCATATAAAATTTTGATTATAATTGTTGACTAGTTTGATTTTTGCAATACTTCCAATTTGAATACAGTATTAATGATCCTGCAGAATGCTAGCTATCAACATACAGGGTGATTAGTTATTGAATTGCTACAAAAATAAGAATAATCATTTAGCAGCCAGGGTGTATCAGAAATGACTGAATGTTTGTGTTTGTATGATGCATTATCCTTACAGCACAACAGAATGCAGTTGTGCAGCATGGAGCATGGTAATTCTTGGTTCAGAAAACAGGCACTGGCTTTGTTGCCATGCTCACATAAAACAGCAGTAAAAGGTGGTAAGTAACACCTGATCCAGGAAAAGAAAAGCTAAGACTTCTGGAGTGGCTGACAATACTGCCACTCTAGACTACTTTTGAAAGGAACATGCTCAATATGATGGAGAAAAACATTTTGCATTATTTTCTGCACAACAGGACACACAAAAGATAATGTGGAAATTACTCTAGTATTCTTATGGAGCTTCCTTTGTAAATAATAAGAAAAGACAATTTTACTTTTCAACAGCCTGTGTTCATGCTGCCAGGAATCAAATGCATAACTATAAATAACTTCTGTAAGAGAGAACATATTTGCTTGGCACTACAGGCATGCTTCTAACAAATCTCTGCTTTTCTTCGGTGGCTAAAATATTGTAAAGGCTCTGTGACTGGCTGATTTGTAATACTGCAGGGGAGTGAAGTGCATAGAAGTTGACAACTATCGTTAGGAAAATGTTTCATTCATACTGTATTAATTTCAAATCACATTGTCACTGTGTAGTGACAGTGTTTATTCTGTGTAATTCTGTTGTCAATAGAACACCTGTTTTGAGATGTAGAAAGTATATTAGATGACAGGTTGTCGTATGGGGCACCAAAAGGACAGAGAATTGCTTAATGAATAGTAGTACTCCATAAAAGGTTAAATACAGCTTTCTGCAATGTGAGAACTCTCTTAAACTCTTAAACCAGTCATTTTAGACAGATAGTTGTCTATAGGACTTTGAAATTAATGCTTGATATTAGTAATGTATGTCTAAATTTTAAGACAGTGCAATTCCCTTAATTATGTTAATAAGCAGACAGGACTGTTACAAAAAGTTTATTTCAGTCAGATGTTTGGACATATATGCACCTACTTTACCATTTGGGAATTGAGCCATGTAAGACCTTACACATGTAAGACCACATGTTTAGCTCGGGGGGGGGGCAGAAATTTGCTTTATTAAAAAACAAATCAGAATGGATACAAATGGCAACTGAAGTAACCACTGAGCATCACTCTTCTTAATCACATGCATTTTCTTAAATCTCCGCTTAAATACTCCTTAAATACTGCTGTCACTATTCTCAACTATTTTTGGAGCAGTAAAGCCAAACAACACCCAGCTTTTTGCATTCAGGGCCATGATCATGGGAGCAGACCAACACATAACAGTAGTGCAAACATCTAAAGGATGATAATGAGTTTATCAGCTGTGGACAAAGTAGAAATTGAATAAAAAAGGGTCTACTTAAAAACTTAAGTGAAAGCTTTTCATTAATATCTTAATCTAGATTGATTTTTGGTATCTTCAAACTAAAGTTTAAGCCTTAGCATTTCCTCTAAAATGCATTCTCCTAGGACTTAAAGCTGAATGCAATTTGTAATAATACAGCAGCCAGATCTTGGCCTGATCTTCAGTAAATGTCAGATTTATTTGTGGCATTGAGGATATAATTCCCAAAACTTCCTTGAGGGACAAATTTGTTTTTCTGATCTTGTTTGTGCTGATACAAATTAGGAAAGACTCCATTTACAGCTTTAGTAAATGGTGTTTTAGTGGTATAAATCTGCTGAGTTTAACTCCAGTGCCAGTCAGAGCTGCTGAGAGAGATTTTTCCTCTCCAGATCTCCAAACATTTTCAGAGACTGACATCAGTAGTTAGCCACCTTTCTGCTACCCTGTCCCAGGGAACCAAAACCAGCCAGCTCTGCAGCTTCTTTCAGTCCTAATGGCTCTGGGTCTGGACTGGTGCAATGGCACTGAGTGAGGAGGATGACTGTGAACTTCAAGCCCTGAAATATCTGGCCAGTTGCCTTATATTTAATAGGAGGAATTCAGGATGTTGCTGCTTCTGAAAATCACAATATTTTAAAGTGGGGATGGGCAGGCTGTAAAAATTCGTTGGCTCTTTTTTTTGGCTGAGACATGGATCCTTATAATCTAAAGAGTATGTGTCAGATGACCTGAAGGGACTTACTTTAGAAGAAACTGTGTTTCTGGTATTACCTGCAGAGCATATCAAATTTGCAGAACAAAGTGGACTGACAGTTACTAATCCAGTTTTTTTCCAAATGAATACTGGCTAACCAGATCCTTGTCTTTTACAAGTAATGACAAAACTGATGGTCTTCAGTGGAAGATGGAAAGCAAAATTTTGCAACTTGAAATTCATTCCTCCTGCAGTTTGCTAGGAAATATTACAAAGCTTCCCATTTTTTGCTAACATATCTGCTGGTTGAAATTCAATGGAGATAAATATAGCCATGTTTAACAGGTAAATTATATTTATTTAGCTGCAGGGCTTTGGCTGTGCAAAGCCTGGCTTTCAAAATACGATAAAGACTTGTCCTCAACATACATTTCAGTCAACAGAAAGACATTTTTTGTCATGGAGGACAGTCCTCTCCGCTAAGTGCTAGTTCAGCTGGAATTAATTTCTTCTTGTGGAGTGTTCATGTAGTGTGATACTGAATTCACAAATCAGCAAAAGCAGTTATGATTTTGAAGACTTATTTTATAAATAAAATGCTGCTAGCTGCCTTTATTTGACTTTCCAGAAACCCAGAAGCAGAAACTACCTCATGGTAACCACATAGCTCCCTTCCTGCCAGAGACAAACATACCGAGTGCTCTTTTTTTCATTAAAAATCTATATTCCTTTATTGACATATTAATTGAGCTGGTTGATAAATATTATTTAATGTCAATTATTATTCCAAATACCAAAATAGTGTAGCAAGGAGAGAGCAGAATGGCAGGAAGGTAAAAACAAAAGTGACAACATAACTGGTAGGTCATCTTATGCATTCCCTGGCTGGTGCTGATCTACTCTCCACAGTAAATGTCTGCCAGTGTTTTTTCCTGGTGAGGTGTTTGCCTTACTACTAACAGGCATTACTTCATCAGTCTTGCTCTTGGAGCTTCAAGTCTGGCTTCTTATCCTAGCTGGCTATTTTGAAATTCAGGTTGTTTTCAGTCCCATTGGAAGTTGTCAGCCTTATGAACAGCAGATTAGGGAAGGCAATGATTCTGATTCTTATGTCCATGAATAGGATTCAACAAAATAAAACTGTAGAGCTTTTTTTTTTTTTTTTTTTGCTTCAAGTCCCAGAAAGGAGAATGGAAGACAAGCAGACGGCAGATGTTGATGATGTTGATTTATTTGCATGTTAAAGCATACAGATGTGGAGAAAACAGGAAACATACCATGCAAACTTAGCTCTGCACTCGTGTGATAGAACTGATCCAAAAAGAAGAACAAAAAATAACAGACTTTGTGGTGTATTGTGGCTCCCTGTATTGCTTCTTAAAGTGAGCTGCAGTAGAGTGCCCAGGTGGACCTGAGCATTGCTTTGCTGTCTGAAACAAGTAGATACAGACCTGAAGAATTTGTCTTGCATCCCTTGTGGAGTGCACAGAGAGGTAAGTGGACCTGCAGTAAGGAAAGCAGTGAGGCAAGTATGTTTACTGATGAAAATTTAGCAGACAATTACTCCCCAATTTTGATTAGCTCCAGACCTCTTAAATTTAAATGCAGAACATCTTCCTTTTCCCTGATCTTATATGGTAATGTAGTGACTCCACAGCTAATGAAAACTTTTGACTCTTCTTTCTATATACAGTTTTCAGAAACTTGTTTCTTTCTATCTAACATTTACTGCCTGTCTCCATGTAGAAGGGATAATAACCTCAGTGCTGTGAATTTTGAGGACACAGTATTTTTAGAATCAGGAGACTTTGGAAATTCAGAACCCTGTCACTTTTCAAAAACTGTTGAAGCATTTTTATCACCTCATGACTAGATAAAAAGGTCATTTTTTTTATGCTTAGTAGCAAATTATACCTCTTTCAGAGCAATGTTATCTAACGGATAATTCAGTCCTGAAGAGAGAAGTTACAGATCTACTGGGCAAGCCCTTACATATTTGATAATTTCCTCTTTATCTTACAGCACCATTGCTATTTTTATCGTAAAAATGTCGTTTTCAAGTACAACAGGGACATAATTTATTGCCTTCTATATGCAATGGCTGTCTTTCCTGTTACAGGCAGAAAGGGAAGTCTTAGCAATATTGCTTCTATTATTGACGTATTTAAGCCACATGGGCTTTGGAAAATCAGACAGTACAATATAATAATTTGAATAAAGTAATTGTTACCAGGGCTGAAGTGGGAGATCTTATGTCTCCTGCTGCTGTTGACCACTGGCTGATTCTGGCTGCTTGCTTTTGCCAGACGGAAAGAAGGCTGGCAGGCTGTGGCAAGGAAGATATTAATGATATTTAATTTTATGCAACTTAGTAATCTAAAGAACAAGTCAGCACATGAAGAAGGCTCCAAAATTGCTTTCTCATTCTCAATATTTCCAAATATTCCAAATATTCTTCTGAACCTGACCAGAACTCAGAGAGCTCAGTTGTGCAGTCCAAATCAGAATACTCCTGATCTTTTCTGTGGATCTGCCTGGGATCTGCAGTAACTGAAAGAAGGGAGCTAATATACATGTCTTCAATTTCCTCACCTAAAGGAGCAGGATGCATGTCTGCTTTTGCTTTGATGTCTTCTGTCCTCAATGCATCTATTTCATATCATGTACTCATACTATAGTGTATGGGAGCTAGGATTCAGTTTTCTCAGTCCACCCTGCAAACTTTATCAGTATTTTAGTGAGGACTCTTTGTATTGACAGCCTTCAGGCAAAAGGCAAGGGGACTCCAAGCATTTCAAAATTCAGTCACTCACTCACTGGTTTTTCCTAACACACTCAAATAAACATGACTCCCCTGATAGAAATAGCCTATGGTCTCCCCTTTGCCAGCTATGTGAAAGACAAGAGAGTCAGTGAGCCACAGCCTTCCACTACTTTACCCTGATGGCACTAGTGATGGGCTATGGGAGTGGGACTCTTTCTTCAGTAATCCTGTCACGTTTGTTTTAAGTTGAGCCAGGAGCTGCAAACTACGCTCCAGCTGTCACCAAGTGTGTGTGTTTCCTCATGAAGATAACGCTGTAAAGATGCGTCCTTTTTCCTCCTCACCACCTTCCCAACAGAAATAGTGTTTCTCTTTTATTGTTGTGTGCCTGGAGTATAAAATTACTCTCTATCCATACAGACGGGAGGGAAGCACATACTGGTTTATTGTGCAGTGTTTGGGTTGTTCTGCTGCTATCTCATCCTTCTTTTGTATCTTCAATGCTCTAGAGAGTAGGAGTAAGTTATTAGCTTCATGTTTGGATGGAGCTTGCACACTAAAACCCTGCTCTGTGACTGCCAGCTCTGCATGCATACTGCATCAATATGAATCTAATGAAAATACAGCCAACAGTGGCTAGCCCCTGCTCATGACTTCCTACCCAGACAATCAGCTTCAGAGCTGTATTTTATTTCTTCATAGGCTTCTTTCTGAGCTACTTCAGGATTTTTAGTGTAACTAATCTTGTCTGTATTCTTACCACAGAAGTAAAGAAAAATTGGGTGTAGCAACCCAATAAAGAAGTGAACCAGAGAGAACATTTTATTTTTTATCTATGTATAAGAAACAATGAAAGAAACCCAAACACACCCCAAATCCAAGATACCTTTCTTCCTACATGCATTTGATACTTCCATCTATCTCTCTGGTTGCCTGACACCTCTCAGGATAAAGATCCCATTTCTGGTTGCGTACAGCTTTGGTAGACAGATGATTTGGGCTTAAGTTTTCCATGCTGTGTTTCTGACTTAGCCTGTTTTTGGAAAAATTGAGTAAACATGGTTCAGCTGTTTCTGAGAAGAGGATTAGAGCAAATTGTATTGTTTTAGCTATGTTAAAAAAAAAAAAAAAAAAAGCAGAAAACAAACAAATGAAAACACACAGAAAAATTGAAATTGGGGAAAAAAAAAAAACCAAACCAAAAAAACAAAGAAATTCTTGCAAAGTGTTGGGAAGTGCTAGCTCTGCAATGTTTTGGCAGAGGGACTTGAAATTAGGCAATTGGGTTGCCTTGGTGACAGGAATGTGCTATTTCATCCCTATGAAAAACTGCCTAAATTTGGCCAAGTTATAAGCCTTTGAAAAATCTTATTCACATGCTCAGTAGAGACTTGTGAAAGTTTGGCAGCTAGTTCTCCAAAGACTCCAACTGTGATGAACGTGCACACTGCTGGACCAACAGAGCAGGGTTTTACCCACAGTCACTGCTTTCACAGGCACTGGGCCATGGTGTTGCTGCCATGTGGGAGTAAGAAAGGCAGTAGAGAAGGATTTGGTGAATAAAGAGGTTTGAAACAGGGCTCAAAAGGTGGAGGATGGGAGAGAGAAGTCTGATACAGGCATGACATGAAGTGACGGGGAGTGGTAGGATGCAGGATGTGGAGGTGAATCCTACAAGTTCTGGCTTTGAGCCCAGTAGTCCCCCTGGTCTCAGAATGTTGCAGAATAGCTATAAATGGATGAGTGGCATGAAAAGTAAATTAATATTCTGTCTTCACAGCAGCATTATGAATAATGTAGAGTAAATAAGGCATGTACCACAGTGAATGAAGAGGATCTTGCCAGGGTATTGAATAGCTGTAATTCAGTAAGGGCAGTCCATCCTGTGAACAGAATGAGGCTGAAGTCCTGTGGAAAAATAGCATATGGTAGTTTAATTGAAGACTGTACCATTATACATGAGCACAAGGGGGCAGAATTAAGGCTGTGAAACTTCAATCAAATTGCTAACTTTGGAGGTTTGACTTCACATCCTTAAAAACCTGGGGTTTGTAGGTAGTACAAATTGAGAGAAAAGTGCAATCAAGCAGCGGTTTCTTCCCATCGTGCAACAGCAAATAACCAGCCAGTGAGAAAATCTGAATACAGAAAAATACAAAGAGATGTTTTTTGAAGTTATTTTTTTTTTCTTTAAACTTAAAAAAAAAAAGAGAAGTATCTCTGAAGCTCAGCAGCATGTTCTGAATACTACTGCTTTGTGAATGTTTGGAAAGGAGAAGGTGGTTCCCACCCTTGTGGACTCTTCACACCAAAATGCCCTACTGAAAATACATAGAGGAAAGTAGGCTTCAGCCCTAGCACCTTTGCTATACAACTGCAGTAGTATAGCATGAGGAGGAAGGCAGTCTTTTAAACATGTACATCCAAACCACTGAATTTTTAAATACATCCTTAGGAAACTTGTAAAACATGGATTAGACTCAGATAAGTAAACATATCACTGAGGATGGGCCGAATTGCTGATTGCTTTTTGGTTGGTTGGTTGGTTTTAAGTGACAGAGAAAGAACTTGGTAGACTGTAGCAAGAGCATAAACCCACTTTGAAATAAAAAGAATTAGGACACTGTCTAGTGACCTCTTTTTGGGTCATAAAATATGCATAGAAAAAGCAAAAAAGTAAATATGTAAGAAAATATTTATGTCAGTGCTGCTCTTGCCAGCTTCTGACTCAACAGCAAGACAAGCATATTTCCTGAAGTCAAGGATTTCTTTCCAGTAACATAGCGTTTTGAATTAGGTTATCACTGAAAGAGTGTCATTAACATTCAATTTGAGCAAAAGAGCAGTTTTCATAGTGTCTGTGGTTCTCAGATATGTCCCTTCTTGCCAAACACTATTTGTCACAATGAATGCTTACTCCACTGACTGTTTTTTCCTGGTAAACACAAGCAAATTCTTTCTGGCAAAACCATATGGCTTGAACAAATAAACTGAAGTTATAAAACCCCCCAAAAAGGCCTTTTGAAAACACACCAGGCCCCAAATTGACCCTGTTCTTTTTGACTGAAGAAATGAAAAATGAGAGTATTGGAGTTTTCCGTTTAGAAGTTCCTTGGACATCACAGAAGTGGTTGTGTTGCCATCTTCCTGGAGCTCATTTCAGAATTAGATCAGCTCTGTGCTCATCTGAAGTTAACCCATTTTTCTCCCTCTTACCCACACTCCAAAAGGAACATAAAAAGTCTGCTCAAGCAGAAATGAAAGGATGTGAAGATTAAATGCTCATCTGGCAGGTTAAGAAAAGTCAAACCTTCAAGGAAAAGAAAAAAACAAAGCAAAACACAGAAAATGCCCAAACCAACCCAAATGAAAAAAACCCCAACCAAACCAAGAAGAGAAACACAAGACAAAGAGGAAAGCTAATGAGGAAGACCGTGCAGGATCATTCTACAATCATCCCTCATGACTCTGTTCATGTGTATTGTTTGCCAGCTGAGCATTGTGCATTTTGTTCACCAGAGTTCAATCCTGGGAATACCGCAGAAAAGGTCAGACTCTGAAGTGTGTATAAGAGTAAAACCATAACTTAGTGCAAAAAGGAGTCAAGCATGTTGTTTTCATAGATTTGTAACTGAATTTTTTCTGCTGGTGATACGCATGAGGGCTCTGTAGAATCCTGGCAGAAGAAAGTTCAGATGTGTGAATGCAGGCCAGGCGTAATATATCCAAAGGACTCTGCTCTCCATTGCATTGACTGAAAATGTGAATTGACCTTGGTGAGGTCAGTAGAGGGAGATTCAACCTCTCTTTTGAATTTGTAACTTTGAACTCTTTTGAAAAGTCATTTGTCAAGTGGATAGATTTGTCTCACAGACGTCTCTACTATGAAACTGTCCTTAGGAGCTGTCCTGAGCCCTGTGATGGGTCTGTTGCTTGCAGACATGTTGCCCATTGTCACCTTTGCTGCTGGAACAATGGTCCTTTATTTCCAAATTACTTTACCCTTCCCATTAGTGAATAGGAAGTATAAAGGAAGAATAAAATTTGGCAGTATTCCTGCATGCATGCTGCCCAGTATCTCCTCAACACTTCTCTTTGGGAAACTCTAAATAGCCAATATGATGTCCAGCTGCACATGATCTAATGCTATGCAGTATTCTTAGAAGTATCACCCCCTCATGCTTAAAATTCAAATCCAACACAGTGTTCAAGGAGAGATTCAGTATTTAACAATAGTATTCTCAAATAATAGTGTACTAGCATTCTCCAGCAGAGCAGGGAAGCTCCTGGAATGGTAGCATTAGTGGTGCCTTAACAAAGGAGTGGTGTGAACCCTTTGAGGATTTGATTGCCAAGTGACCTTTTAGGAAATAATCTTCCCCCTCCTAGTAACGTTAATAACCTTAGAGAAGAGGCTGGCTCTGCTTCCTTCTTCCCAGACAGATGAGATGAAGTGGCACATGACTGTTTCTACCCATTAAAATATTTCTATATTTGGTCAGTAAAATATGAGTATTCTTTGTGTTACAGCTGAGTAACCACATCTATCATTAAGTGAAAGTAAATAGAAAACACCTAAAAGGAAATGTTCTTGTGTGCATGTGGTATCTGCCACTACTTAATCACAACGCTGGCATGGGGAGGGGTCTGTATTTTTTATTCCTCCTTAGGCATCTGTGTGCGCATTTGATCATCGGCTGTAAAACAAGATCTCTCTGGCAGTAGAGATAATCCTACAGTCTTTACAGAGATTTGGACCTGAGTAATTCCACTCCAATATCTTGTTTTATGGCATCACATTGCAGGCATAAAAAAGGTGTTTGTTGAGTTTACGGGGCAAGGATAATGTCAGTGTTTGAAAGGAATTTGAGGTCATGGTTTAAGCTTTTTTGCTTCACATTGATGAAATACTTTTTGAGACTGCTGTTCTTGTGCACAATATGTACAACAAATTTGCATAGATCCTTTGAATAGATTAGAAGATTGGAAAAGATTGAAAGCATTAATAATGATTGTCCTGTGGAAACAAATTTATTTTTGTCAGTGCAAAGCAATGGATATTAATTCAAAATAGACATCTAATTTTTCTCACCTTGCCCAGCAGTCCCTCAACACTATAGGGATGTTTATAGAAAATAAAGTATTCAGCAACAATGATCAATCCATTGTTCTTGCAATGTTTCAGACTATAATAAATATTATTTGTTTTTAATGTGCCTAATCTGTACATTTCCGGCAAGAAGTTTGTTGTTTTTTTCTCACACTTTCTTCTGTTCCTTTAAAATGTTTTCCTTGGCTTTTTAGATTGTACACATACACACTACATATGCAGGAAGCCAAAAAATATCTGTTATCATATAGTGCCATTTCCTGAAGCAATTGGATTGGATTATTTTCAAGACTTACACCAGAAACTGATAATAACATTGATATAAGCAGTTGAAATTTGAGGCTAGGTTCAATTTCCTGGCTATTTCCCAAGATTATTGCCTCTCTTAGGTGCAGTCAGAGGGATTAATTTGACAGATAAACTCAAGAACACTGTTGCATATTACAAGGATTCAGAACACAATTAATTTGCAAATAATTCCTGAACATTAATGAAATCTTTGCTATTAATGGAATACGGGAGTTAAGTTGATGGCACCAGAGAGTATGATCTTGCTGGTGCAAATCAAGTTATATCCCTTGTTAGAAAGGGCATAGTTACAATGAGGGTACAAAAGCCAGAGGAGGGATTGCAGTAGATGTGTGGAGAGGGTCTTTGTGAATTCATTAGTCCTACTCAACTATTGAGAGCTTGTTTTGTCATGCCATAGATTTCATAGGTGAAGGAAAACTACTTTCTAAATATAATTAGAATATAAGTAAATTAAAATCGAACATTTTTAGTGCTTTATATTCAATTATATTTCTCTAACAAATCCTAAATTAAGATTACTTCTTAAGGATGTTGCAATTTCTCTAACCTTTGGATGAAAATATCTTTTTTTACTTCCCTACAATACAATCTACTCTTTTATTAATTAGCAATACCTAGTACCCTGTTATTTGACATACCTCTTTGATAGTTCATATAGCGCTTTAACTGGAAAATGTTGAATGATGTGCCAACATGAAGACTCCATTTCTTACTCAAGCTTGCATACATATGTATACACCATACACATGTGTACAACATACACACTAACACAAGCCTTACATCAGGCTTTCCAAGTCACCTTAGATCTATTTAAGTCATTAGGAAATCAGTTTTATGAACCATTGCTCACAGCTGCCTCCACTGTACCTAAAATAGGAATAAACAAAGACCATATATTTTTACCACTGTCAGAGGTGAAAGGCCAGAGTTTCGTCCATTAAGCTGTCTAACATGCAGTTATCACTCAGCTTTCAATTTTGAATGAATAGCCTTGGGAAAATGCTTATTCCTTTGGGAAGTAATAAGAAAGATTTTTTTATTATTATTTTTTCAGGAAAAAAAAGGCAATGTGGGATAAATACAGGAAAAAAAACAGGTAAAGATAAAGCTATTGAAAGGCTCAGAAAGATAAGTTTTGCTAACTTTACATGAATAGGTACAGTTACCTTTATGTACAGCAGGGTGGGTTGGTATTTCTTTATACTGACATGTAGTTAAAGTCAATCTCTGTTTAGAAGACCAAAGAATGCAAAGAATCTAAAGTCAGAGTGAAGGTACAAGCATTGACTTCAATGAGGTTGCAGGGAATGAATTTGTTTTACTAGGATTACTCACATGAATGATCTGAAAAGAAGTAATTAGTTACTTGCCCAGAGATTTTTAGCTTAAGCTGGCTGGCTCTAAAAAAATGGAACTTGCCCCTGATATTTCCAGTCCTAGGTCAGCATGCTTGGTGAATTTCTTGCCTAATGAAGTTCCAGCACACAGTACAGTGCCATAAAATATAAACAGTAAAAAAAGTAATTTTTCACATCAAATGTAGCTGGAACCTTTTGTTTCTCTGAATGGTGTCATCTGTGTTTTAAGCCAAGGACAGCTGAACTGGCTGTAGCTAGGGAGATGGGAGATATTTGGAAGTTATTCTTTATTACAGGCCCATAACTTCCATAGCTCCTCAGTGAAAGTGAAGGGGACCTTCACTGCAAAGCTACCTTTATCTGAAATCACCTGGAAAGTGGCATCCCAAGTACTAGATGGCTGCAATACTGGCACATGCACACAGCTTGGAAAGCTATTTCTGCACCTGTACTTTTTGGGTGCTTTTCTGCTGTCTTCTCCTGCCCAGGGAGGTTGTAGATGCCCTATCCAGGGAAACATTCAAAGCAGGTGGGTTGGGCCTCTAACCCACCTGACCTAGTTGAAGATGACCCTGCTCATTGAAGGGGGGTTGGATTAGATGACTTTTAACAGTTCTTTCCATCCCAAACCCTTCTATGATTCTATGAAAGATAATTTTCTGTGAGAGCTCTTGAAAGGAGTGTCATTGACTCAATTTTTAACACTTTTAACAGGAACTAGTTCGTCTTAATTTGTTTGGCTGTGATGTTTTCCAAGGGTTTGGATTATTGTTATCCCAAGGGTGCAGTAACCTTAAAGACACGTTTTCTGTTTCATGCCATATAACATCAAATAAGGGAAAACCTCAACTGTACTGACTCAAACAACTTTACTTCTCCACTGATAAAGAAGTTTGTTATGCTTTTGTACAAACCCTTTGGTCTAGCAGCCCTGTCGTGACAGTGATGAGCCCCTTACATCTAATTGTATGGTGCGGTTTTATACTGCTGGGCATACTGGAAAGTCAAAGTCTTTGTACTAGACCCTGCATATTGGGATGCTGAGCTCAACTGAGGATGCAGAGAGCCTATATAATGTAAGTTGCTACCAGATAATTAGGTCAGCATCTGCCCTGGGAAAGCACAATGAGTGAATGTCATCAACATCACGTGTTTGCACCAAATAAAAGAGCATACTGTAAGAGTGTGCTGCACTGTTGCATGTGTTACCATTATAATGCTACTGAAGTAGGAAGAGCTCATGCCTTCTGTCTCACTGTTACAATTTCACACCACTACAGTTCCAGAGTGGCAGAAGAATGGCAGTTCTCAGCTTTTTTTATTGTATTACACAGAGAACAACATCTGAAATCACACTTCCACTCCATTACGTAAGTGCTAAATAGCAGACTGTAACCATTACTTTGGCATTCTGAAGAAAAAGGGGTTCCAGTCCGCAAAAGTAGAAGCATTTTGGATGGCAAAGGTTCACTTGCCCACTGCTGTTTTTACTTTCTGTCTTTAAGTTTTTTCTGGGTGGAGAAAGAGGTGGATTGCAATTTAGGGCTCAAGTACAATACATGAAAATTACCTGGGAGCAGGGCAACAGCTGGTGCAATTGCCCTGGGCCCAGAGGTATCTGAAGATGGCCACAGTTCAGCCTCTAGCTCTGCCCCAGCTACTTGGAACTGCAAAATCCTCTGCAAGCACCTTGTAGACCCATGGTTCTTTGCTAACTTGTTCTCTATTCTGCCATACACTGTCATTCCTAAGACAAATTAGACTGAAGGTAAATGTTGTTCCCTTCTTCCTCATCCTGTTATTAATAAATGTGTCAAAAAATGCTGCTTTATGCAAAAATCACTGCTGTATGCAAAAGTCCTTTCTGTCTTGGTATAACTATTTATGCTTCTTTACCATAAATTCTACATTTGCATGTGATATGAAGTTACTTTCAGGTATGCAATGTCTCTGTAACGTGACAAATTAACTTGCCTTTCTGTGGTGCTGCACCAATCAGCCCTTTTACTGTTTCACTGTAGTTTTAAAGCAGGGGTTTTCAGAGGTGAAGAGTCCTTGCTAAGAGATGCAAAAAATAGTAAAACTCATAAATTTTGACGATTTTATCAGCCCTGTTCTTCTGCAAAACAAATCAATTTTCTATTGAGAACATAAAACCTTTCCAAATTAATTAAAGCTTTTGTTTTTAACATTAACATATCCCCAAGTATCTTTTTAATAGTTTCAGCTCCATCGCAAGGCTGCTCAGTGAGTCAGGCAAAAATATCAGCCCAATAAGAACCATAATACTAAACAATAGGAAAAATATCTTTGTTTTGCCTGTAGTTTTTGGTATGCTTGTGCCTCAAAGACCTTATGTAAGCTTAACATGGAAACATATGGGAGGCCCTGTTGCTTTAAAGAGGAATATTCGGAGAATTGCAAGTAAGTGTGAACATAGTTAGAGGCCTACAACCCGAAGCCTAATTGGAGAGACAGAAAACTTCTTTAGTGCTAGGAAAGTGCAGTTCTAGCACTCTCAAGGCAAAATTCAACTTTACACATGCATAGATGGTCTTGGATTCAACAGTCCCCCGTCCCCGTCCCCCCCCCACCCCGCTTGAAAAGATTGACCCAGACAAACAAACAAACAAACAAAAAACCTCTGCCACTTCTCTTGCTGGAGCTTATCCCAGTGCTGGTAAGAAAGGAAATTTTTTAGCAAGTTAAGTGGCCTTTCAAGCTACTCTTGTGCTTTTAATGATTGAACTAATTTTCCATACTACAGCTGCATATGGGCCATGTAACACCTCACAAGGGGCCCTTAACAAATTGTATCCTCTGTTTACAGATGGCACATAGAGAAAATAAATAAATTTCTGGGCCTGTAAAGAAAAGAAAGTTGTTCTGCTGAGAGGAAAACCCTCCAAGGGCTTCTTTTGTGTGCTGAAAACACCTCTCACAAAATAAAAGTAATAGTGATAACCTACTGTTATAAACACCTCCCCTTAATAAGCCATGATCTGTTTCCATGGTGAAAAGTTGTTTTCCACATGCTCTGACTTTGCACGTGAGAAGTGTCAATCTCAGATGTGCTTTTGTTCTCCTTGTTAGTGCAGAACAGCTGTTGGTACTTGGCAGTTACTTGTCTGGGGCAAGGTCAGTGCAGATGACACTGTCACCTGAAGCCAGCTGAGTTGCCTGGGAGCTATCAGCTTGCCTTCTGCCAGGATGATTGTGGGAAATAATGTATGTCTGAATCGCGACTGTCTTTGAAGGAAGCAGGACAGAAAACAGGGCTAAATTCACTACACAGCTTGTTTGCAAATATTTGGGGGGTCCTCGTAACACATAATGACATAGACTTGAAGTGAGCTTGCTACTGAAGGAAGACAGTGCTTGATCCTTTTGCTGAAATGTCTGACACTGGAAATGATGCATGCATGGTGATTCATGAAAATGTTTTTCAATGCTACGTTATGTCAGGATCAGATAGCAAAAGTTTTTGTCTGACTGCTATGAGTCCACCAAACTCATTCTGGCTGCTTCAAAATCTAGATGTGAATCCTGGTCAGTCGATCAACTGCAGAAACAAAACTTCAAAGAAGTCTTTACTGAGTGTTTACATTACATTTGACTTTGTTATTGAGTCTAATGTTATTATGGAAAAGATGAAAACAGAAGAGACGTGACAGAGATAAAAATTGTTTGCATTGCTGGGAGGGAGGGAATGTTGCATTTAGATTACTTCTGATGGATCAGAGATGTTTCTGTAGATTTTGTCACTACGAAAACTGACAGATATTTCTGTTTTGAGGATGACACTAAAGGTGAAAAGCTGAGAGCTGTTATCAGGAAGAGCTCACACAACCTCTTCATAAACTGAATCATCAGAAAACTCTGCTGTGCATCTCACTGCATAATAATGACGCTTTTAACAATGTTCATTTGAGCTCTACTTATAAATGTTCTCAGGTCAAGTGGGAGTTTATCACCCTGCCGTTGCCTAACTTGTGTTATTGTTAACCATAAAAGGGATTCCTTGCTGCATTTACTCCATTTGGGACTAAGCCTCATCCTCCCATCTTTCTTCCTGCACAGAAATCTATGTAATCTTCACATCTTGTTGCTCTGTGACCTTAATTAACCCATGGCAATGTGGATAACTAAAGATTTTGCATGGAAAAATAAACTATTTTCTCTGACACTCTTCACTGAGTAGATGATGCCTGCTCTCTGACAAAGTGGGTGGAAATGACAAGAATCAAGGAAGTTCCTTGACCTGTGTTGTCCCTCATAGACAAAATATAGCGGCCGTCTTTGAGAGGTGTAGGATGTGACCTCAGCTCAAAGGGCAAACAAAAGGCAGCTTGAAAGAAGCAGGGAAGATGCAGATGCTGCACCATATTCCCTGCTTTCAAGTTTATGGTTGGTGAGCTCTGCTGAAGCATCCCGATGACAACATACAGCATATGTGACCTCACTAGACTGCAGTTCACCCTGGGGCAAAGTGAGTCATTGCTAAGTAAAATTGTCAGTTTGTGCCTAATTGGTCTCCACGTATCTTGGAAATGTACTGCCTCCTGCACTAAGTAGCATGATGCTGCTTCAGAGCAGCTTGTTCCTGGCTGTTAAATTCTGCTGAATAGTTTTCACCCAGAGGCTGTCCCCATTTCAATGAGATAAACCTTTCCTTATCATTTGGATATTAACTCTGTCCCAAAGACTATTGCAAATACTTTTTAGAATTCAAAATATTGACCTAAATTAGAAAGAAGCCTCCAGCACTTGCTTACATCAAAACATCAGTTATTAATAACTTCTTCTCTAGCATTATACATAAGTGCGGATGTATAAAGTTGAAAAATTAAATCGTTTTTCTAGCACTGTACTTGAAGCAAGTCCTGCAGCACAGTCTTTCTTTCAGATCACTAGCATTTAAGAAGTTCTATAAACCCAAGAGAACTTATAAAATGACATGTAATTAGGAAAGAATGGGTCTCCCAATCAGCTGATTACTCCAATACATTTTTTTATTAAAAAGATGTAATCTTTTGGTTCTCTAGTGTCTCTCTCTTTCAAAGCTCAAATAACAAAACCCACATACTAGGCAGACACGTTTGTACATCTCTGGTGATTTGTGAATGGCTACATATTTATCTGAACTGCTTTGTTCCAATTTCGACAGACATCAATGGGGAACAAGATTAAACTAATCAAGTACATGGACACCTGTTCTGTGAGGACAATATACAGCTTTTTAGACCCTGTAAAGAGGTATGTACTTTATATCTCTCGTTCAGAGCTTAGGTGACAGAAGAGGTAGCTTGCAACATAGTGTAATTTTTCTTGCAAGGAATAGACAGTGGGAAACTATTTCAGAAGAGTGATTCTTTTGTGGAAAGGTTTACTACAGCTCTTCATAGTTTGTGACAGTAGGTTTTTTTGGGGGGAGTTTTTTTTTGTTGTTTTTTGTTTTGTTTTTTTTTTTTTTGCTATGACAGAGTCCATATGATACATGAAACCTGAATTTCTGCCTTTTCCTAGCTACATGAAACAGGCTTATTCCTGCTATAGATGACACCACTCAGGTCCCAGATGTTATAGACATGAGTGGTTGCACCCACCGAGGTGTGGTGCTCCAGGCACAAGGCCCCTTTCTCCATATGACTATGTACCACCAAGTGTGTGAAAGCAGGTACTATAATGGACTCTAGATATTCACTGACTTCAAAGAGATTTACTCATGCTCAGAGGTTTCCTTGTAGGACTATGCCCAAGAATGTGAGTATATTTCATTTACATCCTTCTTGTTCACATCTGAGGTACTTAAAAAACCTCTAGATTTATGCTATAGAAAGTTGAAAATAGTGTCAGGATAAGGAACTACTGCCATACCTTTTGCTTGCTCTCTGGGTACAACTGGCTTATTCTTAGAAAAAATGACTGGCTACTACAAGACATCTCTGGCTTAGATTCTGTTCATAGCCTAGGAAAGTTGATAATTCTGCCTTAATATTTTTCTCTGCAGACTCTTGGTCAGTGTAGTGGCCACATTTAGCCTAAGCCCACCCAAATAAATGAAAAAAAAAAAGTGTGATGCTAAGCACTGAGTATTGTATCTTCTTTGCATTAAAGAAATGTGCGTGTACTTTAAATAGGACTTTTCAGAGATTTCCCATGTGGTTCCTGACAGTAAGATTGTATAATTTTGCATAGTTTCTCAAGCTTTCAAATGCTATTGAATCTAACCAGTTCCATCTATGTCCATAAGCAGCTTGCCTCCTCCAAGATTTTTTTTTCAGTGGGTTTTTTAACTTACTGTGAGCATATTCAGTCTATTTGATTGTGCCACTTCCTGTTCTTTAAACATAACTCTGACAAGACTACTGGCTGAATAATATAATGAACACTGCACTTGTTTGGTTGCCAGTCACCCACTCTTGAACTTTATTTCTCTTTGTAGCACCCCCCTCTCCCCTCACAAAACACCACCACCAACACCACCCCACCACAAATTTATCATGACCTGTCTGTAGGAAGTAACTTATTTGCAGACAACAAGGGCTGTGGGTTTTGCTCTGTGTTTTTCCTCAGCCTACTGTGGTATGTAGCAGCACGCTTTGTCATAACATCTCTGACAACCTGAACGTTATAGAGTTGACTCAAAGTCTGTTACCACCTCAGTTTTCTGATTTTTATAATTTGCTGGATCATATGAAATAATATACTACCCTGGAATGACGTCATATTTTCTCTAAACTTATTAACAGAAACCTAGTGGCATGCAAAGAAGTGGTAGGTGACAGAGCTGGTGTGGAGGCATAAGGGCATCTTGCAGTGGCTGGAAGGTCTGAATGGTTTAGCCTGTAGTACTTGGAGGTTTTTATTTTCCATTTTTTTTTTTTTTTTTTTTTTTTTTTTTTAGAAAGAACAGTCCAATTTGGAAGATAGGATTTTGTAGAGGATGATGGATTCTTTGGGGAGAATAGGAGTTGGGTGAATGAAGTTAGGAATGATTTCCAATCAGACCATATAAAATTCATTTCAGTGGCTTCACTATTTTTTGGGGAAGATAAGGCTTAATTAAAGGTTCAAGAAGCTTTTTTAATGTTAGATTATGTGATAGCACTCTTCATGTATATATTTTAAGGTGGCATTAGTACTGGAGGCAGATCTATCATTAAACAGTGTAGCAAATTAGTATTGACTTATTGAGGATATCTGCAATGTGTCTGCATACACATATTTTGCTAGCTGTCTGTTCAAAAACTTCAGAATTCTTTTTTTACTGAGACCATCCTGAAAATATCAGCAGTCTGGTCTGTTAAGGTATTCATGTAAGAAATTGTGTTCTAACAAAATGTAAAGGATAGTGGACTTTTTTTGCCCCCTTCATTTTCTGTTTCTTTGGAACAACTGCACTTCAACAGAGAAACCTGCAATGGTGTAATAGCCACATATTTTTCCCATCCAGTATGAAAAGTTCTCTGACCAAGTTGTGTTGTCCCCTGCATCTTCAGGCACCTTTTTTCTTCTTTTGTCAGTCAAATCCCAAAGGAAAAATCAATGGTTCTGAAAAGCAGGGACTATGGTGACCATAAAAACACATAAAGAAGCATAGGCAGACTATTAATTCCCAAAATGTTGCACCAGTCTTTGAATGGGGAGTGTGTTTGACCTTGAATATGACTTTGTTTTTCTTCTGCTGCCTTAGGCTTTCCTCAGAAAAGAATTGTTTTATGCTCCACCTGAATTAGCTGTTCTCACAAGGATGTAAAGTATATTTGCCAAGATTCAGTTACAGCCCAATATTTTGCCTCCTATGATTGTGGAAATACAGTGATGAAGGGTTTTATTAAATTCTTTTCTGTGATCCCACTTTTTCTTTTAGGCAATGGTAAGTACTCACTTCACTACTTAACAAGGGTAATCCAGAGAATTACCACTACATGAAGTATAGGGAAACTTTTGAGAATGGAATGTTTTTAGTTGATAAATGTCATACACACTGATATGTTCAAAGGAAGGGTCTGTTAGATTGTGTAAAAAATAGACTACAGAGGAAAAACTCTTCAAATATAAGTACCTTTCTGATCTTAGAAGTAGGAGCCATATCTGCCTTTATGTGTGTCCATTCAATAGCTTCTTTATTCTTCCTACCAAGGGCTTGTGAAAGACTGTTTTTCCATTTGGGTCCTGGAATTGCTCCAAATTTAAACAACTCAAACTGAAAATACTGCAGAATGTGACCAGAAAAAGACTGTATTACTCCAAACTGACCTTTTAAGGCTTATCTGTTCAGACTGATCAGCTGCTTTCTATTGCTGAGAAAAATCCAGTTGTTGACTGGACAGGCTAAGAGGAAAACAAAAGGGGGAAAGACCCTTCAACTTTAAAAAAAAATAGATTTAGAAGAGAGGAGGAAGAAATTAAAGAAATAAGCTATGGAGAATATATGTTGTGCATCTTGAACATTCAAACAGTCTTCAGGGGGGCTGTTACTCATTCAAGCGAGGACTGATGTCTGGAGCTTGCTACATTCCCAGAAGAGCTTCTCCATCATGAGAGCTGCTGAGATATGGGAAGGTGAAAGGAGATGCAGACTAGTACGGCCTCCAAACTAACCTCAGCAGCTGTCTGTGAGTCTCTCCATTTCTTTTTCTTTTACAAGTAACCAGCGTATTTGAACCCTCTGCAGTGTACTTCACATCTTTCTCTAGCTGCTGGAATGACAGTTGATTATTTCTTAATAAGGAATATATTTCTGGGTAACAAGTTTGACATGAATGAGTCTGCAACTTCTTATCAGTATCTCATCCTTGTCTGAGAAGAAACTTAATTACTATTGCAACGTGTGTGAAAATCAAGGACTCTTCTGCCTTCCAAATCACCAGTACTGAGGCCAGGCTAGGTGTCAGAAGCTTTATCTGCTCCAGTCTGAACCAAAACTGGTAACTTCATGAAAGCCCTTCAGCTCTATTAAAATACAGTGTATTTGACAGTGAAAGACTTGTGCAGATGAGCTTACCCTGCAGGTAGGACAGAAAAAAATCCTACCTGGAGCAACAACCACTGTTTTTTTGCCCATAGCATAGTCCAAGCAGGGATTAAGTGCTCCCAGGAGAACTCAGAATTTTTCCCCTTCTGTACAAAGACCTTCATTTTAAAGTAACGATTAGTCCTTGCTGATGATTCCTCTGCTCACTGGTATGAGAGAAATAGAGGTCACTTGCTATTTCAAAAATAAAGTATTATTTTTCCTCCTTCAAGTGTATTACTTTTATGAAGAAAACCAAAGCCACTTGTTAAAATTACCCCAGCAGTGCTCTTTAATGTGCCAATTTATCATAATTACTGGTAGTATATGGGATTTCTTTTTAACAACACATCAGTGAAACAACAAAGGCAAGGTACTGATTCTTAGGACTTAACTTGCATACCTTGCAAAAAAAAAAAAAAAAAAAAGCAGACCCACATCTTAATTTTAAAAAATCATTCTTATTTAAAAGCAAGCACATGTTTATTTATTTAAAGGTGTTTTCATGGAAAACCTGTGATATCTTTTATGTCATGCTCTCTTTCATTGTACCATGGCTGGTTATGCATGATTTTAAAAATTACTTGCACATTTTAGCTTGAAATGGTTTTAGCAGTCTAGTGCTACTATTAAGCAGAGGAGTCTCCACTCCCCTTTTGCTAAAAGCAGAAAATGGACAGAAAATCCAACAAACAAAAAATGTTTTCTGTCAGGTTGGCAAGATGAATTGGATCAATGAAACATCAGAATAAGTACAGAGGAGTGGATGGGACAACCTGCCAAAGGATAGGAAAGACAGAAAAGAGGTCTACTTTTCCTCTTGTTTTATGTTGTGATCTTTTGGTCACCAAAATATCTTTCTACATGGCCACAGATTTGCAACAGTCAAAGTGGAAGTGCACACCTTGCATACATAAAGAGCACGATAATTGCCTAAACCAGATCTGTGTGGGTGTATTAACACTTCAAACTGTGAGTGAGGGCTTGCCTGCTGCAAAATACGAATGTGTGAACATTGGACAGACGTAAAAGTTCCCCAAAAGTCTGTTACACAGTCTTCTTGCCCTCTACCCAAGTGATCCTACTCATTAATCCTAATAGCATGCTTCTGAGGTGGGGGCTCAGAATTACAAATGTATGAAGTTTTACTTTGAGTTTTGTGGTCCTTGCTCTTCTTTCCACTGTCTCAACTGCCTGTGAATTTTACCCTTCAAATGAAAAGACAAAAGCACTGATAATGAGAAGCTTGGAGAAAGCTTTAATCAAGGAACCAAACGAAAATTACCTGGAATTTATGCTTTTATAGATTTTTTTATTTGAGGTCTTTTAGTATGTTTTTTTTTTAATAGCTGGTGATATGAATAAAGTTTTTCTAGGCAGAGACTGCAACACATAATAGAGATATGCATTCCTATGCTTAACAACCAGACCTCCAATATGGCATGTGACTGCCATGATGAAGGTTTAAATTTCAGAAGAGCTGTGAGAGAGTAAGTGGTCCCTTGCACCCCGACATGAAATGATCAGTATGAAGTTGCCATCTGACACAGTTCCATGGAACTTTGTCTGATTTGACTTCTTTTCATAACTTAGAATCATAGAATCATAGAATAGTTAGGGTTGGAAAGGACCTTAAGGTCATCCAGTTCCAACCCCCCTGCCATAGGCAGGGACACCGCACACTAAACCATGCCATCCAAGGCTATGTCCAGCCCAGCCTTGAACACCACCAGCGATGGAGCATTCACAACTTCCCTGGGCAACCCATTCCAGTGCCTCACCACCCTTACAGGAAAGAATTTCTTCCTCATATCCAACCTAAATTTCCCCTGTTCAAGTCTGAACCCATTACCCCTTGTCCTATCACTACAGTCCCTCTTGAAAAGTCCCTCCCCAGCATCCCTGTGAGCCCCCTTCAGAACCTGGAAGGCTGCTCTGAGGTCTCCACGCAGCCTTCTCTTCTCCAGGCTGAACAGCCCCAACTTTCTCAGCCTATCTTCATATGGGAGGTGCTCCAGTCCCCTGATCATACTCGTGGCCCTCCTCTGCACTTGTTCCAACACTTCCATGTCCTTTTTATGTTGAGGACACCAGAACTCTGCACAATACTCCAAGTGAGGTCTCACAAGAGCAGAGTAGAGGGGCAGGATTACCTCCTTCCACCTGCTGGTCACGCTCCTTTTGATGCAGCCCAGGACGTGGTTGGCTTTCTGGGCTGCAAGTGAACACTGAAGCCGGCTCATGTTTAGTTTCTCATTGACCAACACCCCCAAGTCCTTCGTCACAGGGCTGCTCTGAATCTCTTCCCTGCCCAGCCTGTAGCTGTGCCTGATGTTGCTCTGACCCAGGTGTAGGACCTTGCACTTGGCATGGTTAAACTTCATCAGGTTGGCATCAGCCCACCTCACAAGCGTGTCAGGGTCCCTCTGGATGGCATTCCTTCCCTCCAACATATCAGCTGAACCACACAGCTTGGTGTCATCGGCAAACTTGCTGAGGGCTCACTCAATCCCATTGTCCATGTCACCGACAAAGATGTTGAACAAGACCGGTCCCAGCACCCATCCCTGAATAACGCGACTTGTTACTGGTCTCCAGCTGGACATTGAGCCATTGAGCACAACTCTTTGCGTGCGGCCACCCAGCCAGTTCTTTATCTACTGAGTGGTCCACCTACCAAATTGATGTCTCTCCAACTTAGAGACAAGGATGTTGTGTATGACAGTGTCGAACGCTTTGCACAAGTCCAGGTAGATGACATCAACTGCTCTGCCCCTGTCCATCAGTTCTGTAGCCCCATCATAGAAGGCCACCAGATTGGTCAGGCAGGATTTCCCCTTAGGGAAGCCATGCTGGCTGTCACCAACCACCTTGTTGTTTTTCATGTGCCTTAGCATGCCTTCCAGGAGAATCTGCTCTAAGACTTTGCCAGGCACAGACTTCTGACTTAAATGTCTTTTAATGCCATTTTTTATTCTCTCCTCCAGCTTAGCTGGTATAATCAGCTCTTCTTAGCAGTGGCAGTGGATTTCTTCAGTGTTTCAACACCCAGTTTTGCACTGGAATAGTCCATAGACCACCTGCCTGATATCTGGCCACCAGTGATTTCAACATGTTGTTGTATTTGGCCAGTAATAAGGCAGTGTTTGACAGTCTGTGCAGATAGCCTGCATGATGTCTTTGAATAAGAAATATGCATTATTTGAAGAAAGAAAGGAGGAAATAGAGTGTGATCTTAATTTTTCAGGGATTGGTGCTTGACACAGAATTGAGTGATCCAGTTGTGACAAAATCTGTCATATTACATATTTCCTGTGTTGGCTCATGTTTTGTAGCAAAAAGAAAATATGAAGCAGAAACAAAATCTTCGTCTGAGTTGTGCAGCACTTGCAGTGAGTTGACAGGTGGACTATAGTGAGTCCATTTGAAGAAATAATTGAGTATCTTTAGTATGTTTGGCTTCTTGTATTGTGGGATCACTATCTTTTCTTTATGGAAAAAATGTTAATGGAGTATCCTATCCTTAATGTTTTAGAGAGTGTAAGTGGTAAGACTATACATTCTCTATTTGCTGGAAACTACTTGTGTGCTACAAATGAGAACCAAAGGCCTTTTCTATTTCAAGGAGATTGCTTTCTCTTCTGACTTCGAATTTGCTGCTTTTTTCTTTAAGCGACAGTAATCGACTGATGTTATTGTCAGCACATTAATGGTAGTTCTAAAAGGTCTTAGATGACTTGGCAGCAATTTAACTTTTATGTGGGAAGTGGTTCCTATTATTCTAACTTTAGAAACTCAATTCTGTTTCTAATAAGCATTTTGTAAACAGTCAAGGAGAAGCTGTGCAACATCATTCTCTCCACCTTTTGTTAGGTGCACTGCAAAAACAACAAAGTAACATTTCTGAAAATAGATAGGTCTGGATATTTACAAGAGGTCTCAGTAGTCATGACACATAGCTTTGCATGTTATGAATCAGCAGCTGGGAGCTGTTTTTTTGTTAAAAGATAATTAAAGCAGTGGCTGAGAGATTGTTTTGATATCTCACAGAGAAATCTCTGAAATCTCTGATACCAGACAGCATTGTGCCTTTGTAGTCAATGTAGATGTTCTTCAGTGAGACATAGGTCAGTTTAAAGACCTAGATAGTAAGAGCTCATGAAACACCACCAGCTGTGCTGTTAGCTTTTACGCCTAAACTGTATCAATAGCAATAGCACTTCAATGAGAACAAACAGGGTTTTGTTAATGCAGACAGTTGATTTTAGAGAGGAATACCAAACACTAAGGATGCACTTAATTAGCAGTGTCTGCATCAATCTGTGGCTAGAACTTGGGACTGCACAGCATAAGCATTTTGTATCCTGATTGCTTTATTCTTGTAAATTCAGGGAGAAGTAAAACAAGATTCCTTCAACCTGCATTAGCCCACACTCAACTTGAAAGGGCTGCCAGAGAGGGGAAAATGCACATTTCTCATTTCAAAAATCTTAATGTTTCTGTTCATCCTAATCAGTTTAAAGTATTCATTGTGTCAGAATTTGTAACATATGTTACATTACAAGCACAGATTAAGTAAATTTGTCAAGAGACAGATTATCAAGTTTTTCTGTCAAGAATTAGTGCTTGTTCCAGACTCTCAATTTCATTGCAATTGTACATGCATTCCTCCAAAATGCAAATGAACTGCATTTTTTCTGCTTCAAGTTTTAAGATTACCTGGAAGGCATTCTTGCTTTCTGAGCATCAGTTGCTGCCTTCTTTGTTCAGCAGTGCAGTGGGGTATTAAGTGGCCAGTTGGGGTGAGTGGGATATCTTCTTGCTCATGTGATAAGGATTTAGAGCAAGACCCAAACTCTACTCAGGGCAAAGCCTGAGTAAAATTGTTTGCTCTGGAGGAAAGAGCAGCAGCTCAACTGACCCTTTTCCTCCTTACAAATAGGATGAGCTGGTATGGATTTTCCCAACTGAGTTGCTTCTGTCTTTCCTCTAACTTGAGGCTAATTATTATTCTTCCCTTAAGACATGTAGTGTGTATATGTAGCCTATTTACATTTTACTGCAGCAAGACTCTGACAGTCAAAGGATGAGCTAGATCTTGGAAACTTGGCTGTGAGCTCTATCATTCCTACTTGCATAAACTCAGAATAAAGGGCTCCTGCTTTAAAGATTCTGCTCTTACTTTGCCCTGACCTAGCAGAACAAGTAGGCTCAACTACCTTCCCAAATCAGGATTGGTACCTGTAAAAATAATGCTCTTGGTGCTGAGGGATTACCTGAGCCAAGTGCTTTCTAAGTTGAATGTTATTTTTCCTTTGGCAGAGACTTCAGTGGTAAACCCAGGATGCTTAGACTTACATCACTTTCAGACAATGCTGAATTCTGCTATACACACGTACATATTGAGAATGTGGCCCCAGGCAGCAGCATCTTGTGCTGACAGCTCTCATATGATGTACCAGTACCTCTGGACTGGAGGAAATCTCTGAAGATAGAATGCTAGCTCTGCACATCCTGAATCACGTGGAAATGCCTTGGTCTAAAATGAGGATAAGGGTACTGGGGTGTCCAGGTGAAGAAGACTCTCATTTCTTCTAAGACAGTTAAACATTGTCTTGTACCAGTGCATAATTCTATTAACAGTAATATTCTGGGTATAAATTCAACCTGCTTTGATAAAAATCCTCTTTTTCATTTGGTGCAGGGCACACTACCAGAGCAGAGGCTTGAGAAATAAAAAGTTTAAAGTATTCTATCTCTTCCCTCACATCACAATCTCTGTAGGCAGTGGAAACTACCTGCACTCAGGTTTTGGCTAAGTCAAGCTATAGTTTTTTCATAACCCCATTGTAATCATGAACTTTAAAACTATCTGTGAGAACCATGAGAAATGGAAGGTCTTGCAGTAAACAAGAGAGAAATAAAGAAGCTCATGACAAGGACATGTTTCTTTAGTTGTCTGGGACAAGCTACTTGACTTAGGGTTCAGTTTTTGGTGTTGGTGTTTTTGGCTTGTGTTGGGTTTTTTTGTTGTTACTTGTGTGTGTGTTTGTTGGGGGTTTTTGTTTGTGTGTGTGTTTGTCTATTTAACATACATAGTCTGAGGTGTTTAAGCTTTTAGGAATCCCTAAAGATTCAAGAAAAGAAGAGAGAAAAGAAAATTCCCAAATTTTCTTCATTGTCAGATAAAAATCTGGCCTTGTCGTCTCCTGATTACAAGCTGAAATAAGTGAGCTGTAGCACAGGTGTCATCTTCTTTGTAAATCGTGTAATTTGGGACTTCCTTTCCCTGTATCACAGCAAACCAGCCATGCAATTCATTCTTTTGTTTGGACAGTTGGTCTTCTAATTAAGAAGCAGGTGACTATTTCTGCACCAAATGGTTCTCTTTTGTATATCTTCCTACTCTCTCTGAGCCTAATACATATTGAAATAGGATACGTCTCTGCCCAGCTAGGAGGACAAATAATACTGGAACAGAGAGAACAGTAAAGGGAAGCAGAAAAATTGTCAAAGAAGCTCATCCTTAATGCCTGCAAGACACAGAGGGATACAGCAAAACACATTGCATCTCCGTGGTCAACTGCTGTTTGCTACAGTTCATATGACTTCTGGCATTGGTCTTTCTGGACCTTGCAGGGATGGGTGAATGTTACATATGTGTATAAACCCAAAAGCAAACAAAAAAACTGGAACAAGAATTCAAGAGTAATGGATTCCAACCTGGCTAGGAGGCAACAGGCATGCTGTTCCCCTATTAGTCTTTCCACAGGTGTGAAGTGCATAGGTATTCTGTCTAGAAATATGGTTTATGACAAAGAGATAGTCAGGTCTCTGGAAGTATCTAATGCAACATGCTGTGAATAAACATCTGTAAAATGCCTTTATTTTTTTTTTAACCAAAATTCTCAAATCCCCTTATAATTGTCAGATTACTTAGCGTCAAATTACATGAGATATTCTTGTTTTAGAGAGGAAAAATTTGAGATCCGGAGATACTATCTGACTTGTCTAAGAGCAGCAGCAGTAGGCTGGGCTGTGTTAACCACTTCCTCTACCTACCTTTCCTCTAGAGGAATGTGTTCAAGCTGCTGTTAACGATTTGGGATGAGCTGCATTGCATCTTCTTTCAGGAAATATATATTCACGAGGGAAAGAAGGAAACACACAGTAACAGCTTACATGCATGTGTGCTGATGCTCCTCTCTACAGATATTCTTCTCTCTTCTCAGTTCAGATATATAAGAATATTCATTGTGATCTGGTCATAAACCAGCACAGATTGGTATTACAGAATTATGTCAGGAGGAAAAATTGCCTTTCATACTTAATGCCATTCATTAAAGCCACTCTCTAGTTTGTTCTTTTCCTTTTTTTATTTGTCATTGTCTTCTGCTCCACCATTTGTTTTACATGAATGTGTTTAACATGATGATGCTGTTTTCTGACCAATGGAAGGGTGTAGTCTGGTCTGAAATGCTGGTTCCAGGATTACTGAGAGTTGATAGTGTACGTGATTACAAAACAATATGAATAGGAACAAAGACCATTACAAAACTAGCAAATAAATTGCTCATCCCTCCACAAGCCCCCCCCCTCCCCCCCGCCTGTTCAAAAGACAACATTGAAAGCCTGAATTAAATTTGAAAGGGGGGAGAAGGAGGGGGAAATATAGTGTCTAGTATAGATACTGTGGCATGGTTGGCCTGTAAGATTCATCATTCCATGGAAGTACTTGCGTAATGGAGTGTCTTAATGGCAAACGAAGATCCTGAACTTTGTGCTGGTTTAAGTGAAACTCAACATTATTCGAGACTCTTCTTTTGTGACTTAAATTTTCATTTCTCCTTTGAGTAATATTAAGAGACCAGAATGCTCACAGAAAAATAGGACAGCTGAAGTATAAACTACTGGAGATGGGGTTTTTAATTGTTTTACAAATACAAGCAAGGTTTGTACGAGCTGTAGTATCTCTTCTCCAACTTTATCTAATGAAACAGGTAACATTTTAGGAACAAAATCCTTCCATTTGATGTCTTATATAAATATATATTGCTAGTATGAATCTTATGTATTATTTCATGAAATGGAGATCCAAAATGAGATTTTTTTTAGAAATCTATTTAACATTATCTGAAGAGGAAGATAAATATAATTATAAAATGACAGAAACAGACTATGAAAAATGCAGTAACTTTAATAAAAATTGAAAGAGAGGAGAAAGTTCTGGCATGGATTTCTGATGTACTGTGAACACCGAGGTTTCCATCTGCTCTATGCTTACTGATCCTTGACTTGTGAGCCCTGGGACAGGAAGGCAACAAGTGTTGTTTATTGCAGGAGGATTTGATGGTTGCCAGACCATCAGGTTGTATTGCCCAGAGAGAGATTAAACAGCCCTCTAAGTGAGGTTTCAAGGGATGTTTTCAAGTGCCCCACTTGGTCTTTTTAGTGATTTGTATAGATCAGGAAAAATGACAACAAAAACTGAAGTTATGTGATAGTGAATGTGAAACTCCCTGTAACCAAATGGAAGTTAGGCAACTGTTAAATGCGGAGGAAGATAACATCTACTTTTGGAAGCTTCAAAAGCTGTTTGTTTGTTTGTTTATGTGTTTTTGATGGTGGTTTGTATCCATGGCTCTCTGTAACATTTCCTGCTCTACCAGTGCTCTTATAATGGACTCCTGGCTTTCTCCATCTCACTGGACTCAGTTCCACACTGAAAAAGCAGATGGAAGGCTTTCATCTCTCACATTCATCTTATAGCTCAAGTGTATATTGGGATGGTAAAAGTCAAACTCACAGCAACAGCAAAAGGCAGTTCTGCTTGGCCACAAGCTGTAAATACTGCTCTAATTTAACAGTGTATAGCATCAATCAGAATTAGGAATGAGGAGGTACTCCTTATTAGTAGAGCGAAACTATGTTAGATGGATTACAAAGAGTTAAAAATAGAAGAAAGAAGAAAAACACAGGAATAGGATTAAGTAGTTGAAAGGGAAAGCACAGAAACGTGATTACTTTGCAAAGAGAGGAGATTCAGAGAGAAGTTAGTCTTGCTAGGTCTAAGTTAAACTACTAGAAAAAAGCATCAAACCTTTGATAAGCAACTGAGATCAGGCTCATGTGTCTCCTATAGTTTTTGGAGTGGTCTCCTGGGGTGGTACGAATACATATATATATTTGTGGAGCCTGTTTTATTGGCTGCACATTGAACAGAGGTTCCTGTTAAATGTCCTCTTTGAGAGGGCTAAATAGCCCTCTTAAATAGGGAATAAGTTCCTGTAGTTCTTCAAAAGGTGTTGCACCAGCTATTCATGCCACTTTAACCATTTACTCATGTGATCATAACTTTTTTAATCCTTTAAAACAAGTGATTTGGGAAAACCCAAAGTTATGATAAACATCTGAAATTGCTAATGGTGTTTCATAGGTCTGGTTAACTGGGTGACTGGTAGTCTTTGTTCCTTGCCCATTTGTTATTTAAAAAAGGTGTGTTCTTCACCTTTTCTTAAGAAAACTAGTTGTAGAGGTCTGTGATTTCTGACCTTGTGAAAATAGCTGCAAAAGAGGGAACTGTAATGCTGCTGCTGTCATGCAGCAGCTGGAGAGAAGGACCTTGGGGTGCCTGTGGTCAGGTCAGAGGAGCGCAGCTTCTTCAGACTTATAAACAGCATGTTAAGGTCACAGTGACAGCAGGGAGGAACAGAAAATGCTGCTTTTCAGACCATGCTTGCCCATCACTAGGGAAATCATGACAATCCCTCATCTTGTCAAAAACACAAAAAAAATACCATTTTTTTCTTGGTTATTCCCTAAGCAATAACTTGACATTGAGATTATGGACCTGTGTACTTTGTTCATACTTGTAAGGAGCAGGACTGAAATGGATGGTGTGTGAGTCTTCCAGTGCACAGTCTTCCAGTCTTCTCTCCGGCTGTCTCTGAATGCAAATGGCATGAGCTTATGACTAGAGATCTCTGGATAGCTTGCTTGTGTTTACCAAATTGCTTCAAACAGATTGATATTTTGTAGAAGTCCCCCTGCTCCCTTTGGAAATATTACAGTCATGTTGTTTCATAAATAAAAACATTCATTTTCAATTGCCTGTAAGTTATTTGGGGGCAGGAAGAAATAACATTGTGTAATTGCAACTTTCATTGAGAAAAAAAGTGGAAGAAATTAAGTCTTATGGTGCTGAAAACCAGACAAGTTTGTAATAAAAGTATGATTGGCAATTCTTAAATTTGATTGCAGAAACCATGTTACCCTTTTACAACATCAAGCATTTTTTCATTTTGATAAGCTACTTTGGGAGATACTTGCCAATATAAGAAATGAGCAGGTTTAAGAAAATGGAAAACTGTGTTATGCCTTTACTTAATGATTGCCTTTGTAGTGTTTCCTCTAGAATTAGATTTTATTACTAAAATGAGTGTTCAGCTATTTCCAAATACAGTTTTAATCAGGTATTTGTTGGACAGATTTTGCCTGGTTTTCTTATTAGCCAGGCCTGCAGGCTTTCCTTTGTTATACATGTCATCTGAATCCCTTCATCAATGAGTTTTCAATAGTGTCATAGAATGTTGCTGAAAATTCCAGATGAAACAATAACCTAGTCCTGAGTCCCTGTGAGTTTGGACAACAGCTTTCCTGCAAACCCATCAAGAGCAAATGAATTTCAGGGATAAAAAGCAAAGAAAACGTAGTGGGTGGTACCACAGTAATCATGCCCTGACCAGGTTTCCTGAATACAAAGAAGTCTCTTCAAGGAGAAGTTAATGATCCTTCTGTACTGACCTCCACAGACAAACAGCTGTTTGCTCACCTACTGAGCAAACTAACCTGTCCCTTGATTTACATTTTCAGGGGGATCTTGGTCCTGGGCACCAGCTGTTACTGTCATCAACTACCTCTGTGGTGTACTTCCTAGAAAGCCAAATGAATACAATTTGGTTTCTAGATAGCAACTACAGCTGAATATTGAACCCTGGACTGCAATTTTTTCCTCCAATGTGCTGGTTTTGGGTTTTTTTTGATGTTGTGTGGTATGTCACAAAATGCTGTGTAATTCTGTAGGTGATTTGCAGTACTTTGAGAAGTTAACTATTTGCTTACTGAACATGACAATGTATTGCTTCTGTGAAACTAATACAGGTTTCAGGCAGATTGGTCCACTGACCACCGCATTTCAGCCCTCCTAGAGGGCAGTACAGTGAGGGTGGAGGGAGGGAAGGGCTGAAGTGGGTGGCAAGGGCCACTACAGCTCTGGCCACAGCAACGCTTTACTCAGCGTTTGAGGTAGAATTGACTTTCTTTTCCACTACAAGTCCATGCTGGGCTCCAGGCAGATCCAGGGACGGAGTACCACCTACCGAAACACCACTGCTGAAGAGAGTTCTGCAGGGATGTGTAAGACTGGTGGAGGTCAAGTTAGGTGGTAGCTGGGTGAATTAAAAGAGACCCAGACCTCCACAGGTCTATTTGAGACTTTTTAAGGTCTTTCAATCTGCCTACTCCCTTTTCTCAGTATATTATTACCATTGCTGGTGTGCAAAGGGCTGGCAACTGACATGTATTTGAGGAAGCCATGCTATATAGTCCAGCTATGAAAAAGATGCCATCAGAATGGGCTAATTGATCTGGAAATGGCATTGGAAACAAATGGCACTCTCAGAAGACAGTGGCCAGCTCACACAGCAGACCAGCACTGATTTTTTTGCACTGATTAAAAATTCATCACTAAGTTTTGTGCAGGTGCATCTTCAAATCCTGCCTTGCTGTTGGGCCATGTCATTTGGGCTGCAGTATGATGAGCTCTTGCACTAAGCTAGGCAGAGCAGGTAGGTTGAAGCACATGATGGCCTTCATGGTGTGGTAGGGCAGGGACATCACAGATCAAAAAGATACAGCTTGCAGCAAGAACTGGCACTAAATGTGAGGATAGGCAAACAGCACTAAATTAAATAATTGTTCACTGGAAAATGTAGTAGCTTGTGAAATTCATAAGTTATGCAGAATTATTCCTAGGAAGTCAGAATTTGATGTGATCTGGTCAGACCCCTTAATAATTTGAAAGGAAAAGAGTAAGCTAAATCTTATTCCAAATAATCTGTGAATTGTTCCATTAAAGTTTTGCTGTGTTTTCATATCACTGTACCATTTTCTTAGTTTCCCTTGCAAGAGTCACCATTTTATTTATCATATAAACTTCAATATATTTAATTACTGGAGTAGAGAGACTGAAATTGTCAGAAAGGGAGTTTACTAGGCATATCAAAACAAAATAACTAAAGCCAGTAAAAGTTTTCCAAAGAAGATATCATCTGTCACTTTTAAAGATGACTAGCCTACTCTTCTGTCTCCCTTATAAGTGAATATAAACACATTCTGCTGCATTTTACCTGCAAATATCTAATATAATTACACCTATATTATGCTTTCTCATCTTTTTGATCGAATTTTCATTAATGATCAGAGAATCACAAAATAGTTTGGGTTGGAAGGGACCTTCAAAGCATTTAGCTCCAACCCCCCCTGCCATGGGCAGGGACACTTTCCACTAGACCAGGTCGCTGAAAACCATGTCCAACCTGGCCTTCAACACTACCAAGGATGGGGCATCCTCAGCTTTTCTGGGCAACCTGTGCCAGTGTCTCACCGTCTTCAAAGTGAAGAATTTTTTCCTAATATCTTAATCTCCCCTCTTTCAGCTTAAGGCCATTCCCCCTTGTCCTATCACTACATTCCTTTATAAAAAGTCCCTATCCAGATTTCTTCTAGGCCCCCCTTAGGTACTGGAAGATTATATAAGGTTTCTTCTCCAGTCTGAGCAAGCCCAACTCTCTCAACCTTCTCTCAACTTGCTCTCTTCACAGGAGAGGTGCTCCACCACTCTGACCCATGGCCCTTCTCTGGGCTCACTCAAGCAGATTCACTTCCCTCATGTGTTGGTGACCCCAGAGCTGAACACAGTACTGCAGGTGGGATCTTGCCAGAGCAGAAGAGAGAGGGAGAATCACTCTCAACCTGTTGGTCGCATTCCTTTTGATGCAGCCCAGCATATGGTTGGCTTTTTGGGCTGCAAGTGCACACTGCTGGCTCATGTTGAGCTTAATAATTATACCTCATCTATACTTGCTATTGCCTTTCAGATATTGACTAGAGGATTATTTTGATGACTTGTTTTAATTATACTTGGTGCTCTGTACTGAATCAAGAAAGAATATATTTATTCATGTCATGGTTTAACCACAACCAGCAACTAAGTGCCACATAGATGCTTACTGAGTCCCCTGCCTCAGTGGGACAGGGAGGAAAACAGGGAAAAAGTTAGAACCCATGGGTTGAGAAAAATTTAATAATTGAAATAAAAGTAAAATATAATAATAGTAGGAGTAGTAATAATAATTGTAATGAAGGAGAAAAGAGAGAGAGGAATAAAACCCAATTAAGATAAGTGATATACAGTATAATTTCTCACCACGTACTGATGCCTTAGCCTGTCCCCAAGCAGCGATCAGCCCCTCCCAGCCAACTTCCCTGTTTTATACACTGGATATGATGTGCTGTTCTGTAAAATATCACTTCGGCTAGATCAGGTCAGGTGTTCTGGCTCTACTTCCTCACAGCTTCTTGTGCCCCTCCTCACTGGCAGAGCATGGAGAGTCCCTGATTGAAGTCAACACTACTCAGCAATAACTAAAATAATGTTGTGTTACCAACATTATTCCCATACTAAATCAAAACCACAAAGCTGTACCAGCTACTAGCAAGAAAATTAACTCTGTCCCAACTGAAACCAGGAGAATTCCAAAGGTAAGATTTTGAAAAAAGTTGATAAAGGAAGAGAGAAGAGCAGGATATATGGCACAGAAAATACGTGCTATAGAATACATAACTAAATGGAGCTTTATGAGAGCATTTTAAGTAACAGAGGGCTCAAACCAGAGAATGAAAATCCTAATTAAAACATTAAACCTTTAAATAACTTTGTTTATGATTGAAAAAACTATCTCAGGCATCAGCATGCCATGTATTTACTGCACTGGTAAGTACTGATTAACATTTTGGAAACATATCAGTGCAGTAGTGCTATATAGCAGACTTCGTCGTAGAACATGAAGGATGTGGGCCTTTAAAAGCAATAGCAAGTAGTGCACACACACACAGAGCTTCCAAGCTGAGGTTCAGTATAAATTAGAAAGAGCTCAGTCCTGAATCATCTGATGCTCTTGAAGTCTTGCAGAATTTTCACCATCAACTATATCAAGAGTCAAACCAGGCTGTCTGGGAAGTTGTGGCACTACAAGAAACTTGCCTCTGATCTTTCTGGTGTCTATTTTTATAAGAGACGATTCTATGAGAAGCATCCTGTTAAATACGTAGTTGATTTTTATAGCTCATTTGCTATTGATTTTGACTACTCTTCTCTCTGCTTTCCAAAGACTGTTTGCTCACAGGTACTTGGAAACATAGCGCTCAGCTTCATGCTTGCCCTTTGGTTGGATATCCAACACTTCCCTCACAGGATGCAAGAATACTAGATGCAAATGATTAAGATGAAACTATGATTATGAAATCACACATATCCAGAGTCTGTTTGCAGGTGCCTCTTTTGCTTAACTATTTGTAGGAAGTTCCAAAGTTTAAGAATGGTGAGCATAGGTTCTGCTTTGTCCCCTTATTAGCTATGTTTAAGAGGCTTCTCATAATGGTGGCTCAGTGTTACATCAGTCATTGCTGACCTTTAATCCGGCTACTCAGTATGCAGATAGATAAGTACCTCCTGAGAAGGCCAAATGTCAGGCTACTGCTGTATTAGGGCATGTTTTCCTTATCTGCTATGTCATAGAATCATAGAATAGTTAGGGTTGGAAAGGACCTTAAGATCATCTAGTTCCAGCCCCCCTACCATGGGCAGGGACACCTCACACTAAACCATGCCACCCAAGGCTCTGTCCAATGCAGCCTTGAACACCGCCAGCGATGGAGCATTCACAACTTCCCTGGGCAACCCATTCCAGTGCCTCACCACCCTTACAGGAAAGAATTTCTTCCTCATATCCAATCTAAATTTCCTGTTTAAGTTTGAACCCGTTACCCCTTGCCCTATCACTACAGTCCCTAATGAAGGGTCCCTCCCCAGCATCCCTATGGGCCCCCTTCAGATCCTGGAAGGCTGCTATGAGGTCTCCATGTCATTTAATAAAGAATCTGCACAGTGATAAGGAACCAGGCTCCCAAGGGCAACTCTTGCCTACCAAGTAACTGAGATGAATTAACAGGTGGGATGGGCTTTCCAAAATTACCACACACGGAATTGTTTTTCTGTGAATCTCTATGGTCACCATCCTATCACAGTTTATTCCACAGGTTTATAGGAAGCCTTAATTCAGCCAGGGGAGGGAGGAATAGGACGTACATAGGTTAACGAATACATTTGTTTTTCCTTAAAAGGTATCATTTTAGTTGTTTAGTTAGTTAAAATTATTTAGTTTTAGAATTATATTTGTATTAGCAAGCTAATGAGGGAGTTTGCTCATCTGTCTAAACTCCTGAGGAGGCTTAGGAAAAGAGCAGGTCTCCAGAAGATTGCAGCCCCAAGTTAGGGTGGGATGATGCTCTCCCACTGGCCTCAGTGTCCTCTTTTAAAGGTTTTATTTAGTGAACATCATACCATTTATGAAAAACATTCTCTGAACACCCAGCACCTGCATGCGCTGGGCTGTGCCCAGCTTTCTCTTACGGTCTCCAGCGGCACTATCAGCCCCAGTGCAGTAACTACGCTCAGTCTTCTATGAATTTGGGGAAGGAAGAAGGATCATTCTAGCATTGTTTCCCCTCTTCACACCACCATTTTCTTTCCAGAACTGCAATCAAGTTAAAATAAGCTGATTTAAACCAAAGCAAGGCAAGAACTCTATGGGTTTGTTTTGCTTTTCATACTGTATAAGATACAACCTCAAATAAAAATGTCTGCTTTCTACAGACACTGAATTTTAATAGCCATATGCTCTTGGAAAAAGAGAAAAGCCAATAAATTGATTGTCCAGTTGCTATCCTACCAATAACTAGCAAGATTTTGGCTCAGATCCTGTAAGTTTTCACAAACCCAGCAACTGGTAAGCTGTGCTCATCTAGTTGAATAAGAAATGAACATGGTGATTTATATGACCAACTGGAACTTGTTAACACTAACTGAATATTTTGAAATCAAGTGTTTAAAATTCATATCTGATTGAACTTATTTCAAACCTTGAAAATAATTTTTTTTGTGAAGCCAAATTTGCACACTTAAAAAGTCCATCTAAAGGTGGGCCTTGAAACTTGGCTTAATTTGTAAAGTATATTTGTAGGATACAGGCATTGAATTCTACTTTCAATGAGATCACAAATCTCTAGGAGTAGAAATACCATGGAAAAGGTAGTGGGACAAAGTTTGTTGACAGTATGCCTCCCAGTTTTCTGATGATGCTTTCAAAGCCCAAATTCTGTTGTCTCATTGCTTTGTGCATTTACATCCTGAGTACTTATATGGGAAACCACCTATTTTGCCAGGCTTCAATAAACCAACCCTGTTCTCTCTAGCTCTGATCATATTTACAAATCAGTAGCACAGGTGTCTAGCAACCAAGAGCAGGGTTTGAGATTTATGTGTGTAGTAGCTTTTTTTATATTGATATCTGTGGGCTTCTCTCTGGTCTTTCTCCTGTGGGTGTTGTGATTGGGGTAAATCTGAGCCTTTATTCACACCAGTGTTGTACATGCCTCCGTGGGACCAATGTGACAGAGCTGTGACATCTGCCTCTGAAGGCAACTGTGGCAGGGTCCCTGCCCTCATGCAGCCCTGCAGAGGTAGAGCTCGGGGCTGCTGTGTATTGTGTGGCTCCATGCTTCCTCCTAGGAGGTGGCAGAGATGCCCCAGTCTCTTGGAACTGGGAGGGGAGATATCAGCACCCAAAGTCTCACTATCTCTCCATCTTCTGCCTGGATGCCAGCATGGTACTATCTAGAAGAATTGCTGCAATGAGGCTTTGATCCCTTTAAGCAGACATCTGGGAGTGGCTTCTGGCCCTTCTTCTCAAATTAACCCACAGATAGTCCATAGATAGTTTGGAGTTAAGGTAGTCTAAGTATTTTAATGAATCTTAATTTATGTTCTCTGAACAAGTTAGAAAGATGTCAAGCTAGTCTGCAGAATCAAGCCTTTTCACCTCACTGACAAGAACCTTTCAAGGGCCATTTAATACCAGGTGTTGCTTTGTCGTTTTTTGGTTGGTTTTTTTACTTTTTCTTTATACTGCATTTGAACAAGGTGTTACTGTAACTCTGACTCACTGGGGAGGAAGAGGAAATTGGCATTTTCTGTGCTCCGTGTCCTGTCTCTGAGGTGTTGTTGGAGGTGTTGTGTTAGCACACTTGACAGTAATGATATGCATAAAGGTACTAACTGTTCAAACAGCTGTAACTGCCTGTTTAATGTTTCCCTGATCATTGGGATTTCTCTAATCATAAGAATCAAATTTAAGCCTAAAAATAAAAATGAGCAACACTGCCCCCCACCCTGTAAAAAAGCCCAAACCAAACCAAACCAACAAAACCCTGATCACTTTGGAAAACTCTTGTCATGCTTGTAGATAACAATGTTGTGTCAAGCAGAAATGGTAGTTTTTAACAGACAAGCAGGAGCACCCAAGTCAAGGGGTGACTTTTCTGCTGTCCTTTCTCAGACCCATACCAGGCAAAGCCAGCTGAAATTAGGCAGTGATAGTTTCTGGGGAAATACGGTGTGAATCTGTTCCACATGTGTAACATGGCTGAACCACCGACCAGAGACTGCTGGGCTTGCAGCGCGTTATACATATTGCTCATAGGGCACAGAAGTTATTTCACTAGAAACTCCAAATTCTTTAGTATTTAGGCTGCATGGGAGGAGTAGCCTGTGGATGTGCATTGACAGAATTCTCTTATGCTTCTACACAGCATCAGAAAGATTCCCTGTGGTGAACTCAAGGCAGACTGTCATTTGCTTTCTCTTCCCTTCAAAACATTTAAAATCTTTTTATGCAGAGTTAAATATTTCATTATTTCCAGTGGATAAAAAGAAAAGTTTGCTCTGAAAATGATAATGAGTAACTTCTCTCCAAGACAGTGCTGCCAGCTTCAGAAATGAATGGCTCTGATATCTTCAGAGACCAGACTTTTGTATTTGTTTGCAGAAGAATGGAAAGTACATTTTTAATAAAGCTCCTGTGATGAAAAAGTGGCTCAAAAATAGCAAGCTGAAGCTTGTTTCTGTGTTGTCAGATCAAAGTCTGCCAAGTAATTTGCCTATATAAACAGTATAAGAGCAAAAGGCCTATTGTAAAGCTGGTCTTATTTTTAGAGGTAGATTTCATTATTTGCTCTCACTTCCTTTCCACCAAGTGCTTGCTTTCTCTGCAAAACAAGGCCACAATGGCAGATGCATACCATCTGATTATGTAACAGTTCCAGACAAGATACCCTTTCCCAACTCTGATTCTCCAGAATGGGGAGAATACATGTTCATGTGCTGAAATTTGATTTGCAAAGGCTTCAGCATTGTCCTTCTCTTACAGTACCCCAACATAGTCACATTGTTATGAAACATAGAAACCCACAGCTGGATTCTGCCCTTATGCTGAACTCTGTATGTCCCTACTGATGTAATGGGATTTATTTGTGTGGGAGTTTGGGCACAGTAGGAGCTTTGGTACTGAAAGCAATCTATAGTTCTGTACATGTATTTCTCCATGAACTCACTTCTCCATCACAATACCAAAGCATATGTACACTATTGGCGCAGGAATGAGGAAAATGCCTTCTGTACTCTGTCATTGAAAGCTGCAACTCAGTTTTTCACAGCTGGAATAAAGTAAACAGGGCTTCTGCTTGAGCTTGGATTTGATAGGGTTAAGCTGGCAGCCTTCCTCTCTCTCCACAGCATGAGTGTACTCACTCAGCTCCTCCTACTATTGGAGTTGGATGTCCAGCCAACAGTCCATGTCCAGACATTTCTGAGGCTGTAGGAGTTGCCTGTGGGGTCTCCAGGGAAAAGACATGCTAGTTAATTTCCAACCTTTCGACCTCCTTTCATTATTGTGTTTTCCAGGATTTGGTCACTCTTCCTTTTTTAGAAAGATCACTGATTGACTTCCAAGAACTTGATCCCATTCAATACCTATGGATGGGATCTGGCTTTATTGAAAGGAGTCATGATATCAAGACATGAAGCAATAACTCCTGCTCCATCTGCTTTCCTTGCAGTAGCAAGGAAATTAGGGAATAGCAAGGAATTCTCATAAGAATGGCCATTGCCATGCTTTTCATCCACTTCCTCTCTCATCTCTTTCCTGCTGTTGCAACTTTTCTAGTTCATCATGCTACATATTTCCCCATAACACACTTCTGTTTTCAGAATACACTAGACCCTGATGTTTTGGCTGTTATGGGAAGAAGCATTTTAAATAAATTCACCAGGTCCAATTCAGAAAATTCAGAAATCACCTTAATCTAATGAAACATGACAGAACACAACGTTTTGTGTTCTCCTTTCTTGAAAAGTTCATTACTGTTCCAGCATAAGCATGTCATAGAATCATAGAGTCACAGAATAGTTAGAGTTGGAAAGGGTCTTAAGATCATCTAGTTCCAACCCCCCTGCCATGGGCAGGGACACCTCTCACTAAATCATGCCACCCAAGGCTCTGTCCAACGCAGCCTTGAACACCGCCAGCGATAGAGCATTAACAACTTCCCTGGGCAACCCATTCCAGTGGAAAAGGAAGAATTCTTTCTTCACAGGAAAGAATTTCTTCCTCATATACAATCTAAACTTTCCCTGTTTAAGTTTGAACCCGTTATCCCTTGTCCTATCACTACAGTCCCTAATGAAGGGTCTTTCCCCAGCATCCCTGTAGGCCCCCTTCAGATACTGGAAGGCTGCTCTGAGGTCTCCACGCAGCCTTCTCTTCTCCAGACTGAACAGCCCCATGTCTATCATATGCAATAACAAACAGCATTGAGAATAATTTTCTAGTTCTGTGGGCAGTGTTATTTTATAAGGTTCTTGTGAATACTTTTTTAGTTGAAATTATTCTTCCTATATAATAAACTTCTTGCATTACTTTTGCAAATCTAGTTATTCCTGTATCAAAATCAAGGTAAGAGATAAAGTAGTTTAATCTGCATATACCTGAGGTGCAATCTATATCAAAGTACACTAAATTACTTGATTTCACACCAAGTAAACAAGGTCAATTCACCTATGAAGGCTTTCTGGAAAAATCTTAGGCTGTTATTCTATTTGTATCAGCAGATTCAGAACACAAAATTACAATAATGACAAAAAATAAAATCCCATAGGTTGTTCCTTTCATTAAAAAAAAATCTGCTTTGTTTTTTAATAAGTAACTTTGGTCCATGGCACCTTCAGTGTTTCATTCTTCATTTGTTTTACTTAAAGTTGGTCTTTCTTTTGGCTTCCATCATGGGTACTTCAATTCAAACACAATCTTTCTGAACAGTATTTAGAAACCTTTCCCTACTGCTCAATAAATAGTTTTGAGAGAGACTTCTACTGAGATATTCTGAGTCCTCCCAGGTGGTGCTTGGGTGCCATAGTTATACTTCTGTAGAAGCATTAGTTGACAAGCAAATGCAAAGATTTAAAAGGGGTGGGAACCAAAGGATGATTTCATCAGACGTGTGTCTCTTCAGGGCTGTTGCGTTTATTCCTTAGAAATAACCTACCAGAGTTTGTTGAAATAAACTTAGTGTCTTTAATGGTTTCTCTCTAACAAACATTTTCTTTATATAGTGAAGTATCAAATATCTTTAGAAAGCTAACTATTCTGTCTTGTAAGTTAAAATCTGTCTTCAGAAATGCTAAATGAGATCTTTCTGAAACACTGGAAAATCACTAATAATACTAGAGGTGATAAACTTTCATTGCAATTGATTTTTCATTCTCTCAATTACTTTTCACCCATGAAACTTGCAAACCCACTGGTTGAACTATAGTTTATTTTCTATGTGTATGCTTTGTTAAATATATTTGTGAATTCTATCTAGAGGAAGGAAATCTCTCCGTATGATGGAATTGTGCCATGAAGTTATGCTATTCCTAGATAACTGCTGTCCCTCACCTTTGGAGAGTTCTGCTACAAGATAATTTTTCTTGGGTACTTCCCGAGGGAGTAGATAAACCTTTCTGGTAGTTAGAGTTATAGAGGGGAAAAGACAATGTATTTGAAAAACTTGCTGATATGAGAAAATGTCTACTAGGCCATTTACAATGGCCAAACATTGCAATGGCAAGCAGCTCAGATACAATGATAGAGAAATCTCAGTGGTTTTCATTGAAATTTTCCCTTCCATTTTCCTCTTAACAGCAATGGCTGGCCCTGTGTTAATATTGTAAGTAGCCCATCTTTCAGTACTTCTCTGAGGAAGCCATTATCTATTAAAGCAGATTAGGAGAAGAGGGAATTAGGGTACTGCTCTGTGAGGCAGACAGCGTCAGGGAGTTGCAAGGTTATGTGGCTAGCAGCTAATTGCCTTCATGGTGTTGCTTTGCACACGTAGTCTAACACACTTTAGTCATGGTAACAACCCGATGAAGGTAATTTTACTGATACTGAAGTCCAAGCAGGGAACTTCTGAAAAGGGTTCTCCCACTGGAGCTGGCCTGCAGCAATGTTCAACACTTTCCACCTGCCATTTCCAGAGCATGGCTCACAGAAACTCTTTAGGTTCAGGCTTGCAAGAGCAAGAATACCTCTGCTGACGTGCCTGGGAATAGGATGCAGTCCTCTGTCAGCTGTTTACACCCTGTGGGGACTTTCACATCCTGATCCCTTCTGAGAGCTATCTGCTATAAATGCCATCCTTAATCAGCCTTCTGGATTTTGGGGCACTTTTTAGAATTAGAGGACAGAAGTTCCTGAAACATGATGGAACCATCAGTATTGCCACAAAAATAGCTAAGTCTCTTTTTCTTTTCTTGTGGTTAGGGAGAAAGAAAAAGGAAAATGTGAATGAAGTTATTCTGAAAAAAATAAACTTCCTGCTTATGCTGGTGGATTTTGCTGGAACAGTTATTCAGAGATGACTAAGTGGAATCTTCTATTTTAGTGTTTAATTTCTACTTAAATAGCCTTCCAAGACAGCATAAAATTTTCTGTATTGACTGATTTTGAAAGACTTCATCCATTAACAGTCTTTCTGTAACACCACAGTTAATATCACATCAGCATTAAGCCTCACCATGAGAACAGTCTGCGTGGCATCAAGCAATGAACATAAGATTGAAGAGAGAGCAAGCATATTTCTCCTTTAAGAGTGTTCTTGGTTTTGGAATTTCAGACACCACGGACTCAGTGTGAGCCTCTGCCACCAATGGGAACTATCCCTGTATTTGTTACCAGCAACAATGTACCTAACGAGAATTCCTGCTTCTGACAAGTGCAAGAAAAACCAGGAAAAAACATTACATTAGTTTTGGAATAGCAATTTTAAATATTTAATGTTACCAGTGGAGCCCTTGCGGGTTAAGAACAGGAGATACAGTATATTGTAACAGAGGTGGAAAAGTCATGATTTCCAAATGTCTGGTAGTACTTTAAAAAGTGATTATGGACGAAGACTTTTCTCCATGCACCATACGTGATGGTAATAATCCAAACTGCCTTTGACTTACAATTGTATTTGGCAACAATCACCATTTCCCACTGTAGTATGAAATTAACACCACACACTTTAGCTGTGGCATTTACTGAACACAGGGGAGCTGATTATAGCTCCATAAACTTGAAGACAACCTCTGCTATTACTTAATCAGCATCAGTGCCTATGCATAAATTAGAACAGCATTTACAATCACTTCCCTGGTTAAAGGTCTAACAGAGTCTTTACTGTGCCACCTGTAATTTAAATTTAACCTCAGACTTGGAGAGATATGTCAGTGGAAACAAGTTTGGCTTGAAACTTGGCAGAGTGCATTTCAGATTTTTTTCTTTTTGCTGTTATTAACATTGTTTTAGTCTACATTCCTTTGAGTCTTCTGTAATAAGAGCTTTTGTACAAAATAAATCTGTACAGAATTCTAAATTTTCATTTTGTTGCTTTCACACTCTTCTTTCTTGCTCTTATCCCCACTTGAGAAAGAAAGCCTTTGTTCACCCACTAATGAAATAGTTTCTGTGTTCGAACACAGAATTGTCTAACACTATCAGAAGGGAACATTTTCTGTATTTGCTTCTTTTGAGAAAGCTTTTCACAAAGCAACTGTTTTTTTCATTGTGAATTGGTGATTTTCAGATATGAACCTGATTTAGTTCAAATCCTTGGCAGTTTGCAACATGAAGTCAGCTAGCAAACAAATCCTGGCTAAAATGGCTTAGCTGGGTTTTTCCCAAGAACTGCTTCATACAGGGTCTGCTGAGCATGGAATGGAAGAGCGCTGCTATCCCTCTTTTAGATGGAGGGAAAAGATGCTGTGGGATGAACTAGAGGCAAAAAATGGCCTGAGAGGAAGGCTAAGAAGAGAAAAAGTAAATGGAATTGTTTCCAAGGTGTTTGCTATCCATAACTTCCTATTGTTTTTCCAATCTTTTCTTTTTTTTTAACCCTATTGAAGCAATAAGATCTTTCATTCTCTGATTGACACTCCTGGTGTATTTTTAGACTCTGAAAAAGATTTGTATCTTCAAAGATATCTCTATGATAAATATGCCCATATTTTACACGTACTATGTATTGAAAAAATATTTCTATTGGTCTGGCCATGTCAGTCATGAATAATTTATGATTTTTCTTTTGATTTTTAATGACAAATAAAGAAATACTGTATTAGTGAGTTTGGAGTTTCTGCTTGTTGCAAACAAATTTCCCTGGTTCTCCTGCCAGTGGAGAAAATACAGCATTTCTGCTGTGTCATCAAAGCAAAAGATTACAAACGAAAGGTTTAATTTTTAATTCCCTTAACATTAGTTAAATTATTTTTTGATCATAACTTCCAGATGTCTTTTTATTGATTGAGAAATGAGTCCATAACCCCCAGTCTGCTCCTTAGGAGTCTCTCTTCCCTAAACGCAGAGAAAATATGAAATTTATTGTCATGATTGTGGAAGTCTTATTGAAAAATATACTGGAAGCATTAGGAATTAAACATCAATAAGCAGTGGGGGAATAATTGGCTAAATGTAGCTCAGGAGAGCCGCTTAGCCAAATGGATTTATAATATAGAGGAAAATGTGTTCGTATTTCTGCATGCACTTTTCCTTTAAAATTGTGCTTCTTCAAAAATGTGGTTTACATGAAAATTGTATGGTTTACAGGAAAAAAGAGAAACAAAATACTATTGCTTTTCTTCACTCATTGTTTCTTGCCAATAACTCAAAAATCTGGGCCTGTGCATGGCAGTCAGTGATTCATACTAATAGACAAGGTCAACCTGAGGTTATGTGTGCTCTTTAAGCATATCAGGCAGAGGCCTTGCCCTCCACTCAAAACCACAGAGATTGCACCTGTTCTTCTCATGAGATGTTCATCAGAGTTGTCCCATTTCCTGTGTGGATGGAGTTTGCGGGACTGACTTAGTGACATTCTTCTGTGAAAGCAAGGGGGTAATGTGGTTCTGAAAGGTATATTGCCTTCTAAATTTGACTGGAGGCTGGATTTGTTCTAGAAAAAAATAACTAAGCAAGTAGGATAACAAAGCAAAACACCAAAAAATAGACAAATCTTTTCTCTACCAGTATATCTGTTTCACCATGACTGAGTATGAGGCCTTAATCAATCTCTTAAGATAAAACTTTGAGAAAAGCACTAAATACTGTTTGGAACACTACATTGTTTCATCACAAGTTAGTTTTGGTTTTCATTTTAATCTGATAACAGTGGTGACTGGTGAATTACTAAGAGTGTCTGTAACTCACATAGTCCTTTTCAGTCTCAAAAATTTCATTGAATTTAGCTTGTATCTTCAAAGTGTTTCTCTCCAATTTTAAACTATAGCCTAAAGCTTGATTTTATTCGTTTAGCTTCTCTCCTGATTATCATAATATCAGGTAACTTCTATTTTAAAACATGCCTGGATAGTTATAACTGAAGTCCAGATGACACTTTTCAAAATAAGAGGACCAGTAATTTTATCTTTCCTACTGAGAAAATAAAACATCCATTGACTTTTTTCTCATTTCAATTACTTTCCACTTTTTGGTTGATCAATGACCCTGTCAGAAAGTTACTGTGGCAGTCTTTTACACCTTGTCTAGGGCAAGAAAGCATACTAAACTTACAATAATCGTGTGTTTCAACAGTTGAACACACGACTCAGTGCAGGCCAGGACTTTGCAATCAGACTAAATAGAGATGAATCGGGATAAGCATCAGCGCTAGTTAACTTTTTAAAAATCATCTATGCCTTAAACCATGCAGTGCTTCAACAGCTGACAAAGTGAATAATAGATGATAAAGGGTATAGGAAAGGCGTCCAAGAGCAACAGTTTTACACAAGACAATCACTGTAACAGTGCATATCATTGCATGTTCAGTACCTGCCTTTCAGGTGGAAGATGGCCCTGGAAACCCCGTCCCAGATATTAGTCCTCTTCTGAAAATAAAATGCCAGGTTCTTGAAAAAGGAGGTGACTACCTGGAAAGAATTCATCTGGGAAGCCACAGGCATTTCCCCTCTGTTATAAACCAGGAATGTATCCTAAAGAGTATTTTCTTCCCTGGGTATGAGTGGTGACCTCTGGTCACATGAGAGGAAGAACCCAGTACTCAGAAGATAAGTAAGATCCCATTCATTGCTGGGGCTGCTATGACTATGTCGTGCCTCTAACCCACGCAGTTTTCTCACTCACTCACTCCCCTAGCTTTCTTACCCCAGTCCTGGGGGATGGGGAGGAGAATCAAAAGAATGCAACTCTCACAGGTTGAGATAAGAACAGTTTAGTAACTAAGGTATAACACAAATCACTACTGCTACCACCAGTAATAATACAAGAGAAATACAAGGAAAGAGAATACAGCTGCTCACCAAGCCCGACCCAGCCAGTGCACCCCCAACAGCGAACCTCCTCAGTGCTCCACCACACCCTTCCGGGTCTCTGCCCTCCGTTTTCACATCCTGGACATGATGTGCTGTGGTATGGAATAACCTCTTTGGCCAGTTTGGGTCAGGTGTCCTGTCTCTGCTTCCTCCTGGCTCCCCTCCTCCCTGGCATAGCATGAGACTCAGAAAGTCCTTGGCCAGACCAAAACATTACCAAGCAGTAACACTGGTGTTATCAGCACTGCTCCCAGGCCCAAAATCAAAATCACAACGTTTCACCAGCTACCGAGAAGGAGAAAAAATGACTGCTACTGCTGAACCCATGACAGGCTAGAATAATACTCTCATCAGTTTTTGGAGACCCATATTATAAATCTATGGTGCCTAAAAGCAAATATTAAATATTTTTAAATAAATGGCAAACAGATTAATTAAACTATTGGTTGTATTTTCTTTCCATCTCTTTTCTTCACCTCTGGTTTTCTAAGTAGATGTTATCTTCACAAACTCCACTGATCCCACACAGTACCCTCTGATTTTACTTTATGCTAAGGGGAAAAAAAATTCTTTATCAAAGCAAAAGAAGCAAGAATATATGCTTTCCTTCTGCTCTTCCTACTGATAAATACTTTCTGCAACTGTAAATACAGATTGGATTGGGATCTTGGTAGACTGATTTCTAAAATGCCAGGTAGTTGAAAATCTGGTCTGCAAGTCTGTGGAGAACACATCCCCAATAAATATTTTAGGAAGGAGTGAGAGCAGAAGGATCATTTTGTATGTTTAAGATAGAATTACGAGACTAGTCTGCTTGTTTGAGTGCTCAAGTTAACATACCTGTAACTCAGGTATCTGCTTTGCTTTTCCTGTTTGGGTTTCTTACACCAGCAACTGTTTCATGTGGTCTATATACTTGCCAAGGCCAAGAGCTGCCTTTTTCCTTCTGTACTCACGTGAAGTGCCAAGTGTTTATGTGGGTGCTCTAGAACAGTAACAACAAATAAGAATAAGAATCTTATTCCTTCTTTCACATTGGGATTGACAAGACAGAAACTGTTGAAGGCTTCCTTGAAAATATACTGTATTTAGGAACCAGGAAATAACATTTGTGATTTAAGCTTCTTTTATTCAAGTGGTATTTTATGATGTGTGCTCCTTCTTTCCAGTTTTATTTTACTGTTACAGGAAATAATGTCATTATACATACCCAAGAGAGAGATGAAAGAGGACCAGGGTAAGCAATAGACTGCTAAATAAATCAGTTTCAATCTGTCTTTTGCATATATCTGCAATGTTTCATTCTGCCCATGTTTCTGCCTGGCATAATGCAAGATGTGCACAGGTATTACAAATATCCCTTCATATATCTCTGTTGAGGCATATGGTATGGGGTCAACTTAAAGTCAGTCCTAATTAGTTAATGCAAACAAATATATTATTTGGACAAAGAGTGACAGTCTGTCTTGTAGTTAAAGAAAGATTTGTAATGATCTTAACACCAGAAATAACATATAAAAGAAAACAATAACTTTATTTGTCATGGAGAACTGTTTGCTGTCGCCATGAAATATGTCTTATTTCAGTGAATTGTGAAAGCAACATGAGGGGAAGGGATGAACAGAAAGTGTACTCAAGATCTCTTATAGGAAATGTCTCATGAAAGTGATGCCTGGTGGACGTCCCACGCCAGCCTTGTGGACAGTATAAACAAGGAACAACAGTTTCAACAGTTTTAACTAGATTCTGTGCTTTAATGGGGAAATTAAAGTGCTTCCTTTTCAAATATTGTATGGTTTTTAGTGCAGTCCTGTCTTTTGCTCTAATCAGACACAGCTTACCTGTAAATGGCACCTATAAAAGGGGAGAAAAAAGTATTTTTCTCAACATTAGTAGGGAGAAAAAGGTCAATACTGTTGAGGGGGTGCAGGCTGGAGGACCCTGAGATTGCAGGAGAGAAGAGCTTCTTCACAAAATGCAGTTATGAAGACTGATATCTCTGGTAAACTGAGGCGAGGCACTGGCCAAAGGTTAAATAAAGACATTAAGTTCACAGACAGCAACAAAAGGTACTGAAGTTTGGGGAAGGAGAGCTTTATTAACTAAGAATAATGATTTTCTTTATATCCAAGCTGATATCTTCTTGCATTAATTTAAAATGTTTGTAAAGATGTCTTTGTGCATTATGTGGTCTGTTTTATTGATTGCTCTGATTCTCTTCTCATCTCCATCAGATCCTTGCTAATATAATTCCACTGTTAAAAAAAAAAAAAGAAGAATTGGATTCTGGAATAAACATGCTTTTGTTTACTCTACTGGAAGTATGGAATCAAACATTGACTTGTGTGGGTTTATTCTGTGTTTCCTTAAAAGCATACTCTGACGCTGGTGTTGCTTACACTGCTGGAAGTATGCTTTCAGTCTACAGATTTGCACTGTTGAGAAAAAACAACATAATTGAGATTTAGAATGAGTAGATATACAAGAATAAATGATGGGGGGGGGGTTCAGTGCAGAAATTATGCAGCTAAATTTCAGCAGTATGGACATCATATATTAACTATTAGCAACTATCCAGATCTTCACCTATCATCCAAGAAATTTTTCTCTCAGGTAAAAATGCTCTGATGGCAAATGCAGGTACATGTATGTACTCACCTTTTACTAAGATCTCTCTTTAGACATTTAGATATTTAATAATCTAATAATAATGATAAGTTGCATAATAGTTTGGGGTTTTGGTTTGTTTGTTGGGTTTCTTTTTCTTTCCATCTACAGTCATAGAATCATAGAATCGTAGAATAGTTAGGGTTGGAAAGGACCTTAAGATCATCTAGTTCCAACCCCCCCTGCCATGAGCGGGGACACCTCCCACTAAACCATGCCACCCAAGGCTCTGTCCAACCCAGCCTTGAACACCACCACCGATGGAGCATTCAAAACTTCCCTGGGCAGCCCATTCCAGTGCCCTCGGAACATTATTTGAGTAAGTTAGACTGTTGCTTTGAGCTCTCTAGGAAGACTTGGTCTTTCAGCTCAAAGTGTTAACAGTTCTTTTCAGACAGTTGGTTATGACAGCAATACAGCAACAGTTTCAAAGTAGAGATGCTGGCAAAAATCCCATCTGTGGAGAAGTGAGGCTTGTAATACACGTTGTGAAACACTGAAAATGTTTCCTTTGCAGCGACAGGGAATTTAAATGTTCACTGCCTTGCCTGGGGTGATTCTGTTTCAAAGCCATTTCACTACAGCTCGGTTAGTTGTCTTCATGTGTGTTTCTATCTGTTAGGAAAATATGTTACCTAGCCTGGTTCCTTGCTGCACACAACAGGATTCTAAAATCATCTATTTCTCTTCACTTCCAGCCACAAAGAAAGTTGCTCCATTTTTCAACTTTGATGCATACTGAATTTTAATGAAAATAAAATTACTTTTTATTTTGCCATTCATACAGCGAAAAAATTATTAATAGACTATGCTTTTTTTTTCCTCCATACAGTTCCTTTGCAAATATATAAAAAATCCATACTTCAAAACCACAATTACATTGTTTATTTTTTGATAGCATGGTACTTTTTTACATTTTTTTAAAAATCTAATTAGGTGATAATTTACAGTATTTCTCAAGCAATGGGGCCAAAGCAATGACAATTCAAGAATCAGTCTTGATGCATAGTTTTCAGTGTGAATCAAAGAGTCAAAATTATATTCTTGCTTTCTTCAGCTTACTTTCTTGGTAATAGCTGGTTCCCAAGTTCGTCATCTGAAGTGGCTTAGTCTACTGGAAAGAGTGCTGAAAAAAGAAAAACAAATCTATGTATTCCTTTCCCTATAGATGGATTGGTGAAATAACACATAATTTCAGTTCGCAGTAAAATCAGATTTCTAGTACTTCTGATTTCTCCCTTCAGAAATACTTCATGTGTTTATCTCAAGTCTGGACAGGAAAGAGAAGGGGATGCTTTCATGTAGAGTCAGCTCTGTACAGTTTGCCTTTCTTCCCCTCTCCTAGAAGCATACAATATGGAAACAAGTGTTGAGTTTTGGGAAGTAAAAATTGGTGAGATTCTTTTTGAGCTTTTCTGGAGACTTGGATTGTATGATGGATGACTGCTGCTACCAAGATTTGCAAATGCATGTGGGTTTTTCTCTTCCTTGTGAAGAAATATTTGACAGTCCTTCAGGAAAGCCTCCTTCCTCCTTAGGTATAAGAAAGCAGATATATGTTCTTTTAAAAGTATTACCAATGTAGACTCTTCAAAATTGCTCTTTCCTTAGCCTCCGTTATTGAATGACCAACTGAAGATAGATTATTTGGCCTTATTATAAAAAAATGTGTATTTGATGTTTATTTAAAACTCAGACTTCTTTCAAGTCTCTCAAGCAGGCTTCCCATACATAGAGGTGTTATGACAGCCATCATCTTTGCAGTGAAAATATAAGCATTAGGTCCTCCTTCCTAATAAATTCAGACTTGAGTTTTACTCATGCAAATCCCAGTGAAGTCCATGGATGCTAGTAGAGTGTGATGTCAGCAGAAGGAGTAAAATGTTTCCTAAAGGTCCATCTTCTTGGAAGTGTCTGTATTTGGTAATTCTTTGTCACATACTGGAAAGATTTACTGGAGACAGCTTTTCCAGAACAGTACAAATATTATTGAACTTCCAAGTGTACTCTATACCCATCACCTCTCCTTTTCCCTTCTTCCTTCCAAAGAGTTAATATTTGACATCAAAAGTTACCACCAATGTTAGGAAAAATTATATATATATAAAAAAATTGCTTATTGTCCAGATGCCTCTGGACATCTGCCCAGATGTGCATGAGAAATGTGCATCCAGCAGCCAGTGCTTACAAATCAATTCATAGAATTGGTGGTTTAAGTGTCACAGTATGTATCTTGCATGCTATTTGATCCATGAAAAGGAGACAATTGCAATTGAAATCCTCTCCTCGCAGAAAATCATTCTTTTAAAGTGACCCCTGAGTTTCAAAAGTGAATTGATTTGGTGGTTACTGTCAAAGTGTTTCTTTCAAATTCAGACTTACTAAGCATGAGGGGCCAAATTCATCCCTCATTAACTAAAGTGAAATAAATAGGATTGCAAAGGAGTTTTAAAATATATTGCTGATGGCCCATCTGTGAGGGTAAAAAGCATGGGTGAAAAGCGTAACAGCATGAGCTGCATGGGAAAGCTCCCATACCTCCCGTTCAAATTTAGGTCAGTTCTGTCCTCTTTGACTACAGTTTGCATTGTTTGGATAGTCTCATCAATAATGTGTATACCAGGTGTCTACAGTTTTCTTATATCACAAGTGTTTGGCGTATAGCAAAGTACCTAATGAAATGTAAACTAGAAGTCTAGAACATATTTGCAATGAAGACAGAAGAAAATTTGCAGAGCAATGAGTTTTCTTCCAGTTACCGAATATGTAAACATAGTGAGTGATAAACTAAATGTATTTGAAGAAGTTTTTTGTTCCATAATTTGCTATATGATTTTGATGGCTGATATTTCAGCTTCCTAGTGTTTGAGTATGCTGGAGCATGTTTTGTAATGCTGATGATACCTTAGTGACAGCCTCCTGCATTTCAGCTTGAACCTTTGCTAGGAGGTGGAAGGGGCAAATAAAGCCATCATAGAGATTAATGAAGTGCAGATGAACAAGGTTTGAACAAAACTTCTCTGCTTATAAGCAAAGAAGAACTGATTTTTGGGTTAGGCTCATTTCAGAAATCACATTCATGTTGGCTACTTCTCATACTGAACTTCAACAATCATTTTCTCCCCTGTTCTTTCCTGTTTTCCTGGAAAAACATCACCTACAAATTTCCTTTTCCCCTTCAAAATCCTCCAAGAAAAAAGTTTTCAGCCAGAGCTGGTCTTTTAGGCTTTCTCTTGACAAGGCTTACACGAGTACAAGCTCAAGTGAATAGCAATAAGCATGCAGAATACATACATGAAAATCTTTCTTCACTAGCTAGCACACCTCTTGGTCTATGGCTAATATCCCAGTCCTCAAGAAAGGTACCAGATATGCTGGTCTACTATGAATGCAGTGCACTACGGCTGACTTCTCTGTCTGGGGAATAAACTTTGCAAGTTTGGCTAGAAAACACCTTATCTAGCATAGTGCCTTACAAAGTAAATGCACTGAGCTATGTTTCTATCCAGGAATGCTACCTGATCAAACTGGAAAGTATTCTTCAAATCTGTTCACCCAGAGAAAGTATACCATATGAAAGAGTCGTAACTAACACCCTTGTAGATCTAACCCAGGTTTCCATAAGGTAGACAATCTGTAAATCTACCTCTTTGCATTGCCTTTCCCTTGTAGATTTGAGCTAATTCAATTCTGGGCAATTTCAGCAATTCCCACATAAAAATAAGTTTTCCAGAAAGCTCAGAGCACACAGAATGAGGGCAATATCTGAGATTCATCTCCCATATATATTAAAAGGATTATGTGACAGTCTGAAAATATGTAACTATAGTACAACAATTCTGTAATGAAAAATAGTTAAAGATAGCAGTCCTGACAGTTTTGCTTATTGCCAGTGTAAAATTTTCACATTGTGGGGTTGGATCTTCTCCCATATCTACAAGACTGCTGTGTTGCTTGGTGACTAGATCTTGGTATATATATTGCTCCTTTTCACTGTTTGGTGGATGCCTCCAAAAGCTTCTTTCCAGCTCTTTTCCAGAGGCTAGAGCTTTTAAAAATGTTCTTGCTTTGATTTTGTTTGATCTCTTCCTTTGCTAAAATATAAAATGACTTTGTTGGAACTGTGACTAGTCTTGACTCCCATTGCCTTGCATTAGGCATGGCAGCTGCAGAGTTAGTGGGGATGCGTGATGTACTGCAATCACCTTTCAAGGCATAGTAGGCTTTGTTCTGTTGCCTGAAGCTGTTTTGCTCATGTTGCTGTGCAGTTTTGCTCTGTATCCTCGACTGCGTAACAAAATGTGTACCCCTACACACACGTAAGGGAAAGACAGTTGTGGTCTTTTCTGTCCACTGTTGCAAGTGATGTTTCTTGCTTGCATCAAACAAATGGTTGGGGTGTCACTGGCTCATATTTCATGATAAGAAGAATTTTGCAAGCCATTAAATTAGAATTTCTTGTGAAAATTAAAAATGCCAAGGCATGAATATGTCTAGTAAATTCTTCCATTTCAGGCAGTTAAGCACCCCCAGTTTGTATCTTTAATAGAATCATAGAATCATAGAAAAGTTAGGGTTGGAAAGGACCTTAAGATCATCAAGTTCCAACCGCGCTGCCACGGGCAGGTACACCACACATTAAACCATGTCACCCAAGGCTCTGTCCAACCCAGCCTTGAACACCTCCAGAGATGGAGCATTCACAACTTCCTTGGGCAACCCATTCCAGTGCCTCACCACCCTTACAGGAAAGAACTTCTTCCTTATATCTAACCTGAACTTCCCCTGTTTAAGTTTGAACCCATTACCCCTTGTCCTATCACTACAGTTCCTGATGAAGAGTCCCTCCCCAGCATCCTTGTAGGTCCCTTTCAGATACTGCTGTGAGATCTCCACAGTCTTTTCTTCTTCAGGCTGAACAGCCCCAACTTTCTCAGCCTGTCTTCTTAAGGGAAATGATCTAGCCCTCTGATCATCGTAATGGCCCTCATCTGTACTTGCTGCAACAGCTCCATGTCCTTATCTTGAGGACACTAAAACTGCACACAGTGATCCGAGTGAGGTCTCATGAGAGCAGGGTAGAGGGGCAGGATGACCTCCTTCGACCTGCTGGTCACGCTTCTTTTGATGCAGCCCAGATACTGTTGGTTTCTGGGTTGCAAGCACGCACTGCTGGCTCATGTTTAGTTTCTCATTAGCCAACACCTCCAAGTCCTTCTCTGCAGGGCTGCTCCGAATCTCTTCTCTGCCCTTTCACTTTATCCCATTTCCTTGTCAATGGGAGATGCCGGTGCTTTACACTTTTCCATGTCAAAAAATGGTAGCAGTGCATGAATGATGCGAGCTTCTGGAAAAAAAAGTGATTCTTGGTCATTAGAAACTTCTGTGGCAATTCTGCCTGAGTAGTACAGCTTAGTGATTCATGCCCATATTACCCTTAGACTGAAGGCAACCTCATATTGCAGAGCCAGACTTCAGTTTAATAGTCTCAGAATCATAGAATATCTCAAGTTGGAAGGGACCCTTAAGGACTATGAGTCTGACTCCCTGTTCCTTTCAGGACTACCTGAAACTAAAGCATAAGAACTAGGGGAGTTGTCCAGATGCTTCTAGAACTCCGACAGGCTTGGTATCACAACTACTTCCCTGGCGAGGCTGTTTCAGTGGCGAACCACCCTCTCAGTGAAGAACCTTTCCCTAATGTCCAATCTGAATATGCTTGAGACTCCATCTAGTTTGCTCTGTTTAGCGTGACTGACTGTACCTTCTGTTCAGCACCTTCCCCAGTGCTTCCTGCACTGCTGGGACATTTTTATTTGGACTCCTCTAACCCATTAGAACTTATATTCTACAAGAATGCTCATGCTTAGCCGTAGCATAAAAGAATGGAAAAAGCTGCTTGAGATAGAGCAGCATCTGAGTGACCTGAGGGCAGCTCAAACTTACAGGGTATGTTAAAAAACCCTGTGAGCTATTCTGCTCAGATCCAGACATCTGGGAGGAAAATATAGGAATTAAGGTAGGACGATGCCATAGCTGACCAACTGATTTTTTATCAGACCTGTATATAAAAGCAAATTGCACCCATTGTTTCAATGTGACCTGTCCCTTATAGCTGTTGCATGGTTCCCTTTTCTTTGTTTTGATGACTGGTGTGTTTCTGTGCAACAGTGATATACCCAGTGTGTGTGTAACGCTGCTCTTCAAACAAGCTGACTGCTGAACCTGAAGGCAAAGTGCTGTGACCTACCAAACACTGACTTCAGACAACCTGGACGCTTTCCTGTTGGATGCATTAAATATTAATCTTGATTAAACCTTCTGTTTTCACTTGCAAGCTGTCTATGCATTTTAAATGAAGTCCTGGAAACTGAATGGGTTATAACATTGGCTAAGCAAAATTACCTAGTTGGTAAAACACAAGTTGAACAAAATGAACTTTTCTTCTCCTTATATTGTATGATCTTTCTCCTGTCATTTTGCGGCAAGGCACTGTTCCACGGTGATGGTAGTGATATGAATATATATTTTTTCTATTTATTTCCATGAGTATTACTTCATACTGCCTATGTCATAAGCAATAAGAGATTGAAGTTGATAGTGAGAACTAAAAAATTAAGAGTTTTTTTTTTATTCTCAATCTGCAGCTATGGAAAATGAAAGAATAAATCTAAGAGATAATGGAAAAAATCTGAAATTTCACCAGCTTATTAAGTAATAGTACAGAAATCGTATCTGAAAAGAACCTCGGCCACTGTGCTCTGTAGTATCTGCCTGAAACAGCTAGCCTGTGTGTAATTCTATAATAAACAGCTCATGTTAGATACAGTGATGTTTTGGGGAGCTTGCTGAAAGCTTAATTAAGTAGAGCACATGATACTACACATAGGCAATCTGAATGCCAAACACCACTTTTCAGCTTTCTCATATTACATAACAGTCAGTCCTTGAAAGTCTGAAGTGGTTGCAATTCTTGACTAAGGAAAATGAAATTCAGCTAGATTTTTCCAAGATCATAAAATGAGGCTCAGGGTTTCACTTCTAACCCACAGTTTCATCCCTGAGACACTACACTTGTGATCTCATATCACCTTTCTCAGAATCTGGCAAATATGTAGGTAGCTCTTAACCCACCATTTACAAGTTCTGCTTTACTAATTTCTGTTTATTTGTCCAATTACTTAGACTCAGACGGAGGTTCCCAAGAGAATTAGAAGTTCCTGTGATATCACTCTGTAGCTTCCCAGTTTGCAGACCAACTGCCTTTTCACTTCATATGGAGGGAATTGTTCCTACAGCTTGTTTACTTCTTCAGAAACCTTCTAAAATATACCAGTCTTGTTTTACAATTTCATGAATGGCTCAGGAGGATTTGCATTAGCACATGTTGTATCCTTCAAGCTAGCATGGCATGATTCCAGCTAATTTGCGTTGCAAAAAGACTACATGTGCTGGCAACCTGCAGACGATTTTTCAATGGAAACTTAGTTCATGAAAGTCCTAGCTATTTTTCTTTCACATGGGTCAGCCAGAGTCTGACCTTTTCAGTGCTTACTTAAGAAAGCAAGAATATTAGCCGCCAAATTCAACCAGCAAGGTATCACAGCTCCAATGTTTCTCTTCATCTCATGGTTGTCTGAGGCCCATGGAAATGACAGCATGAATAAACAACGCAGTTCGACAATAACACACATGGTCTTTGCCTGACTTCTGCTTGTCCCTATTTGTCTTTCTGTCAAAAGCTATCTGTTACATCCACAGATCACAGAGATCAGGCAGAGCTGCAAGCTGCTTTCTTTCGTCATCTTTGCATTGTTGTGATCGTCACCCCAGCTGGCCAAAAATTCCTTACATGTGTGTCTGAATACTGTGAACCCATCTGCTTTTTGCATGGGTGCATGTTAAACATCCTTGCAATTTGGGGCTGTCTGTTGCAGAATGTTTCATGGATATGTCAAGAATGACTTCCACTCTTCCTAGACCTGCTTTGGTTTGTAAGTGCAGCAATTGCTCATGAATTTAAAGACTAAAAAACAAGCTGCAGAATTACATGAGAGAATGATGGTATGATATCTTTTAATGCATAAACAATGGTTTGGAAACATAGGTACAATGTATTTTTACAGACTTCACATCAGAATTGAGCTACCTTTGAATGCTTCTAAGTCCTTCCTCCACTCTTGGGGAGCGGAGCATGCAATTGTGTATGCTGTACATAGAAATCATTCTGATATGTACAATCTCCATAAACAAACAGTTAAGTAGATGTTCAGCTTGTAAAATATTGTCCTGGGTTCAGCAGTAGCAGTCATTTTTCTCCTTCTTGGTAGCTGGTGCAGCGCTGTGTTTTTGATTTTGGGACTGGGAACTGCGCTGATAACACCAGTGTTTTCAGTTACTGCTTGGTAATGTATTGGTCTGATCAAGGACTTTCTGAGCCTCATGCTCTGCCAGAGAGGAGGGGAGCCAGGAGGAAGCAGAGACAGGACACCTGACCCAAACTGACCAAAGAGGTTATTCCATACCACAGCACGTCATGTCCAGGATGTAAAAATAGAGAGCAGAGACCTGGAAGGGTGTGGTGGTGCAGTGGGGGGTTGGCTGCTGGGGGGTTGCACTGGCTGGGTTGGGCTTGGTGAGCAGCTGTATTCTCTTTCTTTGTGTTTCTTTTGTATTATTGTTGGTGGTGGCAGCAGTGATTTGTGTTATACCTTAGTTACTAAACTGTTCTTATCTCACCCTGTGGGAGTTGCATTCTTTTGATTCTCCTCCCCATTCCCCTGGGACTGGGGGAAGAAAGAGGAGCGAGTGAGTGAGTGAGAAAACTGCGTGGGTTAGAGGCTTAAACCACGACAAATATTTAGGTGCTTAGTATCAGTAAGTGACTCGTCACAGGATTCCCAATAAGTACTTGCCATTGACAGAAATTGCAAAAGATGTTTAATTTGAAGTGGATTAGTGCATATAGATATATGTGCATGTCCATGTGTGTATATATACCTATACGTATGTATACTTATGTGTATAAACACACATATATGTATATATAAAGTATGCACAGACTTTTTAATAGTTATTTCTGATATTTTGCTGCACATCATCTCAGCACAGGTTGGATTTCATTTTTGTTCACTCTCTTGTGTTAACTGTGCCTGAGACCTAGGTCTCCTACAGACTGTGCCACTTAAAATAGTGTTTCTGTCTTTGACAGAGGCAGTGGGAACTCCGGCTGACCATGTTGTCCAGTCTTGTGGCTCTGGTGCCTGAAGATGGAATCTGTCCCAGTGTTCCTGGCCCATAAAGAAAGCTTCTGAGCTGCAATTCTCAATGAAAAGCTTACATTTATGAAGAAATATAGCATCAACTTTGATTTGATAAATCTGTCTGGGTCTTTCTGTATCAGTTGAAACACTGATCTATATTACATATATATAATATATATATTTATATATAAAATAAAGATATAAAAATAATAAAAATATAATAATATATAATAAATAATATATAATAATTATACAATAATATATAATTAATAATATATAGGAAAATATAATAATATAAATAATATGATGTAAATAATGTAAATATAACACTAATATCTAAAATTATTAGATGAAATAATTAAAATGTATATAAAATAGATAAGATTGTTATATAAATTAATATAATATAATATAATATAATATAATATAATATAATATAATATAATATAATATAATATAATATAATATAATATAAATAATATAGAATATTTAATATGTAAAGTTATTATATGAAATCATATAAATATAATACAATATAAATAATATAAAAATATATATAATTTTTTTTTTATTTTATTTTTTTTTTTACTCCAGGGTATAGATTTCAGTTTGTTTCATAGCTGGAGAGGACATAAATATTTTGGACTTTGTGCCATGGAAATTCTTGCATCTGCTCATTAGTTACAAAGGAATTCACACATTTATTTAATGTGATCACAGAAACATCAAGCTTAGACTGATGCTCAATCTTTAGCTTTTAATTTTAAGCCCATTTTAAGAGCATTGTGTTAGATAAATCAACTGCTTCAGTTCAGATGTGACAATATTTTTCTGAAGTCTCTTCCTCCACACTTATTTGTATTTTTTGCTTGTTTTTTTTCTGGTTGCATTCTGTGAAAAATATGCCAAAAAAGCTCTAAAAGTAATAATTACTGATAACTCTTCAGTAGCTATATATGTTTTCCTAATGCATACACATAAACCTTTACTTCTATTAAACAGAATTGCACTTAAATATGTCTCAAGTTTTTCATACGCTTCATAGCATGCCCACATGCTGATGGATTATAATGAGAATATAATTTCGTTGATCCCTATGTTTTTTTCCAAACTAAAGAAGTAATTTTGAATTCTCAGTCTTGTGCTCCTCTTTGAATAAGAACCGGTTAGAAAAGACAGACATTTCCAAGCAATGTCTTCTGACAACAAATACTGCAGAAGATTACAAAAGGGCTTGTGGTTAGTATATCTAACCATATTTAATGAGCAGTAGCTCACTGAAGATAAATGTCTTTTCTAGGTTTATATAAAAAAGTAATAATTGGTGAACAAAATTTTATTTTCATTCAATATCTGGCAAAGGTACTGTGATATGATTGGAACATTTAGATACTTTGGGCACCTAGGTAGTGCTCAATGACAAAAGGATCAGCGTACTATTCTTTGTCCTTCTTCATTTTTTAAAAATCTTTCCAGTAATGAACAGCAGTGTCAGTAATGAACAGCAATATCCTGCAAATCTTGTGCAGCCAGAACTCCTATTCATTCGAGGACAGGGCTATAAACTCAAACTTCCAGGCTATTGATTGAACTGGATCAGAATTTATGTGATGTAGTTGTCAGAGATCAATGTTTCAAAATGTTTTTAGACTCCTATACATTTTAATTATGCCTTCTGGCTTTAGGTGCCTAGCACTAGAGCATCCCTTATTGTGGCTCTTCTCCATGCCTGTTCATAGCCAGCTCCAGCTGGCTGTACTGCCTGCAGTTCCGATGTCCTCCTTGAAATAAAGCCTCAGCTTTGCTACTGTTTGATTTCTAGCTTTTTTCCTTGATTTCTTGAGAGGGGGAGGAAAGAAGAAGGAACATCACTATGTAAATTATAGGTGTGTGCAGTAGCATCCCTTTAACTCTTTGCAAGCTGAAACTAAATTCTCAAAAGTTTTGAGCACTTAAGAGGCCCACTCAACTGAGTAAATGGCACTTGGGTCAGCTTGATAAATGGTAAGGCTAAGACTTGAAGAAGGCTGGAAAATTGGTAAAGGAGGGGTTGTTTTTACTGTTATGAAGTTTCCGGTATCTGAAGGGGGCCTATAGGGATGCTGGGAAGGGACTCTTCATTAGGGATTGTAGTGATAGGGCAAGAGGTAACTGGTTAAAACTTAAACAGGGGAAGTTTAAATTGGATATGAGGAAGAAATTCTTTCCTGTAAGGGTGGTGAGGCACTGGAATGGGTTGCCCAGGGAATCTGTGAATGCTCCATCCCTGGCAGTGTTCAAGGCTGGGTTGGTACCCAGAAGAAGTCTGGGGGTACTTGCTCTGCTGAGGAGACATTCTGTGACATAAGTACTTTCTGGGTATCTATACCAGACGCTAGTAAATTTCTGCTGATGATAAAACAGAGATAATAGACAGATGTTAAAGGATAGTGCCTTCTTGGCCTGTGCAAAAAGCAAAGCAGATTTCTTTGGTTTGTGAACACGAGGAGAACACAGTGTTCTTCTTGTATCAGGTAGAGTGCCCACTCTTGTTTTAGTCTAATTTTCGGGTTTGCACAGATTTCCTAGCAATCTCTGAAGAAACTAACTCAGTCAATAGCAATGTTATAGTTACATTATAGGAGTGTTTGTGGAGTAATGCACCTGCTTCTCAGCAGCTTTAGACTGCAGAACTGCCTGCATTTGCTGCTGGTTGCCAGTGTTAATTCTCCTCACTCCTGCCTGGCAGTGTTACAGTATGTATCATCATGGATCTGCGATGCTGACGCCATGACTGAGGTGTAACTGCTAAAACTTATAAGAAGCCCTTGTGGATAACCAGTGAGCTGCAACCTCCAACTCTGCAATGTGTTATTTTCCAACACCTACGAAAAATTGAGAGAACAAAATAGTTAAAATTGCTTTAAAGTAATCAGAATAGTTGATTATTACCACAGAGGCTTTCAAAGTGTAGCTGTGCAAAATATGCATTTGACCTAGCGTTTTTCCTCCACTCACTCAAATGTTAATTCTCTTGATTATTTACTATTGTAAGACCAGAGTGGAATCTACTATGATTTTTCTGAGCACTTTCAAGAAAGTAAGAAATACTCAACACTGTTGATCTGCTTAAAATGTATCAGAGTCCATTTTGTCTCCAGTATTTTCCCTCACTCTTTCTTCATCTTGTGTAATGATGCAATACAAAGACATATTTGTTTATTTATTTACATGTATTGAACTCTCCATTTAAAGTGCATGGAGATATTCCAGGAAATAGTTTGATAACGGTCATATTTACCAACAAAATTTCCATCAAACATGGAAGAGTTAAGTACCCAGTCTGTTTCTTTAATCAACAATCCATAGCCCATTACTTTCTAGAGAACATTCCAGCTTCCAATTATTGTTTTACCTTATCATCAAACGTATAGATAAAGAGTGAGTTTATTACTCTCTACAGCATAAGATGAAGCAAAAAAGGAGAAAAATTACTAAAATGTGCTGAAGATTTTGTTTTCTGATTTTACAGAAGGCCAGATAAAAACTAGATGAAATCTGAGGAAGAAATAAAGGATCTCCTAGACCCGTATGAACTCCTATCTGATAACTAAACCGGCAGGCAAGCTATATTTTTCAGAGAATGGCTTGAATTTTTGTAACAGGATTTTAAAAATGGACTATATTCTTGGTAGATGTGGCAATTCCTGTTCTCCACCTGCATGATTAAGACATCCTCAAATTTCTTCCTTCCTCTAGGGATGAGGTGTCACTGATCTTCCTCTACTCCTGGTGGATTTTGTTCATAGGCCTTTCAAATTTTCAGAGACAAGATTTCTGGTTTTAGTATCTGTACTTCCTGAGGGAGGTAACAGATCAGATTATCCTTGCTAGTTAGCAAGGAAAGTGGAAGCAGAAATCTTGCCCAGAAGCATAGATCCAGCTTGAGGTTACCTAGCACTGCACCAAAAATGTGCTGTTGTTTGACTTTTTGTAATTTACCGTTGTGTGTCCCTGCTACTCTTGGTTTGGACTTTACACAGCTGACACCACCTTGGGCACCTATGTAAAGGTTTAACTTAGTTCTGAGCATTAGTAGAATTTTGCAGTGAATCCCTCACCTGCCCTTAGTTACAGTGTGGGGTTTGGATCCTAAGAAGTTTTAGCACACACCAGTGAAACCAGAAATACTGATAAAATTGATAAGAAGTGAAGGCTTAGTAAAGCGAACATGTGATAACACAAAGTAAGCGATCATCCCATTTAAGACAGTGTCATGGGTTCAGGAGCAGCAGTCATTTTTCTCCTTCTTGGTAGCTGGTGCAGCGCTGTCTTTTTGATTTTGGGACTGGGAACTGTGCTGATAACACCAGTGTTTTCAGTTACTGCTTCGTAATGTTTTGGTCTGTCCAAGGACTTTCTGAGCCTCATGCTCTGCCAGGGAGGAGGGGAAGCCAGGAGGAAGCGTAGGCAGGACACCTGACCCAAACTGACCAAAGAGATTATTCCATACTACAGCATGTCATGCCCAGGAAGAAAATACAGAGGGCAGAGGCCCGGAAGGGTGGGGTGTGTTGCTTGGTCGGGCTTGGTGAGCAGTTGTATTCTCTTTCCTTGTATTTCTCTTGTATTATTATTGCAGCAGTGATTTGTGTTGTACTTTAATTACTAAACTGTTCTTATCTCAACCTGTGGAAGCTGCATTCTTTTGATTCTCCTCCCCATTCCCCCTGGGACTGGGGAAGAAAGAGAGGTAAGTGAGTGAGTGAGAAAACTGCATGGCTTAGAGGCTTAAACCATGACAGACAACCACACACACAACAGCAGCTATTTGAGGGGGGTTAGCGTAAGAGATGCCTATGATGTCTCTCCGTCTCATGTGTCGCCATGTTCCATACATCCAGTCTTGAGCCCCATTTTCAGTGCTCCTCTACTGCTGAAGACCACATTAGACAGCCCACTGTTTCTAAAACACTTCCTTGTAGAGTAACGGCAAAGCACATGGGAGCAGAATGAATGCTAGTGGAAAATGGAGCACTTAAGTAAGCCCACTTTGGTGCTCCCAACCTCCTGTTATTCTGTTGGCTTGTATCTCTAAAAGCTCCAGGCTTTTGTTGCATTTGAAAAGTGGGGACATCTGTATCTTACTGAGTTTTTTATAAAATTCTCTTTCAGCTGCTCAGTGGTGGAGTTGCAATTATTGTTTCTAGATTCATTGAAATGAAATGGAAGCATTTGTATTGCCTGTGGCTGTGAGCTCACGCTCTGAGAGAAAGAAAGCTGCAGCAAACAATAAGAAATGTAGCTAACAATATCTATTACTTTCAGTCCAATGTAAGCCCTATTTCACCCTGTAACAAGTGCTCATTAGTAGTTAGCATAAAATAACCTGACGGATTCCTAATTTGACTCTCCTATCTCTTGTGGAAATGTGAACATGCTACAGGACCCATAGTTAGTAAATTAGGTTTTCTTTGGATTTCCCAACCTCTTACCATCTATACTGCTGCTCCTGAAAATGCAAGGTAACCAAAATCCTGGAAAACAGCAAAACAAAATCTGGGCTCTTCCTTACCTGGACAGAGAAGAGAACCCATGTTTCATGATTAAGATGCTGTTTGTCAAACAGCAACTATAATTTTTTTTTTTGTCAATTAAGGTTTCAGCTCAACAGATTCCTAAATCAGGAGTGGGAAACCAGTGAAGTGCAGGGACATTAGTGTAGAGCTCACACAGGCATTTGGATTTGATACTGGCTAGGGTAGCTTGCTTGCATGGCAGAGGTGGAGCAAGTCTTGTGCAAGACACACCTCTCATCATTGCCAGGTTAGTCAAGTTGATAGCATCAAAATGTCTGCAGCCTAGCATCAAACTCCACAACTCAGCCAAGAGACTGTGTGCTTGAGCGCTGAGAGAAATCTGCATTAGCCTGAGATAGAGGCAATGGTGACAAAGGCTTAGGAGGTCCACCAGTAGAACAAACATAATAAGGAAGGCAACATAGAAAAGCCATCTGTAAGACCTTAACATGCCAAACCCACAAGATGATAAAGGTTACCTCCAAGATGAGCTGCTTTACTGAACTACTGATATAGCTTTTCAAACCCAAATTGCTTTCAAGAGTTAAAGAGAAAGAAGAAGCACCTGTAAAACACTAGCAACAGCTCTCAGCTTAACTCCTGGGTTCAGGAATGCTCTCCTTTTCTGTGATTTTCTGTTAATCATCTTGTGAGTCAGTTTTGCGTCAAGCTCACCTGTGAATGCTTTCCCTGAGCTAAACTTCTGTCTGCATTAGCAGTTCTGCCGTGTTAACAGCATGACCCTCTGCAGCCATTCAATGATCTGTGCACAATCTCAGATGCTGTATGAAGCTGCTATTCATCCTCATCAACATTGAGAATTTCTAAGAATACAGTCGTTTTTCATCTACTACAGTACTTTCTCCTTATTTACTTTCTTCTTGCCTATGTGAGAGCTCTGTGTAAGGAGCTGAAACAATGCATGAGCAATATACCTCATGTACAAAGGCAGACAAGCTTGTATCCATACAGTTGCTGTTGCTGTCCTAAGGAAGGTGAGAGTGGTGTGTTGCTCCTGCATGCTGGGATAAAAATACAGCAGGATGATGCTCCTCAGAATGGTATTTCCCAGGCTGGTAACTGATCCCATTGATGAAAGATAAGGCATAGGCTTCTCCTCCCCAAACCTTCTCTACAGCACAACTGCAGGTAACACGGGTTCATGTTACCTAAAGAACACAATCTTGGCACTAAATTTGCAATTGAAAATGCAGCTACATACTTCCTTATGTCTCCATTCTACTCTGCCAGGTGGTCTGGGTAGACATAGCATTAATGACCACAGGCTGGGCTTCTGTAGAAGCATAAGGGTCTTTACTGAATAAGTTGTCACCCCTAAACCTTGCAAAATCCCTTGAGGGATTGCCATTGATGCTTTCTTACTCTGCAGTCCCTCAGCAGTCTAGTTAAAACAACCTACTCATTAGCAACTGACTGCACTGTGGTTTGGGTGCTTGCAGTAAGAGCTGATACTGTTCATGGTGGACCAGTGGTGCTTGATCTGCAGCAAAGGAATTCTAGAAGGAAAATAGTCCTCGTCGGAGTGCCAAAACCCTGACTCAATCCCTAAGTAGGCATCAGCAAATTTCAGAATTTTGTTCCACTTACTGAAAAACTCAAGTGTGAAATCAGTTTAAAGGCTATATGTATTATTTATTCTGCCTGGGAACTGGAACAAGATCCCTAAACTAACAGCAGGACTAATCCTAATGTGAGATTGCATGACTGAAAAGTGGCCAAACATGTCTGCAATATGGAATATACTCTCTTTCCTTCAACTAGATCTATGCTTTGGAATTTATGTTAAAACCAAAGCAGGATTTGGCTCAGTTTTTCTAGTCATGCTTTTTTTGGAAAACAAACATGTCAGGCAAGCTTGCTTATTTTATCCATGTATTTTAAACCATGGAAAAATATACATTCCCACTTAAATTAATTCACTGTCATAATGATAAAATAGAATAAAGACTGGTTTGCACCCTGTGCTTTCATGTTTACTTCAGCTTTTGTGGGAATTTTTTAATAACTCATTGTATCTGTTTCCTAGCTTTTTCCAGAAGTCCAATATAGAAAACTAGAGGCAATACAGACAAATCTTAGTGATTCTTACCCACAGGGATAGAGAGTACACTTTTAAAAACAATTTAGTACAACCCAGAATAAAATTTGGGTCAGCCCTGAATCCCATCAAGACTGACAGCTCCTCTAAGAGAAGGGGGGCATTACCTCACTATAAGGCTCTATCCTATACACAAGTGGGTCAGACACAAGAAATTAATTTCTTTCCAGTTCAAAATGTGTAATATCATCTTGTGCCATGGCACTTTATTCAATGCCTCCTGCTTATGACAAAAAGATTAACATTCTGAAAGAATTTCTGTAATAAATTTTTGGTCATAGACATGAATTCTAAGAACTATTATTTGGAATGAACTAGATTTCAAATTCTGTATGCAATGGATGTGAATAAAAAGAATCATAGAATCATAGAATAGTTAGGGTTGGAAAGGACCTTAAGGTCATCCAGTTCCAGCCCCCCTACCATGGGCAGGGACACCTCACAATAAACCATGTCACCCAAGGCTCTGTCCAACCTGGCCTTGAACATCACCAGCGATGGAGCATTCACAACTTCCCTGGGCAACCCATTCCAGTGCCTCACCACCCTCACAGTAAAGAATTTCTTCCTCATATCCAACCTAAACTTCCCCTGTTTAAGTTTGAACCCATTACCCCTTGCCCTATCACTACAGTCCCTAATGAAGGGTCCCTCCCCAGCATCCCTATAGGCCCCCTTCAGATACTGGAAGGCTGCTCTGAGGTCTCCATGCAGTCTTCTCTTCTCCAGGCTCAACAGACCCAACTTTCTCAGTGTATCTTCATACGGGAGGTGCTCCAGTCCCCTAATCATCCTCATGGCCCTCCTCTGGACTTGTTCCAAGACTTCCATGTCCTTTTCATGTTGAGGACACCAGAACTCTGCACAATACTCCAAGTGAGGTCTCACAAGAGCAGGGTAGAGGGGCAGGATCACCTCCCTTGACCTGCTGGTCACGCTCCTTTTGATGCAGCCCAGGATGCGGTTGGCTTTCTGGGCTGCGAGCACACACTGAAGCCGGCTCATGTTCATTTTCTCATCAGCCAACACCCCCAAGTCCTTTGTCGCAGGCCTGCTCTGAATCTCTTCTCTGCCCAACCTGTAGCTCTGCCTGGGGTTGCTCTGACCCAGCTGTAGGCCCTTGCACTTGGCATGGTTAAACTTCATCAGGTTGGCATCAGCCCACCTCACAAGCGTGTCAAGGTCCCTCTGGATGGCATTCCTTCCCTCCAGTGTATCAACCGAACCACACAGCTTGGTGTCATTGGCAAACTTGCTGAGGGCACATTCAATCCCACTGTCCATGTCACCGACAAAGATGTTGAACAAGACCAGTCCCAACACCGATCCCTGAGGGACACCACTCGTTACTGGTCTCTTGGTGGACATTGAGGCATTGAGTACAACTCTTTGCGTGCGGCCACCCAGCCAGTTCTTTTTCCACTGAGTAGTCCACCTATCAAATTGATGTCTCTCCAACATAGAGACAAGGATGTTGTGTGGGACAGTGTCTAATGCTTTGCACAAGTCCAGGTGGATGGGGAAGGTATGCAAGTACATAAATTTTATAAACGTTAATATAAGGATTGTTTAGGCTTAGGTATCTCCAGGGCTTGCTTTTGCAGTCCAAAGGAGAAGGCACTTTCTCACTCTTACTGTCAATGAAACAGTATGAATAGTCACACACCACCTTTGCATAGATTATGACTACTTAAAGTTTTCAGTGTTGGTTGTGCAGTCACAAATGCACATTAAATTACGTTGATTTAATTCTTGAAAGACAAAAGGATAGTCTTCAGGGGTGATGCATCCATATTACAAGTAATTTATATGCAGCCTGCATTCTTCCAGTAAATTGCTGCCACAGGCTGTAGCTAAGCAGAATTTGGGTATCCTCAACTGAAGCAGACTGGGCTTTGGTTTCCTTTATTTGAGGATTATTGATATTTTCTTCTACTCTCTACTGCTGCTAGAAATGTGATCTTTTATGTTAATGATGACATAGTGTATTTCCAGAGGGAAAACTTGCTAATACATTTGACTTTAGCCCAAAGCTAAATGGTTCCAAGCAGAAGGTTATTTGCAAGGTTTCAATTTTAGACTAAATCAGCGTTTCATTTTTCACATGCTGGAGTTTTCAAGCAGTTCACTGATGAAAAGAACACTCTGTGCACTGAACCATTCAATCCATTTTAGTTAGATGTATATTTTCATTTGTATCAAAAAGGACCTGTAAAATCCAAGAGAAGCCTTATATTCTTTTCTTAACACATATTACTACCATACATTTGCCACTTTAAAGCAAAACCAGTGGATAGAGATTGTACGTTCATTCCTTTCCTACAAAGTGGCTATTTCTTCAACATAGATAATGAAAGAAAAGCAAATATCTTCAAGTAGGTTTTTTAATGGATTAGAAAAATAAGGTGATTTCCAATGGAAACTTCAAAACTGAGAGTACTACTACTGATTCTAGGATTGGTCAGTCAACAGCACACACTTGCACAGCTTAAATTTTCAATAGGATCTGAGTTCCCTGCTGATACTATTACACGTAGAGAGAGGAAAATGATGAAGACAATTTTTGACTTCTAAGTTTTTTAGTTGGATGAAAGGGAAGCAAGAGAATGAAAGGTAATATTCTATTTGACCAAGTTGATTTATCAATGCTGATAGTATTTTAAAAAAATAAATCTGTGTTTGAGTTTTTTTTTTTCAGTAAAATTTTATACTCTCTAGAAAGCTTTTTTATTAACTTCTTTGGCAGTGTTCAAGACCAGGCTGGACAGACCTTGGGCAACCTGGTCTAGTAGAAGGTGTCCCTGCCTGTGGCAGGGGGGTTAGAAGTAGATGAACTTAAGATCCTTCCCAACACTAACCAATCTATGATTCTACGTTTATATGATATGTTTGAAGCGCTTATGTCATTAAACTTCTGCAATTTTCTCCCACATATTTCAGTCTCCTTCAGAGTGAACAAAAGAGGAGCTCCTTCATCATCCTCTGTTCACCTCAGTGACACAGAGAAGACATAGGATCAAGTGACTCTTTTACTCCAGTCTGTCTCCTTTAGTTTTTGTCCATTTGTTCACTGCTTCATTGTCATCTGAGGATATTTTCACACCCAGAGCTTCACACTTGGTCATGAAAATTTTCTTGTACAGCCTTTCCGGAATCTGAGCATAATCAGAACATGGCATTAACATTTATAAAACTTCTTGGTGATTATTCTCCCAATGGAAGTACCATTGCGTCTGACGTAGGTATCTGAAGTTTCAATCTAATATTAGAAGATAAAGTTTAATGGTTCCAGTCCAGTGATTAATTAATCATTGTTGGTTAGGAACCAGCAATAGTGAGCTAGTACATCTTCTGTAGGCAAATAAAGGACAATCATAAATGGTGAGAAGCATCAGGTGTACTTAATTTTTCAAAGCTGAGCAAATTAAGTGAAGTTGATTTGAAGGACAAATTAAAATGTAATAGTGCAAGTGAGAGTTATTCTTTAAGAGAACATTAGAGAAACAGATGGCATAAATTGCACACCCAATATAAAAGCCCATGCAAGGTCAATGACAAAGAAAAAGAAGGAATTAGGGGGAGAAGTAGAATGTAAATTGATAAGGGCTATGAGTAATTGACCGTAAACTGAAAATCACTACGAAATTAATAAGAAACTGAAGGTATATTTTGGATGAACAACCACAGTTGACATGAATGAACAAAACTAATGTACCCATATACACACCTCAGGATTCCCGTTTTTTCCCTTAAGGTATGTAATTTTTCCTAAGAATGCCAATTGTTTCTATTTAGCCAAGGGGTTATGCACTAAGAAACTCTCCAATAAGAAAAGACTGAAACCAGATTAAAACATATGAGTGATGTCTTCCTGAGAATCATTACAACATGAGAGTGAATGACCATAGAACAAACAGTTAAGAAAAGCAACCAATTCTTCATCCTTTTATTTTTTTCAAATCAAGATATGCCTGAGGCATGAAGAGAGAGATGATGCTCCAGAGATAAATCTGAAGCAAATACTGTCAGGGTAGATGTTCATGAACAACTGGTCCACATATGAAAAAATGTGAGAAATAAGCAAAGTGCACAAATAAGGAGAAACTTCAGAAAGGACAGGAATATTGTCTTTCATGAAAGATGCTACGAATTCTACTCTTCAACTCTGCTGTTATTTGACTAAAAAGGACTTTCATGCTTGTTCCTTTTTTCTCTCATTATTCACATGCATGAGAAAGCTATGAGTTTTCCTTTTGTTAGGGCATGCACACCACATGCCCAGCAGAGTTGGTTGAAAAGAAGAGATAGATTAGTTTGCTGGCTGCAGGAGAGCACTTTTACACAACCCTTGGGATTATCTACTGGTTTGGCCACCAGCTGGCTAGTGATTCAGACAACCACTAATAGTTGTGCCTTACTCCATTAGGCCAGATGATAGTTTGCAATTCATTTTTGCAACAGGCATAAAATGTACCACTTCCACCAGTTGTATATAAACATAGAATCTAAGAATCATAGCATGGTTTGGTTTAGAAGGTCTGTTACAGACCATCTAGTTCCAATCCTGCTGCCATGGGAAGGGACACCCTCCACTAGACCAGGTTGCTCAGAGCCCAGCCCAACCTGGCCTTGGACACTTACAGGAATGGGGCATCCACAGCTTCTCTGGACAACATGTTCTAGTGCCTCACCACTCTCATAGTGAAGAATTCTTCATAATGTCTAATCTAAATCTGTCCTCTCTGAATTTAAAACTGTTCCCCCTCATCCTGTCACTACAAGTCCTTGTAAAGTCCCTCTCCAGATCTCTTGTACACCCCCTTCAGGTACTGAAAGCCTGCTCTAAGGTCTCCTCTGAGCCTTCTCTTCTCCAAGCTTAACAGCCCTGCTCTCTCAGCCTGTTCTCACAGGTGAGGTGCTTCAGTCCCCTGATCATCTTTATGGCCCTCCTCTGGACTCACTCGAGCAGATCCACATCCTTCTTGTGTTGATAATCCCAAAACTGAATGCAGGTCTAGGTGGAGACTCACCAGAGCAGAATAGAGGGGGAGAACCACCTCCCTTGACCTGCTGGTGATGCTCCTTTTGATGCAGCCCAGCATATGGTTGGCTTTCTGGGCTGTGAGTGCACACCGAAGCTGGCTCATGTTGAGCTTCTCATCTGCCAACACCCCCAAGTCGTTCTCCACAGAGCTGCTCTCAATCTATTCTCTGTCCAGCCCATATCTGTGGTTGTGATTGCCCTGACCCAGGTGCAGGACCTTGCACTTGGCCTGTGGAACTTCATGAGGTTGGCATTGGCCCACCTCTCCAGCCTGCCAAGGTCCCTCTGGATGGCATCCCTTCCCTCCAGTGTATTGACTGCACTACACATCTTGGTGTTGCCAGCAAATATGCTGAGGGCACACTCAATCCCACTGTCCATGTCACCGACAAAAATGTTGAATAGTGCTGGTCCCTGGGGGATACCACTTGCCAGTGATCTCCACTTGGAAATGGAGGCATTGACCACGACTCTTTGAGTGTGACCATCCAGCCGATTTCTTATCCACCGAGTGGTTCATCCATCACATCCATGCATCTCCAATTTAGAGACAAGAATGTTGCATGGGACAGTGCCGAACGCCTTGCACAAGTCCACGTTGATTATGTCAGTTGCTCTTCCCTAATGCATCTATGCCATGGCCCAGTTATAGAAAGCCACCAAATTGGTCAGGCATGATTTGCCCTTAGTGAAGCCATGTTGGCTGTCACCAATCATCCATTTATTTTCCATGTGCCTTAGCATAGTTTCCAGGAAAATCTGCTCCATGATCTTGTTGGGCATAGAGGTAAGACTGTCTGGCCTGTAGTTCCCCAGGTCTTCCTTTTTCCCCTTTTTAAAAATGGGGCTATGACTTCTTAAATATGATAAATAATGGCTTGACAACTTCATTTACCAGTTCCCTCAGGAGCTGTGGATACACCTCATCAGGTCCCATAGACTTGTGCACCTTCAGGCTCCTTATATGATCTTGAACCTGATCTTCTCCTACAGTGGGTGGTCTTCATTCTCCCAGTCGCTGTTCTTTCCTTCTGTGATTTGGGCAGTGTGGCTGAAGCTCATGCTGGAGAAGACAGAGGCAAAAAGTCATTGGGTTCCTCAGCTTTCTGCATGTCCTGGGTGACCAGGTCTCCTGTTTTCTTCCAGAGGAGGTCCCCATTTTCTCTCATCTTCCTTTTATCCTAAATGTACCTATTGAAGTTTTTCTTTTCGCTATTAATGTCCTTGGCCACTTGTAAACTAAGAATTAATTTAAGGCTTAATTTTTCACAGCCTTCTGAGGAAGAAATGCTTGCTAAGAACACTGAAGTCAGCAAATGCAGTAGATCAGAAATGCAGCCAATGTGAAGGTGAATAGAGTATCATGGAATATCAGGATGTTTTCCTGGTATTCAGTCATCTCTGCAGCAGACTCTGTATCACAAGACACAGCGTACCTTCACCAATGGGTAGGTTGGAAAAAGGGTGTTCTCAACCTTCCATGAGATTTCTGGTTTTTATGGTCACTACAGTCACCCCTCTGGAGCCAATAGTAGGGTTATTCTTTTTACCTCTTTTAACTACCTTGGTTTTAGGCCAGGTTGGACAGAGCCTTGGGTGGCACAGTTTAGTGTGTGGTGTCCCTGCCCATGGCAGGGGGGATGGAACTAGATGATCTTAAGGTCCTTTCCAACCCTTCTATGAGTCTATGATTCTATATTGGTGTGAAATGTAAGATTTTTAACAAACAATATTTGATTACATCTGGATTTGTCTTCTGATATGAGGACATGGGACTCAATGGTAATACATAAAATTTTAATTTAAATGAGAGATACCTGGAGATTTTGTCAGTCCCATTTTTCATAAGCCTTGACAGCCTTAACATTTTGCAAGAAGACCAGGCATTCAAAATAAAGCTTGCCTACTGCCATATTGTTATCTACAAATACCCACTGGTGTTCATAAAACTTATTTTTCCAGTAATTTAATTTTTAAATTTGCTTATTCATCAAAAAGCTAAGTGTTTTATCTCTATGGATATTAAAGTCCAGTTCTACGTTTCTATACTTTTTGCTTTGCTTATTTCATATGCTTTCTTTGTCACAGTTTTAAGCTTATCTGACTTTACAATCAGTGTGTTTCTTTGGGAAAGAAGCACAAACTAACCAGGGAACATGTATTGCCCTTCGTCCATCTCCTTTGCCCTTTCATGATCTGATATTACCAGATAACAATCATAGAAAAGTTCTCTGAACAAAATTTTAGCGCTGAAATCACTAAAAATATGTTGTTGTAGCTATTTCATCCCTCCACAACTGGACTTGGAGTTCAGGTGTTTAAAAAGTAATTAGACAGGAAATTACAATAAGTCTCAGGTCTCTTTTGCTATACAAGGGTATGTTCCTGTAAGTAAACACACAGATGGAATCCCTACAACAAAAACTGAAAAATATACCAGGAAGATTCTCACAGATTTCTAGCTCCAGATCCATGGGATGCCAAAGGAACTTTGCATCTTCCTTTGATCTTGTCCTTCCCCTTTTGTGATATGCATCAACACCTGAAATCTCCACCTAATGCATTTTCTTCAAGAAGAGGCAAAAAAGAAGAATGCTTATTGATCTGCAGGGTGATCACCAGTTCCTCTGTTATCAGTGTTCCACAAATTATGCTACCACTCACATAAAATGGGAATTATTTTTATTGAACAAAAGGTGAAATGCCATGTTTATTACAGAAGGAAGGTTAATCAAGTACAGTGGCATCCCAAGTTTTTCTTAGCATTCTTAAACTGTGTCCTGATTTTGGCTGGGATAAAGTTTATTTTCTTCCTCAGAGCTGGTACAGTGTTTTATTTTGGATTTACTATGAGAATAATGCTGATAACACATTGATGTTTTAATTGTTGCTAAGTAGCACCTACCCTGATCAAAAACTTCTCAGTCTCTCATGCTCTGCCATTGAGGAGGGGCACAAGAAGCCAGGAGGGAGCAGAGACAGGACACTGGACGCAAACTAGCCAAACAGCATATCACGCTTGATATGTAAACTGGTGGGAGTTGGGTAGGAGGGACCAATTGCTGCTTGGGGCTGGGATGGGCATCAGTTAGTGGGTGGTAAGGAATTGTATTCTGCATTGCCTCTGTTTGTTGGGTTTTGTTCCTGTCCCTATTATTGTTGCTGCTGTTGCTGTTGTTTACCTTTATTTAAATTGTTAAACTGTTAGTATCCCAATACGCAGGTTTTACCATTTTCCAGTTCCCCTTTCCATCCCACCCTGGTGGGGCAGGGGAGGAAGTGGCACTGAACAAGCAGGGGCTTGGTCATAACTCTATAACATAAAAGGCCTCAGGAGACCAAATCTGTGTACAGGAGATGAGAATTTGCCTTATGGGATTTGACCTGCAATAAGCACTGCAGTTCATTCATCCAAAATTAAACATCCTGTTACACTTCTTAGTACTTTGAATCACTAGTGATGACTTCAATGGACTCCTATCTCTTCAGGCATGCTAATATCACAAAGACTGTTCAAAAATTGCAATAACAATTTTTATAAAGTCACAGATAAGAAGGCAAAACAGTATTAGAAGTACCTACCTTTTCTTCAAGTGTTTTTTTAGTGTAGTAAAATTGCTCCATAAGTTTTGGACTGTAGTTGAGTCCACAGGCACCTATGTTTCCATGGGTATGCCTTTTTTACTGAAAGCAAAGAGTGGCAGCTCCTTGTGGAGGCTGGTCCTTTCCTGAAGAAGGATTTGCTGTCTTTTTTTCTCCCTTCTCGTCTCCCACCTTTCCCAAATAGTCACAAGCAAGCCAAATACTATTTTCCCCAGCTCTGTGTCCTTCCGTGTTCCAGGCAGCCTAACTTCAATTTCACCTGCAGCTCTACCTCAGCTTTCTATGTTGCCTATGACCTTCCCCAGCACTATGACATGGCTGGGATCAACCCTGGCAAGGAAGCAAAAATAATGATATATTTAATAATTTTCTGAATCATACAATCGTAGAAACATAGAATACTTAGGGTTGGAAAGGACCTCAAGGTCATCTAGTTCCAACATAAATTATTTTAAACATTTACTTTTTAAAAAGAATGGACTCAGTGTGTCATAACATTCAAGAGTGTGTTGAAGGAGCAAGAAAAATGTTTATACTTGTCTACATACACGTTTATTGCATGCTATCTTTGCCTTCTGTTCTGAAGCTTTTATGAAAAGTCAGAGTCCTGTTGTAAAGTTTGTTTCTGTTCCTGACAATCTATATAGCAAAAATAAAGCTCAAATCATATTTTCTTTATCAAATGCTGAGGATTCTGTTTCCATTCAAGCAACTGCTTGTGGTTTATATGTTTAAAATTAAAAAAATTTTGTTGCATTAGTATTTCTCTTGAGATCATCTCTAAATCTGATCCTTCATCCCTGGATTTTTTTCTTGTCTCTGACTCCTACAGCAACATGATAAAACCTATGTTGTAAATTACAGCTTTGAACAGCAGTATCAGATGCAATGGTGCAAAACACAAAAAAAGCCATTGTAGTCATCAGTTCAACACTGTTTACACTTTAACATCAGATTGCAGAAGCTGATGAAACTACCTTAGAAAACCAGAGAGTTTTGAGAGTTTACAGTGTTGGGGAAATAAAATAAATTTCTAATGATCCCATCTGGATTTTCTTGGAAGTTAACACAAGCTGGTTTGGTATTTTTTTCTTGTCAAATTCCATTTAATGAACAAAAGGGAAAAAAAATTACTTCAGGTTGTTTACGTCCTTCATTTTTCTGTCTTTCCCCTCTTTCTCCCCCTTTTTTTCATTATGTTCTGGGTTAAGGTTTCAGATTTATTTGGCAACGTATTTGGTGTAGAGAATAAGCATCTATTAAATCTCTAAAAGGACCATCTGTATAACAGCAAATGTGAGTCAGTAGGTCCTAGCAGCTGGTATGTGTATGCAAACCTCCTGACTCTCCATTTATTTTTTACGCTGTCTCTTTTACTTTCAAAATATGCTACATTCCCTTACATTAGTTACTAATTTTTATTTGATAAAAATGTCTCAGAATTATTTAATTCTCAGAAATGCTTGGTTTTCTTTTGTTACATAAAGATACTGATTTTTCCTTTGTGCTCACTTAGAGCATGATATATCTTTAATGGTGTTTCACCGTATCAGAAATCTTACTGCTATTTTGGTTTGCTTGCATGCTGCAATGAAATGTGTGCACCATAATATATAGCAGGGAATGAATAGCACCTCACAGCAGTTCATGTGATCCCACTTGTCTATGAGTGGTTCTGGGACAAGACACTTGTCTTCAACAGCAGAAATGTAAAAATAACTGGATCACCATCCTCCCTCAGTACCCCCAGTGAAAAACTGTCACAAATTATTGACATTCCATCTAGGTTTTTTTCCCATTCATCCTGCACTGGTGACTGTGGAAGTTAACTTTCCACACTGCTGTCTCTTGATTAGCATTCTCTAAATTTGGAATGTTAAGGTACCCCAAAGAGGTTGTGGAGCCCATCTGGCTCACCGTGCAGATGGCCAAAGGATGCTGCAAAAGCATTGCTCTGCTCTGTGTCCAAAGTTGAACTTCTCATACTGTTCTATTTTTGAACCTTATTGAAGTTCACAAAGTTGAGGTTGCAAAGTCCAACTACCATCCAGCTATCAGTAGTGTTTCTCAGGGTCTGGTGCTATTTAACCTCTTTGTTATTAACCTGGACAATGGGACAGAGGGCACTCTTGGCATGCTTGCAGGTGATAGCAAACTGGAGGGAAAAGGTGTTATAGTGGAGAGCAGGACTGCTAATCAGATAAGCTTTAGCATTCTGAAGAACCGGGTTGACATTAACTTCTTGAAGATTATTAAAGGCAAGTCTTGAGTCTGGGCTGGAATACTCCTATTCAGCAGAGCAGGGCACAAACTAATTAGAAGGAGGCTTGCAAATAAGGACTTAAGATGTCCTGGTAATCAAGCTGAACACAATTCAGAGTGTGTCCTGGCAGGTTTTAGATGACAAAAGTCTACTTAATAAGTAAAAGGAAATTATTTTTTTTCCCTCCTTCACACTTGTGGGATTGCGTCTGGAGCAGGATCTGGTTGTGTGCTTCCTAGTATAAGATCGTTGACATACCAAGTCCATTGGAGGGTTACTAAGATATTTAGGCAGCTGAAGCACAAACCGTGAGGAGAAGCTGAAACAATCCTGTTTGTTCTGCCTTGAGACAAGAACACTAAGGGAAGTGTGGAGCTGACTTCATTCCATGTCTCATGTTAGAAAAGGCAAGCTCAGACTTTCCTTAGAGGTATATAGAAAAGGTGGCACAAAATGAGACAAGAGACAAGCTGTATCAAGGGAAAATTAGATTGGATATTAGAAACAAGATTATCACAAAACAGGCTATCACACACTGGAACAGATTGGCCACAGAGGTTGTGTAATCTCTTTCCTTGGAGACAATCAAAACTGACCTGTCCAAGGCATGGGGAAACCTCTTTTAATTCTAGGGTTAGGACCAGCTCATCTCTAGAGATCCTTGTGAACCTTTTATTCAGTGTTTCTGTATTGAGAACCCAGGCTGAGCTATAGCAATGACCTTTCAAAATAATTAAAATAACCATTAAAGCTATGCCAACTTAGTCTCAGCTGTGCAGTGAGTGTTTTCTACAAAACATATAAGTACATTTATGTTCTTGAAGTTTTTGCAGCTTCATGTACTTCATATAGTAGCTCTTTTCCTTGCCTTACTTTATCTTATCATAATTAGTTTGTCTTCTCCACCCCTTTCATGGTAGGGGAACAGCAGATGGCTCAGGGCATCTAAGTAAGTTCCTTACCTCAGGATTCTTAATTAGTTTTCTACAGGCTGGATCGATGTGCAGTGGCCAATGGTATGAGGTTCAACAGGGCAAAGTGCCGGGTCCTGCATTTGGGTCACAACAAGCCCATGCAACGCTACAGGCTTGGGGAAGAGTGGCTGGAAAGCTGCTCCGCTGCTCAGGGTGTATTGATGGAGCTGAACATGAGCCAGTTTGTGCCCAGGCAGACAAGAAGGCCAATGGCATCAAGGCCCTTATCAGCAATAGGGTGGCCAGAAGGGCCAGGGCAGTGATCATTCCCCTGTACTGGGCACTGGTGAGGCTGCACCGCAAATCCTGTGTTCAGTTCTGAGCCCCTCACTGCAAGAAACACATTGAGGTACTTGAGCAGGTCTGGAAAACGGCAATGAAGCTGGTGAAGGGTTTGGAGCACAAGTCTAATGAGGAACAGCTGAGGGAACTTGGATTGTTTAGTCTGGAAAAGAGAAGGCTCAGGGGGAACCTTTTTGCTCCCCACAATTGCCTGATAGGAAGTTGTAGTGAGGGGGATTTTGGTCTTTTCTCCCAGGTAAAAAGTGATAGGACTAGAGGTAACGGCCTTAAGCTTCACCAGGGGAGATTTAGATCAGATATTAGGAAAAATTTCTTCACAGAGAGGGTGATCAGGCATTGGAACAGGCTGCCCTGGGAAGTGGTGGAATAATCACCCCTGGAAGTGTTCAAAAATTGTGTGGATGAGGCCCTCAGTTATATATGGTTTAGTGGTGGTCTTGGCTGTGATGGAGTAATTGGTTGGACTTGATGATCTTAAAGATGTTTTCCAACTTGGTAGATTCTATGTTTTATGGTTCTATACCACAAGATAAACAGTTCTGACAATTACAGGTAGTGACCAGTTGCTACATAATATACAGCTGTGCCTTTCTGATCCTTGTGATTTATCTCCAGTCCTCTCTATTAGAAAATATAATTTAAGAACTATGGTGGCATCTGACAGTCTTTATAACTTCTTCTACATAAACCTTAAAGCTATCTTATTCAGAAATAACTGTGGTGTTTACCAGAAGCAGGTGGGGATAAATTTGTAGAAGTCTGAGCAAACATGTATCTGCCTGTTATTTTTCCATTGGATAACTGAAGAATTGTAAGTTTGTAGTCCAGGTGTTAACTAGTACCATTGTGAAGTTTTTGAAGGAAAATTAATCCATAGATAAGATTTAAAAAAGTTTGTAGGAAGAGTTACTTATGCTTCATCAGGGACCTTATCTTTAAGGAATATTTTACTCCCATGGGTCATACCATACTTGAAGCTGCATGTATCTAATTATTTTTAGAAAAAGAAAAAAAAAATCTCTTCAGTTCTTGAAGTACAGAAGGTTATTACTCTCAGTGGAAAGAGGAAAAACACTGGCATGGAAGTATATGCCTAATCCTTTATTCTTTATGTACATTAGCAAATACATAGTTATAGTATGGTATGGAAATGTTGCATTAGTGTTAAAGGGTTCATACTTTCTGGCCTGCAAAGACAAATTTTATGTCAATGCCTATTAACTTATATTTTAAATAGCTTATTAACTTTGTCTTTCCAATTCAACAGCCCTCTAATCTGCTCACATCATCAATGTAACTTTATCATGACATTTTAGCAATAAAGCATCTTCAAAGTCATAGTATCTTGGTATTTAGCCTTAAGAAATTACTGGTTTTGGGGAGTGAAAAGAAACTGAACTGTTTACAGTTCACATCCTGGTCTCCCCCTTGTATCTTTTAACTTGAAGCACCTGCTCACTGAACAAGCATATGGAATATTTCACTTACAGATTTATAAGCTCCATGAGGGACTCTTGTCTCTTTGATCCAGGTTGGTTTTTTTTTGCCAGACAGATGTACAGTGCAGAGCCAACTGTAGGAGTGAACCACTTTAGAATCCAAACAGTGCCTCTATTATATTGCAGATGAGCAATATGTAAACGTATGTTGTGTTAGGTAATGAACAGGTGAGGTAGTGAGCAAAGCCAGGTGCAGAAATGGCAAGGCTGCAGAAAGGTATCTGTTTCACCTAGGCTGCCTAAAAACTGGGTTATGTTCAGATTGAAGCCATGTCTATGATTTATCAAAACATTTAGAGTTGCATAGTATAACTGCAATCCCAGCTTTTTGGTTTTCAATATTTGCTTGAGCGGTATCTCCACAGTAAGATGCTGCAGACGTAAACCAACTATTCTGTCAGTGCTAAGCTCTTCTCAGTTGTTAGGAATTCAAGAACATGGGTGATTTCAGAAGGCAATTTCCATGATTTGCTGTTGTTTGGTTGCTGTCTTGGGTATTACGGTAAAGTACCTGTAGGGGCACTTAAGGCAAACAAAAATGTTGTGAGCACCATAGAATTGGAATGTTTTCCAGGGTGAGGCAAATGAGAGGTTATTAACTTGGCTTTTGTAATGGACAAGGCACAGGGGATTCTTTCTGATTTTCTGGAGCAAACTCAAATATCCCTTGGCAGATCTCTGGCCCTTGCACTAACCCGTGTAACAGCAGTAAATTAACAGTATATTGTGGATGTAAATTAGCCAGAAGAGATCAAGGAAGAATTGAGGTTCTCAACAGCATGAGATGCTATTAAAGACTTGATATGGCTATTCAAGCAATTAGTCACCATTCATTATGAATAAGGGTTTTGCACAAGATAGTTTACAGACTTACTTTGGATTAGGGTACACCTTTTGAAGAACTTAGAAATCACCTCAGCTTACTAAATCCTGAAAGAGTTCCAGAGAAAATGCACCAAATGCATTTGATTTCACTCTGCTCAGTGATTCCCATCAGATGAGTTATTCCCAAAGGCACTGTTTTCTCCAGACTCAACTCAACTACCTGACTTACCAGTTAATTTTTATTATATTTTATATAGTACTATATAAAGTACATACACTACGTGAAGTACTATTCTACTACTTCATCTCTTAGTGGCCTGACTGCAATCATTGCACCTGATTTAGTCCTTTCTTTGGTTTGATTGTTTCTAAAGTTTGTTGCTTGTGTACCCATTTACCACCATTTTGTGTACTTACTAGGGATTTATTTACTAAAAAAACCCATACAAAAATGAAATTAATGGGAGTTTTGTGTTTTACAATCTTAAATTCCTTTGTTCTAATATTTTTTTCTGGTGCTGTTTTCTTGTTCTATCCACGTATATAGATAGCATCATGCTTACAGTTACTGCTGTGTACTAATGGCTAGTAATTCATAGGATGAGTACTCCAAATAACACATAGCATTTCTGCAGAACTGCCCTAGGAGATGTTTATCTCCATTCTTGATGCATTTTTATACATGCTCATCATTTTTTTGCAATACTCAGGGCATCATCAAAATAGTAGAAAAAACTTAAAGCAACTGCATGTTTCTCAAATATCATTTGAGAAAGCATGACTCAGAAATGTACATTAAAAAAAATGGAAAACAATATCATATTCAACTACAGTTTCTTTCTTTAGGGAAAATGTTTCTCCTTTGTTAATCAAGGCCTCTTGATTAATGTACTATATTTCTTCTTACAAGCTGGTTTAATCCCTATGAATTAAAGTCAGCCTTCATTTAGAGTATTATAAAAGAATGTAATAACTGCATGAGGAGGTGAAGGCTCCCTCTGAGAGCTGTCTTCTTCATTCAAGCTCTTTCACAAATGCTGAATGGCTACCCTCCTGGGCCACTCACTTTTTACAATTCTGATGTACCAGGGTGTGTGCATGTCTGTGCAGAGGTAAACTCCATAATTCAGTCTTCAGGAAATGTTTCTACAGGGGAATGGAGAACTGGTCCACCCCACAGTCCAGATGGTGGCACTCATTAAGCAGCGCCACATGAAACCATTCATAAAATATCACAAACCTAACACTTTATATAACCCTGCCCTGTCTACATGTTCATCCTTGCCTGTGAACTGGAATAAGTAATTAAAGGTTAATGGGGATATAGGCCAAATACTTTCCAAGCTAACTGTAATTAAGGAAGCAACTCAGTCTTGGGCATCCTTTGGACTAATTTGCAGTGGAGGTTGTAATGGAATCAGGTCAACAGGAGACAGCTGCTATAATAGAAACAGCCTTCTCATACCCTGGCAAGATCAATTCAGTCTACAATGACTTCTTATTGCAAAGTTAAATTATGAATAATGTGTGGACTGATAAGTAACTGTTCTCCTGCCTTGCACTGGGTAAAGTAACAAACAGAAGAATTAGCCTAATTCTCCTAACAGCAGACCCTCTACGGAAATAAAATACCTAATTCTGGAAGCAAAGAAAAGGAAATGTGACTTTCTGCTTTACTTTTGATCATAAGGTTAAATGTGGTCATGCTCGGGTAAAGCAGCAGATGAGTGTATTACTTTGTGAGTCATTTATTTCTTCAAGAAGGAGGATTGCTTAAAGATCCCACTTGGGCATTAATTGACTTCAAGATTGGTGCATATTCAAAGAATGGGAAAATGTTAATGTCAAAAAATGTCAGGAGTGGGGTGTCAGTAACAATGTCAATTTAAGACTAACGGAAGCCAACATTTTTCTGGATAAACAGAGTAGGAAAAATCTGCCTTTTTCATTTCAAACTTTCAGAGACAGAGTTGCAAGTTACTTTGTGTGCTTTGTGATGTTCAGTTTTGAATTCGTGTGTTATATTTCACTGTTTCAGGCATGCTGTCATATCCTTCCTAAGGTCAAATGTTACTAGCCACTTTCAGAAGGACCATATAAGTTTAGGTTTTCAGTTGTGTTTAATGTCTGTATGACAAGTTCAGAGAAACATGCTAGAAAGCCTTGCATTTCTAAAACTCTGTGAAACAATTGAGCTTTTTTTGGGGAAAAAAAAGTGTTCTTGTAAAGACTTGTTCACTGTCTTGTATTGTGTCAGGAGTCACAGTTACAAACATGTAAATTCCTCACCCTGATAGCTTGACACACTGTTAAGTCTCCAAGGTTTCCCATTTCTGTTGTTTTGTTTTGTTTTGGTTTTTTTTTGATTTTTTATTAGGAAGGAGGAAGAATCATTTAAATATAGCAATATTGGTAAAAGATCATAAGGAGGAAGGTATATTAAAGTAATACAGGCTGTTACTAGGATTGGTGATCAAGGAATGTTTATGCCGTTTGGATCTTTATGAACTTAGTGCTGCCTTGGCCTTCTGATTCCTTCTAGTCTATTTTTATCCAAGAGATCCTGCGTTATATATCTTAAATAAGACATCCTAGAAGACCTCAGCTGTCATTATATCAGTAAGTTAAGAACAGTTACAAGACTTGCATAGTACTGAGATGATTTAAAAGCCATAGCTTATAATATAAGCCATGAGTAACTTTCAGTAGCTATTGGTACACACAGACCGATAAAGTAAAATGATTGCTAGACTACCTTCAGGTTTTAAACATGGCTGGTTTTCTGATACCAGTTATTCAGGATGTAACTGACCAGGTATTTGATCTGAGAAAGGGGATGATGGCTCAGTGGCTGTGTCACCTTGACCTTAGCAAGCTGTGGTACAGTTTATTTCTTTGTCATTTAGTCTCAAGAAAGCATGTACAGTAGATTTACAACTCATTTTGTGCCTGCACCTCTCCCAAGCTGCTAAGACATGAGCTTTTGCTGCAGCAGAGTCTGTACTGGGGCATGGCAGAAGATAAAGCACAAGACTGAGTCTCGTTCTCTTGTCCTCTGGCAGTGACTGGAGCATAAATGCAAGAGCAGGGGTGCTTCTGCCACCTTTCTCGCCCATTTTCTTAAAGTGTGACTTCCAGACAGATCGTGCCTCAGTAGCCAATCTGTAAAATGGGAATAAATTATTCTCATAGGACATACATAATTATAAAGATGTCACTCAAGTGTGTAACTATTTAATTCAGAAGCAGTTGTGTTCAGATGTTTATGGCTTTTAGTAGTAAAAGTCATGGAGGTACAAAAGAGAAAACAATTTGTCTTCTGAGTGATGAAGCTGCAATTCTCTTAGCTTTCATAACCTGCATAAAAGAGTTTGTTACAGAACTTGCTGTTATTTTTATAAGAGTATAATGATCTATCTTCACATAAGATACATATCCTGCTTAATGGAGGAATAAGACTTTGCAGTACATCCATGCATTAGTTTTACATGTTTATACATTGAATAATAAGGATGTTCACAGCATCACAAAAGGTCAGTAAAGCTAGGCTATATTTTTAAGATATTTGCAAAGTTGATGTTTAGCAATGTTATGTATGCTAACACATGAAATTTCCACCTAACGGTGGAACTACCTGCGTGGTGATGCATCCAATCAACAGATGTGACTGATATCTGAAGGTTAACAGAGTATTTGTAAGGCTGTCTTTGAGAAACGGTTATTTCCATAGGATGAGGTGATTGAAAGCTTTTATTCATCTTGACCTTGCCTTTCGGAAGAGGCTGTGAGTATGATAACAATTGTTAAAGTTTTTCTTTGCTGTCATGATTGTTTGAAGCTCCTTATAATGCCCAACATGTAATTGATCAGTAGAAATAGAAAAACCTAATATTTCCATTTATAATGTTCATATGAATATTTAGAAAGACAAACTTAAGTAAGGAGCAAGAGATAAGGTGATGTTAGAGTCATCAGTGTGAAACCTTCTTGGCAGTGTTCATGCAGGTCTCAAAATCTAGACTGTATAAGTATATATATGCAAATACACATAGATATATGTAAGTACATACATGTATACACACATAGATATTTCTAATAGGCAGGTATGAGGACTGTATTGAATGCAAACCTTTTTTACCTGTTTCTTAAAGCCCAGAACTGTATAGAAGAAGTAGAGCAAGTATCATGTAAAAGCTACAGAAGAGACCACACTTATAAAGGACCATGACAATGAGTTTTGCGTAAGACCAGTATATATGTATTATTACCTAAAAATACCTTTCAAATAGTTGGCTTTTAGTGTCTATTTTAAATGTTCAATGAGGTACGAAGAACACTGAACCAGGCAGGACAGGCTGAACTCTTAAGGTATTTTTCTCCGGGAGAAAGAATCTAAGACACTAGCCGCTGTAGAGCTTGCTGTACATTGTTCCATGAAAACATGGTAGAAATAACTGAAAGCTGAGGAGCCCTTTTTGTGCAGTACTTCACAAATGTTTGATGAAAGTATGGCTACACATATGCGGCTCTTGACCTCTAGCAGCTCTTAGCTGTATCTGGGAAGGTGGTCATTTGCAAGCCATTTGATCTATGGTTAGAGGACCTTCATATGGAGGCAGGAATGTTGCTTTATCAGTGATGTTCAGCAATGAAAGGGTGTTTGATTACCTGCATGTTTCTGGAGTAGATTGTAACAGAATCAGAGCAAAAAGCTACTTTGTTTTGCTCACTTATAGGGAAGCTAAAGAATAGAAGTAATTAACTTTATTTGCTAAAGCTCTAAAGCAGTATGGTACAATCAGGTGCGCTATAGCAAAAGAGGATAATTGCTGGAAAATCCAGGAGCCATCTAAATTCTCCAACTGCTGCTTCAAGAAGAGTAATTGAGGCACTGAAAGACACCACAGTCAGAGTAAGGTTTTTGGAAAAAAGACTTTCATATAGCAAGGCAGATTGTAAACCAATAGTTGAGGGAGAATTAAGTTGCATCAACACATTTTAACAGGGTGAAAGTATAATTCAAACGGAGTGCTGAAGGGGAGGAAGCAATTGTAACCAGGCACAACCGGCCTAGGATGGCAATTGCATCTGAATTGATTAAAATCATTATTTGATCGCAGCCAGGGGAGCGGTTGAAGATCTAAATCTGAACTTCACTTTGAAAAAACACAAAACCCCCCACAAACCCAGTATTTCCTTATTTGTGCCTTTGATTAGAGAAAACACATTGACTCACAAAAATACAGCTTCAGTGAGACTGAATAACCTGGTTTTCGTGAAACCTACTCCCCTACTCTGTTTCTAAGTGATTACAGAGTAACTGCTCTGTGATGACATGTTGCCATTAGCAGTGAGATAGAGAAACAGAGCTAGGAAGTGGAATGGGTTTGGTAAGGAAATTAAGTTTAGCCTGAACAACTGGTCTACACAAAGAGGAAAAGAGAAGCAGCACTTCCTCTCAGGAGAAATGGAGTCTCAAAAGATAATTCTCTAATAAATGAGATAAGGGAACTGGAGGACAGCACTGATTAAATTAAAGGTTTGAAATAAGAAATTAACAGTAAAGAAACCTGTCCGGAGAGAAAACTTCTGCCAGTTACAGCGTGTTGTGTAGGGAATTACTCAAGCTGCCTCAAGAAGGAACAGGGAGTTAGTGATCCTGTAGTAGTATTTGAATACCCAGATGAACTGCATTATTATGCAGGGAAATCACTAGAGAAGAAAGATGGCACTATCTAATTTAATAGAAGTGGCCTATATTTACCATTTAACCTCAAAGTAGTGTACTACAGCATTAGCTAATTTAGATTGCTAGAAGTATAAAATATAGAGATTTTCATAAACTTTCAAGGAGAGTGGAAAGCAGATATGTGATTTGAAGTCACTGGGTGAAAGGACATCCTGAGAGACTCTCCTTAGAGCTTCTGAAAATAAAAGATACACTTGACCTTTAAACTATCAGCAGACTCAAATCCTAAAAAAAAAATGTGTTGAAAATCACTTTAAACAATAACTAGGATGGTGAGACTTTAATTACTTTTCTTCTGGGCAGTCTAGATGAATAGAAGACCTTCTGTATTAGTCAATATTTAATGTAGATTTACTTCATACGTAGAATATGCTTTTTTTCTTTAACTTTGGGACATTTTTTCTTATGTTATATACAATACATTTCTTTTTGTTGGCCTGGAAAAGTGAAGAATCTTGTTAAATTTGCTAGACGTGGCGGATTAAACTTGTGTGTTGTTAAAAAATAGGTAACAGCAACTGCTGACAAGAAATAACATCAGGTACTTTCTGACTTTTATCAAATAGACTTCTGAGTCCCATTCAGTAAATCTTCGTGTTACTTTTGGACAGCCGTCTCCAATATTATTTCTGCAGATTACAACCTGATATTTCAAATGTCTTAATAAATAATTTCTCTACTCGCTGCCAGTCAACAGCTGTTTCAGAAAAGGAGAAGTAAAATAGTAGCCCCACTGGATTATGGGTTTGATATTTTGAAACACAATGTTGATGTCATTGCAGAAAACCTATCTTTCATTGAAAAGGTAAAAGGAAGGGAGCTTTACAAAAGCACCTATCTGCTTTTCAGGTAGTCTGAAGTCTGTTCAGCTGAGTCCTGAAAACGAAAAAGAAAGCCCAGAGACTCCACTAGGGGCAAATCTCCAACATGCCAAATAACTGCAATATAAGAGATGATGCAGAGACTTTTTCATTAAACTAACCAGCTGCTCAGAATCATTAAGACTAAAAGTTGCTATTTCTCATGTTGCGTTGACATAGTATTGAATCAGGGGGTTATTAGGTTGTTCTATTTTCTTTTTCTTTGTTTCCCCTTGGTTTGCACCATTTTTTTCTAATTTAAACCATGAAGGTATAGAATGATACAGCTCATTTAGAATAAATAGGAATATTCTACCACTTGTTACAAATGACACTGGAAATATTGCAGAATAGCATTGTAATTTCATGGTTTATGATACACCCAGGAGAAATGACACCTTGAAATTAGCAGTTGCTTTCTTGCTCTTTATAATTATTTACAAGCACCGAGCATGTTTTGTTTGCCTTAAGAGTCTTATAATGCCCTTCTTTCTTTACCAGCTACAGTCATGATTCCTTCTCATTCTGTGTGCTTGGGATTTTTTAGTGGTAAATTGGCAGACACCAACTAGTTAACGCAGACCTGGGCAAGTCATTCCATGTGTGATGATAGGTGTGGTCACACCTGTATAACTCCAGTCCTTTGACCAAGCTGAGACCTTTGCTCACAATTCAGCTGTTGACAGAATTTCTTTCTTTCCCAGTGAAAGATGGATGACAGTCTTCAGATGTTGCTGTGCAATATACCCTAATTTAAAGGAAGGTGAGGGAGGATTAAAGATGTATAATAAAAAGAGGAAACAGTATTTTAAGTCTTGCCCAATATATGCTCTCTTGTAGTGTCTCTTCTTAACAGCAGTTGCTGCTGCAGCTAGACTAGGATCCCATGGCTTGACCTAGTGGTTCCTCCCAGGTTCCAAGGTACACCTAGCAGTTAGGATAATTCAGTATAACAAAAATTATGCAGAAAAATAATTATTGAGAAAGAAAAAGATTTGTGGGTGGGGTTTTTTTTTTGGGTTTTTTTGGTTTTGTTTGGTTTTTGTGTGTGTGTGGTGTTTTTTTTTTTTTTTGGTTTTTTTTTTATACTGGCCAAATAGTATAGCTTGGGAAAGACAGAATGAGAGTTCTATTTTCTGTCATGTCTTAAGCAGGAATTAATTTGTTTCTGGAACTGAGTATTGGACTGGATAATTTGTTTAGCTAATGAGGTATTACTGCATGATGTCATAGCATACTTAGTACTGTGGGCTGTGTTCCTCGGCTATAGGCTTTGGGTAAAATGAAAAGACTAAAAGCTCATACTCAGATATTCAGCAGTTAGGGAAATCATCACATCAAGGCCATGTTGAAATATCTTACCTCAACAAAATGAACAAATGTGTTGGTAGTTCTTATTTTTCTCTAAAACTTGTTTCATTTCAGTATTGGCCACCCAGTTCCACCCAGACAGGTAAATAAGCAAAAAATAATAAAAGTGTCTTCCAGTATTTTAGTAACATTGGGACCTTTCTTATTACTTCCCCAGGGTCTAGTCTCTACATGTGTGGTTTTAAACAAATGGCTACATAAAACCAGAAAAGTAGGAAAAGCTGAAGTTCATTCACTGATAAAACTCAGAAATGAGAAAAACCAACATCATATTCTTCTTAGCTCTCTGTCTCCTAAATATAGTCAGTTCAGCTCCTCTTTCTGACTTTCAAAGATTTCTTTCACGTTGTGCTCAGGAAAAAGAAGAAAGTTAATCCTTACTCCTTCCTGACTTATGAGTCTAAGTAAATAGTGAAAGAAAGAGATTTCACAGCTACCAGTTAAAAAGATGTTGTCACAATATGTTATGCTTTTTAATCATTATGAAATTGAAAAATCTTTTTATAACACTGCTGGTTTTAATAACTTCCCTAATGATCATGCCACTTAAAAATTGTCCTAACTGAAGTCCTCCCCTTCTGAAATGCACAGAAACAGAGGAGTTGTTCTACAGCTGCCCAGTTAAGAGCACAACTCTGCTGGCACAGCCTGTCTTTTATAATAGGTGGGTGGAAAGCATTTTTCTCATGCTTTTCACAATATTGAAATTCTCCACCTAAGCCATTGTAGTATATCACTGATAACAGCTGAGTTGTTTGACTTAGAGAAGAAAGTGGATTTAATGAAATTTTGGTGTGCACATAGTTTTCCAGATCAAAGATTTCTGATGAAGCACATTATAAAAATGCCATTGCATCATGAACCACACAAGCTATACAACCTGAAATCAAACAAGATATTCATTACGAGCTTGATGTGTATATGTACTAACCCATCTGAGTCATAAATACCAAGGGTGTTCTGATTTTTCCTGGAAATTCCTCTTTGCTGTTTTGCTTTGACATTCCTCATTCTTCTTTTTGAATTATTCTATTTCTGAACATGTGGCACATGGAAAGTCTAATGAAGGTTTCAGAAGGATGCACAACCAATTGTTTCTACTCCAAGCACATCCATTACCACACATTAGGACACAGGACCTCAGGAAGCCCTGCTAGACTGACAGGATTACTGGATGGGCTCAGTTATAACATTATCAGCAACAGAAATTAAGTTGCGTCTATAGTCTTAAAAGAAATTAAGAGCCTTTTGTGCAAGCCCCTACACTGGCACTGATGCCAATCAACATTGGCTTCTATTGACGTCAGGATTTTGTCTCTCTTAATACAGAAAGAATAAGACACTTTCTCAAGGTCACATAGTAGCTCAATAGCCAAAACTTAGCTGTAATCTGGATCTTCCAAATATCTGTTTTACTGCCTTTTTTGTTGTACCATTTTACTTTTCCTGTTTTAATCTGTTAATTCCAGAATACCCAAAAGGCAAATAAAAAATAGCCTATTTCTATCTCTTTTTGTGTAGCAGCTGCCCTTTTTCAATGTCTGCAAGTCTTCAGTATAACAGTCCTTCTAGCCTGTTCATCTCAGTTGCAGTCAAAGGGCTAGAGGAAAGATAGAGTTGTTTCCCCCACGTGAGAAAAATGTTTTGTTTTACCTTAACCTGCATTATGTTACTCCAACATAATAATTCCAAATTCCTCTTTCTCCAACAGTGAACCCAGTTGACTCATGCAAAGCACACAGGAGCAGATCAGAACATGCCATCTACAGCTGTAAGAGCCAAGTACATATTGACAGCATAGACCTGTGATGTACACACTCATATAATCACACATCACATAATCCATGTAACAATTGGCCTGCTAATGAAAGGAAGAGAACATAGCCTCATAAAAATGAATTAAATTTGAATACCAAGCAAGCGAACAATGATACAAAGTGAGAGTAAACATTACCCAGGATACAATTACTTCAGCATGTGATTTCTCAGTTGTCTGTTACCAGTATGTTTTCTCAGTTATCATGAGTAGGTTTTGTAGCTTTTGTAGGTTTTTTTGTAGGTTTTTATTATTTTGTAATAATCACCTATTATTAAGATTGCCTAACATATGCCATTGTAAGACCTAGGTTTCAACTGCTTCTAACTTTGCCAAGATATAACAGTAGACTGAAGTTTTATGCTGGGTTTCTGTCTTGTCTAATTCTTAAAAATGTTAAACAAATACCTTCAGCTGTGTCCAATGTCAAGAACAGAATGAAATGTAGGTTTTTTTGAGGGGGGTGGGAATAAAAAAGGAAAGGGCAGATGAGGAGAACTAATAGAGCTTGTCTGCTATTAGCACTTATGTTTCCTCATTTCAGTTGAGTTCAGGTACTTCTGCAGATGACTGTATTAAGCCTGTAGACATGTCTTCAATGTCATGAATACAGTTTAGTTGTCTTCTGCAAACTGGGGGATTGACAGAAGAGGTGAAAGTCTGAAATCAGACAAAAATGAAAATAAAATTATTTCAATATCTTCAAAGAGCAGCTTAAACTGTTGTAGTATTTCAGGTACTAGTGAGTGATTTGTGCTAGACTTGAAATATAGCTATTTAATTTCTGTGACTTTTTTCACACAGTGAAGAATAAGCCTGTTCAGAAAATGCACTATACGCTTGTAATTAAAGTAATCTGACAACTCAAAGTATTGAAACAGATGCCATGAAAGGTAATGTAATAAGGATGGCCCAATCTTGAGCTCTTCCAAAGGCCTTACTTGAGATTTCTGTTCTTCTGCAACAATTCTAATTTCATACAGGCTTTAAAGGCTAAAGAACCTTTACAAGTCTTTTACCTGCAGAGATGTATCAGAAAGCAGAGTCAGTCTCTTACAGCACTTAGATATTGTTGCCTTTTAAATAGCTAGAAATTACTTCTCTCTCAGGTTCCAGGGTCAGTCTTTGGAAAGAAGTATCCTGATCTTGCTGTGAAGCCACAGCAACCTTCAGATCTCTTAGCCATTGGTTCCTTACTCATGCTAAGGGTGAAATTGCTCCTTCTGCTATTCAGTTGTTGGTGAGTCAATGTAAAGTTTATTCCCAACATTTTGTCTCCAGTGAATATTGTTTTAATCATTCCTAAAAAAAAAAAAAATAATAAAAACCATTTTTTTTTCTCTAATTCCTGATGCTCTTATTTGGATACATTGTAATCCTCTTACCATATGGAAAGCATATTGTATAGAAAGGAATTGGGAATCCAATCTCATTCAGGGATATTCAAAAATTTAATTTTTCACAACTGCAAGATATTAAAAAATGTGCTGGTTTGGGTTTTTTTTTTTGGTGTTTTATTGTGGGTTTTTTTAAGTACACGAAGATTACTTGGTATCAACAGAGAAGAAGATGATGAGGAATGTATTTTTTTTAAAGCACTGATGGCAGCAGACTAGGAGACCAGAAAGGCTGATTTGGACAGAGGTACAATAGAGCCATAACCTGTTAACACCACGTACCCCTTTAGAAGCATCTAACTGTACTCTGTCTGATAAGACACGTCCAGTGTCTCCAGCCTGGGCTGCCTGTCCCCAGCCTGTTCTACTCGGGCAGAAAAAACAATTTCCAGTTTGTAGAACAAAGGCCATGTTTTGTGGGCAAGTATTTTTCCTTTCACTCATTTTTCACTTTTCTTTGTAAGCATATATCTAACTTCATATTTCAGACTGGAGAAGTGATAGTTGGGTCTTGAAAACCCAAATTCTATTAATTGATGGCATGAGCAGCCTGCTTTTTTTCTCAGTGTTGTCCTTCCTTTCTCCCCATTTGGTCTTGTCATCTCTTCAGAAAGTTAAAACTGATTTTCATTTATGTACCTTCACATTTCCTGCTATTATGGGACCTTAATTTTCAGATCCTGTTCTGGTATTCTTAATTCTTAATTTCTGTATTTACTAAAGAGTGATATCATCAGTTCAGAAGGTTATAATTTAACATGAAATAGTTAATAATAAAACCTAGGGTCTGGCAAGCAGAAAATCCTGATTTTATTTCTCTTTGAAGTTTGACTGCATGAGGAACTAGGATAGGAATGGGACATTACATTACTATCAGAAGTAGTATTTCACTAACGCTGAAAGCAGCAGACTAGACACTAGATTGTCTAAATTTGCAACATTAACTTTACTATTCTATTCAGAAATACAATTCACAAGCTGACTGTTATTGATCTAAAAAAAATAAGGTAAAAGATTCCTTAGTGTTGCAGTCAGGAAAGAGTATGGGGAACCTCTGTGTTGTGTTCACAGTTTTTTAATATAGATTAAAAGAGGTATGGAGCAAGGAAGACAAATGTAGTGTTAAAAATGTTCAAAACAGAAAGTAAAGGCAAGGTTAGGAAATGAGAGCAACAATGGTCTGCTTAGGTCAAGCATTATCTTATGATTCAGTAAAATAAAAAGGAAAACAGTCCTTTTTTGACTGCAAGAATTGTTGCACAGAGTAATGAGCTAATACCGGCTATGGTTATGCAGGGACAATAGGCAAACAAGCCAAAATCATTGTACTCTGGCCAGTAGCTTTTGCACAGCCTTAGAAATCAGAATTTGTTAGCAACTGTTTCCGGGATCTTACTGAAGATTTTAGGGGGACGTTTTTATAATATATTACAAACTCTAAGAGTTTTAACATTGTTCTGTTAATTGAAGATTATATATTTTGCAACAGGAAAAAAATTTGACAATACAAGGAAGCTTTAACAGAAAAGTGAAGAAAACAAACAGCTTTTTTTTTAGGTCCAGAACTTTTTAATGTTTTTATCAATGATCTGGATGCAGGAATCAAATGCACAGTAAGTAAGTTTGCTAGTGATACTAAACTAGAGGAGCTGTGGACTTCCTTAAGGGTAGAGAGGCTTTAAAGAGAGTTCTGCACAGACTAGATAGCTGGGCAATCACTAGCTGTATGAAATTTAACAAGTGCAAGATTCTGCACTCATTTGATGCACTTCTGCACTCTCTAATAAAGAGCAAGTGCAGGACTTTGCACCTGGAACGGGATAATCCTGGTTATATGTAAAAATTGTGGGAAGAGAGACTTGACAGCAGCCATGTAAGAAGAAATCTGGGAATCTCAGTTGATAGCAAGCTGAATATTAGTCAGTAGTGTACCCTGGCAGCCAGAAGAGCCAACTGTATCCTGGGCTGATTTAAGTGGTGTCAGGGGAAGATCAGACCGAACATTACGAAAAAGTTCATCACTGAGGGGGTGTTTGGTCAATGGAACAGACTTCCCAGGGAAATGCTCACAGCACCAAGCCTATCAGAGTTCAAGGAAAGTCAGGATGACCCTCTTAGTCATATGCTTTAGTTTTAGGTAGTCCTGTGAAGAGCAGGGAGTTAGACTCAATGACCTTTATGGGTTTCTTCCAGCATGAGATATTCTATGATCTTTCATATAATATGGTATGAGCATTCCTGTGAGAGAAAAATAATTTATAGGATGTAACAGCTGACAGGAATGCCAAAGTTTCCCAGACTGCTGAACAGCTCCATATTCAACAATTTGTAAAGCTATAGTCCTGCATTTAGATATGTTGCCATGCAGAAAGACTAGGAAACTCATATAGCAAGCCCAGCAGGAATTCTTCCCTAGAATCACTCTTAGAGCCTATGGATTCAAGCATGGCTTTGAGAAGCTGAAATTCTTCTGAGCCTATGAAGAGGAATGGTTCTGTCTCACCTCCAGTCCATTCTGCTAAGAATGGAGAACTTTTCATCCCATGCCCTTATCTCAGTGATAATCAGCCTCAAATGTCTGCTATAATACACTAGGAGAATCTATTTCAGATCTGCATAAAATGCACTGTTATGATCCCAGAGTGGAGAGCATCCCAGTGAGAGTTAACTTGATTTAGTAAATGGGTTTTGAGAGAAAACAGGCTAAAAGATAATTAAGGAAGCATTGTGCAAGTAACTAATTAATACTGGGCAGAGAAATGGAATCCCTTCTCCATCTTCAGCCACTTGGTATTCCATGCAGGGCCCTATTCCCTGGCAATCATAGTAACATGTAAGTGCCTTCCAGTACTGTAGTGAGCAAAACTTTAGCAACATCTTAGTATTTTAATTTCTCTCCCTGGGGACAAATGAGTTGTGAAATGGTTCTCATCTTGAGTTTCCTTCTGGATAACATAATAAGTCTGTTAAGAAAATAAGTTCTAAGAAAAGAACTCTTCATGTAAGTTATCTCCTTCCTCCTCCAGCGCTTCCAGAAATCAGTTATCTGAATGTTACTTTGAACATAAAAATTGAACTTCACCATCTCAAATCCCCCAATTAGCTGCCACCCAATCATTTAGTTACCTATGGCTTCTCAGGCAAGATTCTAGATGACACTTTTTGGAGATCTTTCTTTCTCACCAACCAAGACAACTCATTTGAACTATCCAGTTGGATATTGAGAGTGGTGGAATAATGTCTGTCATGGGCTCAGCAGCAGCAGCCATTTTTCTCCTTCGTAGTAGCTGGTGCAGTGCTGTGTTTTCGACTTTCAGCCTGGGAACAGCGCTGATAACACCAATTGTCATGTGTTCAGCAGCAGCAGTCATTTTTCTCCTTCTTGGTAGCTGGTGCAGCACTGTGTTTTTAATTTCATGCCCGGGAGCAGCGCTGATGACACCAGTGTTTTCAGTTACTACTTAACAATGGTTTGGTCTGGCCAAGGACTTTGAGTCTCATGCTATGCCAGGGAGGAGGGGGAGCCGGGAGGAAGCAGAGACAGGGAGCCTGACACAAACTGACCAAAGAGCTATTCCATGCCACAGCACGTCATGCCCAGGATGTAAAATACTGGGGGCAGGAACCCGGAAGTGGCTCTTTCTGTCTCTCGGCTCGGTCAGGCGGTGAGCGGTTGTGTCCTTTTCCCTTGTATTTCCCTGGTCATTATTATTATTGGTGGTAGCAGTAGTGATTTGTATTATATCTCAGTTACTGGACTGTTCTTATCTCAACCCGTGGGAGTTACATTCTTTCAGTTCTTTCCCCCATTTCCCCCCCCATCGGAGTGTGTGTGTGTGGGGGGTGTGTGAAAGGGAGGGAGAAGTGAAATTTACAGCTTAAACCACGGCAGTTCTTTTTGGCGCCCAACGTGGTGCAAGAAGGGTTGAGATAAAGACAGAATAGTCACTCGTCACAATGCTGATTTATTGGCTCTCAAAGTTGTTGCTCTGGTTCTCACAGGTTCAGAGTATGATACTTTACTTATAGCCGGTATTTCTTACCTTAACATTTTTCAGATCTTGGTTTTGGGTTAAGGTTCTTGTTACATTGTACTTTATTGCACTGACTTCTAATACAATAGACTCAGTGATCATGAAACTGACCCGGTTTGTGTTTCCGGTGTGGTCACCAACTCTATACTTTGGGAGGTATATAATGGAAGTTTTTAGCAATTACATGTCTCTTTTCACCTCCTCGGGTGATCAGCCTGTGAAGGAGACATTCTTTTGTGCTCCCAGAGCCCCCACCAGGCCGTTTACAACACTGTTTGAGAATTCCGAAGGTTTTGAATGGCCTTTAGATGCCTTTGAGACCTGCCTGCTGGTGGTGATGGGAATCATCATGTTGGCACACATACTGAATATGTTTTACTCACAACTATTTAGTCTGGTCCGGAGAGTTAAGCAGAGTGGGGTGTGGGCCATGTCTGGGGTTAGACCACAATCCAGGATGGCCGAGAGATTTTCCCCAAGGCTGGACAGTCATGAGTGGCAGGGTGTGTGGGATAGTATGGGCAAGTATCTAGGCCAGTGGGCCCCTCCAGTGCTTTGGAACTTCACCAATGAACAAATGAAAAATCCAGAAAAATTAGTAAAACCTTTGAAGGAGGTGTGTGGTCATTCTGGTCACACCAGAGATGGACAAATCATGGCAACGTGCTGGGGCTTGGCCTATGCTTACAGAGCCCTGTTTAACACTGTCCAGCATCTTCAAAAGGAAAAAAACGTCTCTGGATCTGAGGGCGGAGTACTGGACAGTGCAGCTACCCCAGCTCCAAGCACAGCAACTACACCATCATCAGTGACAGGTACAGCCATGACTCAAACCCCAGTGACAAGTACGGCGGCTACCCAAACCACAGTGATAATCACCGCAGCTAAACCAGAGGACCAACTCATACCAATATCGGTTGCCACTGTACGCAAGAAGAAAAGCAAAAAAAAAGAGGCAAGAAAGATGAAAAAGATGAAGAAAAAACGTACTCACTATCTGGGACAGCATCTGACCAGGAGTTATTACCACATGATGAAGAAGAAGAAGTGACTTCTCGAACTCGGACCTCAACCGAGATACGGAATATGCGAAAAGACTTTACCCGTCAGCCAGGGGGGCACATCATCACCTGGCTGCTCCAATGCTGGGACAATGGGGCCGACGGTCATGAACTAGAAGGTAGTGAAGCCAAACAGCTGGGATCGCTTGCCAGGGAAGGGGGAATTGACAAAGCGATTGCAAGAGAGAAAAAGTCCTTCAGCCTTTGGAAGCAGCTCTTGGCAGCTGTGAAAGATAGGTTTCCATACAAGGATGATGTTATGAGTCATTCAGCCAAGTAGACTACTTTAGAGAAAGGCATCCAGTCTCTGAGGGAATCAGCCATTGTAGAGATGATCTATATTACCAAGCCGAATGTTGGGGATATACCCATAGATCCAGATGAAGTCGAATGTACACGACCCATGTGGCGGAAATTTACACGGAATGCACCCCCATCATATGCCCATTCATTGGCAACAATAACCTGGAGTGACGTAAGACCACCAACAGTGGATGAAATGATTCATAAACTCCAAGAGTCTGAACACAATCTCACCCCTTCCATCATCTCAGCCATGGAAAAACTGTCCCAGGACCTCCAACAATTGAGAGACGATCTATCCAGCTCCTCACGTGTACCAACACACATCTCAGCTATTAACAGAAGGCATCCCACTGTTCGAGAGAGAAGATACAGAAGGTATACACCACGGGCCACCCTATGGTTTTACCTATGGGATCACAGAGAAGATATGACGAAGTGGGATGGAAAGCCTACTTCAGTTTTGGAGGAGCGGGTGCGAGAACTGAAGAGGAGAGCAAAGGTCAAGTCTAATCACCCCATGAAGGCTGCGGCTTCAGTCTCTGGTGAGCAGGTTCCCAGATGGAGTGAAAGAGCAGATTTTACCTCAGCTCCTGTGGTAAAGAAGAATAATCCATCTCTACAAGATGTGAGTGACCAATTTGATGACTACTAGAGGGACCCCGCCTCCAGCCAGGTGGAGGTAGGGGACAATCGGATTTACTGGACTGTGTGGATCAGATAGCCTGACACATCAGTCCCACAGAAGTATAAGGCTCTAGTAAATACCAGTGCACAGTGTATTCTGATGCCATCAAGCTGTCAAGGGGTGGAACCTATTTCTATTTCTGGAGTGACAGGAGGATCCCAAGAGTTGACTGTACTGGAGGCTGAAATCAGCCTGACTGGGAGGGAATGGCAAAAACACCCCATTGTGACTGGTCCAGAGGCTCCATGTATCCTTGGCATAGATTACCTCAGGAGAGGGTACTTCAAAGACCCAAAAGAGTACCGATGGGCTTTTGGTATTGCTGCTTTGGAGACAAAGGAAATGGAGCAGCTGTCCACCTTGCCTGGTCTCTCAGAGGATCCTTCTGCTATGGGATTGTTGAAGGTGGAAGAACAACAAGTGCCAGTCGCGACCGCAACAGTGCACCGGCGGCAATATCGCACCAACCAAGACTCCCTGATTCCCATCCATAAGCTGATCTGTAGATTAGAGAGTCAAGGAGTGATCAGTAGGACCCACTCACCCTTTAATAGCCCCATATGGCCAGTGCGAAAGTCTAATGGAGAGTGGAGGCTAACAGTAGGCTATCGTGGCCTGAACGAAGTTACACCATCCTTTAGTGCTGCCATACCAGACATGCTAGAGCTTCAGTATGAACTGGAGTCAAAGGCAGCCAAGTGGGATGCCGCGATTGATATTGCCAATGCCTTTTTCTCAATTCCTCTGGCAGCAGAGTGCAGGCCACAGTTTGCTTTTACTTGGAGGGGCGTCCAGGACACTTGGATCCGACTGCCCCAGGGGTGGAAACACAGCCCTACCATCTGCCATGGACTGATCCAGACTGCACTGGAACAGGGGCAAGCTGCAGAACACCTGCAATACATTGATGACATTATTGTGTGGAGTGATACAGCAGAAGAAGTCTTTGAGAAAGGGAGGAAAATAATCCAAATCCTGCTGAAAGTCAGTTTTGCCATAAAACGGAGTAAGGTCAAGGGACCTGCACAGGAGATTCAATTTTGGGGAATAAAATGGCAAGATGGACGCCGCCAGATCCCCACACATGTGATCAACAAGATAACAGCAATGTCGCCACCAACTAATAAGAAAGAAACACAAGCTTTCTTGGGGGCTGTGGGGTTCTGGAGGATGCACATCCCAAATTACAGTTTGATTGTAAGCCCTCTCTATTATGTGACCTGGAAGAAAAATGGTTTTTAAATGGGGCCCTGAGCAACAACAAAACTTTGAGCAAATTAAACGTGAGATAGTTCGTGCAGTAGCCCTCGGACCAGTCCGGACTGGGCCAGATGTTAAAAATGTACTGTACACCGCAGCTGGGGAGAACGGTCCTACCTGGAGCCTCTGGCAGAAAGCTCCAGGGGAAACTCGAGGTCGACCCCTCGGCTTTTAGAGTCGGGGATACAAAAGACCTGAGTCCAACTGTACCCCAACTGAAAAAGAGATATTGGCAGCCTATGAAGGGGTTCGAGCTGCTTCAGAAGTGATTGGCACTGAAGCACAGCTCCTCCTGGCACCCCGGTTGCCCGTGCTGGGCTGGATGCTCAAAGGCAGGGTCTCCTCTACACATCATGCAACTGATGCTACATGGAGTAAGTGGGCAGCATTCATTACGCAACGAGCTCGAACAGGAAATCCCAGTCGTCCGGGAATTCTAGAAGTCATCATGGAGTGGCCAGAGGGCAAAGATTCTGGAAGGTCAGCAGAGGAGGAAGGAGTGATGCGTGCTGAAGAGGCCCCACCATATAATGAACTGTCAGAAAGTGAAAAGCAATATGCCTTATTTACAGATGGGTCTTGTCGCACTGTGGGAAAGCACCGTAGATGAAAGGCAGCAGTATGGAGTCCTCAACGACAAGTTGCAGAAACTGCTGAAGGGGAGGGTGAATCGAGTCAGTTTGCAGAAGTGAAAGCCATCCAGCTGGCCTTGGACATTGCTGAACGAGAAAAGTGGCCAGTACTTTATCTCCATACTGACTCATGGATGGTGGCGAATGCCCTGTGGGGGTGGTTGCAGCAGAGCAACTGGCAACGCAGAGGTAAACCCATCTGGGCTGCTGCACTGTGGCAAGACATCGCTGCCCGAGTGCAAAACCTGGTGGTCAAAGTACGCCACGTAGATGCTCACGTACCCAAGAGTCAGGCTACTGAGGAACACCAGAACAACCAACAAGTGGATCAAGCTGCTAAAATTGAAGTGGCTCAGATGGACTTAGATTGGCAACATAAGGGTGAATTATTTTTGGCCCGGTGGGCCCACGACACTTCAGGCCATCAGGGCAGAGATGCAACATACAGATGGGCTCGTGATCGAGGGGTGGACTTAACAATGGACACTATTGCCCAGGTTATTCATGACTGTGAAACATGTGCTGCAATTAAGCAGGCTAAACGGTTAAAGCCTCTTTGGTATGGAGGACAATGGCTGAAGTACAAATATGGGGAGGCATGGCAGATTGATTATATCACACTCCCAACAACCCGCCAAGGCAAGCGCCATGTGCTTACCATGGTGGAAGCAACCACCGGATGGTTGGAAACATATGCTGTGCCCCACGCCACTGCCCGAAACACTATCCTGGGCCTTGAGAAACAGATTTTGTGGCGACACGGCACACCAGAGAGAATTGAGTCAGACAATGGGACTCATTTCTGGAACAACCTGATAGATACTTGGGCCAAAGAGCATGGCATTGAATGGGTATATCACACCCCCTATCATGCACCAGCCTCTGGGAAAATCGAACGGTACAATGGGCTATTAAAAACTACACTGAGAGCAATGGGTGATGGGACTTTCAAACATTGGGATACACATTTATTAAAGGCCACCTGGTTGGTCAACACCAGAGGATCTGCCAACAGAGCTGGTCCAGCCCTGTCAGAACTTCTACATACTGTGGAGGGGGACAACGTTCCTGTGGTGCATATAAAGAATTTGCTGGGGAAGACAGTCTGGGTTATTCCTGCTTCAGGTAAAGCCAAACCCACTTGTGGGATTGCTTTTGCTCAGGGACCCGGATATACTTGCTGGGTAATGCAGGAAGATGGGGAAGTCCGATGTGTACCTCAAGGGGATCTGATTTTAGGAGAAAACAGCCAATGAACTCAGTTGCATGCTGTTGCCTGCTATGTGATATTTTTATAGCCCACCAACTAGATGTCTTCAAGTCATCCGCGACTGGCCCTCAGACCATCATCCCAACAAAGAACGAACTTTGATGAAACCAGACGAGTTCTGCAGTAAAGGAACAATCAGCATCAACAGGCAACGATCCAACACTGCACACAGCCTCCCCTGCTCTGAAAGACTGTTGCAAAAGATGGAGCCCAATATCATGGACTGGATCGACTCAGCAGCTTTATAGGAATGGAAGTTTTTTTGTAGGATTATAGTTACAGCTTAGGCTGTTTTGGTCTGACCAAGGACATTCTGAGTCTCATGCTCTGCCAGGGAGGAGGGGAAGCCAGCAGGAAGCAGAAACAGGATATCTGACGCAAACTGACCAAAGAGCTATTCCATGCCATAGCACGTCATACCCAGGATGTAAAAAACTGGGGGCAGGAACCCAGAAGTCTCTCTGTCTCTCGGCTCGGTCGGGTGGTGAGCGGTTGTATCCTCTTCCCTTGTATTTCCCTGGTCATTATTATTACTGGTGGTAGCAGCAGTGATTTGTATTATACCTCAGTTACTGGACTGTTCTTATCTCAAATTGTGGGAGTTACGTTCTTACTCCCATCGGAGTGTGGGGGAAGAAAGAGGGAGAAGTGAGTGGACGGGCTGTGTGAGATTTACAGCTTAAACCACGACACCTATTTAGACAGGAAATGAAATGTGTGTTTTCTGAAAAGGGTAGAAGGAATTAATAATAAAACCACAATAAGGTCTTGTTAATAACTTTCCAGTCTTTCTTCTCTTCAGGGTCTGAGATAGTGTCCTGTTCTTTAAGCAGTGGTATTTACAGCTTAACATTTCAGAGCTGTCTGGGTACTTACATCCTATCCTACTTCAATAAAAACAGAGACACCGAAGCCATTGCTGGCAAGACTCAGATGATTTAGTGTTGGCAAAAGCTGACCAATTCTTGCAAAATGCTGTACTACCTAGACTCCAGCAGAAATCAAGGAGATACAGCTTTGCTAGAACACCCCTTGATTTTTCAACACTGTCATTGCTAGTTCTGGTTTCTTGGTATCATAAGTCTTGATGTGGTAAGATTTGTGAGCTTGGTTTTGTTTTGTTAAACCTCTGTGCAAACAAATGAGAGCTCAATATATATCGTGGCAGCATTCCCAGAAGACATAAGGCACTATATAAAATACTGTTGTCATGGGTTCAGCAGCAGCAGTCGTTTTTAATCCCTCTTGGTAGCTGGTGCAGCACTGTGTTTTTGATTTTGGGACTGGGAACAGCACTGATAACACCAGTGTTTTCAGTTACTGCTGGGTGGTGTTTTGGTCTGACCAAGGACTTTCTGAGTTTCATGCTATGCCAGGGAGGAGGGGGAGCCAGAAGGAAGCAGAGACAGGACACAAACTGACCAAAGAGGTTATTCCATACTACAGCATGTCATGTCCAGGATGTGAAGACAGAGCAGAGACCCGGAAGGGTGTGGTGGTGCAGTGGGGGGTTTGCTGAGGGGGGGTGCACTGGCTGGGTTGGGCTTGGTGAGCAGTTGTATTCTCTTTCTTTGTACTTCTCCTGTCATTATTATTACTGGTAGTAGCAGCAGTGATTTGTGTTATACCTTAGTTACTAAACTGTTCTTATCTCAACCTGTGCGAGTTGCATTCTTTTGATTCTCCTCCTCATCCCCCCGGGACTGGGGGAAGAAAAAGAGGGGAGTGAGTGAGTGAGTAAAACTGCGTGGGTGGGGGGCTTAAACCACGACAACTGTGTAGCAGGATGGCTTTGTTAATCTTTTTTCACCATAAGCACAGTGATTTGATTCAGATACAAAAGTGTTATGCAGCTAGAGAGAGAATGAAGACTTCCACTTGTTGAAATGTGCTTCTGTGGAAGACAACCATATTCAAAAGCTGGGTTTTTTGTTTGTTTTTTTTATTTGTTTCCCTGCCTGCTTTTCCTGAAGGATGTTAAGCCTGTAACCCCCAAACCCATGCCACACTTGGCACTGCATGTACTTTGCAGAGCTGCAAGGCAGGCAACCCTAACACAGAGAGACCATTATGTTTCTTTAAAACACGTACGGAGAATTCCTTTTATATTTTCAAAAAAACCCCACAGTACCAGAACTGTATCTTTCATTTAAAATCAAACATCCGCAAAAGATCAGATCAGCCTGCTCTCTCCCAAGTCTGCCTTATAAACACTATTCACTGTTACGTGTGGAGGAAAGACAACTCAGCTGATAGCAAGCAGACAAAGACAATCGCCTTGGATACATAAAGAAGCAGAAGAAAAGAAGAGAGAGAGAAAAAGTGGAAGAAGAGGATGCATGTTAATTAATGTACAGTAAGAGCTGCATTTCAGTTTCTGCTCCCCATGACTACTTTGCAGGAAATACATCCCAGGTAGACATGAATCTTGCCTGAGTCTACTGGAAGTGATTATTCTCCTATGAGACCCAGCCCTTAGCCCCTCCACTTTTCTGACATAAAAAGACATCTTTCGAAAAATGACTACAACAGACTAAATTCATAGATGAGGCAGCTCTTGAGAAACTATTGAATTAAAGCTTTTAAAAAGGAATTTTTGCTGCTTGGATCTTCAGATGCCAGATTGAGATGTGCACCCACTGCCAAGCCCACAGGAGTGGATGGTGTTCCTCTCTCAGCCAATGGTACTGAACACCTGGCAGAAATCGGCACTTTTTGGAACCACCACATTGCTTTCTCTCTAGCTATTTAATCTCTCCACCAGTGTGGCTTCACTGACACCAGCAAAATTTCAGTGACATAGAAGCAGTACAACTGAGTGGGAAATTGAGCATGAGCCTCTGAATGCATTCCCAGCTTTCTCTCTCTCTCTGTCCTTCTTTACACTCAAATACTAATATGAATTGTTTCTGGTAATTATGTCTTTTTTGCCCTGTACTTAATTAAAATTTTTAGTAATTTTTTTTTGTTAGTGTTCCAATTTAACTGAAGCATACAAACAATTGTTACACTTTGCTGGGCTGCATTTGTGACCAATGGAGTAAGAACTCTGTTTCAGTTATAGCAGATTAACTTGGGGAAAAAAGTAGCTACATTAACATGGTTACATGGAATTTTTTCAGTAGGGATATTGCTGATTATGGGTGAAGTTCTGGACAAGGCTGGGATGCAGGAGTTACACCCAATTCACAGATTAACTGCTGCAGTTTACAACCAGCAAGCAAAATCACTGATTTGATTTATGCTCCAAATGGTAGTCACATTGGTGTAGACCCAAGATGTGGTTTACAAGGAGTACCAAGTGACCTTGGCATTCTTATTGCTACAGTGTCCCATCCTGTACTTTTACATATCTGGTGGTGTAGTTATATAACAGTATATTTCCTCTGTTTTACAACCAGGAATTCACTCGCCTCTGGCCTGCATGACATCACTATTGGTGATTTGCAAAATTCCACAGAAATATTGCATTAGCCTATGTACAGATATGCTTCAAAGAATGTCAGGACAATAAATTGTTGGTTAGCTGCTTATGAGTAGTGCACAGAAATGCATGTACAGCAGTTACATTTTTCTTTACATTTACTTCAAATTTTAAAAGTAGTTATGATAAACTCTTACATAAGTCATTCTAGGATATGTACAGGTCATGTGACAGAACAAACACAAGTTACTTTCAGAACACTTTGAATGAATAGCCTTTTGTCTTCTCAGCTTGACCAGCTCAGTGACTTGGTTGCCAGGAAACTAAGTATGCACTCTTCATGTTCACTCACATAGAAGTGCCGTCTTCTAGGCAGTGCAAAGGGGATGAGGGGGGGAGCATGGCCAGCTGGAAAGGTACAGCACCAATGGGGAACACGCCAGACTACTTCCTTTTAGTGAGATGCAACAGACTCAACTGAGCCTCAGTTCCTCACCTGTCATGTAAGATAAAACTTTGTCAGGTAGGCCAGTGCTGTTAGGAGGACATGTATGTTTCTTGAAGGTCATGGAAAGCCCTGAGTGTATGAATAATGCTGGCAAGAGATGAATGGTAGATTTGTCAAAGTGTGGGTATCTTCAGTTAATCGTACTACATGTACATGACTACAATAATACATGTGCACATCCTACAAAAAAAAATATGTTTATGCTCAGCTTTTGACCTGCAGGTGAAGAAACTGCAATGTTTACCAGCTGCAACTATGATGCAGGGATCTGCTTTATATGTTGCATCCACTTAAGCAAGAAGAAAAACACAACTTCTTAGAGGAATCTTCAGAATTATGAGCAGTTCAGTAAAGCACCCTAGGACTACATTTTCTGTGCATTGCATAGAGAGGTTGGCACATAACTCCTGTACTCCATAAAGACTTCAGTCTTCAGGTCTGTATTGACTAATAAAAAAACAAATAAAATGGCATGAACAAGTTAATGATGTTCCAGAATTTCCCCTCTACAACTGATTCTGAACTCACTGCAACTAAAGGAACAACTTAAAACTGTTATAAACACCTGATAAACTATGGTAAAATGGTGAGCATTTTCAAATTCAAAGTTACTGTTTCAATCTGGATTTGCAATTAGGTGAGACCCACCACAGATGAGAGATTTAGACTGTAAGGAGGAAGGCAGTCATGTTCATTGCAGTTTGGGGACAAGAGAGGGGCACAAAACAAGAAGCTGAATTTACATTGCAGAGGAAGGAATTTCCCTGTGGAGAAAACATTACTTCAGTTATAACTGGCAGTTTAAAAGGGCCTCTGTACACCGAACCATCCTTATTTTGGCATGATTTTCCTTGTCTTTCTGAAGGTGTGGTCACTGCATAAGGAGTATTGTTATGCAGGACATCGTTAATTTTCTTTCTTTGCTGCCTTCACATCCTATCCACAGAGTGTTCAGGAGATTGCCATAGGTTTGTAGTTTATCTAAAAAAGCTTCACCTTTACTACTTGACAATGTGCTTCTGTAGCCAATTGAAATTGTCAGTTACCTTCTCAGAAGCAAGCATAAATTATGAGCAAGCTTTTGTGAGCATATATTTTTTCAAGAGGAAAAAAAAAAAAAAGGAAGAATATTTTAATTTTCAGAAGCTGTTCTGAAAAAGTTTCTAATATTATGGCTCAAATTCTACTTTCCAAACTCCATCCTGCTTCAGTTAAGAAAAAAGCATATTTTAAATATTTTTTCTGTAGGCTTTGAGACTTTTTCATAATAGTAAAGAGAAATTTTATTTATAATTTTATTTATTTTTTAAGAACTATCTGAGGGGAAAAATATCTCAGGGAAAAATAAGTACACCAGCTCTATATGTCAAATTTGAGCCTATCTTTTTTAAAGCAGATGTTGAGACCTGGATAGAATGGATGTTCAGGCAAAGTAACCAGCTGACTGTCTGTATATGGTAGAGCCCAGATATGGTTGGTAATGGGCTAATGACTCACCAGCTGTTAGTAGCTAATAAGTCAGAAGCAGCTGGTAAAAACAGGTTTCAGAGAGGGCCAGGTTTGAGATTAGTGTATGGTTTTATTTTCTACATGAATAAAAAAAAAATCCTTACTTCAGTTGTGAACTGCAAAATGGAATAACACGATGATCAGGAGTTGTTTATGGGTCAAAATTTGGGGTTTAATTCCTTTTTTCCTTTCTCTGATAAAAAACTAATGTAACCAATGTGTCAACCTCAAACAGCATAGTCTGAAGATCTCCCTCTATGTGTAAACCTCTATCTGTAAAGACATAGGCAGGTACACGATTGATTTCACATAAAACCATGATATGTCAGGATTTGCCATGATCTATTCTTCTTGTGGCACTTCCATTCAGTCCAGGCAGATTTCTTGCACTCTTTATTCATAATTCTCTTTTACTCGGCATAAAGTACTAGGGTATTGCATTGCAGTCCAGCAAAAAATCTGTTCATATTAATTCTATGCCTCTTATAGAAAAAGTTATGATGTGCTCTACCACTGTTATTGCTGCCTTTATTTATATTATACTCCCCATAGTTACTACTGAATGTTATGGCTGTTTACAACCTGATGTATATCTTGATCATATATGACTATTAGTTTTTCACCATGGCTTGAGCTTAACCAGTGAGCACATCTGCAGTATACACAGAGTTAACACAAGGGGTGCAAGATGGATGGAAAGGAAGTCATAAATCCTCACTGCAGATTGCTTTATTCTTTGGCCTGGGGCCAGAGAGGAGCATTTTCTCAGAATGCTAATGCATTCCAGGTCATTTAAGGATGCTGTAGATGACAGTGATGTGTTGGCCAAGACACATGGATTAGATGTCCTAATAAGACTCTTTGATGTCTAGATTCACTAAACTAAGAATCTCTAATAATAACCCAACAGGCTTTAAAAATACCCTCTGATAATTGAGTTTGGAAGAAGCTTTAGCAGGTCTTGCAACTGGCCCTGACCTGGGCTAGTCCAGGGCCACAGCACCAAAGACGTGTGCCTGGTTTTTTCCAGCTGTTCTTCATGCTCAATAAGAGAGGTGAAGGAGGGCAAAGGCTCTGCTGTGCAAGATGCTGTGAACATGCTGCAAGGCTAAATGCCGCTTGTGTTTGTTTGAACTTGGAGAGCTTCGGGAGGCGCAAAAAAGGAAAGAAATAACCTAGCTCGTGCTACTAAGGCTCCTTATAGGCCAGCATTCAGTGTGCAATGTCCAGGTTCTCATACAACCTAAAATGCAGCTCTGAGAAAGAAAACGGGACAGTTGCTTTAGCACTGTCATTTCTCTCTCTCTCCTGCTCTCTCTCTCTCTCTCTCTCTCTCCAGTGGTAATCTTCAAAACTGATGCCAAAGACCTTCCAGCTAATAGTTGTACGGTTTTCACTCAATACTTTTTAACTGTGACAACTTGCAGCAGTATAGCAGGAGTATTTCTACCTGTACCAAAGGAATTGTACCACAAAGAGTCTTCTTTTGCAGAGAAAAATTGCCTTTATCACCAGGGTTAGTACATATTACATACTTTTAAAGTCTTTGTGGTTTTGTGGATTAAACAGCAAGGTAAAAATTGATCCACAGCACCAGATTGTGAAGACTCAGGTGTAAATTGTACTGACCACCAGTTCCACCTTGTGTTAAAAGCATACCTGAACCACTCCTCTGGATGAGCTTAAAAATAAAGGAAAAGAAGTACAAAATTATTATATTCCCTTCTCAGCCTAAGCAATGAAATTAAGAAATTACATAAAACCCATTTGCTGTATTAATAGATATGTTAAAACACAGGGAACCTATGTACATGCTTTGTAATAGATGTGTTTCCTAATAAAGTCAAAAAGAAGAAGCTCGCATCTGCAGGGGTTGAGGTCAGGGGATTTCTTTGCAGGGGTGCTGCTCCCTGGTGTGTAATTAAAACCCTAGAAGAAATCTACCTAAATAAACAATAGATCTGTTATGACAAGGGCTGCCAGATGGTGCTTGCTCATGCAGGTTTACAAGTTGTTTTTTGTTTCTAGTGTGTAAATGAACTTCCTTTGAAGTAAATTTCTGTTGCTGTCAGTGGATTTATGCAGGAAAAAACAGATAGCAGGAGGCTTTGATTTCTGCTTTATCCTCCTTGTATTTATGCAGTTGGGGGGAAGATAGCTACCTGATATATCAGTGGAGGGTTTTTGGAATTGAGGGGGGAGCAGGGATTACTTTGATAATGTTCAACCACCCCCCTCCAGGGATACAGCTGCCCGCAGACCACTCCACATCATCTGCTTCTCTCTTCTTTCCAGGAAGCCCTGCAGGTCTTCTGACATCAAGTTCTGTTTGGGAAGGAGACCTGTTGAGGTCGTCCTGTTACATGTTTTGTGCCCCAAAAAGGGCCTTTTTTAAAAAAAGGAAATGTGATGTGAAAAAAAAAAAACCAACCTAGGAAGATCTGGAATTCCCAGGTGAGACGTATCTGTTTTCTCACTGAAGAGTCTGATGGACTCCTGTGAAGTAAAAGCATTTCAAGGGGGATAGTAGGCTGGAGCAGGCTGCCAGCACCCTTGGTGACGGATGCCAGATCAAGGTGGTGTATTGCCAGTGTATGGTGCCACAGCCTCCGCAGCCCCCTGGGAACCAGCTTGCTGGAGAACCTCTGTTCCTGTTCGAAGCAGAGATTTTAGATATGGAAATTGTACTACTCTGCCCCCCTCCCCCATCCTCCCTCCAAATTTTCTTGTCTCAAGAGTTCTCATTTTCTCTCCTCATCTTCTGAAAATATCATTAATCGGAATAGAAATGCTACATTTTTATTATCTCTCCTCAGGAAAGGTGATGTGTCTCATGCTTTCAATAAACTGATCAGTCTGTTCCTGCTCTGCAGATGAAGAAGATAAACTACAAATAAAGTGGCTTCTTTGAGCTCACATTGAATTTAATGGCAAAACTAGGTTTAGTTTCTCAGTCCCTCGACTTCTCCTCTGTAGCTGCTGCTTGAGGGAAAATAACCTGGTTTTATTGCAGAGATCATATAATCAGAAACTGTGTCAAAGTTTAATTTTTTAATTTCCTGAGTCAGGAAGATTAGCTTAGTTCTGTAGTGCTATATCCTGGTTCATCTCAAACCTTCTTCTTACAGAAAAAGTCAGAAGTGCGTGTTGCATGTTTAGGTTGTTTCAAGCAGTTTGAGGTATCCAGATCTGCAGGGAAGCAAGGGCTAGAGATGTAACTGGGCTGCACTGCGCTGGTTGCTAACCTATTGATAAATAACATCCTTGAAGCTTGCCATTTGTACTGAACCCAGAACCGCCACTGCTCATAACTGAACTATTGTATAAACACAGTTGTGGCAAAATATCTGGGACAGTTGTTTGATGTGATGGTGAAGTATATGGCAATCATATGGTGTCACTTCATTAAACTACTGTTCTGAGATCAGCTCCATCTGCCTGTCACAAAAGTGTTTCCTATCACAAGCACTTCATTTTTAAGCTGTGTTTTTCTGATGCTGCTGTACAGATTCAACCTCAGAATGAATTTAAAAGTTAACCAGTATAAGGTGAATGTTCAAAACTCTTCTTCAGTGACTTGTCATCTGCTGTGTATGCAAAAATGACAGGTAATTTTAGGAAAGACTAAAAAGGAGTTTGTCCATTTCATGGCCTCATGGTTTGTTCTTATCTTATCAGGGCCCCAGACAAGGTGTCCAGTTGGTCATGAATCTCAAAGGAGAATAGTTGCTTCTTGTTGCCTTCTGGGTGAGACTAGGTCACCAGATGCTGGTACACTCAGACAACAGCCCCATGTGTGTCCCTTTTTAAACTGTGCTGTTTCATTGCAATAATAAAAAAAGTTACTACTATGGTTATATGGATAAAAATGATAGAAATAAAAATAGAAATTGTCTATTTCCTCCATAGGAATGGATGGAAAGCACTTGAGAAAATAAGAATGGAACAAAAAAGTGAAAATAACACAGAATGTAAAACTGTTAAGAACAAGAGATAAACAACAGAGGTAATTAGAGGCAGGTTGGCAAGCTTCTGCTCCCTTGATAGGGAAACAAACAATTTTGGCCAACATCTCCCACAGGAATTGTCACTATACACTGCTTATCTGTAGTTTCACATACTGTTTCTTCTTGCACTATCTGCAATGTGACTGAAATGTAACTGATAACTGGACACAGGCATCGTGCAAGGTTCAAAAGTTGCAGAAAGATTTTGCAGGGAATTCAAGTCAACAAGATGGAGGGATTATACTGTAGACTGGGAGGTGTGGAGCAGGGGCTCTCCAGAAATGCTGCTGTGCTCTGCATCTGTGTCCCTCTGTGAGGCACTCAATATGCAACAGGGTTTTCCAGGTTTGGGCAGGAGCAAGTTCGCAGCAGCACAGAGATGCATTAGCAGTGGCAAGTATCAGAGCAGTGGGAGCTTCATGATCTCTGGGAGGGAGGTGGCACTGAGATGGCTTTAAAGCATGGACTCAGCAGAGCAATGAGACAAACATTGGGGTTCTGCATCAGACAGGCCGGCTGTGAAGCAGAAGGGGACTGGGACAAAGGGAGCCAGGGACCCTGATGGAACTGTGGGTAGGGGTCTGAGGCAGCGGGGCTTGCTGCACCTCTAAACACTATCTCAGGTGAATTGTAGTTACTGGTCTTTAGCTACAACTACAAAAACAAAGAACAAGGAAAATGCGATCAGCACACAGCAACAGCCGTGCCTGTGGGGGCTCAGCTTGGAGGAGAGAAGGGTAAGATACATATGTTTCAGTACTCCCAGGGATCCAGAGGGTTTGTGAGTGGAGAGTCTCAGCGGTAAGTGATGTGAGCTTGATTATGCAGGGCTAGAAAAAGCAGTCAGGTCTGAAATAGCCTTAATAATTTCAGGGCAGGACCCCTCAGTAGAGTGAGCCCAGCCTTTCTTGTGTCCATTGGCAGCAGCCAGTGTGTTACATGGAGCTAAGTCAATATTAGGGAAATGTTCTAACTTCACTTCTTCAATGTATTACACTTACAAATTTTCACTTACTAAGTCTATTCAAGATAGATACATGGAACTCAACTCAAGATAGGTGCATGGATGTGCCTGTCTAAGATGGCCACATGTCTGTTTGCTGATCATGGTACTTACAATGCTGAAAATATGCCGTGATGTTCATGAAATGAAGAAAGATTAGGCCATGCCCTGTCTGAAACTGACATTCTACTTCACCAGTTGTTGGGGTTTTTTATTGGTTTATCATTGTCCTGCAGTTTGTTTCCTGTAATCCCACCAATTTATTTGAACTGTCTCCACACTACTAGTTTGATGCTAACCTGCAAGAATTTCCTCCTTTGAGTCTACCCTGTGTCTGACTCTATCACGATACCTCTTGACACTTAGACGACAAATGACACTTAGACTTCTAGCAGGGTCCAGGAGAAGTCCCAAGAAGTTCGTGATCATTTCAAACCCAACTTTATGTACTCATCCACAAAAAAACCCATTAGAAGACGTTTACATATCCTGCTTTAAAGGCAAGTTACTGCTACTTGCTTCTAAGCCTCTTCTGCCTGAGTCTCTAAGCCCTTCAGTCCAAAGATCATGCCCAAGATTATTAGAGTTGTATGACGGGGAATCCAGTTGTATCCCAGGCTATGGTCTTTGTGCACCATAAAAAAGCACAAATTCCAGTTATTATAGTGGGAAGGGTGTTGGATACAAAGGTTTCTGTATTGTTGGGTTTTCAAGAGTTTGACAGGATCTTTTCTGAAAGTATGCAGGTCTCTGCTCTGAAAGGGATGAGGCGTATTTTTAGTGCCAGCAATAGGGTACCACTTTCCAAAGCTGTTTTTGAGCATTGTGGAAAGAGGATCCATGGCTGAAAAATAGCATCTGCTCTTCTTGCAGGGGCAGGCTGAAGTAGGTATTGTGATGGCACGGAATAGCAGTTTCTTAAAAAAACCACTGTTGTTTTCGTAAGCTAGTAATTTTTATACTTTTAAAACTTTCATGACGAAACCACATTGTTCTAGCACAACTAAATTTAACACATTATTGGGGCCACTGGAGAGTTTAGATAGGGTGCTTTTACATGCTGGCTTTGCTACTGTGCTTGCCTGCAGTGAGCAAGAGGGAGGCGTTTTCCCTTCTCTAATGATTTGAGAGGTGAGCTTGTTAATTAAGTGACACTGACTTAAAAAAATTACATAAAGAGAACCCTTTCTGCTCAGCTGTTGCTCACTTTTATCCTCAAATTTTGCTTAAACTAAGTACTTGGTAGGATGCCTTTTCTACTGCTGTTATAATACTGTTCTTTCAGCATCTGTGGCTCCTTTTAGCTCAGGGGCACAGAGTCAATGAGAATCTATTTCCCCTGGCACAAAATTATTGAATGTCAGTGTGTTAAATCTTACTCCAATCAAATAATAAGATGTATAATTAAGAAATTATGGCATTGCTGAAGTGTCCCCAGTTCTTTGATCAAAAGGTTTAATATAATTTGAAAACATGTGGCCATGCTGATGTCTGGGCCAATCAGTCTAGAACTGAGCTATGTGTGTGGGCCAGATGCAGAGTTTGGCTGCTCTTTCCACTGAAGTCACAACTCTCCTTCTAAATTCTTGAAGTGCTGGAAGTGGGGGCAGAGGGTGTTGTGTTTGTTTTAAACTGAAGGCAGCAGCCAGATTCCCTTTGATCACGGGTCTTGGTCAGCCGTTGCCTTCTTTATCTGGTAGGACCAGATGAACTTTGAAGAGAAAATTCTCCTCCCCCAAAGCAATGAAATTTCAAAAATTAAATGCGTGCAATTAAAGTCTTGAATGCTCATCCCTCTAACGTGAGTGGTCAGCATTTCAGAGCCTCTGTCCAGATTCGTGTCTTCCAGGATGCGCTGAGGGCACGGGACAGCAGCTAGAGCAAGCCCCTGTACACATCGACAAGCTGCCCTGCCCTGCTGTGGTGCCAGTCCCACAGCCTCATGCCTCCCGTGCCAATCCGCAGGGCAGGGATAGGAGAGGTGGAGCTGTCTTGTGTCCTGTTTACTTACACATTTGTTTAGTTTGGCTTCCAGCCCACAAGAGTTAACTGTAGTGCCCTGTCCAGACAATGGTTTCTGTATTGGCAGGTGGCACCAGATCTTTTGAGGACAACTAGTGTTCAGTGTCTGACTTCACTGCAACAGTTACTAATGCAGATAAAAAACACTTCTCTGCAGCATCCCGATCCGACCAATTTTGAGGAAGCCAGAAGTGGACTACATTCACATGCCAATACCTGCTTTTATATATATGCACCAATAATCATGCCTGTGACTCAACTCCACTGCCTGCTCAGACCTGTCTTGCTCCTGGATGCCCCTTCTCACTTCAGCTCTGTTTCTCCTTCAGGGAGGGAGAGAGATGTGTTATAAAGAAACTCACATGGAGGTAAAAATGCAGAGTTCTTGTCTCTGGCTTATGTTTAATAACAGTAAAATTGAGTGGTGGCTGTTCTGATATGAAATATCAGAATACCAGCTTGAAATCTGCTTTATTAAATAGCTTGTGTGGGCAGAGTGTATGTAATTTTTAGTGTTTTTTTTATAATTCTCTTTTTATTAAATTTTTCAAGTTCAACAGGATGTGTTATGATGTTATCGTTTTCAAATAATGATAGTCTGTTTCCCTTGGGCATTAGTGGTTTATAAAACTCTTGAGCTAAGAATTGTTACATTTTCATAATTAAGGCCCTGTCCCATGTTGACATTCTCACCTTGTACTACCTTTAGTGGGAGTTTCAGATATACAGACAATCTGGTATGGAGCCCATAATAACAGTGAAAACATTGAGCTAACTCTTTTCTCAACCACAGCTGTATACACCACTGAAACAAAGTCTGCAAGACGCAATTAACTTAGGTGTAGACCATACATTTAATGAGTATATAAAAAGATTGTTCACTTAAAGACAAACCAATAAACAAACAAGAAGAATAAAAATATTTCATGAGTAGTTCAACAGCCTTGAAAAGCTGCTGTCACAAATGCCACTCAATTCAACTACTGCTCTAGAATCAATCCCAGAGCTCATGTCATGGATATGTGACAAACAGATTTTTGTTCTTGAATCCAATTTTTCCAATGCCTACTTAAATCACTCCTGAAACTGAATCATGGTGTACTTCCTGCATATCATGCTCTGTATCTTTTAACTTAGAAGTGGATTTAAATCTTAGTGCTTTCCGTTAAGACCTTAGTCCTAACGATGTAAAAACCTCAATATGCTCTGAGCTTCATCCACTCTGCAAGGCTTGGACCTATGGCAATAGCTTTAGAAAGGCAAACCAGGACACGTTGGCCAAACCCATGGAGCACAACACCAAGAGCTCCGGCCTTGCACAACCCCTGCCAGGAACAGAACAAAGCAACTACTTCATGTTTTTCTGCTTTCTGTCGAGCAATTGCTGGGCTTAGAAGACTGTATCTTACCTATGTAAGCACTGAGTCTTCTCCTCTTTAGCCATTCCTTAATTATTTGGTTTCTCTGAAACTGATTTAGCAGGAGGTTTTATTCTTTTATAGCTCATTTGAAAAAAGCTCTCACTGTTGCTTTTGTTCTGAGGAACCAGTTTACTCCAATTCATATAACAAGATGCAAACACTTGCAGACTTCTCTCTCTGCTTGTAAGAAGTCCATGGCCTATTCCTCTTCCCAGAAATTGCACACAGAGAAACCAGGCCACACAAAGTGAAATTATTTTTACAAGTTCCAAATTATTTCAAAGATATCCTCATGTTTTCCTCAAAATGGGAATATGAGGATTTAATTCTTAATAATGTAACTTTTCTAAAGCTAAAAGTGTTTTTGGCTAGAGAAATGTTATTCTTTGTGTTATTTTTAGCTAATTCTGTAGGAGACTTGCATGTTATGTTGCTCCTTTCAGAGACCTATGCTTGATCTACAGGATAGTTCAAAAGGCTTGGATATATAAAACTATTTGTTGTAGCTCACAACATTCATTCTGCGGTTGCTTATCTTGTGAATTTGAGGAATTCTGCTTTCACAAATGTCAGTACATTAAATTCTCAGCAGAAAAAGCCCACCATGAATTGTAGTTCAGCAGTCACCATTATTTCAGAAAGTTTCCACCACCTTATCATCTACCATGCTGCTTGGAAAACAAGTAAAAGACTTTCCTTCTAATAGCACATGTGTAAGAACATTAAAAAAATCAGCTGAAAAGTCTGCCTGAGGTAGTAAGATGAAAACCAAAATTGAACAAAAACCAATGTGGCCTCATTAAGTAGAGACCGATGGAAGGTTTTCTTTCTGCAAATGGGAGCCCATCTCTGATAGGTGTGGTTGCCTGCACTGTGCCAGCAAGAGAGGATGCTCTGACAGTCCTGGGTTTTCCTGAAGAATGGTGGTGTTGAACAGTATGCATTGGAGGCCAAGTCCTAAAGACACAGGCTTCTCTGGAAGGCAGGAGGTACTGGATTTAAACCTTTGTACAAACCGATGTCCTGCTTCTTCCAGCAAAACTTGTCTTGCCGGAATTATTCTTGTTGCACTGAGGGCAGTGTAGCACATGGAGGGAAAGCTCTGTCTTCTTTCTAAAAAAGCCAACCAGTCTGCCTGGGCTGGATGGAGATGGTGTTTCTCTGGGTAGCAGTTTCAAAGGCCCAGGAGCTCTGCATCAGCATTTCTCCCTTACTCATTTTGTTGTTGAATACAGCCCTTCCCCTGCAGCCCCTCTCATTACCTCCTCTAGCCACAGCCATGAATATTATTCTTCACTGAACTGCCCTGAGCAGTAGAGGAGGGATGAAGGAGGATGAAGATTCCATTTGGATGAGAGCAAAACCTGACAAGGCACACTGGGGAGATCAGAAGCATAGCGTGGTGTGGGAGTGGTTCTCGTAGGTTTGCTTGTGACCAGTGAATATGTCTGTGCATCAGAGTATCAGAGATATCAGGACTGACTGGGACATCTTGGTGTTTAAGGCATTCACTGTAGAGCTGGAGAGTGATCCAAAGTGAGGGCCAAACCCAAGGGAATCCTGCTGTGCTTGTTCTGAAGACCTGGGCTTTCATCTCCAAAGGCATTCCTAAAACTGTCCCAAAGGAAAGCTTTTTATTTCCAGTTAAATAGAACATCTGTTTCAACACAAAATACATTTCTCCTTTTTCTTTCTGTTTGTTCCAGCAAAATAACATCCACATTATTCTTGATTTTTCCGTAGCTTTTTCCTTAGCTTTCTGCTTCAGCTTTTGAATAAAATTGGTAGCTTGTTCACACACCCTGAGGCAAATGCATAAGCTTTCCTATGCCATATAGTTCCTTGTGGAGAGGAGAATAATTTTTTTATTATTATTCCATTTATTTTTTATTTAACAGAACAATAGTGGTACTCAAGATGCATTTTACAACCAAATGACACATCAGAATTCTAAAAGGTAGCCTATAATGGTAGGATAAATGTAATACTGCTCAGTCCCAGGATTTCATTGCTGACGGTCTGAAACAAGCAATTGCTTCAGTATAGTAGGGAATGACAGAAGTTCAAGCAGAGGACATGACTCTAGCAAAAATAAAAAACAAAGCTGCAAAAATGAACCAATATCTTCACTGATTTTACATGGCTCATGGGGAACATGCTAATGAGGCTGTTGGCATTCCAAAGTTTGGACACCACTCTTTTAAAATAAAATAAGCTAGTGGTGTATCTCACAAAATCAGAACAGTCTCAGATATGTGAAAAGTATCCCTCATAATGCATAGCTATTGATTTAGTAAGAAAAAGCTGTAATTCAACCCAGAGGCATAACTAACAAATATCATCAACTGTAGGAACACATTTCAGAGGGCTACCACAATTAAATTGCAAGAAACATTCCTGAGAGTGCTTTTCAGTTGAGAGCAAAGATTATTATTATTACTGTATTGGCATTTGCAAGGAGTTCAGGCAGCAAGGATAGATTATTACAAGGGGAGATAAGATAGACAATGGCTTGAAAAGTGCAGTGATGACACATCTGTCTTATAAGGAGTGAATCAAAATTTGGAACAGTAGCAGAAAAAAAAGGTACTACTAGCATTTTCTCTGCAATTAAAGCTTTAATTTTTCCTTTATCATTTTCAGATCCTCTGTCAGATTCTCTTGTCATTTATGAGCAGGTAAATCTGGGCAAACTTCTACAAAGCCCCTTAATGTCAGGCATTCCTGCAGCCTTGTTGTTGAGGTTAGAATTTCGTTAGTGGTGCAGAGCAGGGGACACTGATAGGGGATGCATACTGTGAAAGTAATCTGATTACTCTGTGCTATTGCAGACTCTAATTTGATCGTGGGTAAATGGATGCAAAAAGTTAAGGGAGCTGAAGGCATGGCTCACAGACTGTCAGTACTCCATTTACCATAAAGTTTAAAAAGAAGATACAATCAAATATATGATTGGCTAGTGAAATATTAAGAGACCTTATATCTCTGACCCAAGAGCTCATCCTTTCTCTCAAGCTGACCTTGAGCTACAGCTCCAATTGTATGTGCCAGCGTGACAGAAGGATTTGAAGTAGGTGGAATTATCTCCATTTTTTTTGAAGTAACGGTTTCCAGCTAAATACAAATACTGCTTAAATTCATCCTTCTGTTTGCTAGAACTGCAGCTTTCTTCTAAGTTTTCCTTTTTTTTTTTTTTTTTGTCTTTCTGGTATTAGACATATTTTCCCTTTTTCTTTTTTCTTTCTGATATTAGGACATCATGTTCATATGCATGGATTTCTATGCTTAGTCATATAACCATGTTGTGCAAGTCTTATTGCCTACCATGTAGTTCCATTTAGAGATACAGCTGTAGCTCCTGGAGGCAGCATAACTAGTTATTAAGACACTCCCTTAAGACTTTATTACCTCTGTCTTTTGGCATGACCTCATTCTGGGTGTAAAGATAAAGTCTAAGCTGCTGCTTGCTGGCTGCAGGACTGGCTTGTAGGGGTCATGTCTGTGACCCTCACTGGGACGTAAATGTGTTCACTAGGGAAGACATCCAATAAAACCTTCAACATCAAAATGCAGCAGCAAGTCAAGCACAAAAAAAAAGACTAAGGATTGTAAAAACAGATCACTGTGCAGGTACTTATCTAAGTAAACTATACTAACAGAAGAGCCATATGCCAAAATCTCAGGCACCATTTTCAAATTTGACCTCCTGAAATTTTATTTAGAGCAGTACTAAAGATATGTAGCTGCTGTTGCCAGTTTTCCCTTGCTGCTTTTCATGTGTTTTGGGGTGCACACACACCCATGCACACACACACAACCCACTAAATCAATGCACAGACGTATTCTATAGTTCCTTGTTCGTTCCTGCGGAATAGTTAGTGAATTTGACAATTCAGTATTTATTATACTACAATATTTTACTCCTCTGAAAAATGGCATGTACTTGGAAATTACTTGGATTTTTTCAGTTGTCAGTCTGAGTTGGCTCACCAGATGTCTTGCACAAAAAGTGGTCTCTCTTGCGTTAACTGAGTCACATGAATGAGTGAAACAGATGCACATCTCACGATATTCCTGCTTAGTGATTGAGATACAGCCACATCCTACTACTGAAATTGTATATAGATCCATCAGAAGCAGACTCCTCATCAGGTGTTAAACTCTGGCATTTGTCTATGTTTAAATGATTGGGTCTATTTTAAAGTGACACATCATTAGCAATAAAAAGAAAATTGTTCCTGTTCTTAGTGCCAAATTTTCAATTACCTGATTACATACATTTTCTGTTTCATTCATGATACCATTAAAAGATCATTTGGTTGGTGTATATGCACAATATACAAACCCCTGGATTTTGTCCTGCTCTTATATTTAAGGAGAGATGAAAGCAGATGCAAAGATGAAATACAGCAAGGCTGTCTCTGACATACATTGCAAATTTTCATCCCAGGATTTAGTGTACAAATCATGTTGTAGCAATGCTCTACCATCAGCTTCATGCTGTGCAGCCCTTTTCACATCAGTACTGTTGCATGGTGTAAACTGAGGAACAATTAAGAAACTCTGGGGAAGAAATGTTCTCCATGTGACCAGATATGACACTTCTGGTCCAGATATTTTAAGATTATTGTATGTAAATTTTCCCTAGGTGCATGAAAATTATACTGTTTCTAAATATAATGGATGATTAATTTGCCTACACTTGTAAAAGAGCTTTTGCTTCAGAACATATCATAAACTCTTCTCAATTGTCTAACAGAGTAAACTGACATTTTAAACTGGTCTTTTTGTGATAGGAAGTTGTCCTGGGTTCAGCACGCATCTTGACCCAATGTCGTGGCTTAAACCACGACAGAAGTTTATCTGTACGTGTCTCATTACTGATTTCAAGAGGATTTTCTGATCTGAGTGCAAACCAAGAAGGTCTGGACAGCCAAAGAATTGAATCTCTCACCCCTGGGTTGCCTTCTCAACACCAGGCTGGCAGAACAGCAATGGCAAATCATTTCTGCTTTGCAATTCACACAAAGATTAATACAAACCTCTTAATTCTGACACACTGCCCCATGGGCAAGTGGAGTGGTGGGTAGTTTGCACAGTGATGCAAGCAAATGGAGGAGAAAGTTCCACTGCTGCTGCTCAGTGCTGAGACTCAAAATTGCATTTGCTGTGCCTGTCCTTTGGCAATCCTGGATAGAAGATTTCTTTTTTCCTTTGAGACATTTTCAAGTGATTCTTACCCTTCTGTCCCCCACTACACAGCTGGATCATATACATTCTTGTATCTGGCACTCCAGATTTAAAAAAAAACAAGGGGAATCACCTATGACATGAATTGTAATGGTCAAACAGCATCTCAGCAATTGAAGGGCTTTACCAGACCAGTTGCAGTGAGATTAAGAGCTACCTGCTGCCAGCAGTATTAGGCAGGTACCTTGATGCTGCAGTTATGAGTCTACTTTATGCAACTTTAAACTGCCGCAGGAAGCTAGGTTATGATCACAGTGTGTGAGCCAGGATGGCTCTGGGTTAAACGGCTGAATACAAAAGCATCTAAGCAATGCAAATCTAACTGCTTTATTGAGCTAGTACTTTATAAGTGTGTCAACATTTCCACATTCTACAGAATGATGTTAAGGTGAATGTAGGATGTTTTTGGCTATCTCAGATCCATGGAGGAAGGAGCTAGAGGAAATAGTTCAGAGGGAAAGAGATAAGTAAGTTTTAACTGGAATGTTCTGAAGATCAGCCTCTAAACAGCATTCCAGTGCCCTCCTTGCACCAGGCCTTCACTGACTCCTTTGCATACATATTAGTTACACTCAATGTAAAACCATCTCCTATCTTCTTGGGGCCATATCAAACCCCTGCTGGAATGAGCGGAATGCTGCACGTCTTCCTGTAGGAATACCACAAATGCGTCACCAAGAGGGTTTTTTTTTTTGCATCAATAAAATTATTTTGGATTGCAGAAGCAAATCCTAACTGTTTTGAGCTTTTTTTTAAACATGGCAGATTAGGGTGGGATTTCTTTTCACAAGCATTCCTGCTGAAGTTTAGACTTTCCACATGAGGCATGCTCTGAATATTACTACCAGACCATCAGCATGTTGTCTTATTAAACAGAAAGCAATTTTTTCTGTCAAATTATACCCAGTGGTTTCACCAACCCCACCTAATGCAATCTGACTACCTGGCAGGGCCAAAAAGTAAAGGGATCATTCTTTTGTTGCATAAACCAGAACTCCGTTATATGCTAGAAACACTCAAAAGTGCTTGGACTTCACTGATCTTATTTCGTGTGACTGAAGATGAGTGGGAAGAAAGCTTCTGTAGGTGTGATTCCCTGCCCTAGCAGGATGGTTGAAACTACATAATCTTTAAGGTCCCTTCTGACCCAAACCATTTTATGATTCTATGAAACTCTATTGACCTTTGGACAGTTGAGGCTGCTGATCTCATTCCATAACATCTCTTCAGCTACTGAGACCTATTTCAGAATCAGAACCCAAACTGGAGGTCATCAACATCTTAAAGTCCTGTAGAAATGAAGGTGAAAATTATTTACATTGCTTTTACTGACTTTTTATTACAGAAACAGATGTTGGAGTTTTACTGGATGAAATAATCAGCCACAGAGCTAGTAAGTCATCAGCCCTGCTTTCCCCACCAAGTGCCACAACTGTAAAACAAAATGTGCATTGCAGAAATTACAAGTTTCATTAGATATGCCAAAACCAGCATCTAGAGAATAAGTGTACACATGGGAAGAGTTGGAAAAATAATCATAATAGCTTTGCATGATGTTGCTTACGCACTACATTTTGTAATCCACTGTGTCTCCAGCAAACCACTGAAAGTATTTCTCCTTTGGGAGGGAAAATTGGAAAGAAAAGTAAGGGTGAAGTTTTATAATAGAATAACTGAGGTGGCACAGTGTTTAACAATACTTGCTACCCTCAAAACACTACAAATCTTCACTCTCAGAAGGTATTAATTGAGTATTCCCCACAGTATTCCAGAAACTGAAAAGCAGAAACATGAGAGAGATGTTGAGGGTGAGCTAGGGAAATTTTGGTAGAAAGCAGGATTTGCCAGCTCTTTTGCCTGTTCTTGGGCTACATAGGTATTCACATGGGAAATTCTTACTTCCAAGGTACAAACAAAACAACTACAGTTCATCAGTTCAAACTGCATGGAACTTTTTGCTTCTACCTTGTGGAAAACTTACCCAGCTTTCATGCGTTTGACAGCAAGGGAGAGTGAAGGTACCTACTGGTACAGTAGGAGAGCAATGAATGAAGGACAAAGTACAACTGAGAAAGAAGAAAGGCTTGGTGCATGGAATTGCAGCTGCTTTCTTTGGAGACGTTGATGGTAATTAAAAACCATTTTACTTAAAAGATGTGTGGCTTGTAAATTTTGAAAATAATAAGTCAAAAATAAGGTCAGAGTAAATTTTCAAATGTGACTATAACCCGATGTCTTACTGACAATTAAGGGGATTTTAAGTCATAAATGCTTAAAGATCCAGGGTGGGGTGACTTTTGAAGTAAAATAGGGGGAGCTGAATGTCCCAGATTCCTCTGGAAGTTCAGTTCTAAACCAGTCTGAAAATTTTACCCGCTGTCTGTATAAGCCTGCAGCTAGCAATTCAGATAAAGTTGTAATGTATACACAGCTTGTACAATGCAAAGTGGAATGAACAGGAGGATGTAACTTACTCCTAATGATTGTCTTGGAGGAAATGAGCTGCTTTTTACAGAGGGCACTGATCCAGAAGGAATTGCTTGGTAATTAAAGGTCATGGGTCCTCTTTAGAAAGAGAGGTCAAACTGTTTCCCAGTTATTGTTCTGCTAATTTCCTGGTCATGCAAGAAACTGTGTTTGTTGAGACAAAGTGGTTTGTGTGCAGGTGTACAGTACAGTTCAGAACCACATTTCTTCCCCTGTGGGCATGAACTGTGAAAGCTTCCATGCTTGGGTAAGAAAAATATGCACATACTGCCTTTGGGAGTTCACAGCCCAGGCTGAATAGCATCTTCCAAATCATCCCTTACAAGAGCTCCTCAAATGAAACCTCAAGATCTTCAGTTATGGTCTTACAGTTAAAACGCTGGCACTTGCATGCTGAGAGCACTTGCTGCATGTGGGAGCAGAACTGCTTCTGGAACTGGCAGGCTGTGCCTGCCAGAACTGAGGCTGAATGGCAGCGCATGGGTGCCCAGCAGGTTACAGCAGCAAACAGCTAAATCAATGCTCGTCTCAGAAGTTAGATGCTGGGTTAGAAGTTCAAGTTGCTGTTGAATCTTTTGGATTTAACCAGAAAACACAGTATGTCATTGACAGAGCAGAAATAGAGCTTTACATCAGGAAGCAGCATTTTTGCTTCTTTGCAGAAGATACCAGTTTAGGACACTTCTGACATCTATGTCTGTTTGGCTGTCCCTGCCGCATTATCAGTGGAAGTGAGATGGAGAAGAAAGAAAGTGCTCTTGTTGAAGTTAACCTGCCTTTAAGTGATGAACAAAGGACCTCTAATAAAGGACCCTGAAGAGCAATGTTACACATTTTAGTGTTTCCCTCACTGCTATTCCTCCACTGTGGGCCACAACGCGACACAGCTACAGCCTATGCTCTGTCAGGCTCACCATAGGATGGGAGTATCATAAGGCATTGGTCTTGCTACCTGACCAACAGAAATATGCTTCATCTGTTGTCACTAATAGATGTGGCATTTCCCATAGAAGCATAACATGAGGAAACCTTTAGGGAGAAGGACAAACATAGCTTTGCCTAACATCATAGAAGTAATCCACCTCACATGCAAATTTCCCAGACAGGAACATACTTTACGGCTACAGTGAATACAAAGACGATTGACAGGCTGCTTTTTTTGCTGAAATAAATGGTTGTTGCACAGTGGGCACAGCTTTTGTAACTGATGAGATGCTACATAGACAGCAAGTGGCTATACTGTATAAAGATAAAAAATGATGGGGTTGGGTTTCTGCACTTATACCTTATCTGAAGTTTGGATTATTTGAGGGAAATATGTAGCTCTTTTACTCAACAATTGCAGAGGTACCTGTACAGCGTTTTGTATGACTTATTTGTCTGTGTGCTAATGTGTGCTTCAGTTAGTCACAAACATAATGTTAAAGTTGTCTGTAAAAGATCTTTTAATGTACCACACTGTCATCTATTTAATGCACTTTGTACTAAGTCTCAATCCACCTATTCCCCCAAAGAAACTTTGAGTGAACTTTCCAGCAAACCCCATAAGGGTTGAAACGGTCATGGCAAGGTGGTACATGCAGGTGAGGTTTTTGCTCTGGAGTTCCGTAAAACCTACAGGGAGAGAAGGGGCCTGTCCAACCTGAGTGGGAAGCAAGGGTAACTTGCCAAAGAGCTGTGTAATAGAGCTTACAAGCATTAGTAGCAATTTGCAGTAATTCATCAAAGCTCAGAAAAATCTATTAATTAAGTGATTTGCCTCCTTTATTTGCTTTTCTCAGTTATTACAATAAAATTTTGTGAGTATTCAGCTGTTACCATTTGGCAGCTGAAAGCCCAGACATGTTAACATGAAGGCAGACCCACGTGCAGTGATGTGCTTTTCACACACTCTCATGTGGGACGAAGATATCACCCTAGAAACAAAATGCACAGTGCATTATGGCTTATGTAGCTTTCATGGCTACATTGAAAGTAGTGGGAAATATCCCCTGAGGTGATACTACGAAGTCCTATCTTGCTTCTTGAATTGCATCTTCTGAAGGTGGTTGTTACAGGTATGAAAACGTAAGTGTTAACATTGCTAAAATTGAAACCTGCAGAAATAAGAATTTGCCCTAGTAACGCTGTACAGCTATGAGCACAGCCTGAAAACAGCACAGCTGAAAACAACCTTAGGACCACCCTGGAAACCAGTTTTGTATCTATCATGCTACCAGCCTGAGTGTGTGGGCTCAGGAACAGCTAAGTTGCACCCACTGAAGAGAGGGAGGGTAGTGTATGCTCTGGCATACCTGGCAAACCTCATGCTGCAAGGGTGTACACTTGGTCAGAGCAGGTGGATGGTTGGTGAGGGAAAGGAGGAGTGGAGAGGTCTGAGTCCATGGTGGTTGCAATTTCTCTTACACAGTGCAAGGTCTGATAAACCACTTATCTGGTATCATCAGTAAGTCCATTGATGATGCTATAGTGAAGTTTATGTAATAAAATGGAGAAACTGACCTCTAACTATGTTTCTCTACATACCACAGAATAACACTCCTGTGTTTATCTTGTAGAAGATTGCATAATGCTATGCTGCATTTAGAGATCATTATTCTAAATCGAGAACTAAATTTTAGTTATACAGAAATTTTATTCTTGGAGAGAATCGTGGATGCTTACTGTATTATTTACAGGTGGTGATGGGACCTGAGTGTAGAACTAGCCAGTAACTTTTAACAACCTATTTTCAAAGGAAAGTCAATGTAACCAGCCATTTTCATGACAGTGATTCTTAGATTCAGAGTTGTCCTAAAAAGGTTTTAGGGGACTGCGATGGAACCTGTGACCAGCAGGAAACAAAGACCTAAGATCAGGTCTTCCCATATCCCAGGGGAATACGTTACCTACCTTGTGTGAGGAACACTCTTCTGAAAAGTCTTTTTGCTGGTACAGCAGGGCAAAATGAATGTCAAAGACATTTCCTGCTTTTCATTGTTTTTAGGTGAATTTCTCACCTAGAGTCTGAAAGCACTTAGTGGTCCTTTTGCACAAATGCCTGGCTATTATTTTTGTTATGAGTATTTGATTCAAGCCTTATCATGAAGAAACGTTGCAGTTAATAATGGGTATTTATTGAATGCACACAGTAAAACCTAACCTGACAGGTCTTCAAGAGAAGGCTGATCTAGTGATGGAAATAGTATGATTAATGGCTTGGTCCTTGCGTTTTTTTATTTAAGGATTCTGTTGTCCTTTGGTTTAAACGTTGATACAGCACAATCATTTCATTAAAAGGAAGGTGCATTTAGTGGCCTGTGGTTGGAGAGGAAGGAATTTTTCATAGAGTTTTTTAACTTTTCTCACCTGTATTCAAAGCTCATTTGCAAAGGCTTTGACATGCTCTGTGGTGTGCACGCCCTGCAACGATAGAATGCCTTTGTCTCTAATAATCTGCAGATTAAAGGGATCACATTGGGACAGCTATGATCTTTTGTCTTTCTAACATTTTGTCCAAGCAACCGGAAAGGGAAAATAGCTGCAAAACAACATGGCCATCTACTGACAGAAAACTGTATAGCTTCTAAAACGTGCACGGCTGGAAGGAAGGGAGCATAAATTTCAGTACCTGGTCAATATGAGTTTTCTAAAGATGCCATCCTCTACAGGGTGGAATTCCAAAACAGCCAACAGCATTTAATGAACAGCGGATGTAAACAATGGATCATCAGATTACGAGTTACAGAGTGTCCACCTAGTAAAAAAATAATGGTAGAATTACAGCAGCATAAATCCTTCTGTGGGTAATCTGTTGATATACATGCACATGCATAAGTTTCACTGCTTTAACTTTACACAGGTAATTGTACCAATAAGTCCCTAGTGAAAACATGGCCCTAGAGGTAAGCACGTTGCTGCAGGAACTCAGATGCTTAAGGAACTCCAAAGTTCCTTCTTCCCCTTGGAAGTGAACAAAGACTGTAGAAATTTTTGTTACTCATCATGCAACATAAAACTGCAATGAGTCTTCTAAATGGTGTACCACTGATTCTCTGCAAGAAATAAGACCTCTATCCAAACCTAGAGCATCTCCAGTTTACCTTTTACTAAAAACAACTGAGAAATAGGTTTGAAATTTGGACACTGCCTTAATAGAAGCAATATTGGAAACACCTAAGTAAGTGGATATTGTGAAAGATAAAGCTATTCCAGTATTTAAGGGGTTACCTATCAGGTTTGTTTGTGACTTATCCTTCCTGGCCCTCTGAGCCCCTTCAACGCTGCTGTGATACAAATGTCAGCAAAGTAATTATCTTGGGGACTTTCGAACCAATTCACCTCTGACAGCTTTGTGAATGCAGTTTTCACTTACTAGCCTGTGTAGAAACCAATTAATGGTTCTCCTGTGAGCTCTTCTGCGAGCTCTTCTGCAAAACAATTCTTGCACATAAGATCAAGTTCGATTTTGGCTCTGGCTGTTTCAGACACAGTGAGCTACCATCTCAGGGGAGATTATTCCAGCCAGACCAGGGGTTTAGAGATCAACATTTTTGCCATTAAGGGGATGGAGGCAGCTATCTAGAAGGTTATCTATATACCTCTTCGCTCCATATTCAGCATGAATGTCAAAATTATCAGAAGAGGTGAGACCACTGAAATAGGAAGAATTTAAATGCCAAGCAAGAAGTAGAAACAGCAACATTTGACAGATGTGAATATGAGCTGCTACAGATTGAAGCTGAGGCACAGATCTTCCAATGAGTGTTAGAACACTGCCCTAAGACTAGAAAAAGAAAGTTTAACTCTCCCCCTGTGGAGTGACATGATGACCTGTGTTTGGTAATGTGTATGACCTTTGAACTGATACGTGAGTGCTTACGTGGGTATATGTGCACTTGTAATCTGTGTGTATATATATATGTAAACACTGTGAATATGATGATGCAGATAACTTCTGATGTATTAATATGCAGAAAGAGTCTCCTTCCCTGTGATATCTGCTACTGATATGTTCAGACAAGTCCCTCAAGATATTCCAATTAATTTAGATGCATAACTTATTTTAGGGAAAGTGTGAACATGAATGACATATGAACATATATATGTGCTCAGAGAAAAGGTACTGGTAGTTAAGTCACCCTCTGTGATTAAATGGATGAGGAATGAACAGGTGGAAAAGTTCACAAGCTGACAGCTTTTTAAAGTCTACATAACTAGGAGCCCAAACCATGCCATATTTGTCCTCAGTGCCTCAGAGGAAGATAAGGGTAGTTACATCCTTTCCTACCTTACAGGTGCTGTCTGAGTTATTTCATTTTCTGGCATGACTTCTGCGCAGATAGAAATATACACTGATAGATACTATGTTGCAGTGGCTACCTGTATAATGGAAGTTGGAAAAACATTGACAAAGGAGGGTAATACCATTTGACATCTAGGTCTGAGTTATGCCAGTAAAATAATTGTACTAGAAAGCTACCTTTGATGACTGCTACTTCTTAGGAAATGCATGCGGCAGGATCGTCAGCCAAGGAAGGATTGTATGCAGTACAAATGAATTAAGTAATGTAACACCAATGGGCTGAAGTTCACCTTGTTCTGGTTTTGGTCCTATATTCTCTTTTTTTCTGTAGCTGAAGCCTTCCTGTTAATCAAAATCTTCCTGCATCATTCTTTCAGAAGCACTCAACAATTGCTTCAGCAGAGGCTGTGGTTACCAAGTTACTTCAGTCCAGTGTCAATCCATGCTAATTCTAGAAGTGATGCTGCTTCACCCCCACTCACTGCTCCTGCTGGCACAGGCACTTGTAAACCCATGTGTTAGGCAGGGCAAAGGGGATGATCTGTGTGAAAATGGGTGGGGTGTGCCAGCAGGGTCCTGCATTAACACTGGATTAAAATGAACCCAAAGCTACGGCCTGATAAAGGGCATCTTGTGGCCCAGGTGTCCCTAAAAGGCTGGTTGGGGATGGGAGAGCCAGTGGGTGATCAGAACAGGCAGATGAAGCCAGCCATCCAGAAACCCTAATCAGAAACCTGGGCATAAAATTCAGTACCTCCAGGCCAAAGGTATGTGAGGCTTTATGCTTCCCCCACTTTTTTTGGCCTTTTCTGCAAGAGGTTGCTCTGAAAATATGCTGAAATAAAGCAGAGTCCCAGCCTTTAAATGTACTGTGTTTTTGCAGAAGCCAGGGCTAATGGTCCCCTCAAACTGGAGTTCATCTAAAAAATGTTGACAGTATGGACATGAGTACCATTCTGTGTGTAAGGGCAGAAATCTAACCATTTAAATTTAGCTGTGGGTGCTAGGTGATGAATGAGCATAAACCAAAGTGCCTCTGCGTAGAGATTGTATCTTGCCACAGGCGATAGGGCTGTCTGTATGCAAGTCTTGATGACCCCCCGGAAGTCAGAGTTTTTGCAGTTGAGAAACATGGCTTAATTTTTACCTTAATGTGTGCTATGGGCTTAGTTATCATTTGTTTAGAAAATGAAAATATTTGAAACAACACATTCTTTGTTAAAATGGCTACATGAGGGTAGCAGAAGTTGTCAGAAGTTTTTCCTTCATTTTTGTCCACTTTTTTGCCAATTATAAAAATGTTTTCATGATTCCACTTTTTAAAAAAGATTGGCAAAAAACTAATATTTTCATCTGGTTTTAGCCTTAAGTTCATGCTTTCTTTGCTGTTTTGAGGGGTTTTCACAGTTATGAGGAATAGAAATGCCTGAACTTTCAATATAATGTGCACTGAGATTCTGATAGAGGATTTTGATTTCTGGCAACCCAATATTGGCAGGAAAAAAGCCAAATATCACAGAATTTGCATTAAAATTAAGATAGCTGGCAATGTAGTAAAGTGTGTCATCTTTAAATCTGCTTTTCTACACTTTGACCCGCAATTTTTAGAGACCATTATCTCCTATCTGCAAATTTCACTCTTTTAAAGAAGTGTGCTATATTATTAAGGGGGGGGGGGGGGGGGGAATGATAAGAATTAGGAAGAAAAAAACAGGAAAAAATATGAGGTATAAGATCACGACGTAATAAAGGAGTTGTTAATAAAAAGAAACCCCTATCCTAGAATACAGTGATTCACAACAAGCCAGAATATAGCTTTAAATCCCCTCCTAGGTTTTGTTTGTTTATTACTTTATTGTTTTGCTTTGGGCTGGGATGGTTTTGTGAGGAAATTAAATACCACTGTAGCTTGTAAATCCCTGACCTTTGATCATTATCAGGTGAGAATCTTATAAATTACCATAAACATCACGCTGCTTTTAATATTATGCAGAAAATCACACATGGCAGAACCTGTGCTTCTTACCTGCTTCCATAAATGTGTCATGCTGAGGGCATATTTTATTTTCCTTTTTTTCTTTTTTTTTTTCTTTTGTCTGTAAAGATGAAGAATACTTACAGATTTTCTTTTTCTTTTCTCTCTTTTTTTTTTTTTTTTTTTTAGAGGAGCTAAGAATGCTCAGTGTTTCTCCTGAAAAAAAAAAAAATTATTCACCTTTCCTATTTCTCCCAGAAGAAATGACTGCTGATTCCCCACCTTGACGTTTTAGTCATGTTAACATTTTAACCTTCTGAAATGATTGGGGTACTTAACTTGAAATAGAAACTTTGGTTATGATTCGATTCACAGAAACAAGTCCTGTTAGTGTGATCACTTCCTCTGACACAATTTCATTGGTCTCCCTGCTGTGTCATAGGGAGGGAATTGAAACACTTAATCAAATTACACGTCATAATTTTTCCAGATTTCTCCTTTCAGTCCCACATGATCCCCCTGTTACATCTAGGCACTGCCTTCAACTTAACCAGCTTTTCTATTATCTTGAACTTCAGCCAGGTTTCTGACCCAAGATCTGCTTTTGTAGTCATTTATTTATTAAAAATAATGATCTGAGTACACACAAGAAAGAAATCTGTCCTTTGTAAGTGATCTAAGTGTTAGATAAACATTGGATTCTGTTCATGGTTAGCTATCAGTCACTTACTTTTCCAAGGTTTTCCATTCTGCATTGCTGGTTTCTGGTGGTAAACTCTGGTCCAGGTAGCTCTGACAGGCCTTGTACAGCATTGCTTTTTGGTTTATAGTTTAAGGCATAATTGCTGCCGCACAGCTTGTAAGAAATGTTTTAAATCTGGTTTTGAAAATATTAGAAAAATTTTAAATTAATTGACTGAACTGTCCTGACTAAAATGGAGGAATTTCCTCTGAAATTATAAAAAGAGGGCTTTACCTGCATCTGGCTGAGGCAAAACCACTGCTAGAAACTTCTGCATGAGCAGTGTCCTATACTCTACTGCCCTTTTGTTATGCCTCTAGAAATTTCAGATGTACGACAAAACTATGAATCAATTGTCTCAGAATAGTTAAGAATAAAACGTTCCCACAAAAGTAAAGATACTAAATCTCTCAGTACTCACACTGCCTGGGCAATTGTCTGGCTTCCAGCAAGGATAAACCAATGCTCAGCTCATGGGATATGAAAGATTTGAGGGCACCATCAACAGGGATTTAAGTGTCAGCTTGTTGTGACAGTTTTCTTGTGTAGAGGTAGCAACTGGCACGACATTTCTCAAAAAAGGACTTCTGCAATATTGAAGCAAAGTTTGTGGTTTTCTTTTTCAGGAGAGAAAAGACTTTTTCTAAAGTCTTATAGGTGAACTTTTGTTACCTTTGAAAAATATCTTTGAATTGAAATTTTCTGTCTCAATAGTATGAAATTAAACTGCTGAATATGAAGCATATTACGCATGTGTTACAGTCCCAACAAATTGCCAGAACTCCGAACCCTTAGGTATTGTTTAAATTCCCAGGTTGCAAAGATGCAGAAACTAATGTTTTATCTATCCAACAAGCGATAATGATGGACTCTGGAAAATTCTTGGTTAGTCTTTCTTACCTAAGGAACTTTACAAATGCTCATAATAAAACCAATGAAAGTAATATTGCCATTTACTCCTGGCTAATCAGCAGTTTAAAACTCTCTGCGCCAAATACTGGCCTCCAAGAGCTGGCTCTTGGTTATCCCATTTAAAGTTTGTGGTTGATCACTCTGGAACAAGAAGGAGTGGATCGAATCTGTGTTAAAGACTTCCAAGGAATAATGGTGAATCCCTCAGATCTGTCAGCCCATGTGTTAATGAAACAGAAAATGCATTATGGATATATGGATGGATGGATGGATATATCAGTGGATAATTTTGGCTATATATTAGGGAAGGACTGCTAAAAGGAATTCATACAGTGATAAAACTCAGATTTTGGAGGCCAACATATATGTTTCAATTGTAATGCTTTCAACATTAAACCTAACAAGTGTTATTATAACACTTTATAATAAGTAAGATTATTTTTAAGCACAAAAAAACTAATTAGACTTCAGGTTTGAAAGATAGTGTTGGTCATGATAGTATATTTTCAGGAAAATATAGTTCTAACTCATTGGGTTTCCTTCCTGCCATGGCACAGAAACTTCAAACTCACAGTACCATACTTTGGATCACTAATGTTTCTGCATTAGAAGCACCTACATGAATATCAATATAGTATGCATCCACAAAGGGAGAGGCACTTTGTGATGTATGGTACAATTACTACTTACAGATTGGAATATTATTATTACAGAAAGGAAATTATCTCCCAGTTCCATAACTTGATATTCCCCAAAATTTAGGATACTAGATTTTTTTTCATATAAATGAATATCACCAGTTTAACTGAACACAAAACTATTTTCTCTCCCCCCAAGACTGATGTTGGACTCATATTAAGTCAACTTTACCATCAAATGAGGCTATCTCTCACTAATTTGATTTATATTTTCAATATTTTATTTTACAAAATAAGTATGCTTATTGCTCTCATTACCTTGCCAAGTGAGCTATTCCAATAAAATTGTGGTTTATACATGTGCCATAAATGTACAATCAGTCTGTTATATGTTCGAGCACATGGCGTTCCAGTTTTAAAGAGGATGATTGTATCCTACAGAACCAGAGCTACTATTCAGTAGATTTTTTTTTTTAATTGTCTGTAGGGAAAATTAAATTGGGTATGATTTTGTTATCAGTTATGAGAGCTATTTAATTGTACTTTGAGGCTAAATCTGATGTGCTAAGTTCATTTAAAGACAACTGTGCAAAATATGTTTGAAACAGCAGATAAAACAATTTTGTCCCTTGTCCTAGGTTCAGCAGTAGCAGTCATTTTTCTCCTTCATAGTAGCTGGTGCAGTGCTGTGGTTTTGACTGGGAACTGTGGTTTGGCTTGGGAACAGCACTGATAACACCAATGTTTTCAGTTACTGCTCAGCAATGTTTACTCCGATCAAGAACTTTCTGAGTCTCCTGCTCTGCCAGGGAGAAGGGGAAGCCAGGAGGAAGCAGAGACAGGACACCTGACCCAAACTGACCAAAGAGGTTATTCCATACCACAGCACGTCATGCCCACTATATAAACTGGGGGCAGTTACCCACAAGGGCTGGAACACTGTTTGAGTCAGGCTGGATATCCGTCAGAGGGTGGTGAGCGGTTGTATTCTCTTCCCTTGTTATTTCCCTTATCCTTATTATTGGTGGTAGCAGCAGTGGTTTGTGTTATACCTCAATTACTGGACTGTTCTTATCTCAATCCATGGGAATTACATTCTTTCGATTCTCCTCCCCATCCCTCCTGGAGCAGGGGGAGGAAGGGGAGTGGGGAGTGAGAGGCTGCGTTGGTTGCTGGCAGGGCTTAAACCGCAGCATCTTTCCTGCACTTCCCTGTGGTTTTGGCAGCAGAAAATACCCTATTTTTCCTAAAAAGACTGCTGTTCACCTACCAGAACCACTGGTCCTACGCTTGATCAGTTACTCAGTGTCAGACTGCACCTTCTGAGGTAGGCCATATTCTTCCTAATCTCCAAAATAATTTATGCATCCCCAAATAACTGGGGTTTACAATTTACCTGAAATTTTAGATCTGCTTCATACCCGACCAGTCAAAGCATCTTCCATGTTTGTTTTATCTGGCTTTTGAGTAAAATTGCATGTATGGGGCCGTGTAAGCTGAAAGAACATTTGTATCTTAGAGTGAACCGGTCCAAATCACACAGTGGAAAGGCAAAAAGTTATGGAAAAACAAGGAACAGAATATTAGCATCAACATCTTGGTGCTTTCTTATGGTGTTGCTATACTTAAGAGGAAGTTCTTAACAGAGATGAAGTGAATTCCTAATCTATATGTAAGCATCAGGTAATTCCATAAAATAGGGGATTTATTTATACAATATGAATCAGGCTCATGTATTAGTAACAGTTTGGTGGCTTTTCACAGCAAGCATAGTGCTAGTATTGCATATCATTTGGAATGCAAAGCATTTTGCAGGAGTATTTTAAAATCGTTTACAGGATTGTGTGCAGTTCTGGTGTCCTCGACATAAAAAGGACATGGAACTGTTAGAACAAGTCCAAAGGAGGGCCACGAGGATGATCAGGGGACTGGAGCACCTCCCGTATGAAGACAGGATGAGAAAGTTGGGGCTGTTGAGCCTGGAGAAGAGAAGGCTGCGTGGAGACCTCAGAGCAACCTTCCAATATCTGAAGGGGGCCCATAAGGATGTTGGGGAGGGACTCCTCATGAGGGACTGTAGTGAGAGGATAAGGGGTAATGGGTTCAAACTTAAACAGGGGAAGTTTAGATTGGATATGAGGAAGAAATTCTTTACTGTGAGGGTGATGAGGCACTGGAATGGGTTGCCCAGGGAAGTTGTGAATGCTCCATTGCTGGCGGTGTTCAAGGCCGGGTTGGAGAGAGACTTGGGTGGCATGGTTTAGTGGGAGGTGTCCCTGCCCATGGCAGGGTGGTTGGAACTATATGGTCTTAAGATCCTTTCCAACCCTAACTATTCTATGATTCCATGATTCTATGATTAAGGCTAATTAGTGGAAACTTCCTTTTAATTCCCGCAGCTAATCCTGAAGTCTGTAGAAAGTGAATTTGTGTTTTACTCAGGAATGTGAATTTGTGTAATAGGTATAGAAAAGCAATTTATGGCAGAAATACCTTTATAATCCTGTTTTTCAGAAGCTGTATAAACTGGTGGGGTTTGTTCTAAGTGAGCAAACTTTCCACCATTATTTACACTCCACTTTGCATCATCGTTGTGTACAGTTACTATGTTCTGTGTGAAATTCCTGCTTAGAGAGTTTGCTGCTCAATGAAGGTGTGTTTCTGAGACAACTTGTAATGCTTACATGTTAGGGAAAGAAGAAGCTGTGAAAAGGGGAGAAATGAAAGTAGAAAAAATCTCATGCCCCATCTCTGGCAGTGTTCAAGACAAGGCTGGACAGGGCCTTGAGCAACCTGGTCTAGTGGAAGGTGTTCCTGCCCATGGCAGGGAGTTTGGAACTAGATTATCTCTAAGGTTCCTTCCAATACAAACCATTCTATGATTCTATGATTCATCTCAGTTCTCTGTTCTTTCATAATCATTTCAAAGCATGGTTCTTCTACTTTGAAGAAATACTTCAGACTGTGTCTGTGGAGTGATGATAAAAAGAGCTGATACAGCAGAAGAATTCCAGGCACAGTAAAATGCATCCAAATGTGACTAACTTAGTAAGCATACCTAAAGGTGAATTGAGCCATGCTTCAGCTATTGCATAACAACACAACAACTCATAATTTATAGAGCTCATCTTAGTGTTCATACTTGTACTTGTAGATTTGGCCAGACTTATTTGCAAAGAAAAGATAAAGATGTGGTTAAGGATTACACAGTTGAGTCCTAACCAAGCACAGGTAACAAATAACACCTATACCTTAGCATTGTAAAAGGAATTTGCTCTAATGAGATTCCTTAAGGATTCCTTGCTGCCTTCAAGAAGGGGGTTTTCCTTCTGGCTTCTACACTGAAACAAATCACAGTTGGCAAATGTCTCTGCTCCTTTCTTTCCCCAATCTTTGAACAGAGGTAATAGCACTTACCTGAAATTCTTTCCTAGTAATAACCTTTCTGATAACTAGTGAGCAACAGCATGAGGAACAGGGATGACTAGAAATTAGTCTATGTAAAATGTCAAATGTTCAAACAGTGCATCCTTAGATTCAAAAAACAGTGTAATAAAATTCTTGCATGACAAAGGGCAAGGAGGAGATGATAACGTGCAGCTAATAGCTATAAATACTGACTTGTGGTGAAGTACACTCAGATAAAGCTGATTTGAAAGCGGGAACAATCTACTGAACATGAAAAAACAGCAAGACTTTCAAGAACAATCTACTGAACATGAAAGAACAGCAACTTTGTTTCAGTTATTGTAACAGTTATTGAGGTGTTTGTTGTTTTTTCATTTGTTTTCTTGTTTGTTTTCAATTATTACCTTCTACACTAATTCATGATGCTATGAAAGGTATTTACTACACTTAAGTCTTTTACTGCTTGTTTCTTAAGACTTCATATGTGACTTCATAAGTGATGAACAGAATGACTTTTATTTTGAAACTCAGCTTCAGCACAATTAGTATTTGCAGCTCTCCATGCTCTGTTCATGCCTGGTTTACAGAAGGGAAATATTATTTCATTTTCTGCAGTGAGATAAGAATGACATAATAGTTTCTGCAGATTTTACCTTTAAATCTTAATTTTCTTAAATTTCTGAAACTCTGGGCAGTTTCCTAGCACAGGGCTTGTGAAGTATTTACACACTTCAGAGAACATTCTGTACCCAGACCTCCAAGAACTTTGAACCTTACAACTGTATTCAGGCTTTCAGAGAATTCAGTGGCACTCTCCTGTAGCTCTTCAAAGCAGTACCCTGTGCTTTGCTGTTTTTCAGATTTCTTAAAGGAAGATTCAGGAAGGATGGTCTAAAAAGATCACAGTAGAACTGCGACTCCTTGGCAAGCATCTCACATGTCACCGCAAGGTTCCAGGGAACTTCTTTTGCGTTAGGTACAGCAAAGTTGATAACAACTACTGCTGTGATTGCTTGCTGAAATCAAATCATCACTTCAGGAGTGTGTTTTCTGTTTGAATGGCAAATTATCTCTACAGTCAGTGTCATATCCCATGCATGAGGATGAGAACAAAGACAGTAGATAATTAAGTCCCGAGTTCTGTTCTTTCTGCATTGCCTTTAGCTAGGCTTGTACTGGTCCAGATCTGAAATGTATTTAGCTAATTTGTTTGTTCGTTGGTTTGTTTGTTTGTAATTTTTCCTTGGTAAGAAAAATGACTTCTGTATCTTTAAAAGCTATAAATTGACAGGACCTTTTTGAGGTAAAGGAGCAGCCTAAAAATAAACTAAAATGATGAGTGATTTGGTAAAACATCATTTTTACTCAGGTAAGAGAGTCAAAACCAGTGAACAGTTTCCTGGTGGCTCCGCATTTGCTCTCCAGGAGATGGGGCAAGTACAGAGGAAGCGCTAGGAAGAAAGAAGAACTGTGAAGCCAAAAGAAGTGTTGAAAGGACTTTTCTTTGTCCAGGCCAATTTCCAAGATTAACCTATTTCTTTTCCAGTGTCTTCATGTCACTCCTTAGATCTTTCTGGCACTGAGGAGATACCAGCCACCTTAGAAAAGGAAAGCCATCCAATGGCCAGAGGCCTCCTGTGAGCAAGGATGGAAACTTTCTTGGCAATTTTAAACCATTGCATCAAACTGGCACCTGACAAACATCAAAATCTGACAAAAAAAGGACTTGCACATCTTTGCAATAAAATGACACCACTACGCATGTTGGGCCAGCCTTTACCAAACTGTTTACAGTGCCACTTAAGTTAAGTTTTCAGAAGTCTCATTCCTTGTGATCCAACTTCTTTACCTCCATTGCAAGGATAAATAGCAATGTAATTTATTGAAACAGGTGAAATTTTAAACACAAAGCCTTAATTTTATGGAGGGTTTTTGTGTTGGGTTTTTTTTCCAATTCTTTGCTGTTTTAGGACTGCACTAAAAGGCAAAAAACTCCCACCATTTTTACTGTGGTTTTTTTTTTTTTCTATTTGTTGAAACATGGGTTTTTTTTCAGGCAGGTTTTTACACAAAGAGCAAGATTTAATCAAAAATTACACTGTGTAGTGTGGCTTTGCAAAGAGTTTATTGCTTCTGCTTTCTCACTCATGTGACCAGAGGAATGTAAGACAGATGTTCTTTAACACAAGGGATGAGTGGTTACAGTAACTTAGTGTCAAATTCCGATTACATGCGTCTTTCCTAGAGCAGTTTTAAGAGGAGGCAGAAAATCTGCAACCATTAGAAATGCATGTCAGAGATTAAGAAAGAATATCCTCTCTTGCAGTATTTAAGCAGGACTGAGTGCTCTTCAAGTGTTCAGAAAATAATTCTGAAGTTACTTCAAAGTGCTGCAGACAGTGTCTTTTATCTTATGGGGACTCCCAGGAGCTACATAGCTCTGAAGGGAATCTTGCCATGGCTTCTATATTATTTATCTTCAAGTTATCAGGTTTTCCAAAGCTCAGCAGCTGTTACAGTAAGTCAAGAATTTATTTTTTTCCCTAATTTGATTCAAGTTAGTTCCTCTAACTACTTGAATATTTGAAACCTTCACTGTAATGATGGGAAGTTTATGCTGTTTATTGCCACGGCATTTTTGTTGTTTATTTTAAAAATTACTACTTCTGAAATAGCATATCATAGAAAATGAAAATTATATAGATGTTTGAAATTCCAATACTGTGGCAACTAAAACGTCACGTAACAAAAGGCACTGTGCTGTAGACTTCTAATAAAATATTAGTAAACATATTTCAAGTATCTTCACAAGCAGCTCTTCTTTTTAATGACCATTGATGCTTTATAAGTAGATTGAAAAGTTAGCATCAAAATGATGGCTGCTACCAAATAAGTCATAGATTTTCGTCTGTCTGTAACATGATGGGAGAAAAAGTTAGACCTGTCTCACCATTTTCTCTAAGGAAGCAATACCTGATCAGGGGGCAAATTCTAGAAAAACTGAGGAGTGACCTCATTAGGTGTCAGCAGTTCAAAGAGCATAGACATTAACTCAGGAAGAGTGCTAAAGTTGGAGTATGTCTCCTACTCCTTTATTACTGCTGGAATTTTGCACAAGTCATGCCAGAAAAAGGTAGGTCTAGGAGTCTGGTTTTCTCTTAACTGACTATTTGTAAGCTTTTTATGACCCTGTAAGGATTAATTTCCTAACACTTGGGACAGCAGTTAGCATGGGAGCCTTGGAGCACAGAAGGAAATAATCTACTCAGCCTTTCCTAGGAGAGAAAACTTTAAAAATCTGTGATGCAACATTTAATGCTGGAAGGAAGAATGACTGAAACAACAACCAAAAAGGTCACAAGTAAGGAATTAAACTCCTTCAGTGAAAAAGGAAAAATCTTTGTTTCTGAATTGAGACAGACAGAACGGGTTCAAACTTAAACAGGGGAAGTTTAGATTGGATATGAGGAAGAAATTCTTTCCTGTAAGGGTGGTGAGGCACTGGAATGGGTTGCCCAGGGAAGCTGTGAATGCTCCATCGCTGGCGATATTCAAGGCCGGATTGGACAGAGCCTTGGATAGCATGGTTCAGTGAGAGGTGTTCCTGCCCATGGCAGGGGGGTTGGAACTAGGTGATCTTAAGATCTGTTCCAACGCTAACTATTCTATGATTCTAGGTTAGCTAAATGATGAGGAGGGGAGCAGGGAGGCAGGAGAAATATGCCCATCACAGTTATAATGAAAGAGACTACTGAAGCCAAACAGACTTAAGCATATGAGAAACATGAAGCTTCTGCAATTAATACTGGTTTTGCTGCATCTCCAGCAAGTGGAGGGAATAGGAAGACTCATTAGGAAAAACGGAGAGAAATTGCCATTGCTTTTCTCACTACTGAGCCACAGTGAGGGTGCATGGGGCAGGTCTCTTTCCTCAGCAGGTAAAGCTCAGGCTCATCTAGGAATGGAAAGCAAAACTGAAGCTGCTGGCACAAAGTAAAGTCAATAACTTCTGTACACCAGAGCTTTATCAAATGGACAGATTATTTGGCTATACTTCATGACAGAACATTTTGCAGTATGTTGGAGCAGTGAAAATCAGAAGCTCTAACAAAAGTTCTGTTGCAACTCAAGCTGCCTGTTCTCTATGACCGTGATCAGGGACATGCAAGGTCATACTTTCCTGCAAGTGTTAATAATATTTATAATATAGCAGCAGCCGGCTGAGCCCTCACTTAGAAAGATGAATGTGTGGACAGCACACCTGTGGCATATGCTCTTAGGCAGACCAAGAGAATTAAGCTGGGAAAGGCTCCCTCCAGAGCACCTGATGGATGGGTCATTAACACATGTGGCTTTCAGAATAGCAGCGGCCAAAAATGCCACTTTTAACAGAGGAAAGTATACTGTAGGGTGTCGTTAATCATAGAATCACAGACTAGCTCAAGTTGGAAGGGATACATAAGCATCATTGAGTCCAACTCATTGCTCTTCATGCCCTTACCAAGAAGCTATGATATTCCCAGTTTTGTGACACACTTGGTGCTCCAGACAGCAGAGTTTTCCTTTTCTTTTTTATACCTCATTTAACCAAGCATGCACTCTCTTCACACAAAGAAATCAGTTTTGGCAAGTCTTCCTTCCTTAACACAGCAGTTAACAGGAGCTTGCAAGTGGGAATAGAACATGGTAAATGGAAAAAATTTAAAACAGAGTAAAAAATGCTACCCTAGCTACCTGGGTTGCCATCAATAAATGACAAATGCTTGCTTAGTCAATTGATTGTGTATGGGTTTATCAGAAGGACAAATGCATTGACACTGTCCCTGCTGTCACTCATGGTGGTTTCAGTGTTGGGTCAAAAGAGGAGTCATTACCTCAGCTGGCACATGTAAACGTGCAGTGTTTGGCTTACCGTGTCTTCAGACCATAGGCAATAAAGCTCATACATAAATTTACCAGCCGGGAAATGGTATTTTCCCTATCAAAATGGGCTGGTTTGGTCAAAAAACAGCTTCCCACAGCTGCTGCCAACTGTCTGAAGGGCAGTAGAACAGCCGATTTCCCCCCTGTTCTCTGGGCCTCTCTTTCCGTCAGCTCAGGTGAAGATACTGCGTATTAACACAATTTATCCATCTTGTGTGAAAGGGATATAGAAGTGTAACTATAAATTCAGTCAGCATAGTTGACTGCAGGTAAAGTGAATTGATTTTCCATTCTCTGTCTCTCAGACCTTATTTCCTTGGAAAGAGACAAGTCTGGATACAACCTGGGTAAGCAGTAAATCAAAAAGGCTCTTTTTCCTTGCTGCATAGTTGGATAAGATTCAGTGACCCTTGCTCTTCCTTTTCTTTATATTTTTAACATTTTTTTTTGAAAAGAATATAGCCTAATGTCACCCCAGGGATGCTGGGAATAATAGCAAGGTTAGAAGCTCTGATATTCATTGAATAAGCTCATGTACTACAGCTTAGGTTTCATGTTTGACCAAAAATACCTTTTTATTGCCTCTACTAGAATATAAATCCTCCTCTTTTCAAAACCTGGAATCTTTAATGTTTCTTTTTCAGATTCCGCCCCCCCCCCCTTTTAATTAAAATTTGGGCCCTTAAATTTCCAAGATGTTCAAGCAAAGGTGGTTTATACGCAGTTGTAAAACTAAAAGAACTGAGAATGTGCCAAGATATATATCAAAACATCTTTAATTCATTTTGGAGTGAGAATAGGGTTGTCTGAGTAGAGGGGCTTTGCTTCAAGCAAACAGTTGTAGTAGTAATAAATCTGAGGGTTTACATTTGGGGTTACATAGGAGGGGCAGTAAATTAACATCAGATGTACAGAAAACCTCTAATAGCTCTGCAGTTCATTCAAAGAGCTCATAAAACTGAATGCAGACAGGCAGAGGACCTAATTTAGGAAATGCATGGGGACATCAAGACATGTCAGCTGCCCAGGGCTGCTTCTGAGTGAAGCCTAAAGATGCGTAGCTTCTCAGAAACTGTGATATCTTGCTCAACTCAACTGCAAGCACTTAAAATCCTGTCCAATGTAAGTGGTGCTTGACCATGTAAATGAAAATCTGCATGGTAGGGAGCACCCTCAATTTTCTTGAAACTTTTCTTAGTTTTATTCCTCATAAACTTTGCTCCTGCACACTGGAACCCTGTCAGCCACATGCCCATGCAGTCACTTCCCCATGCAGAGTGGCAGGGGAAGTGTTTACACCTCTTTGCTGATGCATGTGTGGTGATTTTTATTTGGAGAAGGGGTACCTTGTTCTCACACATTTTGCAGTATAAAGCTAGAGAGCAGAAAGAGTTTGTTGATTTTATTTCTTATTTTCTCTCTGTCTACATCTTCCCATCCAAAAACCTGTTTTATTTCCACATGCTTTTTTGTTCCTAGCACTTTGTTGAAGCTAGACTTCTTACTGGTTACCCAGAAAAATGTGGTATGTTGTTCTACTGTGGGTGTTACAGTAACAAAAACTACAAATCAAGGGCCAAGTTAAAATCCCAGTGAACCATATCAGTTCACCGTATTCTGATACCTGGTTACAAAGCAGTTCATCACAATCTCATACCTAAGATACTTGTGAGTTTGTTTCCATGATGGTTAGTGATTGCATCATGGTAAATAAGTGTTTTTACTGGTTTAATTATTACTAGTTTTTGAACAATCTGACTTTCTCAATATGATGGGGAGCACTCCTGCTGCTATATTAACATAAATTACAGCTTATAAAACAAAACATTGCCAAAATATGCAAACCAGAATATTTCTTGGAAAAAAAACCCAGCTTTGGCAAGTTCTTGTAGAGAGATGGGGTACATGCAAATGTGTCTAGCAGTCTGTACTTGGCAAAGTTTCATCAGGAGATCAGGTCCGCATCAGGCAGAAAGGAGAACTAACACCAGCTTTGCATACTTTACATTTAAATACTCTCGGGTTTTAAAAAAAGCCCAAACTAAACTTTTGTTCTTTCCCAGTTAAAGAGAAACAGATGCATTCTGGGCTAAGGTTTTCGCTCTGTGTGTCACCCACAGGCATGCTGACACTGTTCTGTTTCCTGAAACAGGAGAGAGGGTTTGTTTAGATTATAGTTCAAGGAGAAGAAAAAGCTGAAATGTCCAGAGCTTTAGTAAGATAAAGCTTCTGTTTTCCAGTTAGTTAGCTTCACTGGAATAAATACAACGTCCTTGTGCTGAGAAGACTTTGACCACTGCTGACTGGGTGGTTGTGTTTTCCAAATGAACAGCACATACCTTCCTCCTGTCAGCTGAGGATTTGCAGGAATGTTGCTTGGTGCATGCCTGCTGCAGCTTGTTGCAGTGCTAGTGGGTGCAGTTTAGGTGCAGTTAGTTTCAGTTTATCCATAGGTGATATCTGGCTACTCTAAGTGCAAGATAAAGGGGCAGAGGGAGAACACAGGGGCTAGGAAACCAGGGAGCTGTTTTTAGCGCTGTTACCAGTGACCTCTTGTGGATCAGATACTGCTGTGCCAGGAAAACATTTTGGTTGAGCCAGACTGGGAGATTTACAACAACAGCCTGCATTGCAGGTGGCTCATCTGTTGCTCTGCCTATATTGATCCTCCAGCACTGACATGCGGTTTGTCAACCTGCAAGTACTGCAAGCCTTGAGTGAGGAAAGGGGTAAGTTATATAGGAGATGGCTTTATATTCTGCTAAAATCTTGGGTTTTCATTCTCCCTGAGGCTGTCGCTTCTCAGTCACTCCCTCCTGCATGCTGGTAGGTTTTGGGAATCCTAAAATCAAACCACAGGTCTTAGCAGGCTTTCTTCTTCATGAAGCCTGCTTATGGACAAAATTTCTGGGAAACTACAAGGTCTTGCTGAGAGAAGTATCACAAACCTCATGATTTCTTGGACATGTACCTGGAATTTACATTCATGTGAAGTTACTGCAAGAAGCTGGCAAAGACAGCATTCCACGTTGTAACACATCTAGGGTAGGGAGTGTATCAAGTGCACGAAATGCCTTCACAACAAAATTAATGACAGCACTGGCAAAAGTGACAAGTCCACTCTGCTTTGATGAGTCTGGGGCTTGAGGTTATATCCCACTGACCTGCCCTAATCAATCACTACCCAGTGAGCAGACAAGAAAAGAGCAGACCGGAGGAGGAAGCAGGGAGTACTCCAGAAGCTGTCTTGATGGAAGTCCTGGGAGCTACTCTCAATGCCAGATGCCTATGAACCAGCATTTAGAGTTTATTGTCTTTATTTTCCTGTCAATCCAAAGGATGGTCTGAGTGGAGTGTGAGCAGCAATAGCTCTATCTAGTGTCAGAAAGCTCTCAGCAACTTCTGACTGTGAGCAAAGTGATTGTCATGGAGCAAGGGGTCTGCAATCATATGAAGAGGTGCCAGGGATAAAAATCAAGAAAGAGCTGTTTTTCCTTGAACATTGTCAGAGCAAAAAAGATGAAAAGCACAGTGTCCTGGGTTCAGCAGTAGCAGCCATTTTTCTCCTTCTTAGTAACTGGTGCAGTGCTGGTTTTTTGACTTCTGTCCTAGGAACAGTGCTGATAACACCGATGTTTTTAGTTACTGCTTAAATTTTTAGTCTGACCAAGGACTTTCTGAGCCTCATGCTCTGCCAGGGAGGAGGGGAAGCCAGGAGGAAGCAGAGACAGGACACCTGACCCAAACTAGCCAGAGATATTCCATACCACAGCACGTCATGCCCACTATATAAACTGGGGGCAGTTACCCACAAGGGTTGGATCACTGCTGGGTAGGCTGGGTATCAGTCGGAGGGTGGTGAGCGGTTGTATTCTCTTCCCTTGTTATTTCCCTTATCCTTATTATTGGTGGTAGCAGTAGTGGTTTGTGTTGTACCTCAGTTACTGGACTGTTCTTATCTCAACCCGTGGGAGTTACATTCTTTCGATTCTCCTCCCCATCCCTCCGGGAGCGGGGGGAGGAAAAAGAGGGCGGTGAGCTAATGACATCATGGCAGATTTACGGCTGGGCTTAAACCGCGACACACAGGATGGTTTGTTTAAACTTACTGTTCCTCTTAATTTATAAACAGCCAACTATTATAGTACTGGCCTTCAAAATCCATATTGCTGAGGCTGCTGCTCTGTTTGCTGGTAGCATGCCTGCAAAACAAGAGCGTGTGCCCCATTTCCTTTTACCCACAGGCATCACACAGAAGATGGCTTACTGCAGGGAGTACAGGGAGTACAAGCCATTTAGGTTTGTGTGCTCCTGCTTTCTGCCTGCCAAATGTATGTACGGTCTAGTGGTAATCTTTGGGTGACCCTAAGCTGTCTTTTTGCAAAAGTTGTATGGCTGTAATACACTTAGGCTAGAGTGCTAGAGGATAGTGGACACACAACAAGCAGAATAACTCTCCTTGTTCATGGAAGGAAGTGCCACATTCTTCGGTACCATGCACGTCTGCTGTGTCCCATATAGTGGTTTATGAACTATCATCCATGAACAGTTGTCATTGGCAGTAGACAGGTATGTGTGCATTAAGCGAAGTATGTGAGTGCCTCTGCTGATCTCGGGATGTTTAGAAAAGCAGCCATTGTAGTCTTCTTATCACTTGAGAGTATCAGTTATGTCTACAGCATTTTGGGGCAGTTGACTTCCAGATTAGAGGTATCTAGTAGAAATTATCCTTTTAATATGCTCCTTAATAGGAGTTGAAGCTCTTAACACTGCTTCATAGACATAGGTTTCCTCTGTTTTCCTGTTCTGCTGCAGAGACCTTGGATCAGACCTGAAGGTGTTGGGGTGATGTCAGGTGGCACAAACAATATCTGAAATCTCTTGGCGAAACAGCACGTTGCAAAAACTGCTTGTGGACCATGAAGCTGAAAGATAGGTGAAATAATTCACATAGAGATTTTATTGCTGTAACTCCATGATGTGGTTCAATCTACTTGGAGGTTTTTCCAGGAATAGGTCCCAGACCAGGAGTCTGGGGTCTCCCATGATTGTTACAGATACGTGATTGTAAGAAAAGAAATCATCAATGTGCCAGAAGGCAGCACAGAGGTAAGCATGCAGCAGGTAGCTCTGATGCCTCCCCTGTTTTCTGGGGGCAATTCCTTTACATAGTGCCACTGTCAAAAGAATCACAGAACAACAGCATGAACCCTTTAGTACTGTTTGTATCCTAAAAGACAGAGTAGTAGATCACAAACAGATGTCCAAGTATCTACGTTAAAGGAATTTGAACAGATTTGAAGAAATCAAGGCCGTCCAAATGACCTTTTGTCATTCTCCAGTGTACAGGTTAGTGCTGTAAATTAATCTGTTCCTCAGAGGAATGCTACAGAAGTTTTTGCAGGCAGGTCCCCAGGACATGGCTGTGCTGTTGCCTTATCTTTTTTTAGCATTTTTTAAGTCCTCCGGACTTCACTGAGATTTCCTCCACTTACGCACACAGAGTAGCCTCACGACACATTTGCTACAACTAAGAAAACTCAAAAGGACAAAACTTTAGATTCTTCCAGCATCACAAACTGATCACAATAAGGCAAGGACAGCCTACAGACATTTCTCACCTTACCACAGATAATCTAGGTATGAGGTAAATTAGGTGACTCAAAGGAGAAAGAGCCTGACAATGGGGCAAGGCAGAGTAGTTACTGTCACCTTTTCCAAAATGGTAAGTAACATTTATAGCAGCAGGCAAGTTGGGTCAGTGAGTTGTGATATTGACCTGTCAGACAAATACAAATATATCTTTAATGTAGAGTTGTTAAAAGTTCTGTTAAAATAAAATATTGGAAGCTAGCATTGACTATATTCCCTGAATTGATCTCAGAAGAGGAAGTATCCACCAGTGTGCATCAAGTCCCAAAGAAGGATGCAACTGGTATCTGAACTTTGCTCAAATATCTTACTCTGGACATTTTTGCTGAGAGAACAAGGGCTGGTATTACCCATCATGTTACTGATTAGAATGTGCTTTCTTAAAAGCTGCAGAACAGCTGAACCCCAAGTACAGCAACAGATAAACGTGAAATTAATACTGCAAGATAGTGAGCAGTCTGTGGGACACCCATCAGCGCCATCCCAAAATGGAACAGGCACATTTGGCTCAAGCTTTCAGGAAGTTCCAGACAGTTCAGAATGTGCTGTCTGCAGTCCAAGGATGTGTGTCCCAAAGTATCATTTCATATTGCTGGGTTTCACAACAGAGCTGTTGGGGGCACTGGTGCTAAAATCCAATGTGCTGCTCACGTCCAAAAGAGGCAGTAGGTTTAGCTGGTATTCCTTGGAAGGGTGACTGGAAGGGTCACTTGAGCCATTTAGAAATTTCTACACAATTAAAAATAAAACTCTATTATCTCAACTATTAACCTCCAAGTGTCTGCTAGCCTGCTTGAGGATGACATCCCTAGCATACCTGATGAGGGCATGGAAAAGCTGATCGGAATTTTTCCAAGAAAAAACAAGTTTTCATTCTTTTACAGGGAAAAGAGGTGATTGAGAAAAAAAAAAAAAGACAAAGAAAAGTAAAACTTAATTAAACTGCCTTCTATGCCTTGCAGAAGGCTCTTAGCTGGGAACTAGCTTCAGCTTTAACAAAATAAATACTAGAGTGGAAATACACACCAGAGTAGGGCTGCAAGCTACGGTAATATAGAAAAATGGGCAAAACCATGCCCTCTTAAAAACTAACAGGAAAATGGATCTGCAAGAGCAATAATACATCACCACAGAAAAAGGCCATTTCTCTGTAAAATTGTCGTTGGAAATGGCCTGAGGTTTTATTTTTGCATTAGTATGAAAACATTCCATTGAACTCATAAAATACAATCAGGTATAAGAATGTCACATACCATGTATGACTAAGAGATATTTGGTCTTGCAGACTTACACACCAGGAAGTGGGATATAGACAGTTTTTTGGCATTTTTTTTCGGTTTGTTTCTTTGCGGGGGGGGGGGTTGGTTTTTGGTGTTTTTTTATTCCCATAAAAGACACCCACTCTTCCCTCATTTCACTTGTAATTTCTTTTATGGCAGATCAGCTGAAATCTATCACAAAAACCAATTGCTTGGGTTGCCACAGGTACTCTAACACTTGTGAATTACTGTATAAAGTGAACTTGTAGTGCTGCCTTTGCAGCCATATTATTATCTACTCTTTTTTTTTTTTTTCTGCTACAAAGCAAAATATATATTAGTGAAAACAGAATAAAGTCGCATTCACATCTTCATCAAAGAAAATATTTGCCACCCCCAGTTGCTGTGTAGCAAAAGATAGATATTTTTTTGTATTTTTCTTGAAGCTCTGTGTTGCTGTGTATTTTGAAGTTGCTAAGGTTTTTGAAAATCTGTCTATTAAAAGAGTAGGTTTTATACAATTATAATTGCTAAAGGATGCTAACTTGGAACTTCTTTGTTAAAACGATTTTAAGTTACTTTTTATACTGCTGTGTTGTTGTGTTATTTGGTTTGTTTTTTCTGAAATTGAGAATATAAAAGAAAGCAACAGTTAAACACATACAGTTTCTTCTCACAGTGAGTTTATTTTTACTTATAGCTAATAAACTGTGATGACTGAGTTTTCTGAGCCCTCAAGAGAATGTTTAAACGCAGCATTGCAGGTAGGAGAAGGTAGCCACAGCATCAATAAAAAGAACTTTGCCTGAACATACTTTTAAAAACATGTGCTTTGTTATCTTTACCATTTGTTATGTTTATGTATAGCAAATATTACTCATTCTAGTTCTTTGGGAAGAAAATAGAGGAATATTTTGGAGAACATACGAAGGTAACAAAAGCTGTGGGTAAAATGAAACTGACAATACCTGCGCTTGTGTAGATATGTGGCGTTAGAAAGTTTGTGTTGTGAAACAGTATGAAGATCCTAGACAGATAAACAGTACAGCAGTTGTGATGTCATAGCGCTTTTATCTTTCATGACTGCTTTTTTTCTGCTATATCAGTGGCTGGAAATGTCTTACCAACACTTATGCAGGAAGGGTAAAAAAGGGAATTAAAAGGGAATTAAAATGCCTGATAGAATGTCAGTTCAGGCTTTAGGAAATATTCTTTGAATGGTGAAAGTTTGGAAGGTCTGATTGGTTTCTGATGGCCATCTGCATGAGTGTAATTAGGTAGCAGAAGAGCTTAATTATCTGATATCTCAAATGTGATATAGAAGTCATATATTTATTCATAGAATTAAAGAAGGAAAAAAAAAACCTGATCACTCAGAGTATTGTGTACAGTTGTGGTGTTCTCAACATAAAAAGGACATGGAACTGTTAAATCAAGTCCAGAGGAGGGCCACGAGGATGATCAGGGGACTGGAGCACCTCCCGTATGAAGATAGGATGAGAAAGTTGGGGCTGTTCAGCCGGGAGAAGAGATGGCTGTGTGGAGACCTCAGAGCAGCCTTCCAGTATCTGAAGGGGGCCCATAAGGATGCTGGGGAAGGACTCTTCATGAGGGACTGTAGTGATAGGACAAGGGGTAATGGGTTCAAACTTAAACAGGGGAAGTTTAGATTGGATATGAGGAAGAAATTCTTTCCTGTAAGTGTGGTGAGGCATTGGAATGGGTTGCCCAGGGAAGTTGTGAATGCTCTGTCCCCGGTGGTGTTCAAGGCCAGGCTGGACAAAGCCTTGGGTGGCATGGTTTAGTGTGAGGCGCCTCTGCCCATGGCAGGGTGGTTGGAACTATATGGTCTTAAGATCCTTTTCAACCCTAACTATTCTATATCTGGGATGACTGACTCATCCATTTGAATATGGCAAGGGATGATAAGAAAAGGAAAAAAGGCAGAAGAAGAAAATGATTTTACGGAGAGATTACAGCCTGAGCAAAATCATAATTTCCTGTTCTCTAACAGTATTCTTTTCATTCTTCCTTCCTAGGTGCATAACTTAGAATCATAGAATCACAGAATCATAGAACAGTTAAGGTTGGAAAGGATCTTAAGATCATCTAGTTCAAACCCCCCTGACATGGGCAGGGACACCTCCCACTAAACCATGTCACCCAAGGCTCTGTCCAACCCGGCCTTGAACACCGCCAGTAATGGAGCATTCACAACTTCCCTGGGCAACCCATTCCAGTGCCTCACCACCCTAACAGTGAAGAATTTCTTCCTTATATCCAATCTAAACTTCGCCTATGGCTTTCTTAAGAAACACTTCATTTGAATAGATCCTCATAAATTGATGTAGATTTAGACAGTGGAGGTTTAGATCAGACATGAGGAAGAAATTCTTTACTGTGAGGGTGGTGAGACACTGGAACAGGTTGCCCAAAAAAGTTGTGGCTGTCCCACCACTGGCAGCGTTCAAGGTCAGGTTGGTCAGGGCTTTGAGAAACCTGCTCTAGTGGAAGGTATCCCTGTCTATAGCAGCAGAGAACTAGATGAGCTTTAAAGCCTCTTCCAACCCAAACCACTTTATGATTCTTGGAAATAATAAACTGCATCACTATTTACTGTCTCACGAGTTGCAATTTCATGCACAGAATTGATCAATGGTGATTGCAAATTTTTAAATAACTGGTGTTACATACACTTCATCATTTAACAGATCTTTGCCAAAACAGACCTTTTTCTGATACATTAGTTAGTAGGCACATCTTATATTATAACTGTGTTTGAGTAAGAATATAATGAGGCATTAAGTTATATGTTGCATGAAAATAGATCTGCTGGTTTTGAAAACTGGTAATCTTCACAGATAGCACCATCAGACATTCAGGCTAATGCCCCATCCTTTTCACACTGGTAGTCCCTATTGTCTATATGAACTCCATCGTATCGAACTTCTGCACGCTTACTGCAGTTGTGCTGCTTTTGCTTCCTGTGTATGGACACATTAATTTTCTTCTGTCTGCCTGGATTTTCTAGGGCTTAGGGTTATGTTCCAGCTTTAAATACTCATCAGCCTTTCATATCAAGGAACTGGAAAATATCTCACTGTATATATAAGAGCCGATATTAATGAATTTTAATATTCATATTATTATTATTCCTTTATTAACTCTCCTGGTTTTTCTAAATCTTGTGCTGTACTTACTGTAAGACAGCCAACATTGATATAGTTCCTTAGACTAATTCATACTGGCCATTGTCTATTGTCTTTCTTGAAAGGCCTCAGGATGAAAATACAAATACTGACCTTAAGAGAAGTACATAAGATGGGAATGCTTTCTATTGACCTATGGTGAAGCATAGCTGTGCATTATTAGTGAAGGGGATATCTGTGTGCATGGTCCTGATAGTGGGTAAGCAGAAGACTGTATGTAGAACGCATGTAAAACCTACATGGCCTGCCCTTACCACACTTTTGATTCTTGGAAAAAATTCAACCAAACCCTGCTTTTCACTTAGTCCTATTACAATCTCTGTTTATCCACTGTAGTGCAGAGTTGACCATGATAAGAGTCTGCTGCATTAGGACTGTGTCAAATGGTTGCATTTGCAACAGCCAATAAAATTAACATAACTGAAAATGCAGTGTCATGTCTTGCCTGTGTCTATTCCGCCTTTAAAAGTGAGAACTAAGTCGTCTTTCCAAGTAACGGTAGGCTATGAAATTAAAAGACCTCAAAAATGTTTTTAAGGAGAGACATACAGCATATCTTGAATTGTAGAGGTGCAGGAAATGGCTAATCACAAACCATAGCAAGTCTTGGCTTACAGTAATTTCAGGTTCCCTGAAATTTAGATTTACACAAAAATAATGTCATTACATTGGTGTGCAGGTTCTTAAATACCTTGTCTTCCTACCATATATGCAAACATGCTATACTGCACTAACTCTTACCTTTTCACATCTGAGGAGACACAGGAGTTTTCACTAACACATAGGTCAACAAAAAAAAATTAAATTAAATTATAAAAATTAAATTATAAAGTCCATGTGCTAGCTTCAGTTTTCAGTTTATTTTCTTTTTCCCTTGTCTCTAGCTTTCAAGATACTTTTAACTGTTGAAGGAAATCCAGTCACTTGAGGCAAGCAGGGGGCTACAGTTTACTTCAGTCAGTCACCCAGTTTGAATGGGAAAATTAAGTCTAGCATATGAGTATAAAATTTCATTTAAGCTTTTAAATACAAGACTGAAATGCAAAGAAGAACAGTACACAGGCTGCAGGGAACTGGTGTCACTAAGAAAAGTGCAAAGACAGAGCTCAGCTAATTAACAGTAAGAGCCCTTAAAATGCCAAGCTAACACTAAAATGAAGGTTCACTAAAATAGTATGAGTAAAACTGGAATTTTAAGTGGCAAGTAAACGGCTGGAGCTGTGGCTGGAATAGCCTGGTTTTGGGAAAACTCAATGGAAACGACTAATATTTAAATACAAGTACCATTAGACCCTTTCAACCTATGTACTCCTGTGTGATAATGGCTTTTCATTTCAAGCTCATTTAACTTGAATGATCTCTTCACACCTGCTGAAATAATTCAAACATTTTCAGCACTAGTGAAAAGCAGCATATGTTAACCTGTTCATCTTCAGATATCTTCCTCCTGATGGGAAACTATTGGCAGCAGTTCAGCCTCTGCAGCGATTCATGCTTTTGAATTATTCTTGCCTGACTGGAGGGCACTACATAGTCTTAGCAGGATGAAATTAGGAACAATTTAAATTTCTCAATCACTTTCCACTGTTGTAACTCCATGTAGAAACTAGTTTTTAGGAAAGTACTCACAGCATCTAACAGAATTGGCCACCTTCCCTGATTCCTCAACATAAAAAGGACATGGAACTGTTAGAACAAGTAAAGAGGAGGGCCACGAGGATGATCAGGGGACTGGAGCACCTCCCGTATGAAGATAGGATGAGAAAGTTGGGGCTGTTCAGCCGGGAGAAGAGATGGCTGTGTGGAGACCTCAGAGCAGCCTTCCAGTATCTGAAGGGGGCCTATAGGGATGCTGGGGAGGGACTCTTCATGAGGGACTGTAGTGAGAGGACAAGGGGTAATGGGTTCAAACTTAAACAGGGGAAGTTTAGATTGGATATGAGGAAGAAATTCTTTCCTGTAAGTGTGGTGAGGCACTGGAATGGGTTGCCCAGGGAAGTTGTGAATGCTCCATCACTGGCGGTGTTCAAGGGTGGGTTGGAGAGAGCCTTGGGTGGCATGGTTTAGTGGGAGGTGTCCCTGCCCATGGCAGGGGGGTTGTAACTAGAAGATCTTAAGGTCCTTTCCAACCCTAACTATTCTATGATTCTATGATTAGACAAAGTCATTAAAGCCAAAGTAAATGGTAGCTCAGGGCTTTAACCAACCTATGTTAAATTTCTCTGAAGTACAGTGCCTGCTGCTCAACCTGCCTCTCGCACAACTTTTTCATTAACAAAATGTTTACTGCTCTTGCTTTCAGCGTAACTGCATGAAGATTAGACACATTTTCTGTTTCTTTGTTCCTCTTCTGTTTTAAAATTACAGCTAGGCAATAGGAGTTGTTTTCCATGGTATTATCTAGCAAAAGAGCTTAAAAAGAAATCTTAGAGAAAAGCATTAATTAGCTTTTGTAGAGAAGTAAAAATTGATAGACTGAGAAGGAAATGTACTACTCTTTAATGAATTTCAGATTATGTGAAATCTGCCATAACTTTATCAATATTAGGGAAATTATATGTGAGGATAAAATTAAAACCTTCAATTAAAAAAGACTGAAGAAAATTACCAGCACTCTGGAACTACTTGTATTATAGTAGCGTGCTGAACAGGAAAGACACATTAAAATTGGATGTAAAATTTGAGGATCTAATTCCAGTTTTATGCTGAATATCTCTGAAGAAGGTTAAGGTATGTCTTTTTAGACATGAAATTAATTGAAAGTGTGACTGCAGAAAAGCTGCAAAAATACAGTATATTAAGCAACACAAATCAAGAGAACAAATAAAAGTTTGTGCTGAGCTTATAGACAGTGGTCCTCCATTTCCCATGTATAGTCACTGTTTTCCAGACATTTGCTTCAAAACATCAAATCAGAAGTATGATTACAGTAAACTTCTAAATGTCCAATTTGCTTCTGGTATTTTATCTCTTCAAGCCTGTTTTATGTTAAACCTCACTAAAGCCTTTTAAATTAAGAGCCTCTTTGGAAAGAAGAGGAATAAATATGGATTTTCATGTTAAGAAATAGTAGATATTCTGAGTAATCCATCTCGTAAGAAAAAGCTCCTATTTATAGATCCCAGTTCCTGAACTCTTTCAGGATTTCAGTAAAAACTCTTAACTCAAAGGGTAGGCTATAGATTCTCTTCTGGCTGCATAAACTTAATGCATGTGGAAGAGCCGAGCATTGGTACCCTGCAAGATCTGTGCTATTCCACATACACTAAAAACCCAGTTCTAATTTACCACTATCTTTACAATGGGCTTCTCAGCATCTGACCTCAGGAATTGCTCACAACCACAGAAAATGGCCTCTTCTTCTGTAACTGAGGGGGAGAATACTGGCTGGACCACACTAATTTTTCCAGCGATGTTGCTCATGGATCTGCTGAAGAAATCTCTCTTCCAGAAGAACTCTCTGGTGTGCTATAGACCTGCCCTACTGAGCCTAAAGGAAGGCCACAGTCTGACTGGACACAGGAGAAAAAATTTGCACACTGAAAACAATCAGCGTCAGAATAATCTCCCCAGGGAAGTGGTGGACTCCCCAACCTTGGACACTTTTCAGATTTGGCTGGACAGGGTGCTGGGACCTCTAATGTAGGTTATGCTTTGCCCGGAAAGGTTGGACCAGATGATTACTGAGGTCTCTTCCAACTTGGTATTCTAGGATTATATAAATAAAGTAGTGATACAGCTGTCTAGGAGAGGCTGCAGACTGGACACATCATCTTCAGCATCAGCAATCAGCTGGCAAACCGCAGGCATCAGGTAAATGTGTGCCTCTTTCTTTCCTGCCACAAGCAGACACTAGCACCAGTCCAAATTCTGCGCCAAAACTTGTGATGTAAAGTTACACTTTTCTGAACTTTTTTTGTACTATGATATTGGTTTTAGCTCCTCCACGTTTTTTATTGTGTTGCTTAAAAAAAGCCAAACCAAATAACTGTTGCCTTTTCATCTGTTTAGCAAATTAGGATACAGATTTTTAATCAAATTAATTTGATATCAAATTGATTTCTTTTAAAGAATCCTGTTTCAAGTTCTTCAAAACCATTTCTGTTTTTTTCTGTCTCCTGCTATGACCAAAGTACAGAACAAGTAACATCGTCCTGAAACACTTTTTGCAATTTGAGCTTATGCTTGCCTCAAGAAGAAGCAACAGATTAATAGTCTGTTACTTTTTACTCTACTCTGTGTTCCATTTCAATGGCTTCACTAGTAGCTAGCAACCACTGAAAACTAATCCTTAATTCAGTGATGGACACTGCATGACTTTGTAGCACATAACTGAAATTATCACAATGTCAGGTGAACCTACTTTCAGCAATCTTTGATCCTTGATATAAACCTCACATGCAAGAAACACAGTGCTGTCCTCAGAAATTAGGATTCAGGGGGCAAGGAGGGTTTTAAGCTGTCAAGTGTGTTAGAAAATGGGACACAGAGTTGAAGCATTTAACATGACCTTAACTGTTTTAAGTAGATTACATTTCAGGTGCTGGGACATACAAGAGCTGAATGCAGTAAAAGTGGGTTTTGTCCTTGCAAAGCAGCATAATAACTTGAAGATTTTCTACAGGGATTAAGAACTACATTAAACACAGTTCAAGAAATGTCCCATTTTCTCTTCTAGAAAACAAGGAATTAGCATTTAATTTCTGACGAAGCAAGCAGAAAATTGACTTATTTACTTTGAAAAAGCCTCAAGTAAATCATTTATATCCCCCGACAGCACAGCACTTCTAACTGGAGCACAGCTCATTTTCAACAGAAAGGTACACACGCTAATTCAACCAGAAGCACACAAAACAGAATACCCTTCAGTGTGCAGTTAGGAGACACCAGGAGTTTGACATCCTTCATTCTGCTGCTTTCTTAAAAAACTATTTTTCTTATTGTTAAAAACCTGAAGGCAGCTGTCCTTGGAAAGTCTTAAATTTACCTGAGATAAATAAATTTATCCTAGATAAATTTAAGTAACACAAACATTGGAGAAAAGTCGGGGGAGTAAGTGGGTTTGCAGAACTAGTAAGACACTGTATCAGTCATACTCCAGCTGTAATTCCCTCTAGATGTAAGACTTTGCTCTGGTGTTTTTTAGTCTATTTTTTTAATCAAAACTTAACTGCTAGGATTAGGCAAAAAGGAATTTATTGCCTGAAAGTCTCACAGTGGTTTGTATTTCAGAAGATGAGTAGATGCATAAGGAAAAACAAAGTTGTAAAGGAAAAACAAAAGGAGTAATTTCAGTCTCAAAACAAATTACAGCACAAGCTAGCTGCCTTGCAATGTAAGCGTGCCTTCCTCAGGACACTCCAGGAAAGACTTCACAGGCAATCCGTGGGCCCACCTTGTGCTTCTTTCACCATTCTTCTCTTGCAGCACCTAGATCAGTCTGCAGAACAACACAGGGTCTTCTGGCAGCAGCTGATTTCACAGACATGAGTATAACATTACATTTTTAAATCAAATGCTGCAATTAATTTGTAGGATGTTAAACCCATAGCAGCAGAAGACATCACATTAAGTTATTTCTGAATACAAACTCTGCCTTCAAAGCTTAATAGATAAAATGGTGATTTGGAAGAGCTATTCTTTCCATGTCCTTTCACACTGAAGATTTTTAACCTTCATTTAAGCAAGAAAAAACTTGCATAACAGATACATGAACCTTCTTGCTTCTCCAGCCTCTTATTACAGGTCCTTTTTTACTTGCACTGTGAAATTGCATCAAGTTAATCAACAGCATGCAGCCCAACACGTGGCTTGACAGTGGTAAAAATCTGAGCTAATAAAAATAGCTGGCTGACAAAATGTAAAACAGGACAGTATCTGCCTATTACAAGTCAGATAAAACAACTGCTTTAATGAAAGCTAGAGACAAAAGCTTGGTGGCTTTGGTTTTTATTTCTTCCTCTCTAGGACCTTCCAAGTTCACATAAAACAAAACATCACTGTTCAGCTGACCACAGTATCTCATTGGGCTAAAACATTTTTTCTATAGTTTTAACACTTAAACAATTCAGAATTATATCCACAAGTGACTATTTGTGCAACATCTTCATCTTATACAGTTCTGGTCAATCAAACAATGCCTTCGTTGGTAAATGCTCATTTAACAAGCCTTACCTGCACCTAGTCCTTCGCAGGATAATAAAAATACAAAAATCTTGTTCAATATATTTTTTAAAATGAGAGTGCTTTAGTCTTCTTTTAATTTCTAAAATACTTAGTGTGATTTTCACTTATCCCCAGTCTTGTACCAGAGCTTTTCATTTATCCCCAATCTAAGAGCTGTTTTTTTGTTATTTTTTTTTTTTATTGTTGTTTTTTGTTTGTTTTTAATATCACAGACTGCTGAGTTACACTGAATCTGTCAAAGTTGCTAATAGGAAAGTGAGAAATAAAAATTGAAAATAAGACTGCATCTCAGACACTTGCAACATTTTCTTACTACCACAGCAAGAAAGTATCCCTTAGTACGGCGTAATATTTGGCTGCAGCTACTTGAGCAACCTGAAAGAAGTGCTGATCTTTTAACTCTGCAAGGAACTTTAAAAGTGGCTCAATTTATTTTTTAGTCCTCTTTAATTCACAGGAAGAAGCAATATATTTTTTAAGTGATTATTCAATTTCAGGTATCTTTTCTAAAGATATCTGTGCTATATTTGATATACATCTTCCCTCATTCCTTCAAACACACTTAAGCTTTGAGGTAATTTAGGGTAATATATAAGAACACTTTTAAAAAATAAAAGCAAGAGATCAGTAAAAAAAAAAATAAAAATTAGGCAGGATAAATAGAAAAATATTCTATCTTCCTCTCACTACAAATAGTTTCAGCATAATGCACTTTAAAAAGCAAAGTAATCACATCACTAACTCCAAAACTAAGAGCACTTTTTAAGCAAGCCTGACTTAAGCAAGCATTTCACCTGAGTTTACATTTCAGGGATTGGGCCCACAGCAATAGAGAAGACAACGAAAGCATCCAGAGGCAGATTGTTCCATATCATTCTACCCCTTACTTAGAGGGGTACAGGAAGGAATTGGGGTGGATTTACCAAAACAAAACAAAAAAAACCCAAACAAAACAAATCAAAAAATCAAATCTTGTCCTGGCTCCATGTGAGCAAAAGATGTCACTTTCTATAGCAGCGAGATGCCTGTCAACCAGTCATTCATGCCAGGCATGAACACCATGTCAACCAGGTATTCACCCCTGCCAACCAGTACTGACTCTATCAGTAATTATCTGCACAAAGGAACTGGTGTCCAGGGAGACTTTGAGAAACGTTAGCAACAGTGTCCTGCTATCCCAAAGTGACCTTTCAGTTTAAGGAGCGTACTTCAGGGACGCAAGGCACTTGCTGGAAAGGCCCGAGATAAAACCTGTGAGTTTAGAGAATGGTCCTCTGCCCATTCAACAATAAGGGTATGCCACACTTCCTCTGTAAGATAATTCCAAAGGAACTATGACTTAAAATGTGGCATCTTCTTGCACACATGAAGATTATTCCTTCGGAAAGCATGATTTCACCCTCTCATATATATGCTATATTGGAAGATTGCAATACTCTAAGTTAGATATTTTTACAGTTGTAAAGATACATTCTGGGAATGACATAGGCAATGCAAGATATAGTTCTTTAGGCTGAAAAGCTAATCGGAGTCTTCATCATCGAGGTATTCCTCCGCATTACTTAATGTTCGAACTGCACCTGGAAAGAAACAAAGCTCTCTCAATTCAGGATAAAATCATAAAAAGCTTCATGTTCACAGTGCTTGCAAACCAGCATCTGAGAAAGCTGATTCCTCTATTATTTAGAGATATTAGGGCTACACAGATGGGGCTGTAGATCTGGATCTCAAAAGCAGGACTAACCCAATAATCACATCTACTACATATGAGATATAGTCTACTTGTGACCTTCAAAAACCATCTTCTGGCTCCTTGGAACTGGAGCTGGAACTTTTACATTCTATTTTCTGTATATGTTACTGTTAAATCACAAAGGAAAAGACTGGCGAGTTGGTGTTAGAAAGCCTACGGTTTTATTCTGAGTGCTTAGCTGGCTGCCATTCTCTCCTTAAAATAAAACACATTTCACCTGTTCTTTCCCCTGTTTATTTTCCTCACAAACATTTTTTCCTAAATAAATATTTCTTAGATCCACTTATGAGCTTTTGAAGGATAGTAAGGAGAAAAAAGGAGTATTAATGTATGTTCACCAGACATGCAGCATTGCCTGGAAAACTACACTGACCTTTGGGACTGTACAAAGATAAACAGTATCGGCTTTTTGTGACAGATCATTTTTTGCCTGCAGATTTTTAAATGTATAGGAACAGGAGTATGGGTTATATATAACATGCATTATATTATATTACTGAGAGCCAGGAACAACAAGATCCTACTCAGTAACAGGCTTGCAATAACATATTACAATAAAGTATTAAAAAAATCAGGTGCAGACATAACAAGACTGATATAATTCACAGAAGTGATAATCACGTTATCCTAGGCTTCTGGAAGAGGAAAAATAAGTAAATTTAAAACTGACCTGCTCAACTGTTTTGATAAAAGAAGCTTAAGAGAATAATTTTTTGTTTGTTTGTTTTTGAATGGGAGAAGCAGCAAAGGAAGAAAGGAAAGAGAAGAAACAAATTACAGAGTGCTGTGCTAAAGGGCCATACTTCAAGAAAGGACAAATCCCATTCTTCTGTCCAACAACTGTTCCCCCATTTAAGAGCATAAGTCTTTCGCATTTCTGTGACAGGATTTTAACAACTTCAATTTCTTAGAATATACTTCTGCAATCATGACATTTCAATATGTGTGTATACAAACAAAACACAAAACACGAAATTTAAACGGGGACAAAGTAAACTTCCTTGGGTAAAACAAAATGTTTCACAGAATGACTATGATTTGTCCTGGGTTCAGCAGTAACTCATTTTTTTTTTCTCCTTCTTGGTAGCTAGGAGCAGCGCTGATAACACCAGCGTTTCCAGTTACTGCTTGGTAATGTTTTGGTCTGACCAAGGACTTTCTGAGTCTCATGCTATGCCAGGGAGGAGGGGGGAGCCGGGAGGAAGCAGGGACAGGACACCTGACCCAAACTGACCAAAGAGGTTATTCCATACCACAGCACGTCATGCCCAGGATGTAAAAAATTGGGGGCAGGAACCCGGAAATTCTCTCTCTCTCTCTCAGCTCAGTTGGGTGGTGAGCGGTTGTATCCTCTTCCCTTGTATTTCCCTGGTCATTATTATTATTGGTGGTAGCAGTAGAGATTTGTATTATACCTCAGTTACTGGACTGTTCTTATCTCAACCCGTGGGAGTTACATTCTTTCGATTCTTCTCCCTATTCCTCCCCCCCCCCCCATAGAAGTGGGGGGAAGAAAGAGGGAGAAGTGAGTGAACAGGCTGCGTGAGATTTACAGCTTAAACCACAACAGTTCTTTTGGCGCCCAACGTGGTGCAAGAAGGGTTGAGATAACAGCAGCAAGATTAATAGCCACTCGTCACAATGCTGATTTATTGGCTCTCAAAGTTGTTGCTCTGGTTCTCACAGGTTCAGCGTATGATACTTTACTTACAGCCGATACTTTTTATCTTAACATTTTTCAGATCTGGGTTTTGGGTTAAGGTTGTTACATTGTACTTTATTGCACTGACTTTTAATACAATAGACTCAGTGATCATGAAACTGACCCGGTTTGTGTTTCCAGTGTGGTCACCAACTCTGTACTTTGGGAGGTATATAAAGGGAAATGTTTAGCAATTACACGTCTCTTTTCACCTCCTCGGGTGGTCAGCCTGTGAAGGAGACATTCTTTTGTGCTCCCAGCTCGCCCACCAGAGCGTTTACAGCATCATTTGAGAATTTTGAAGGTTTTGAATGGCCTTTAGATACCCTTGAGACCTGCCTGCTGGTTGTGATGGGAATCATCATGTTGGCACACATACTGAGTATGTTTTACTCACGAATATTTAGTCTGGTCCGGAGAGTTATGCATAGTTGGGTTTGGGCCTTGTCTAGGGTTAAACGACAATATAGGAGGTCCAAGAGATTTTCCCTGAGGCTGGATAGTCATGAGTGGCAGGGTGCGTGGGATAGTATGGGCAAGTATCTAGGCCAGTGGGCCCCTCCAGTGCTTTGGAACTTCACCAGTGAACAAATGCAAAATCCAGAAAAATTAGTAAAACATTTGAAGGAGGTGTGTGATCATTCTGGTCACACCAGAGATGGACAAATCATGGCAACATGCTGGGGCTTGGCCTATGCTTACAGAGCCCTGTTTAACACTGTCCAGCATCTTCAAAAGGAAAAAAATGTCCCTGGATCTGAGGGTGGAGTAATGGACAGTGCAACTACTCCAGTTCCAAGCACAGAAGCTACACCATCTCCAGGGACAAGTACAGCTACTATTCAAAACTCAACAGTAATGCTGTCGTGGTTTAAGCCTCTAAAACTCACGAAATTTTACTCACTCACTCACTCCCCTCTTCTTCTTCCCCCAGTCCCGGGGGATGGGGAGGAGAATTGAAAAAAAAAATGCAACTCGCACAGGTTGAGATAAGAACAGTTTAGTAACTAAAGTATAACACAAATCACAACTGCTACCATCAATAATAATACAAGAGAAATACAAGGAAAAAGAATACAGCTGCTCACCAAGCCCAACCCAGCCACTGCAGCCCCCAGCAGTGAACCCCCCACTGCACCACCACACCCTTCCGGGTCTCTGCTCTCCGTTTTCACATCCTGGACATGATGTGCTGTGGTATGGAATAACCTCTTTGGTCAGTTTGGGTCAGGTGTCCTGTCTCTGCTTCCTCCCGGCTCCCCCTCCTCCCTGGCATAGCATGAGACTCAGAAAGTCCTTGGCCAGACAAAACACGACCAAGCAGTAACTGAAAACACTGGTGTTACCAGCACAGTTCCCAAGCCCAAAATCAAAAACACAGCGCTGCACCAGCTACCAAGAATGAGAAAAATGACTGCTACTGCTGAACCCATGACAAATGGGCAGCACAGCTACTCCAGCTCCAAGTGCAGCAGCTATACCACCGCCATGGACAACTACAGCAGCTACTCAAATTTCAACTGTAACGGACAGCACAGCTAATCCAGCTCCAAGTACAGCAGCTACACCACCACCGGCACCAAGTACATCCACTACTCAAACCCTAGTGACGAGTACAGTGGCTACCCAAACTACAGTGATAATCACCACAGCTAAACCAGAGGACCAACTCATACCAATATTGGTTGCCCCTGTATGCAAGAGGAAAAGCAAAAAAGAGGCAAGAAAGATGAAGCAAGATGAAGAAACAACGTACTCACCACCTGGGACAGCATCTGACCAGAAGTCATCATCACATGACGAAGAAGAAGAAAGAAGAAGAAGAAGAAGAGGAGGAGGAAAAGGAAGAAGAATAAAGAAGAAGAAGAGAGAAGAAGAAAGAAGACGAAAGAAGAAGAAAGAAGAAGACGAAGAAAGAAGAAAGAAGAAGAAGGAAGAAGAAAGAAGAAGAAGAAAGAAGAAGAAGAAAGAAGAAGAAGAAAGAAGAAGAAGAAAGAAGAAGAAGAAAGAAGAAGAAGAAAGAAGAAGAAGGAAGAAGAAGAAGGAAGAAGAAGAAGGAAGAAGAAGAAGGAAGAAGAAGGAAGTGAATTCCCGATCTCGGACCTCAACCGAGCTACGGAATATGCGAAAAGACTTTGGCCGTCAGCCAGCAGAGAACATCATCACCTGGTTGCTCCGATGCTGGGACAATGGGGCCAACGGTCATGAACTAGAAGGTAGTGAAGCCAAACAGCTGGGATCACTTGCCGGGGAAGGGGGAATTGACAAAGCAATTGCAAGAGAGAAAAAGTCCCTCAGCCTTTGGAAGCAGCTCTTGGCAGCTGTGAAAGATAGGTTTCCATACAAGGACGATGTTATGAGTTGTTCACCCAAGTGACTACTCTAGAAAAGGGCATCCAAGACTCTGAGGGAATCAGCCATTGTAGAGATGATCTATACTATAAAGCCGAATAACAGGGATATACCCATAGATCCAGATGAAGTCGAATGTACACGACCCATGTGGCGGAAATTTACATGGAATGCACCCCCATCATATGCCCATTCATTGGCAAAAGTAACCTGGAATGACGCAATACCAACAACAGTGGATGAAATGATTCATAAACTCCGAGAGTCTGAACACAATCTCACCCCTTCCATCATCTCAGCCGTGGAAAAACTGTCCCAGGACCTCCAACAATTGAGAGACGATCTATCCAGCTCCTCACGTGTACCAACACACATCTCAGCTATTAACAGAAGGTGTCCTACTGTTCAAGAGAAAAGATACAGAAGGTATACACCACGGGCCACCCTATGGTTTTACCTAAGGGATCACAGAGAAGATATGACAAAGTGGGATGAAAAGCCTACTTCAGTTTTGGAGGAGCGGGTGCGAGAACTGAAGAGGAGAACAAAGGTCAAGGCTGATCACCCCATGAAGGCTGCGGCTTCAGTCTCTGGTGAGCAGGTTCCCAGATGGAGTGGAAGAGCCGATTTTACTTCAGCTCCTGTGATAAGGAATAATTCCTGTCAACAAGACATGAGTGATCAATGTGATGACTATTAGAGGGGCCCCGCCTCCAGTCAGGTGGAGGTAGGGGACAATCGGATTTACTGGACTGTGTGCATCAAATAGCCTGGCACATCAGTCCCACAGAAGTATGAGGCTCTAGCAGATACCAGTGCACAGTGTACCCTGATGCCATCAGGCTGTCAAGGGGTGGAATCTATTTGTATTTCTGGAGTGACAGGAGGATCCCAAGACTTGACTGTACTGGAGGCTGAAATCAGCCTGACTGGGAGAGAATGGCAAAAACACCCCACTGTGACTGGTCCAGAGGCTCCATGCATCCTTGGCATAGATTACCTCAGAAGAGGGTACTTCAAAGACCCAAAAGGGTACCGATGGGCTTTTGGTATTGCTGCTTTGGAGACAGAGGAAATGGAGCAGCTGTCTACCTTGCCTGGTCTCTCAGAGGATCCTTCTGTTGTGGGGCTGCTGAAGGTCGAAGAACAAGTGCCAGTCATGACGACAACAGTGCACCGGCAGCAATATTGAATCAACCAAGACTCCCTGATTCCCATCCATAAGCTGATCCATAGATTGGAGAGTCAAGGAGTGATCAGTAGCCCCATATGGCCAGTGCGAAAGTCTAACGGGGAATGGAGGCTAACAGTAGACTATCATGGCCTGAACAAAGTTACACAATCCTTGAGTGCCGCTGTACCAGACATGCTAGAACCAGTATGAACTGGAGTCAAAGGCAGCCAAGTGGGATGCCACAATTGATATTGCCAATGCCTTTTTCTCAATTCCTCTGGCAGCAGAGTGCAGGCCACAGTTTCATGTCACATTGTGGGAAAGCACCGTAGATGGAAGGCAGCAGTATGGAGTCCTCAAAGACAAGTTGCAGAAACTGCTGAAGGGGAGGGTGAATCGAGTCAGTTTGCAGAAGTGAAAGCCATCCAACTGGCCTTGGACATTGTGGAACAAGAAAAGCGGCCGGTCCTTTATCTCCATACTGACTCATGGATGGTGGTGAATGCTCTGTGGGGGTGGTTGCAGCAATGGAAGCAGAGCAACTGGCAACGCAGAGGTAAACCCATCTGGGCTGCTGCACTGTGGCAAGATATTGCTGCCCGAGTGCAAAACCTAGTGGTCAAGGTACGCCACGTAGATGCTGATGTACCCAAGAGTCGGGCTACTGAGGAATACCAGAACAACCAACAAGTGGATCAAGCTGCTAAAATTGAAGTGGCTCAGATGGACTTAGATTGACAACATAAGGGTGAATTATTTTTGGCCCGGTGGGCCCACGACACTTCAGGCCATCAGGGCAGAGATGCTACATACAGATGGGCTCGTGATCAAGGGGTGGACTTAACAATGGACACTATTGCCCAGGTTATTCATGACTGTGAAACACGTGCTGCAATTAAGCAGGCTAAACAGTTAAAGCCTCTTTGGTATGGAGGACAACGGCTGAAGTACAAATATGGGGAGGCTTGGCAGGTTGATTATATTACACTCCCACCAGCCCGCCAAGGCAAGCTTTATGCGCTTACCATGGTGGAAGCAACCACCAGATGGCTGGAAACATACACTGTGCCCCATGCCACTGCCCAAAACACTATCCTGGGTCTTGAGAAACAGATTTTGTGGCGACACGGCACACCAGAGAGAATTGAGTCAGACAATGGGACTCATTTCTGGAACAACCTGATAGATACTTGGGCCAAAGAGCAAGGCATTGATTGGATATATCACATCCCCTACCATGCACCAGCCTCTGGGAAAATCGAACGGTGCAATGGGCTATTAAAAACTACACTGAGAGCAATGGGTGGTGGGACTTTCAAACATTGGGATACACATTTACCAAAGGCGACTTGGCTGGTCAACATCAGAGGATCTGCCAACAGGACTGGTCCAGCCCAGTCAGACCTTCTACATACTGTGGAGGGGGACAATGTTCCTGTGGTGCATATAAAAAATTTGCTGGGGAAGACAGTCTGGATGATTCCTGCCTCGGGTAAAGCCAAACCCACTTGTGGGATTGCTTTTGCTCAGGGACCCGGATATACTTGTTGGGTAATGCAGGAAGATGGGGAAGTCCGATGTGTACCTCAAGGGGATTTGATTTTAGGAGAAAACAGCCAATGAACTCAATTGCATGCTGTTGCCTGCTATGTAATATTTTTATAGCCCACCAACTAGATGTCTTCAAGTCATCCGCGACTGGCCCTCAGACCATCATCCCAACAAAGAATAAACTTTAATGAAACCAGACGAGTTCTGCAGTAAAGGAACAATCAGCATCAGCAGGCAACGATCCAACACTGCACACTGCCTCCCCTTCTCTGAAAGGCTGCTACAGGAGATGAAGCCCGACATCATGGACCGAATGGACATAGCAGCTTTATGGGGATTGGTCCACACACTAAGGAATGAACTCTCTCTCTGTGGATGTATATATATACATATATGAGCTAAGAGTGATGGTATATTGAAAATGTGGGATCTGAGCACGACATGAATGGTATGGAATAAGGGGTGGATACCGTCATGGGTTCAGCAGTAACTCATTTTTTTTTCTCCTTCTTGGTAGCTAGGAGCAGCACTGATAACACCAGTGTTTTCAGTTACTGCTTGGTAATGTTTTGGTCTGACCAAGGACTTTCTGAGTCTCATGCTCTGCTGGGGAGGAGGGGAAGCTGGGAGGAAGCAGGGACAGGACACCTGACCCAAACTGACCAAAGAGGTTATTCCATACCACAGCACGTCATGCCCAGGATGTAAAAAATTGGGGGCAGGAACCCGGAAGTTCTCTCTCTCTCTCTCGGCTCAGTTGGGTGGTGAGCGGTTGTATCCTCTTCCCTTGTATTTCCCTGGTCATTATTATTATTGGTGGTAGCAGTAGAGATTTGTATTATACCTCAGTTACTGGACTGTTCTTATCTCAACCCGTGGGAGTTACATTCTTTCGATTCTTCTCCCTATTCCTCCCCCCCCCCCATAGAAGTGGGGGGAAGAAAGAGGGAGAAGTGAGTGAACAGGTTGCTTGAGATTTATAATTAAAACCATGACAGATTGAAGCCATATCTAAATAGGAACAGATCTGAAACTAGACAGAGGAAGAGTATTGATATAGGAACTAAATCCCTGGAAAAAGAGCAATCGTTTCAGTCACGGATATTGGAAATACTGAAATACAGAATCAATACATACAGAGGAATGAAGTGAATAACAGAAAAAATACAAAACACAAGAAAAAGATACAGACTAGTGGTGTCACAGAGATTATAAAAGGCCAAATTAAGACAGAAAAACAAACGAGGAAGCTAATACTAAAACTGCAGTTAGACTGAGAACATGAGCTCTTCTCAAGGCATACAAAAAAAGGTAGTGTGTGAGAGTACAAGAGACTGGTAATAGATGAACTTAAACAGGGGAAGTTCAGGTTGGATAAAAGGAAGAAGTTCTTCACTGTGAGAGTGGTGAACAGGTTGCCCAAAGAAACAGTAAATACTTCATCCCTGGCAATGCTCAAGTCAGGCTGGGCAGAGCCTTGAACAAGATGGCCTAGTGTGCGGCATCCCTGTCCATGGCTGGGGGCTGAAACTATATGATCTTAGGGTCTCTTCGAACCCTAGCCATTCTATGAAGTAAGTAAGAATGATAAATCAGTCAGCCATGAATTATTAAAAAATTAATTTAGAGAGAAGCAAATACACCTGACGTTACCTAGCAGCAAAAATTAAACATTAATACAATTATTCTGGACATGAGAATAGAGAATACTCCTGTAGCAGGTGCCTACAGTTGACAAAGATAAAAAGTCCTCCAAATGAATATTAACTAACATTACAAAAAGAACACGGAAAAAGAAGAAACTCTTTGTTATCACTGCTTTCTCCAGAGTCAAAACTGACAGAAACTTCTCAGGGTTTTCTGGGAAATCTAAGTATTACCTCTGTCAAAAAGCTGAGCAGCATTTTTGCTGCAACTGCTCTTCTTGGCCTTCTAAAGCTGTGGTCATCTATTCTACCATTCAATTTCCACCACTAACCACCCACAGGTTAGCATTCTGTCTGTTCTCCCTAGCCCAGCGACAATACAGTTGCTGGACGGCATATCCCACTGGTAGACTGCATATTCCACTGATACAAGCTGAAACTCTGCCTGTGTTTTTAAGTAATTTCATGTGTAATTCACCTACGATTCCCATCCTAAGTTCAGCCTCCTGAAAGATACAGGTAACATTACGCAGTACTGAACAATGCAGTCTTTGTTCAGCTTTTTAAAATAGGCTCTGATATCAAACTCTTTCAGACACAGACACTGTGCTATTAGGAGAAATAAATGCAAGTGGGAGGCAGTGAGACTATTTTGATAAATACCTGAAAGCATTCTTTATTTCTCTATGAGGGAGTCACTTAGAAAGACACAAGAATAAGAAACTAAAATTAGGTATCAATGAGGAAATAAAAGAGGAGCATCCATTGGTCTTTGTTTCATCTAGTATGGAAGAACGGACAGCTGTAAGGGGGAACATAGAATCATAGAATAGTTAGGGTTGGAAAGGACCTTAAGATCATCTAGTTCCAACCCCCCTGACATGGGCAGGGACACTGCACACTAAACCATATCACCCAAGGCTCTCTCCAACACACCCTTGAACACCGCCAGCGATGGAGCATTCACAACTTCCCTGGGCAACCCATTCCAGTGCCTCACCACCCTTACAGGAAAGAATTTCTTCCTCATATCCAATCTAAACTTCCCCTGTTTAAGTTTGAACCCGTTACCCCTTGCCCTCTCACTACAGTCCCTCATGAAGAGTCTCTCCCCAGCATCCTATAGGCCCCCTTCAGATACTGGAAGGCTGTTATGAGGTCTCCACGCAGCATTCTCTTCTCCAGGCTGAAGAGACCCAACTTTCTCATCCTATCTTCATAAGGGAGGTGCTCCAGTCCCCTGATCATCCTTGTGGCCCTCCTCTGCACTTGTTCTAACACTTCCATGTCCTTTTTCTGTTGAGGACACCAGAACTGCACACAATACTCCACGGGAGGTCTCATGAGAGCAGGGTAGAGGGGCAGGATCACCTCCCTCGACCTGCTGGGCACACTTCTTTTGATGCAGCCCAGGATACAGTTGGCTTTCTGGGCTGCAGCGCACACTGCCGGCTCATGTTCATTTTTTCACTGACAAAACACCCCCAAGTCCTTCTCCGCAGGGCTGCTCTGAATCTCTTCCCTGCCCAGTCTGTAGCTGTGCCTGGGATTGCTCCCACCCAGCTGTAGGACCTTGCACTTGGCATGGTTAAACTTCATCAGGTTGGCATCAGCCCACCTCACAAGCGTGTCAAGGTCCCTCTGGATGGCATTCCTTCCCTCCAATGTATCAACCGAACCACACAGCTTGGTGTCATTGGCAAACTTGCTGAGGGCGCACTCAATCCCACTGCCCATGTCACCAACAAAGATGTTGAACAAGACCAGTCCCAACACCGATCCCTGAGGGACACCACTTGTTACTGGTCTCCAGCTGGACATTGAGCCATTGAGCACTACTTTTTGTGTGTGGCCACCCAGCCAGTTCTTTATCCACCGAGTTGTCCACCTATCAAATTGATGTCTCTCCAACTTGGAGACAAGGATGTTGTGTGAGACAGTGTCAAACGCTTTGCACAAGTCCAGGCAGATGACATCAACTGCTCTACCCTTGTCCATCAGTTCTGTAGCCCCATCATAGAAGGCCACCATATTGGTCAGGTAGGATTTCCCCTTAGCGAAGCCATGCTGGCTGTCACCAATCACCTTGTTGTTTTTCATGTGCCTCAGCATGCCTTCCAGGAGAATCTGCTCCAAGATTTTTCCAGGCACAGAGGTGAGGCTGACTGGTCTGTAGTTCCCCGGCTCATCCATTTTCCATACCACACTGTTTTAGTCTCATACCTTGTCACTTGTGGTATGCTGCTTTTTAAGTAGTTTCCATCCTTACTTGCTTTCTGTCTCTCCACTCTGAAGAGTCAGTCTTCCATTTCCTCCCCTTCTATTATAGCTTCCACATCTTTGGAGCTCTTTTGCCTCTTGCTGACACAAGATGGCATTTTGTATGGAGTCAGCCACACTGTGATAAACTACAGGTCTCTATCATACCTCCACTGAACTGACACTCTCAAGAGAACCCTTCAAAACACAGCTTTCAGCCCATGTAGCTCCCAAGTGGATTTTATGGCTATCAGCATACTGATATTTGGTCAAAATACTAACTGTCCCCTAAAAAGGAAAAGAATGTATCAGAAAAACAAAACCAGAAATACCTGCACTCTGTTTCTTCTTAAGAAGGGAAGCACAAGTTGCATTGGTTGCCATGTCTAATGCCAGCTTCTTCTCATTGTTCTTCAGATCCGTTCTTGCCCCTTTAGAATAGAAAGTTTTCATCATGAAAAACTGTCCCAAATATTTTTGGGGCAACGGTACCACAACATGAGTTTCAATAGCATGGGTTGAATGGTAATGGACATGGGAATGTCATCTGTATACTGCTCTGAAGTTAAAAAAAAAAAAAAAACAACTGTGGATGCTCTTCCATAAGCTACAGTTGGCTAGGGAACTTGCTAGCTGCTTTCCCTTTCCAGGAAGCAGATGTCATTGATGTTCTGGGGTTAAGTGCCTAACTATCTGCAAAGCAGGATGAGATTTATCTTGAGCATGTGAGATGTCTACTCTTCAAACAGCTGCTACAATTTTCTGCAAGGCTTATGAAGTCAGGCAGGTAAGCTGGCTAGGGACTGTAGGTGGGTTACAGAAAAACACTTAAAGAAATATAGATTAATAAACATTCAGCAATCTAGTCTGCCACACAGATTGTTGAAACCTTGGTGAAGATCTTTACCCTTTGCCAGCAGCATCTCTACAATATCTGCATAACCTTTCCATGCAGCAGCATGCAAAGCTGTGTCTCCCAATTTGTTCTGTGGAGTTAGAGGGAAAAGCAACAGGATTAAAACACAGAAAAAAAACCTTTCAGCTTGTACCAAGCATGACTAACATCATACTTTTACTGCAAGGGTCAGCTGGTTTAACCTACCTGTTGATTTAACTCTAGGTTTGCCTGGGTAAACAGAACATCCACTATATCTGCATAAAACAGGGTGGGAGGGGTGAACAAAAAAAATTAGCAGAAACAAAACAGATTTTTTTGCATTCATAGTCTAAATTCTGATTAAGGTTCAAAGAAAGAGTGATCCAAACAGCTAATGAAAATCTGTAGCAGTCAGAATGCATTAAGCAAGCTTTAACTTCTCTTAAAATAAAAAAACAGAATTACATTTAAAAAATCTTGGCTTTATTATTTAGTTCTGCACTTTTAGCAGGCTACCAGGCAAAGCAAGAAAACCAGGGAACAACCATTTCAAAATAATTCCCCAATACCTTTGTGGCCTCCATGGCATGCCCAGTACAGAGCTGTGTTTCCAGCTTTGTCTAAGCCATTCACCCCAACTCGATTATCCAAACACTCTCTCAACCAGCTTAAGTTGCCTGAAAGACAAATTCAGTTTTGATGATTTTCTTTCTCTTTGAAAAGTTATGAGAACCATTAAAGGCACCCAGATTTTTATGAAGGGTGTCAGTCCTTCTATGAACTTGTGAGGAAACAAGTGATTAGTAGCAACACTTATAATTCATAAAACAACCAGTCTAAGTCACATCAAACACCTTTTCTTCTTCTCTCAGAAGACTATTAGATCCCTATGTAGTTAAATAGATGGCACTAAACTCTTTCAATGTGTATAAATCAGAAAGTGGCAATTCTACCAGGCTGCGAACCAGCTCAGCTTCTAAAAGCTGCAGAACTTACCAGATAACTTGTTCAAAATACCACACAACCAACCAGACAAGATAACTTCATTTTAAATATATTATTATTTTGACAGAAACAAACAAATCATCCTATAGCATTATGCAAATCACACTTACCACGTTTGGCAGCTTCATGCAGTGGGTTATCAATAGACTCTGCTTGCTCTGCCACTGAAATGAAAAAAAAAGGGAAATTCTAACTACTTCTGAAACTGAACAGATATTTGGCACCTGTATGGAAATAAAACTTTGATTTATTCCAAAAGATGTCTCCTACTGAAGAAGGGACAACACAAAGTAACCACAATTACTAAAGTATTAGCAGTTTGCAATCCATCATGTAAAACTGCTACCCTGCCTACATTTCCGGGGAGGACTTGGAAGTATTGTGCTGTGTTGTCTGCAGGGCTTTTCAAAGTGGTTTTAGTTGAATCTGAAAAAGCATTTCTGTTCAGTTGAAACAGGTATAGAATATTCAATGTGTTACAATGCCCAAGAAAATAATGTTTTCTGTGGCTGAATATAATCATTAAAAAGTAAAAATGGCAAGCAGTCCCATTTCTGAAGGAGGGAAGAGGAGGGATCAAAGAAGGTATACAGAATTGCTCACAATCTGATTCAGCTTCCTGTTCATACGCAGTCCAGTCCATATCCATTATTTAACAATCCAGTATTGATTATCCTCTTCTGTAAGAGGCCACCCAACACTGTATCGGACTTCCTGACCTCAAAGCTACTGAAGGGCTGCCATTGTCCATCCTTAAGTCTACTTAAAACAAAAGCAATATACAGACTGAAGGAATATAGCCAAGATACTGCTAATAAGATCTTAAAAAATTTCAATGCATTGTTTTAGAATACCAAGAATAGAAGTCTCAGTTGCATGTGCCATCTATAAAACCATCCTTTAGATTCAAGTGTTCTTCCCCTCAAAAATGAGAGCATCTGTTGTTGCTACCTGCATAAGTTGAAACATGAACACTTGACAAACTCAAGCTTTCTGTAGGCAATAAAAATATAAGACAGCTTGTCCAGGGCTGATGTACAGTGGTGACCTATATTGCAGATATACTCTGAAATACCCTGGTAGAGGACTCTTAAATGCCAATACTGTGATCAATTTTTGCAAATCAGTATATCAGTTATTTTTATTTAGTGATTTTCTTTGATTGTGAATGATCTTGTCAAATGGAAATATTCTAGACATTACCATAGTTGCTTGGAATTAGTCCAGTTCTCCCTTTGCACGTTCCTTTCCACCAGTTTGTATCACTCTGCAGAGAATAAGGAAAATATTTTAGAAGGGATATGCTGCATCTCAGAAGTATTCACTCTTATGGGACCTCTGAGACTCACCATGTCTGAGATGTAGATAATGTCTCCTTCTTCAAAGTACAGTTCATCGGGCTCAAAAAAGAAAAAAAAGTAAACAAAAATCTGAATGTGTATACTTAGGCAAAACAAATACCTCAATAAAGCAGAGTACTTTCAGCTCTCCTTTCAAAAGAACAAAAAACTCAACTTCAACAATTAAGACAGTCCTAATAGTCTTTCATATTGTAGTTTGAATTGCCTACAGCTCACTTTTTGGATCTGTGACCTTCCTGATAACTAAAGAAAAAGACTGGTCTTTCCAACAGAGCACTGTGCAAGAAAAGCAGTGAAATACATCTTGTGTTTTTTAACTTCATACCCTTTCTGGCTGGTCACAGTTCACCAAAATCTTTTAAGTTCTCAAATTATGTTTGTTGCCTTTGGAAGAAAAGTAAAACACCATATAGATTGCTGATCTTAGATTACAGGTAATTTATACTAGAGAAGAAAGCATGCTGCTTTTAAAAAGAGCTATAGTTAAAAAAAGGAGAGTGATGATTAATCACCTAAGTTTATTCACATATAGAAGTATATCCAGCAAAAAGGTTTTTTCATTGAAAACATAATACAGCAAGTCTAATAAACCATATCTAATAAAACCCTAGCAGAACTGAAAAAATGTTGTTATAGCAGAACTGAAAAAATGTTACAGACAAGATTAAAATTACACTTCTCAAAGCAGTTAAATCTAGATACACTTACCGTTCTGGGCTCAAATGTATACAGTGCCCTGAACACTTTAACCTGCCCTAAAAAAAAAAAAAAAACAAAATATCAGTATCATGCCTTCTAAACATAGCATACACATACAGCCCTCAAATCCAAGTAAATCCCTTAAAGCTGCTTGCTGAACGAATTTGTGCAGCGCCTCTCAAAATTATAATCATAATGAAAAGACTCAAGCCAGCAGCACAGGTTCTGAAAGAAACAGGCCAACTGACCAGCTAAACATAAACTGCTTCTTGTCAAGGAACACTGACTTCACACTCAGCATGCAGGTCAACTGAAGCATTATCATCAGTTTCTGAGGCAAAGTGTAGTTTCAGCCATATTCACACACACACACACTCATATGTATTGTATAGATTTCTGTTAATAATTTCAGATTTGTCAAGTGATACAGAATTAAGAATAAAGAAATATAACAACGACCAATGTCTGCAACATGTTCTCACACTTACTTGTAGTCATTACAGATTAGGAAAATAATGCAGTAGCACAGAAATCACTGCATTTAAGAAAAATTATAAATGTCAATGCCAAGGCATAACTACTAAGCAAAACATTTCTGTAGTCTTGTGTCTCACGCTTTTTGGGGGCTAAGTGCATGTAAAACTATAACCACAAAATTAATCCACGTAAATATTTTAGATTGCCAAATGCAATCATACACTCTGTGTGTGCATGATTTTTCTTAAGATTTCTAACTCTATCCCATCCTCTTGCCAGATCTTTTTTTTTAATAACACCATAAAATTTCAGATTGGTTTTACTAGTTTCTCTCACAGCAGCCATTTCCTAGACATAAAAGGTCCAACAATTCTCAGACTCTACCTCCGAAACTAAACATCTGCACTGTGGCAACATCCAAAAAAAAAGGGTGAAACTTCTCATCTGCTTGTTATCCATATAGAAATGATGAACCCAGGACATAACTCCTAGATCTAAGAGGTTCAGAATGAAATGTGTGAAGTGAAGCTGGGAAGAAGTAAAGACAAACAAACAAGCAAGGGAAAGACAGATGACAGAATAGGATGGGTGATGCAAGAGCACTATCCCTTCTCCTTGGCTTTCTTACATAGGAGGCAGAGAAATGTAAGACAGAACTGCACACTGACAACTCTGGCGACTTGAACCATCACCCACCAACTTTCAAGGTTTTATGTAAGTAAAAGGAGGAAATGGACAACAAGAGGGAAGAGTAAGATATATTAAAAGGGGAAATGAGAAGATGGCAGAAGACAGGGAAAAGCAACAAATACAGATTTGTGTGTGTCATAGTGTTTCCTGTAATAATGTACTGCATCTGTGTCAACAGGTTTTCTAAAACTATCACACCCTAAGGGGAGGAAAAAAAGAATGGAAACACTGACACTGATAAAAGTATTGCTCACATGTTTAAACAAAAGGCAATTCATGGGGTTTTGGGGGTTTTTTTTTGGGGGGGTTTTTTTTTAATTCTCCACAACTGAAACAGAGTTACTTCCCAAAATGTCAAGCTATGGTGTCACACACAGCACAACACATTCTAAAACACTCTCCTGTGATGGAATGCAAAGTACAGATTTTCATCTACAGAACTGCAGGTCTGATTAATGTTAATTTTACAGCACTTTACATGGGAGTAAAACAATACTCACTACTGGAACCAATCTTCTAAATATTTCTTAATAAACGGACATTAAGCCTGGTTATGTTGCTGCATTTAAGAGCTAAGAACAACAGGACCTCGGCATGGCAGTTATTTGTGCTAAATTCTAATAAAACAAACAAAAAAAAATAAACAGCCTAGAAAATTTAAAATAACAAAATGTAAGGATGCAAAGGGCTCATTAAGCTTGAGTCCCTGGCCTGAAAACAATGTTAAATTGTATTTTACTAGGCATATGAGTACCTGTAATCACTTAATGTACTTTTGTCTACCAATGGCCATCCCTCAGCATTCAGACAGATTTACAGCTTGTATTGGCAGGTGTCCTTTGGAATAAGCAAGAAGTCAGACATCACCTGGTGACTTCCTGTGCTCACCTTTACCACTCTGCTATGAACCAAGTTGTAGGATTCATGTAGGATAGAGAACTAATACCTTAACACTGATTTGAACTTACCAAAGTTGACTAACTGCAACTCCCCCCAAGTACTTCTAAAGGAAAAATTAAGTAGAACACAAAAGATACAAGTACCTTTTTAAGACTTCAAGGCACCAGGCAAACATTAAATGACCTAATTCTCAGCATGACTAAGGAGGGGATAATTCCTTTTAAAAACACAGGAAATAGGGCACAGTGTCCCACATCACATCTTTTTCTAAGCCCAAGGATAAATTTAAACATTTTTTTCTTTTCAATCCCATACTTCAGCCACAAGGTTATATTTTCCCTTCTCAGGGAATCTGCATTAAAAATCTGCAAAACAAGTGATGAATAAAAAAAAGCTAACTTGTTACACATACTAACAGATACAAATATTCTTAGCATACAAACTCTTCCAGACACAATCTGACAAACCCTCCCTCAGCAATACAACAAGGTAAATGAGTCAAACCAATGATTCTCTGTAACCAGCAACGAAAACCAAATGTTTTTATCAGGTTGGGCTGACCTCATGCCCTTTGAATTATTTTGGATAACTTTTGCTATACACTTCTTCTGATTCTGTGAGGAAAGGAAACTGGCAACTAAGATTCCTGATATGACCTTCTCTCAGCTAAGTGCAGAAAAGAAACTGAGCTGATGAACAGTAACAACAATTTAAATATGCAACTTGTGAACTGAAACAAGATCCCTGCTGTGCTCATAATGCAAAGTAATAAAATGACCATTTTCTCAAAATACTAGAAGCTTTAGAAGGGGGTAAAGGAGAGGAAAAATAGAAATATCCATCTCTGCACAGCATTACATTTGAGTGAGGGTGAACTCCTAGCACCAAACAGCAGGGAAGATAATTTCATTACCCACCAATTTGTATCACTACCTCAACCAAAAAAATAAACAGTACTTGGTACAAGAACCATTTATTTTAGTAAGAAAGTAAGTATGGCAGTAAGCCAATATTGACAGCTGATATCAAGGCTTAGACCCAGTGGACCAATAGCAGTCTTGGTTAGTATTTCATACCCTGCTTCACCTGCCATAGACAGACAATATGAAATCTCATTGGTGCAAACAGGGTTCTACAAGTCAGGTACTGATCATCATGCAGCATCTTTTCCATAGCTGTATTTAGAGTAAGTAGCTCTAGACTACCATAAAAATCAGAATAATTAACTTACTTTACAAAAACAGATTGGCTAGATATCACTAAGCACTATCAGTGCTTGTAATACAGAGAAAGGGATAACTTCTATGCTCTAGAAAAATCAGAGCTGGCCATGGTCACCTGTTGATAAATTGGGAAACCTCAAGTCTGTCAACCCCTATAAACATCCAAACTAATTCAGTGCTTTTATCAGCCATCTTCCTCCTTGTTCCTGTAAGACTGCACAGAAGCAATAGAGAATCTGGTGCTCTCTCTAGCACCAATTTGATTGAAAACAACTAATTTGAATCCGTGCATGTAACAGACAGACCAAAAAGTTAAAATATTTAAGATTTAGGATACGGGAAAGAAAAAGGACAGTTTAGATTTCCAGGGCCTTTGCTGCTTTTAGAGGCTTCTCCCAGAACCTATATAACTGGAAGTATGTATTTTTATACAGGTTCAGATGAATTTCTCTGGAGGAAGTGAGAGGCATCTTCTGCCTGACCTCACAGAAAGCATGGCGGCAAAGGACAGTATGTTAGTTTTCTCAATGCTGCCCTAAGAATCTGCAAAAGAAGTATACAACCTGGCAGTGTACACCAACAATTTGAAGACACAATCTTTTTGTCAAGTCACAGTATCAGAGGTAAGCTGCAGATCAGAATAACTTGTGATATGTTGGCAGGTTGCTTTAGTATCATGTTATGATCCACACATCTGTTAGGAGACATGCAATTTTATTAGAATGACATTATGGTCAGACTGATATTTTTATTGTTTTTTTTTTTTGCTTCTGAGGAATTAGAAAATAAAGTGCTTCACAGTTCTTCCAGACTTTCAAGCAGAAATAAAACTAGTGGAAATATGTTTTACAAGGAGGCAGCTTGTAGCTTTGCTTTTCGTAGAGACAGAGTGCAATACAGCATTCAAGGATTGCCCAACTGAGAAAAAAGTAGAGTTCCCACTATTTAGAGAACCATCTTCTACTTCTAAGTAGTGCTTGTTAGAAAGGGGAAGTGAACACAGGGCATACAAATTAGAGGGAAGGAAGGGGGGGATGGTGTACTAAACAAACAAAAAAAAAAAGCAGGAATCTGTTCACAGACATGTTGAAAAGAATGCAAAGGCTAGACTGGTGCCAGTGTAGAAACTAAACTGGGGTAGCCCAGGAACAATTATGACTGCATCATTCAGTATGTGGAGTGGAAGAAGCAAATAGCATTTGTTTACAGAAAATCAAAATGAAAGTCAACAGACCTACTTAAAGGGAGTAACCCTTTATACTACCTATGTTGTGTTTCCTCTTGCCTCCCTTCCTCTCAACTGGCATAATTTAAAACTGATTACCTCAAAGACTGGTCTTTCTCCATAAAATGTAAATGGAGTATGGAGTCTAGGACATGATCAACAAACCCTGCTCTATCTGGATGATACAAAATTAAGTAAGGTTTCTTTAAAACATTAATATACCGCTTTCATCTCCCCCAAAGCGGTTGCTGCCCACTGTGTAAAACTAATCAAAAATGCAATATGGGACAGAGAGTGCTCTTCAAGGAGACAAATAGCAGAAGCCAATATAGCTTGTCAAGTTCAAAGTAAGTAACTTTTGTAAACAGGATTAGCATCCAACACATACTGTTTAAGTTAATGAACTCTGCAGAGAAAGAACAATGACGCCTGAGACACTAACAGAATTCTTGGAAGACAGAGGGGTAACCTTTCCGTTGCATAAGGCTGACAAAGAAAGTCTTTGCTATTTTCGACTCCCACTCCACTCTTCTGTATGTTCAGTATCAAGTCTAAATAGAAAATACAGCTAGAAACAGTAATAATGCAAAGTCCCAGTAGAAAAGCAAAGCTAGGCACTTCTTGTTTTAAACAAGAGTCTCAAAAAAATAAAAATACCAGAAATTACAAGCTTTTTAAAGCCTCTAAAAGTAATCATGATCCATTAATCAAGGGCTAACCACAGACCCCAAAATACTAGATCATGTGTTGACAAACATATCAGATGGTTGTCTAAAACATATTGATGTCAAAACCACCCTCTGTAACTGAAATCCTGATGTGCTGTGCATGCCACAGGATTAATAGAGGAGCCTTCTGCCAGATAAAATGCTCTCATGAACTGATGAAAACCACACAATGCTATAGCCAGTTAGTTTTTCTCTCTCCACAACACCTTCCCCCACCCCCATTTTTAAAGCACTGTCCAGCCATTGAACGCTGATGCCCAACACCCCTGTGATGTACAGTGAACACTTTGTGCTATAGAAAGGATGATTATTTCATTTAATATTTTCACTTCCCTGCCACATATCTTCTTCCATCTCTACCTAGCCTACACTTTCCGCCACCCCCAAACACAAAGGAAAGAACTATAGCTACCTCTTCTACAGTTCTTCTTGAACTGCAACAATTCTGCAGCAAGACAAGCAGGTTTGCTGTTATAACCCAAGTTATAGCCCAGTTTATAGACTGGATAACTGATAATAGTGAAGACTAATTAACACGGCTTGACCAAATGCACTATGGCATTCCACCAACTGCAGTCTAAAAGCCACCAAAAGAGATAGCATTACATTGTGCTAGCAACTATTTCACCACAAGCATTTCCTGTATATATTTTTCTTTAATCAGTACACTTTAATGTCTATAACCCTGAGAGATTCAATGACAGTACTACATGCATCACCGACATTATAGACAGAATAAAGCCAGACACGTAACTACAGAAACATTCTGCAGTATGCTAGGAGACAATCTGTTCTTGGAAATGCTGTGAAAAAAAAATAAAATAATGCAACAGTTTGAAAAACTTTCTCTCTTCAAAAATTAGGGGTTTGACAAAATTAATCTTACTGCCCTTAATCAGCTCTGAAAGCCATTATCAGAAGAGTTTTATTCTCTCCCTCTTCCTTCTTCAGTTATTTATTTCTACCCATTTCCTTTTGCTGTGTCAAGCACTCATGAAGTAAACCAGCTCAGCAAGTTCATAAAGACACAAAAATAATGTAACATAAAAAGTCAGAGCACTGATCCAGCTTGCCATGTCACCAAATGGAATGAAAAGGGAATGGCAGGGTATGAAGGGGATCCAGCTTGCCATATCACTAAAAGGAATGGAAAAGGAATAACAGGGTATGAAGGGGGTAGGGAACTTTTTCTTTTGATGGCAGCCTGCATTTTATCAGATCAAGCCTACCACAAAACAGCACTCCAGCAAACTAGTGAGGGACACCTAGTATTAGACATAACACATCTGCATTAGTCTAGCAGCTCCTGCAGGTTAGGTAGGGCTAAAGCCTTTAAGAATTCTACATTAAAACTGACTCATCTTTCTGCAAATCAGAAAAATGAGTTACCAACTTCACTGGAAATATCTTCTTTTTACATATTTGGCTATTAAGAGCAACACCACACCCCTTCAGAAACCCACAGATTTCCTCAGTACCAGTTTTCAGTGAGAGTCCACAACAGCAATGCTTCCTTTACTGACTTTCTAATTTCAAGTAAGCTCTTTTCAGAAAGAGCTTAGCAGACTGCAGGACAGACAAAATTCTTCCATGGACAAAATTCTACATTCAGAAAGTTCTGAAAGATTCTTCTTCTGTGCATTGTTCAAGGCTGTTGATCAAAACTGGGTTTGCACTTCCTTGGCTTCAAATTAAAACCTTGTTTTATTAGTTGTCTAGTTAAAATACTCAATTATATTATGCATTCAGTTATTTCTAAAACCCACCAGAATTTCAAATATCACTCTAAGCACAAAAAATATTGAAATTTAGATGTATTTAGGGATCGATAATCATAGTTCAGAAGACACCAACTAGCTTTTCACAAAATTTACCTGGAAAGGGCGCAGGAGCAAAAAAAAAAATTATGTATCAGTGACTAAACGTACCAGAAAGGGCGACAAGTAGAGTAACACCAGAATGTCAAAGGACACATTGAGCGCTTGGCTGCTGGGAATCTTACAGCGGGAAGCAGTCGGATGCCGTGTTAGAACAACGTAGGTAGCATGCGACTATGTGACAAAGCCGCTTTTACGTGTCAACATATTGCTAACCCACAAAGACGCTGGACAAACGCCGGAGTATTTCAACGCCTGTTTCTCAACAGGTTAGAGGGTTTCCTGTGCATCCTAGCCTACGCCAGCTTCCCCTCGGCAGCCCAGTGCCCGAGCACAGAGGGCCGGGCCGTGCCTCCAGCGGGCCGGCCGGGGAGAGGCACGGGGGGCCTGTCCCCGGTTCTAGCTGGGGGTCACTCTCCCAACTTCTCCCGAGCCGGAGCAGGAGCGGGACACCACCCATACCCGCGGCCGGGGCAGCTCCACGACCCCTTCCCAGCGGGGCCGCTGGAGGCAGGGCGGCGGAAGCGGCTGCCACCCCTACCGACGCAGCGCAAGGGTGGCGGGGAGGGAAACAAGAGGGGCAGGCGGGCAGCCCAGCTCTCTCTCTAACAGCCCAGACCCGACCCCCAAGCCGTATACGTGTCAGCGGGCAGCAGGCTGCCCCACACCGGCTGCGCGCGGCCTGCCATCCCGACGGCGGACAGACGGCGGCTCGGGCCGCCGGAGTCCTTCTTTACCTGGCTTGGCAGGTTTAGGTGGCGGCTTAGACATGGCTGGAGTCGGCCGGAGTGCAGAAGAGGCAGCGGTAGCGGTCTGCCTGCGGGTGGGATAGCACTCCCTCGGCCGCCGAACCGGTGCGCGGCGAGCGGACAGGCGGAGGAAGGGCGAAGGGAGTGACGGGACGAGGGGGGCGGGGGCCACAGGCAGCACCCCCCAGTGGCGGCCGCGAGCATTTTGTCTGCCCCAGGCAGGGACCCAGCCAATCTCCGCGCACGCTGAGGCCCCGCCCCCCGAAGCGGCTCGAGGAGGCGGCCAATGGGGCGGGGCAACGGAGGGGCGCATGGAGCGGCGGGGTTTGGGCCCGGGGGTCGGTTACCGGCGGCGGCAGAGGCCCGAGGAGCACGGGTGAGTATCTGCAGGGTGGTGGGGGGCGTGACGTCTGTGCGCCGTGACGCGGCGGCGGTGGGTTGCGAGCTGCGCCGTGCGCGGCGTGTGACAGCAGCCTCGTGCCGCGGGCAGCTCCGTGACGGGGCACAGGGGAAGCGCCTCGGACGGGGGGGTTCCCTCGGTGCTGTCCCGGTGTCTGTAAGCAGCGGTTAAAGTTACGTTTACCACAGAGACGCTGAGGTGTTGGGAGCTGTTGGGCTAAGGCGCTGTGCCCCCCCCCTCCCCCTCGTGTCCCGGCGGTGGGGTTCGGTGCCCAGGATACTTCCACCCGGCTGTGGCCGGGCCTGGGAGGAAGCACACCTCGGCTGTCACCGCGTGCTGCAGCTCCGTCGCGCTGTTGAAAAAAGTTAGGGTGGGAGCAGTTCCTTGTTGGGGTTAGCACGGGTATATGTCCTGTTTAAAGATGCTAAACCGAGATCAGGTAGTCCAGGAGTTCAGTGTTACAACCTTGGTGATGTGATAGACTATGCTTCGTGTTAAAACACAGCTCTGCTTGCTTATCTCTCATCAACGAGCGCAATAAACAAATCGGCTACTAATGTTGGTGCTAGTGTTGGGTTTTTTTTGTGGCCACATTGGCGTTTATAACAGTGACAAATCTGTCGTTGCAATTGGTGCTACACGTTATTCTGGGGGGAGAAAGAGCTCTGGTGGGCTTTTTCATCCTGTTGTTTTTTTTTTTTTTGCCTGAAGCTGGGATTAACTTCGTATAGACAGTGACGTAATTAGAGTCCAAAGCTCAGCATGTGTGTCCAGATGTTGTTTAGTTTGTTTCATAGCATTTTCTGTGGGACAAAGGCTAATCCTCTGGCACACAAACCTTACTGGTGATCTTTAGATCTTTATTGTCCAATGGACTGAGTATCACTGCTTTCTCAGAACAGATCATGTGTTTACACTTTCCAGACAGATAGCCAATACCACAAACATGCAATGCATTGTTGAACTTGACAATGACAGTGCTCTTAGAAAACCCTTGCATGCTAACTTGCAAACTTGCCAGTGCCAACTACTGCAGGTAGCAGAGCAGAGCAGTGTTATCACACTGGTGATGGCTTGGGCTAATCAGTATGTCTTTTTATTTTAACAGAAAAAAATCTTAAAGCATACATGCAAAAATCACATCACAGACCTCAGAAACAGCTGAACTTGCAGTTGTTGCACCAAATGCAGACTCTGTGTCTGAAACTTACTCTCACAGAAATAGTGTGAATTTAGTTTCAAACTGATGCCTTAAGTACAGATGCTGGCTTGTTGGGGAGGGGACATAGTAATTTTTAGTCTCAGTTGTCATAGGCTTCACCTCCTTAAGCATGACCTAGGAGGACAGACCAGGTGAAAACCAGGGTGTTTACATGTGGTTAAATAGTTAATGGGTTTATGGTCATGGAAAGCAATGTTTGACAAACGTTAAACTGGTTTGACAAACTCTGTAGACCAGTGCTCCTGCTAAGAGAAGCATCCCTGTTACTGTCTTTCTGCTGCACCATACCTTTACGGGCACAGGTAGATGGATGGTAAACTGGAGGAAATTTGCACTGCTGAAAACTAACATTCTTCCCCTCCCTCCTCCTTTGGAGAACTGTTTTTCAGCTGGAGTAGTTTTCCAGTGTAGTTCACTATGGACTCTTCAAACTCCTGCTGCAGAAGAAAGTTCTGAGAAGAGTCAGGGTTGTATCTTCTGGCAGTTCTGACCACTGAAGGTGGTCAGCCAGCTACAGCCCCAGAGTTGGTTACTTGGCAGCAACACGGATATGGGTAGACAAATGTAACCTTTTCCAGGGTTTCAGTCTTTGCTCTTTTCTGAAGAAGGTCAAGTGCTACTTAGTCTGCCTCAGTGCTAAGTCAGCTACAATGGCCAAAGTGCCTTTATAGTAGCTTTAATGACTCCAGATTATTCCGTGGGGGAGCGGAAGAGAAGCACTTGTACAGTCGGTGCTCCTAAGTCTCACAACAACGCATTCTCACACTGCTAAGACAAGGTTTATAAACAGTCTTTGAGCATACTCTTTGTTATAACTCTTCATGAAATTTTTAAAACGTCTTTCTCCTCAGCATGTCACTTCTTTCTTTTTTTTTAAGCTTTTTTCTTGTTTTGCCACCTCAGCTTCTATTTACCCAGTCTTTTTTATACCATTATTGCTTGATCTAGTAACTGCTTTTCTTGAGGGATCTTGTGGTATTAATATTGGTAGAACTGAGTCTCAGAGTTCTCCCCAAATGATTAATATACTAAGATAATTCTGTGATGTGGCATGTATGTTGCAGGTTTTTTTTGTCAGCATTAGAACAAGCAGTTGTGGTTCTGGCATTAGCCTTGCAAAAAGGAAAAAAAAAAAGTTTTATCTGTGATTGAAATTTCTTAACACAATAGCTGCTTTCCTTTTTGCTGAATTAAGAATTTTCGCTGGCTACTATTTTTGACAGTGAAAAGCAAGAACTGAGGAGAAAAACCATGAAGGTATTGGTTATTGGCCTTGGAGGGTAAGTATTAGCAATGAAATTTCCTCTACATCTAAAGACTGGTCTTCCTTTCAGAATGAAGTGATGTAATTTCTATTTCTGAATGAATGGGGGTTGGAACTAGATGATCTTAAGGTCCTTTCCAACCCTAATTATTCTATGATTCTATGATTCTGTGTTTTTTGAAAGTAGATTACGAATACAACACATAATGGTCTCAGCTTATAACGTGTAATCCTCAAAAAAAAAGTTAAATGTTATCTCTGAGATCTCAGGTACCACTTTTCTCTTCTTTCCTGGTACTGCTAGATTTACTGTCTGAAAGCTTTTGAATCCTTTCAGAGCTAGTGAGTATTTAATGGGAATAAACTTTTTTGGGGGGTGGGAGGTAAGGAGGAGAATTGTTTCTTTGTGTCTAACTATACGTAAATATGTCTGTTAGCATGTACATATGTTTAAAATACTGATTTTTGCCTTGATGCATTTTTTTCCTGTTTTTTAACGCAGTGTAACAAATGGGGGGAAAACAACACTGGCAGAAAAGCTTAAGAAAATGCTTCCCAATTGTGATATAATTTCTCAAGACGACTTCTTTAAGGTAACTGTATTGATGGAAAGACCTGGTAGATAAAAGTAGGCTTGCGTAGGTTTTAGTATAACTTCTTCTCTTTTCAGTTCTCCTACTGATAAACTTTTAAAATTAATGCTGCTTAAAATAATGTTAGCTTCATGAGAAAGAGAAATAAAATGAGCACTGGGGGTAATTGAACTTTCAGTAGCCAGAACCACTAAGCATACTCAGCAAAAAGAAGTCCATTGTCTTCTTTGATCTTTTTCAAGATACTTTGTGCTAATGAAGTTAATGAAATTTTGTTAGCTCTACACCAGTATAGCAATGGGTAGTTCTTTGTCTCTAAAATCAAAACAGAAGAACAACTTTTGCATTGACATTGGAGTTGTTTGTTAAGGGTAGTGAAAGAGCTCTTATTTCTGAAGTAAAGCTCTAATGAACTTGTCAGGTATGATTGGGAGAATTTGTTGTTCCAGATTAAACAATATGTTTGTGTTTGTATTCTATTTTAACAGTTGTATACAACATTTTAATTCTGAAGATAAATTTAATCATTTGGGATACAAAAGTGTATAACCTCCATGTTTGTAACTGAAGAGTATGTATCTGTGACAGTGGTCATAAAAGCAGCCTTGAAATTACTCCTTTTCTTCCCCTTCTTCAGCCAGAGTCTGAAGTAGAAACAGATGAACGTGGATTTAAGCTATATGATGGTCAGTAACTTTGATGCATTGCTTTGAATGTTGTACTGAAATTCTCTTATTCTGGGCTTCAGCACTTCTTACTCTCCACTGAATGTCTTTCATTGTCTTATTCCAAATCAGTCAAAACTTGGATCTGATCCTGACTCCATTGTTTCGTGTCAGATCACACATAGAGACCAGATGAAGTTCATGGTTAATGCTGGCTCAATGTGCCAATTTAGTTTTATAAACTTCTAGATCCAGATCCACTTTAGGCTAGTGCTTTGGTTCAGGTCATATCTAGTTGTGAACAGTTGCTTATTGGCTCATCTCTGTTCATACTTGGTGGTCACAAAATGTATTACTCAGAATATTGGCCAGACCCTTAAACTGTATCTGAAAACTGACTCTTTCTCAGCTATGCAATCTTTAGCTCAGTTTCTAGACTTCATGAAATTGGAATGTGAAACTGGAGGGGTAAGTTAGACACTCTGGTTCAGATATGTAGGTTTAATGCTGCTTTTAAAACCTCCTCTAAAATGTGTTTGCTCTTCTGTTACCCAAAAGTGCCTTCTCTACACCATTCAGTACTTAGTATGTTCTTACATGTCTACAGACAAAACAGGTATTACATTGTGCTGTTTTGCATTCTCCTTTCAATTCATCCATCCATCCCCACCTTCAAAATACCTGAACCCAATAAAACCTCAAGGCAAAAAGTTTTGAGCTCCTGCTCCCTTCACCTGTGTCAGTGACAATTGACAGAAGGGTACAGGTCTCAGGGTAAGTAAGTTTTTTTACAAGTTTTTTGGAATATGGGAACAGTCCCTCTGTTTCTGTCGTGAGGGGAAAGAATGTGAAATATGTTCACACACCTTCTTGTGCTACAGAACTCAGAGAGACAACCGAAAATACCCCAGTCCTGGGGAAAGCTTTAGTTTCAGGGTATCATCAGTTGCAAACATGGAACTGCTCCTATGTGTGAGAGATATTTGGGGGTAATCCTGTTCCCTTTCTTTTAGATTTGTATGTAGATTATTTGATTCTTACCAATTAACCTAGGTTTTGAGGGCTTTTTAATTTTTGGTTTTTTAGGGATGCCTAACTTTCTGTTTCCATCTAGTACTTGATGCTCTTTATATGGATGAAATGGTGAAAAGTATTCGCAATTGGATGAAAAGCCCAGCAAGTTCAGGTGTTGTGACAGAAGAGCCACAAAATACATGTGACAACCTGAAGAATACAGATGTTGTTTATATTTTGATTGTTGAAGGCTTTCTGCTATACAATTATGAGTAAGCAGTAATATCTAACCTGGTATATTAAAGCCACATTAAAAAGGAAGAGGGACCTAAACATGTTATTATCTTAGGCCACTTAATGAACTATGGAACAGAAGATATTTTTTGACCCTTCCTTACGAAGAGTGCAAAAGGAGAAGGAGGTAAGATTACTGCTCATGGTGGGTCACTGTGCCCCCTAACCTGGACTGGTTCTTTTAAACTGGTTTTATTTTGGCTCTTGCAAAATGTAAGCTATTAAGATTATCTGTCCTCTGTGATTCACAGGGAAGACTGTGTGGGTATTTAACCAACATTAACAAAAGCATGCTGAGATGGGGGAGGGGTTGTTTTGGTTTATGGTTTGTTTTGGGGCTTTTTATTATCATTATGCGTTTATTTATATTAGAGCACAGAGATATTCAAATGCTAAATGTTTTACAAACACTATAAAAAACAACTTGGCCAAATAAATTATTTTAAATTATTTTGATTACTGACTGCATATTGGAGTTAAACCATGTTTAAAATGAGGAACAGTTTAAAAAATACTAAGCAGTCGTATCTTTGGTTAACTACAGCAGATGATGATTATTGCTAAAGTAACAATATTCATGTTCAGGCTTAGTATATGCTTTGTTTAGACTGTGCATTAGTTGCACTGTATGTCTTATTTAGCTTATTGAGACAATGTCTGAATTGCCTCCAAATCTGGAGCAATAATGTGTGCTTGGAGCAATAGATGTGCACACAGTCAGAATCTGCCAGCTGAGTGAAGAAATCTGCTGGAGTAGATTTGGTTGATTCCACTTTGTTGGTTTCTCATTAGACTTACCTTTAAGCACTTTAGTGTCCAGGCTGGATGATGGATGTGACTAGGCAAAACCCCTAGTTGTTTAAAACTTGGAAATCTATGTACTGAATATTTAAAAAGAAAAACAACAGCAACAAAAAAAACAATCCAAAACCAAAAAATAAGTCATTTGGTTTGGTAACAATGCACTTGGCATTAACCATGCCAAGTGCAAGATCCTACACCTTGGGTCAGAGCAGTCCCAGGCACAGCTACAGGTTGAGCAGAGAAGAGATTCAGAGCAGCCCTGCAGAGGAGGACTTGGGAGTGTTGGTTGATGAGAAAATGAACATGAGCCGACAGTGTGAGCTGCAGCCCAGAAAGCCAACCGTATCCTGGGCTGCATCAAAACAAGTATGACCAGCAGGTCGAGGGAGGTGATCCTGGCCCTCTATTCTGCTCTCATGAAACCTCCCTTGGAGTACTGTGTACAGTTCTGGTGTCCTCAACATAAGAAGGACATGGAATTGTTGGAACAAGTGCAGAGGAGGGCCACGAGGATGATCAGGGGACTGGAGCACCTCCCTTATGAAGATAGGATGAGAAAGTTGGGTCTCTTCAGCCTGGAGAAGAGATGGCTGTGTGGAGACCTCAGAGCAGCCTTCCAGTATCTGAAGGGGGCCTATAGGGATGCTGGGGAGGGACTCTTCATGAGGGACTGTAGTGATAGAGCAAGGGGTAACGGGTTCAAACTTAAACAGGGGAAGTTTAAATTGGATATGAGGAAGAAGTTCTTTACTGTGAGGGTGGTAAGGCACTGGAATGGGTTGCCCAGGGAAGCTGTGAATGCTCCATCGCTGGTGGTGTTCAAGGCCGAGTTGGAGAGAGCCTTGGGTGATACGGTTTAGTGTGCAGTGTCCCTGCCCATGTCAGGGGGGTTGGAACTAGATGATCTTAAGGTCCTTTCCAACCCTAACTATTCTATGGTTCTATGTAAGACTTTCAGTACAGCTGAAGTTACATGTAATACCTTTTTCAATTAAACAAAACCCCAAACCCACAACTTTTACCTTATTTTAAATATAACTTGATAAGCAGAAATAGGTAAGTTAGCAAGAGTCTGTATCAGAGATTATGTTGAAACAAAGGAGCCTCCTTTGCTCCAATATTCATACAGCCTGCCAGTCTTTTTTTTAATTTTTATTTTGGATAGATGCTGTTATTAGATCAGCTGACACTAGGGGGAAATGTAAAACTTGTATGGAAAAGCAAATATATTTTTGTGTAGCACCAGAGTCTATCAGCCAGCAGATACACCGGGTTACTTCGATGGACACGTGTGGCCTATGTATCTGAAATATAAAAGTGAATTGGAAGAGAATGCAAGTAACATTGGTATGGTATCCCTAATTTTAAACTTAGAAAATGCTAAAGTGTGGTGCTTACACAGTTACCATTGGGGTGTGGGGTTTTTTTTTTTTCAATGGGACAGAGTTTTCTTCAGATGTTTTTGTGGCACTTGGACAGTAGGTTTGGGTCTTTTGCTGGCTTATTTTTTAAGTCTATAGGGGGGTTGGTGTTTTTTAATAATGCAAGTTATGAGGTTAAAAAAATACAAAGGTTCTGATTACTAAGTCCATTTAACAAGCTATTACTTTAAATGGTTAGCACATGTGTATGGTGTGTGTAACAAGCTAGCACATACGTGTGTGGCTAAACAGGAAGCTTCTGAGATGACAGCAGATGCACTGTCAGGGTTCTTCAGATCATAACTGAAATCCTGGTTAAGTCACTTAAGACACTTCCTAGTGTCTTACGTATGACAGTATGCACTACAGTCACCAGTCTTGCATGTGAAGTTCCAAAGCTGAGCAAGCTGATGAGGCTCCGCCATGAGCATGTGTAATGTCCACAGCTATACCGCTCTTGGGACTGCCCACTCGGAGAATCAAGTGGCTGTTTCATCAGCACACACATCTTACTATGCAGTGAGAATGGAAACTGTGGTGCCTTTCCTTGACTTACTGAAACCCTGAAGCTGAGGAATAACCTGAGGTCTTCCACTGCATAGGAGCCCTTGCTCTACTGCCCTAATGTTATTACCATTACCCTTATGGAGACTTTCATACACACACACACAAAAAAAAGAAAAAGTTATTCTTAACTAGAATACTTTTACATTATGTTATTTTTTTAACATCTAAAACAAGTTTGAGAATGAAGGGAAGGGAGGTACTGTTCTTGGGTTTCATTCTTTTCATCTCTTCTGATGGCATTCACAGGAATACCAAAACCTTTGCCAATTGCTATTAAAAAATAACCGGCACAGAACTCATGAAAACTTTCTTTCATCTTTCTTAGTTTATTTGGATGGAACAAAATCCCAAGAGGAGCTTTTATCCAGTGTGTATAGTGATATAATACAGGAATTAAAAAAGCTGAGGGAAGAAAGTAAGTAATGTTACTGGAAATTGAATGTGCTTATTCCATTCCAAGTTAACAAGAAGTTAATCCTTTTATATGAAAATATTGCAAGGATTATGTAGATCTATATCCCCTTATGTATCACACACATGTTTATAACATGTCTATAACACGTTTGCCCATTACTTTAAGTCATCATAAGCTATAACTTTTAAGTTCCTTGAAATCAGATTTTCCGAAGTAATAGGTGGATCCAGTGCTATCCAATGATAAAATATTAAAAAAAAAAGGGGGAGAGAAGGAATATGGGAAAAACATTAGTGAAAACAGATGTGTTGTTGGTATTAGTTTCTAATATACAGTAATGTTATGTGCAAAGTGAGAAATGACACTACAGGTTAAACTTATGATTTTTATTTTTTAGATCAGCAGGTCACAGAATCATAACGTAGAAAGCTTGCGTTCCATTTGATGTGAATTGAAAGTCTCAAGACTATCATACTTGGCAAGCCAACCGAGCAGATGTTAATGTATGTTCATAATACTCATTTGGAGAATACAAGTGGATTTATAGTGATTATTGATTCTGTAGGCCTCAGGTATTGCTGAGTAATATCAACGCTGCCTTATTTTTCAGAATTTCTTTAATCAGTCGTGCTTTGGCTGATTTTTGATTGAATGTATACATTTTAAAGAATATAAACATATTTTTGTATACAAAAGTAAACTAGAAAGATGCAGTTCTCTTGGATTAATAAGCATATTTGAGCATGGATCAATACAATTTAAATGTTCATTAACAAAGGACAGTGATTAATTTTACAAGCTTCGAATCACTGATAAGCATGTCTAGATGAACTGGTATGTTGCATCAGCAGTAAGTTGAAGATGGTATGAAGTGTTACACTGCTTACTCAGTAACAGAAGCTGTTATTGAATATATAACTGAACTTACTTGCTAAACACCTCTTTGGTGTTTGTCAAGTAATTTTTATGTTGTGTGTTGGTTTGAGCAGTTAGGACTGGATATTTAAAAAAATCCAAACAAACCTGAAGAGAAGTCAGGTTGCTGGGAAAAGATGGGGGACCAGTATGGAGGATAGAGTACAGATGCATCGCTAATGACATTAAGTACAGTATTGTGTGAAAATCAAGGACTGGGGTGGCACAGACTACTACAATAAAAGTGTGCATCACAGAGGAGGAAGAGGGAAGAAATAATTCTGGTTAATGGTCATAGCTCAGGTTGAAATTACAGTAACGAATGTATTCAGAAAGCAGCTATGTGAAATCTTATGTTGAAGCTTTTTTGTAGAATTTGTATATTTAGATTAAACTTCCCAGTTTTCTATTTTATCGTTTATGGTGACTGAATAGTTTATTGACTCTTATATTTTCTTTGAAAACTTATCAGCCAGAATAGAAATCAAGCTACAGACATGAAAAGCAAAGGATAGGCTATATATATATATATATGGGCTATATACTGTGTGTCAGCTGCACTGATCAGTGATTGATATGTAATGCTTTATTGTTAACAGTATTAAGGGTCCTAAATCTGTATCTATCAAGAGTTTGTTACAGAGTAGAGCTGTGTGAAGCTTGTGTTTCAGACAAAATGCTTCCAAGTACTGTTTTGTATTTTTACAAATAATTTTATTAATTTAATTAATAATTTTATTAATTTTGCAGTAAAAATACTTCAAGATGGATTTGATGGGCTGTCTGACTTTCAGCTGTATTTTTGATTCTGTTTCTGTTTGGAAGGGGGCAACTGTGAGAGATCAGCTAATACTTAGATGGTTGTAGGGGGTTGACCTTGGGTAGCTACCAGGTGCCCCCCAAGCTGCTTTACCACCTGCAGTACATCAGCAAGTTCACTAATGAGCAAAACAGTGCATTACATAAGTGTGACATGTTAATCAGTGCAGGATGTATTACCCACCCCTACAGTGCTTTCCCTTGAGCTTCACTCTCTGGGAGGGCTTCACTGTGTTAGGTCCCCATTTGATTAGTGTCAGTGTGCTGGAGCTCCTATACTCCTTAAAGCTGTGCTTTCCTTAAAGCCAAAGGATTCATCACTGACTTCTGTGCCTTGTCCCTGTGGATCCACACCTGCTTTGTGGTTGTAACACCATGGTCTTCGTCATGGGCTGCAGGGGAATCTCTACTCTGGTGCATGGAGTATCTGCCCCCACTCCTTCTTCACTGACCTTGGTGCCTGCAGGGTTGTTTCTCTCAGATATTCCCACTCCTCCCTCTGCCTGCAGTTCCTGCTATGCAGTAACTTTTCCTCTTTCTTAAGTGTGTTATCCCAGAGGTGCCACTGATGGGCTTAGCCTTGGCCAGAGGTGGGTCCATCTTGGAGGCAGCTGGTACTGGTCCTATCAGGCAAAGGGGAAGCTTTTGGCATCTTACAGAAGCCACCACCCCTGCAGCCCCCCTGCAACCAAAACCTTGCCACACAAACCCTATACAATGGATGAAGGGAAGAAATTTTTATTCTTGCTTTTCCCATCTCTGCATGGCACTTAGATGCCTCTGGGTCCCCTTTGATAAACTTATTAAGTATTTTCTTACATGGAGAAAAGTGTGAGTAGAAATTAAAGTGATCATGTTTGCTCCAGAGGAACGCAAGGCATCCTTTTATGATTTGAAATGGATAGGAAGTAAAGGGTTAAGACTTAATGGGCTCCTCTCTGGAAGAGGAAGAATTTTGGTATTGTCAGTCCCTGAGTGATTTCTATTGAGAAGTTTAGCTGTGTTTCAGATGAGGAACAATGAAATTACCTACTTTTGCAGATGATACCATGCTTTCTGAAGTAGTCCAACACTACTGCAGTGGCAAGGAGCTCAGTTTTGTGAAGTCCTTCTGTTGTCCCAAAATCAGGGTCCTTTGTACAGTTTACAGAGAGGAGATTAACACACAGAGTGAAGATGTTTATTTCATCTCTGTGCAGATACGGGTGCTAGGTGGTAACTCCACGAAGCTGGCACACCCTCAGTCTGCCAGCTGTCCACTTTTATATGTTTCAAACAGTGAAAATCAGTATTTTCCATATACGTAAGACTGTAACTACAATCATTGGCTTTTACATTTTGTGCTGTTTAAAGACACAGTATATATTTCTTTTACTACATATGTTCCTTGAGGAAGGGTCTCTGTGAGCAAAGGTCTCTTATCACACAGGGTGTGATTTTTAATGAACCAAATTTAAGAACACAGTTACCTTTTGTTTGGCTAGGCTTTTCAGAATTACTTCTGTCTTCCTAATCTTTCTGGTTACTCTTTTTCTGATGCAGATGGCTCATTTGTCAGTATTCTGCTTCTCCTCAAAGTCTATGAGCTTGTAAGGAAACATTATTTTTCCTTGCCACATATTTCTATTCAGTTCTAAACTTAAGATTTTCAAGCTCGCACAGACTGTCCTTTACAAGATCTTAACTTCTTCATTGCCAGGTAACACTTCCATGGGCAAAAGTAGATGTGCTCCAGTACAGATTTATGTATTTGTGTTATATATCATTTATCGGAATATACGTAGTATTGAGCTTGCAATTCAGCAACTTGTAGTTACAGCTCAGGGCAGAGATCTCTTAAGAATTTTTCTGAAACCATCTCCATGGTGCAGGGCTGCATCAAAATATTAGATAGGCATCTTATGGAAGGATGTTTTGAACAAAACAGGTGGTGCTCTTTGCTCCTGTGTAAAACTGGTAGACCCATATTTTCAGTATTGTGCAGTTCTGGTTTCTACATCTGGAGCGAGTCCATAGTGGAGTTAAAAGAAAGGCAAATAACAAGATCAAGGGAACAGAGCAGCCACTTCGTGAGATTGACATCAAGCTGATTTCTTCATGATGTCAAAATAAGGGAAAGAACATGACAATGTAGTCATCATGAACACTGATGCAGTTGGAACAAACTTTTTATCTTGAAGAGCTGTTGCTCCTCTAACCTTCAAAGTCTAAAAGCTGGATTTCTAACATTCACACTGTATTATTGATTCAGATGCTGGTTTTGTCACACACAGGGTTTTGAAAAATGGGGTTGATTGAAGAATGGGGCTGTAAATGAGTAACTTCAAGGACATTAGGCTTTGTTAACAACTACAGAGATAAGGAAATGGCTAAGATAAGCACTGCACAAGAATTGGCCAGAACCGGCCTTGGTGGTTACTGGTATGACGACGATTCTAAAACAAAGTGATGAAGGCGTGGTACAATGTTTTATGATGTAATGCATAAGTCAATGAATATGTATGTAATCTGATGAGTATGTATGTTTAAGGACAATCACAGCCTGGTTGATGCTCGGGAGAGACGCTAGGAGGAGCTATCCCCCGTGTCTCCCGGCGCCGCAATAAGGAATACCTGTTTGTCAACTTAAACTTTGTTGGCGAGTTACTGGAGATTTCTCCGAATCAGTTTCCTACGTTCTGAAACTACTTCATGTGCCCTTCAGAACAATGCCTCTTTGGTCCGTCCAGCTGAGGATGATTGATGTCTGATGGTTTATGCCACTGAGCACCTCTATAGTCAGAAACGTCCAGTCATGTAACAGTGTCCAGAAAGCAACAACAGTGTGAGAGTAACAAAAACTGGAAAACTTTGAGAGTATTTCTTTTAAAGACTGATACTCCTGTTTCCAGAGAGAGGTGCCAGTGTGCCCAAACCCCTCCTCTTCTGTTCCCCTCTTACATTACTTGGTTTACTAAAAAAAACTACCAGTCCCTGCATGTCTTCACAGATTTTAGTAGTACAGCGTTCTTTGGGCTCTCAAACCTAGGAGGGAGGAGACCAATTCTGAAAGCAAGCTAAAGGTGCATGGCGACTTGCCACAGCACAACACGAAGGGTGTCAACGCCTGATCAAACAAGTTGTGCTGGGTGGAGGAGGATGTGCTCGATTGTATTCGAGGTCAAAGTGTGTTACTGTGAGGAAATCTAGCACCTTGCGACTCACGCGTTGCTAGGCGCTGTTTAACGTCCCTCCTCGCTCTCCCCCCGCAGCCGCTCCCGGCGCTCCTTTCCATGCAGCACGGCGGGCTATAGCGCACCCCGGAGCAGCCGAGCAAGCGCAGCCGCGCTCAGCAGCAGCTGAACTCGTACTTCATGTTTCGGGTGACAGCCCCGGCGAAGCCGGGCAACACGCACCCTCCCCCGAAACAGCCCAGAACCGCTACCGGGGCGGTGCCGCCATGCTGCCACCCCACCATGCCCTTCCGCACAAGCTGAAGTTGTTGCACAACAAGGCTCCCTTCCCTTTCTGCGACCGCTGGCGCATGCGCATGGCCTCCTTTGGCAGGGCGCCGTCCCAAAGAAAGGCGGGAGGCTCGGCCGTTAACCGCGTCACCCCGCCCCGCCGAGCTCCCTCCGCAGGCCTCCTCCGGCCCCGCCCGCTGTTGTCCTCTCGCGATGTTCCCTACAGGAAGCGAGTGAGGGAGCGTGCGCCGGCTGTGGCCGTAGGCGGCGGTAGTTGAGGGAATGTCGGCCGCGTGCGCCGTGTCCCCTGAAGCACAGCCGCCGCTGCCGCCGGGCGAGCGCGATCCTCCGGCCAAGGCGATGCGCAGGAGGCTGCGGCAGGGCCACCGGGAGGAGTGGGAGCAGTTGTCCTGGCCGGAGGAGGGTGCTGGTGGCGTCGACACCGAGGTGCAGCCGACTGCATCGCCGGGCGACGGGGTCGGGCGGCGGCGGCGGCAGGCGCAGGAGCCGAGAGCTCTGGCGGGGACGGCTGCAGCGGCTAGGGAAGAGGAGGAGGTGGAGGAGGAGCGGCTGGAGCGGGAGCATTTCCGGAGGATCATCAACGCTTTCCGATACTACGGGTAACCGATGCCTATCGCCCTGTGCACGGGGCCCTGGCGCCGCGGCCTCCTTTCACCGGCTGCTCCGCGGGGTCAGCGCCTCGCTGTCCGTGCGGGCGGCGTCTGGCTACCAGGGGTCCTCCGTCCATGTTCTTTCTGGCCGGTGTGCGCCCCGGGGAGCGCTGTGCCGGTAGCGCGGGTTCCGCTCCCTTTTCCTTTCGTAATGCACGCAAAGTCGCCTCGATGTCTTTGTAAGCTAGGAAACATGCAAAAAAAAAAAAAAAAAAAAGTCCAAAACAGACCTTGTCGAAGTACAGCGCACCTGAAAAGGGTGCGAGAGGCCTCTAGAAGAAGGTCTCTTTATAAGGTGTTTTAAGACGCTGCAAGGTACTCCAAACAGTAGCAAAGAGAGGGAAACCGTGTCTCGATTATTGTGGAAATTTCTGAAAGACATGTTAATTTGCACAAGATATCGGGCTAATACTTGCCGTCTGTCGAGTCGGAAAAGACCTTGATGGTCCTATGAGAGTGATTTAAAGGGGAGCGAGAAGGGACGGACCCTACTTAGTATCCGAATCTGTTGAATGGAAAAGGTAGCTGTTTACTGGAGGGGCGGACACTGGCCGCAGAAGTCCAGTCCTCTGCATTTTTTTGGTAAACTTTATAATGTTATTCGAGGTTTGGGATGTCGCTACACTGCATATTGTATGCTTCAGTTGGCAAAACCCGGTCATGTGAATCATTATTATGTTTTGGACAGTCTAGTGAGTGTAACACGGACATCGTTTGTACATGACAGTGAGGTTCTTGGAAGGAGTGCGTGATTTTGAAGAGTATTTCTTCTATTTGTCTCTTTTACTTTTTTGTTTTTGTTTTCTGAAACTGGTATTTGATCACTAGGTTGATCTAGATGACGCTCGGATTTCTCTTTCAAACTGAATTCTCTAATAAAAACTGGACCATACCAAAGGCTTTGTGTTGCTTATTACTGTTAGCACAGCAGCCAAATGTAATATACTGGTATCAGTGATGTAGCTTTTTTCCTCTGGCCTTAAAATCTGAGACTATCCTTGTCAACCTTATGCTTAGCTGTGACGGGGTTGCCTTTGAATGCTTCAGTTTTCGTAAACACATAGCAAAAGGATGTGACTCAAATTTTTAATACAGGAATTGTATTAAATTACCTCTGCCTCAAAGAAATAACTCTGAATTGAAGTGAAATTACGTATTTCAGGAAAAGTTAGTAAGGCAGTAACATACTTTTCAGATGAGACCCAGATTAAAGGTCTTGTTTTCTGGAGACATATTGACTTAATTCTTTATGTGTAGTTCTTCTGATTTCAGTGGATTGTTTATTCTGCTAGAAGGTTGCAATTCATTGTGAAATTGTGGAGGATTATAGTTCAAAGGCTTTTTTTTTCTGATAAAACTTTCAAGAAGATGATATAAAGCTAAGTTGATATGCATTTTGTAGGTGATCAGTTTTCTTATTTTTCCTGCCTTTTTTTTTTTCCTCCGCTTAAATTTCTTTTTTCTTTTTCTTTATTTTTTTTTTTAAACCAGTGTAGCTATTGCAGTAAACATGCCCTTCTCAGTAGCACATATGTAATTTTGGAGATGTTAACTGGTCAGATTTCCAGGCTGAGGTTGCAACTAAAGTTGCAGCAGTGGCATCTTACTCCCTCTGATGGCTAGTTTTCAAAGACTACTGCTGTATGCTGTCACGAGAGTTTGAGAAACTGATGTGACTTGACCTGATAAAACAATTTTCTGCTGCCAAAAGGGGCAGTATCCCTTGTCCTGGCTTCATGATTTCCTGTCTCTGGAGTCTTCAGATCCAGCAACGTGACTTGCTAAAGTGACAGAAATCAAATCGAGTGATACATATACATGTCTCTTTAGGGTTAGCAAGTGAAATGAAGTTTGTGACAGACCTGGTGAGTGCCAGAACAAGGCAGAGGGCAGAACTGTTCCGCATGAGGAAAGGGAAGAGGAAAGAGAAAAACCAGACCTCTTTCTCTGAGCAGCAGATTAATTTTTCAATGAAATTTTTTGTTTTGGGGAAGTGGAAGAATTATTTTTTAGCCTTGTAACTTGTTTAGCCTAGTTATGAGATCAAGTTTACAATGTTTATGCTTCAGGAGAATATGTTACTAAAAGAAGGTAGCTTAGTATCTTACTGTGGCTGCCAGAAGACCAGTATGGTCCAGCTGTGACTTTTGCTGTTCTTTCAGGAGCAGCTGATTTTGAGGATCCCTGTGCCCACTCCACATCTTGTTATTTCTGTAGGCAAAGATTACCACAGCATTCAGCTACTTATTCAATTTAAATTGGGCATATGAAACAATCTGCCTGGTTTTGATGGTTTTGGGGGTTGTCTGTTCATTAAATTTTGTAGATCCATATATTAAGGTGGTGACGATGTGCTGGAAACAAGTGGCTGGTGATGCAACTGCAGGAGGGCAACAGTTCTCTTAAACTGTAACATGTTTAGAAGAGTGGTAATGTAGAACTAGAGCTTAAACATTTTGCCTAAAAAAATCTTGAAAACTTGTTGTCTAGTAAGGAATTGCAAAGTCTGATTTCTTCCTGTGTCTAAAGAAATTAATAATTCTAATTGGAATAGTTTAGGGTGAATTATTTATATTTACTGTGTGTATTGCTTCAAAATATCTAAAGACATTAAAACTTTTGCTTTTTAGAACAAATATGCACGAGCGAGTGAACAGAACGGAGAGGCAGTTTAAATCTCTCCCAGCTAACCAACAGAGTCTCCTTCCTCAGTACCTTCCTCATCTTGACAAGATTCGGAAGTGCATTGATCATAATCAAGAGATACTACAGACCATTGTGAAAGACTGCACTCATATATTTGAAAATAAAGAATATGCAGAAGACGTATGTTAAAAATGGACTTTTTTATACTCCAAATATTAAATTCTGTCCACTTTGGGATTTTCCATGTTTTTTTTGATGCCTTTAGGTCTCAAACTTTCTTTCCTTTTGCCACCTTTATTTTCTTCTTTCATGCTTCCTGCCAGCTGTATTTTCTGACTCATCTTTCACATCTTGTAGAGCTGATGTTTAATCTGTTTGTTGTTAGTTCTTGTAGTTACACTTCAAAGAAAAAAAAAAATATCCAGAGTTCTAGTTCTACCCTGGATACTTCCCCCCCCCCCCATTTAACTCTGCATATAGCATAAATGGTATTGTCTGTCTTACTGTACGTTATTTTATATTACAGCATTCTCAGTCTGATAAAGTTTTAGATAGGTCAAGTATTTTTAATATTCTCATCTGTAAAAAACATTTTCACTGCTTACCTGCTTTATCAGTGTGGCATCTCTGTCCAAAAAAATTGCTCTCAGACTTGAAAGACTGGTATAAATGGAAACTGAAGTCCTTTTTTAGTATCTGCAGGAAAGGTGCAGTGATAGGCAACTCTTAATATAAGTTTTCTCAGTGTTGCCTCATCAGGACCTAAAGGGATCCTCTTCGCAGGTAAAGCAGTGCAACCTCTGCACTAGCTAAGCCCTGATCCTTTCCTGAATATAAGGACTATCAGTTGTGCTCTGCTGTGCTGGCTGTATTATGTTGGGGGTTTTTTGGTTGTTTTTGTTCAGTGGGGTGTTTTTGTTTTGTTCGGGTTTGTTGCTTGTTTGTTTTTTTTAATGTGGAACCTAATTTCTTGAGGGCTGAACTGAGACCAGCAAATTCAGTTTCTGTAGGATTCTAGGTTGGATTTGAGCCCTGGCATCGGGAGTTAAAGGCAGGTGCTTTCTCAGCTAGAACTCCCAACAGCTTTTATTATATGGCTTTTGTGTACTCCCTTCCCCCAAGACTAAAGTTACTTGGTACCTTTTGCACTAATCTTATTTTTCTCTTCCACTTTAATCAGGGAAGAGGGAAGATTACACCAGCTTCAACATTTGACATGGATAAATTAAAATCCACTTTGAAACAATTTGTGAGAGACTGGAGCGAAGAGGGAAAGCCTGAGAGAGAGTCCTGCTATCAGCCAATCATTAGTGAAATTGTAAAAAACTTTCCGAAAGAAAGATGGTAATAACATTTTAAGATGTATTTTTAAGACTTACTTTAAGACATATTTTTATGTGGTCATACACTGTTAAAGAAATTTAAGAGTGTTTTATGGAATAATGAAAAGCTTGGACTTAAAAATAGAGAAATTGCCTTTAATGCAGTGAAGCTTTTTAATTAAAGTTGTTTCTAATACAAGGGCTTGGAAAAGAGGATAATCATGAACTTCACAAAGAAAGGTTTACCTTCGCCAGGTAAACCAGGAATAATTTTCTTTCTTTTTCCCTGTCATGTGATGTAATGGCATTTCTGTCAGCCTTTCAAGTAAGAGAGCTGAGGAGGTTGTGAAGTTAATTCAGCTGTGCAAAGTGAGGTAAAATTTGCAGGTTAGCAGTTTCAGAGTGTGCTGCAGATAAAGCGAAGGACCCCTGTGGTATCACGAAGTATGAATATTACTGCCCTTCTTGGTGGAGGGAAGGAAGAAGCCTCTTAACCTCTACCACAGTTTTATTGCACTGCAGCTGCTTAGTTCTAGCTTTGCTTTCCGGCAGTTGCTGCAAGGTAAGTCTTAAAAATCTTTGCTGCATGTGTTGAGGGTAGCTTTATACTGTGTTGGCTTGTTAACACCACCAAAACAGTCATTGATGCAGGGTTTTTAGGTAACTTAAGTAGAAGTGTGCTGGTAGAATCTTGGAATATACTAGTCCTATGAGAATCCCATGGTTAATGGCTGTTTTTTTGTCAGCCCAGTTGTCATAAAGTACTTTTCAGTTTAAACTTAGCACAGAGTCAAGGATCATTAGGGTTAGAAGGGACCAATCCTTTCAAGACAGGCCACCTAGAGCAGGCTGCAGAGGAACGTGTACAGGCAGGTTTTGAATGTCTCCAAAGAGGGAAACTCCACGACCCACTCTGGGCAGCCTGTTCCAGTGCTCTGCCGCCCTCAACGTAAAGTTCTTCCTCGTGTTGGGGTGAAACTTCTGTGTTGTAGTTTTTGGCCGTTGCTGCTAATCCTGTCTCTGGGCACCCCTGAAAATTCATGAACTTTATAAATGTAACAGGTTGCAAGTTAGTTTTGATACAGCTGGGTGTTACTGTGGGTTTTATTCTTTCTGAGTAATGGCTAATAATGCATCTGTACCAATTTGAAAATACCTTCCACTAGCCATGTTTTCATTAGTAAAGGCTGTTAGTGGTAACAGAACACAGGGTGGACATGATTGGTTTCTCTTTTGCTGTGAGCTAACTTATCTCAAAGTGGATATGCCACTAAAAATGTTGTATCTGAAGATGAAGTTTCTGAAATGTTTTTAGTGCTAACAGTGCCCTGTTAACTAAAAATTAATCAAGTATTACAGATTGCCTGATGCAGATCTGTACAAGAAGTGATAGTTCTGAAGGTAATCGTTGTGATCTTGAAGGCAGCAGTTCCTTTTTTCTCTGTGGGCTAGCTTTTAAAGCATTTTGGTTATGGGAGAGAACTTACCCCAGATTTGAAGAGATAACGTGTCTGAAGTTGGAAGGTCTTGCCTTTTGCATTTATCATCAATGAACTTTTATTTCAAAACCTCCAGCTAGTAATAGGAGGCAGTATGTGGTAGGAGTGGTAACTCCAATAGGAGTGGTAACAGATTGGTTGAATCTGGAGTTGATAGCTTTGTGCTTTTTTACCAGGAATTCTGTTTATTGTCACGCAGAACTAAGATGACCGTGCTTCTGTCCCTATTGTGGTGGCTCTGAAATATACCAGTTGGGGTTTTCTTTGTCTAGGGAAATCTCAAAAGCATCACTATAAGGATGATAGATCTCTACTACAAGTTTGAGTTTGTCAAACATTTTTTAATTTATAAATTGTGTATTACATGCTGTCCTGGTTTTGGCTAGGATAGTTGTTTTTCCTCCTAGTATCTGGTGCAGTGCTGTGTTTTCACTTTAGTCTGAGAATGATGCTGATAACACACCGATGTTTAATTGTTGCTAAGCAGCGCTTACTCTTACCCTGATCAAGGATTTTTCATTCTCTCGTGCTCTGCCAGTGAGTAGGGGCACAAGAAGCCAGGAGGAAGCAGAGACAGGACACCTGACCCAAACTAACCAAAAGGGTATTCCATACCACAGCATGTCATGCCCAGTATATAATCTGGGGAAAGGCCAAGATCACTGCTCAGGTCAGATATTGGTCAGCGTGTGGTGAGCAAATGTATAGCGCATCACTTGTTTTTTTTTTTTCTCGGGGTGGGATTTATTCCTGTTATCATTACTGTAATTATCATTATGATATTGTTGGATTATTATTTTTCCAATTATTAAACTGTTCTTATCCCAGCCCATGGGTTTTTGCATATTTCCTGATTCTCCTCCCCATCCCACTGGGGTGTGGGGTCAGAGTGAGTGAGGGGCAGTGTGGTACTTAGTTGTTGGCTGGGGTTAAACCACGACCCCTGCATACCTATTTAAAAAGTTAATATTCATGATCATTATGGATCTGTCATAGCAGTTATGTAAAACCTTTTTCTGTTCATGTACTGTTACTTACTGTCCTCAACTGACTTTTTTTCATAGTCACCACATGCTCTCTCCTCCTTTGGTGTGCATGCCTCTTTGAGGTGGGAAGCACAGTCACTCTGAAGGGCCTATGCTTTTTGTGCATTGTCAGGCTTAACTGACAGTGGCACCTCACCACTGTGTAAGAAGTAACTTCCCCACTAGGGCAGGCTGGCTTTTCAATCTGGTTCTTTTTTATGGTTTCGAAGGGGAGCAGTTGTTCCAGTTCTGAGGGGTTGACAGACCTGAACTGACCGTAGTGAAGTTATTCTGGCTGTTGTGTATCTAAGAGTGCAAAGTCCATTTCCTCTGGAGAGGACTGGCTCTGCGTGCTAATGTGTAAAACCAGCCTATAGATGGAATCTCCTAGTGGAGGTCTGCATTTCTTTTGAGTTCGCTTTTGTAGCACAAGGTGCTGAAGTCTCCTGAGATGGAGAAATGAAAGTGCCAGAGAAAAGGTATGTTGGTGGTACTGGGTAATGAAAACAGTGGGATTTTTGTTTGGTGTTTTGGTTTTTTTTTTTTTGGATGTAGTTTATATTGAAAAAGGGAAATAAATGTTTTTAATATAAAACCATCAGTGCAAGTAAGCTTCTTAATGGCTTCAATGGAATTGTATGTTCAGTTTCTAGTTAACTTTTTGTTAACATTAATTCCGTATATTGGAATCATCTGAAAAAGGAGTTCAGATTTTTGAAACTATTCAAATATGTTTTGTGCCATGCATACAAATGTTGTGTTGCTGCTCTTCACAAGATTGGCTTCTATTGCTTCAGTTGGTGTGCAAAGAACAGGAAAAAAGTGCTCTGTGTGCTAGCTGTCCTGGGAAGCACAAGAGTACCAGAAGCAGTGGGTGAATGCAGCTGTAAATTAGAACACTCTTGTGAGTAGCTGCTACTGTTGTTTCAGTCCAATCTAATAGTAAATGCTGTTTCTGCTTTCCATTCCTCTTCAGAAATAATTCTTTCTGTTTAGCTCTTTAACACAGAATCTGTTAGTAACATCAACACAGCAGTTTCAAATGAACTGCCATGAGATGAGTTCTTCCTGATGAACTGATAGATTTCTTGCATTATTCACATTGGTATTTGTGTTTCAGCTCACAGGGTCCCTATAATATTGACTGCCTTTTGATGATGCAGTTTAAATTTCTTTGATTTCTTGGATTTGAATGAGCTGCAGTCACTGCTTTATATTGGAGAAAATATTAAAACAGATACTTTTATTTCTTGATGGAATGTGTTAGTTAAAACATTTTTACAAAACATTGTTTGGATTTTCAAGTAAAGCATACTGATGTTTTTAATTTCCCTTTTGTCATCATGATTTTCTTTCACTTCTACTGTTACCCTTCCTACTTATATGAAGGGATGTAAAGATCATAGGCTTCTTGTCCAAAATGAACCAAAGAAATAGTTAAGCTTTTAGTTAGTTATCATTCTGTGGCTCAGAACAGTAAACTTGGGTATCTTCTCCAGAGTTTTCTGTTATTCATTAACTTGGCCTCTGGAACCACCTATAGCTTGAAATGTAAATCTGTCAGGCTGTCCAGCAATGACTGCATTTTCCAAGATGCAGGCAGGACAGCTTAGTTTCCTTTTTACTTGAAAATGTAATTTATTAGTCTTAAGCCTGGGCTTGGCTATACTTCTTGCAAGTGCTCAGTCACAGTTATGGCGATGATAAAATTTCTGCTTTATATGATTTTAACTTTATATAAAATACACCTGTCCTTGCAGGTTTTTTAATCTCAAAAATTGTAGGTAATCTAAACTTTGCTTTAAACATTAGATTTAAGAGCAAACTGTCTCTTCAGTTTCACTGCAGTCCATTGAATGCTTTGCAGGTCTTTATATGGAAACACATAAACCTCAGCTGCTAAGTTTGGAGAAGTGCTCTTCAAGTGATTATACTGTTTAGCTATTTTCATAATTCTGTTCGAAAAGTAGTTGTGTTTTAAAGTCAAATCTCTGCAAATATGGTTACAATAAAATAGTGAAAATACTATACTGAGGATTGGATCTGTTCACTACCTAGATTTACAAACATTATAGAGACTAAACATCGGGAAAGGAGTCCCACAGTTTGATTTATGCTGATGTTACCACTGATCCTCTGTGTACAGGCTTTGTATTTCTTACCAATTTGTATGATTAGACAACTTTGAATTGTAGTGATTAGTTTATGAAAATGGGAGTTGTGTTTGATCACACACAAATCCTTCTTTTGCTGAACTTCAGTTTACCTCTTCAGCACCATCTGTTTCTTGGGGTTTTTTTTAAGGACAATAAGTATAAAATAAGAAACCCCTATTTTTATAATAGATAATTTTTTCCTTTAAAAAAGGGCACAAAGTTAAAATCTTCATTAATAGCATTAATAAACATCTAAAAGCTGAAAATAAATCACACTGCAAAACACAGTACAATGATGGCATGACAGATTTTTGTTTTGCTGATATTCATTTCCTGTGTTTTTAGGAGAATGCTGCAGTTTCAGTACTTGAGCCAAACAGTACCATGCAGCTCTCTTTGTTCTTTAGCCAGCCTCTTCTCCTTCGTATCTGTCAGATTAATAAGACAATATTTCTTCCCTGTTGCCCCACAGGTTTTTATGGGTACTTGTGGGGTACCCATTTATGTTCCTATACAATGCTAGATCTGTGTCATAGAAATTGTGCAGCTGCGAGTAGCTTGAGGGTAGCTTCACTATAGATAAGTGAGAGTATCAGTTATTATATTATTATTGTATTATCCGTTGTCTTTGCAACTGCTACAATTAGATATCCACTAAAGGAAAGCAGGTCTTTCTAGCCTTCTCAATTATCTTACGACTATAGTCATTAAAAAAAAAAAACTTTCTGAGCTATTAAAAATTAGCTGTTCTAATGACTCAAAAATTAGCATAGTACAGTGTTTTGGAGTGCTCACACTACCACTGGTTTCATATCTTTTTTTTTGAAATTCACCAAGAACTTGTCACTAACAATTCCTTTTAATATTTGGAAAGCAAATGTGTTTGAGCTTTTTAATTTTTTGAGGTTGGTAGCAGGACACTATCAAAAGTCACTAATTGTTATAGAGTATGTTCACTGCATACGTAGGTTCTCTGACTACAGACTTAAAAAAATGCTTTTGAACCATTTTGGAAGGCTGGTGTCAAGTTATGGGCATGGATTTGATGATACTGTATTCTATTAGCTGTGCTCTATATGCTGAAATGAAGTTGGTGGCCTGTGCCAGACGCTAGCAGCTGATATGAAGAGTATACAAAGAAATCTAATCACTAACAAGTTTCCAGATGGATTTCAGTCCGTAATAAAGGAAAATAATAAACTGCAAAGGAGAATGCAGTTAAAATCAACTATTTTCTAAGAAAGAATCTGGGAAAACTAATTCAGAGATAGAAAAACTGTATTATGCAAAAAGATACAAGGCAATTACAGGCAATTTAAAATCAATTCAACTGAGAGGCTCTACCTTATTTTAGGATGAATAAAGATGTAGATTTTGAAATGTGGTTGCACCTATATAGCTATTAGTTATCAGGTTATTTGAAAAAAAGTGTCTTTTCTAATTAGTGTGTGAGAATCTTGGAAGTGGCTTAAGACTTCAACCGGTTAGAAATACATTTGGAATAACAATCACCACTACAACTATAAAAAGCTTTACATTGAGGTTTTTCTAGCCTCTTCTAGAAAGTGGATTTCTTTTTTCCTCCTTCTGGGTCCCTGTTTTCAAAAATTTTGTCTTGAGCTAGTAATTTTCTCCTGAATTAATCTTTCTTATTTCAGTGGGACTTCCAGGCTAGCTTTCTTCTGGGTTTCCTTGTAGAAGAGAGGTAAGCAGAACTGTTTGTTTTCATGGGATTGCTCTTAAGTAATAGCAAAGTCTTTATTTCCTGCTTCTTGTTAACTGGAAAACAAGGAATCTGAAAGTATAATGGAATGGAAATGAAAATCCGCAATGAGAACTTTGATTTTCCATTTGGAAGGCTTCACTAGTTAGATGATAAAGCCACAAACCAAAAAGCACTTTTAAAACTGCTTGTTAGTTTTTGTGGCCTTTAGAAGAGAATAATGCTTTCTTTTGGTTTTAGGTAATAATCTTCAGAAGTGTACTACTTTTTCAGAAATTACGCAACTCCTTCACTCATCTTCATGCTTATGCAGTGTGCTAAATCTTGTAAACCCTTTTTAGCATCCTGAATTTATATGTAGTCAGAGATCTTGTATTTTGTTTTCTTTCATTATATGTCTGGAAGTTCTGATTGTGGTTTTCTAGCTGCATATACATTGATAGATGTATCTTTTGTCTTTGAAGGTGACATCCAAATGGCAGGGTAGTCTTGTGTATTCACAGGGGGATCTTTTGACATATGAAGTTATGAAGTCTTGTTCACAACTGGAAACTGAAAAAATATTTGCTTTTAGATTAAATATATTTTCAGTTTGGCATGGAAGTGTGTTTTGTTTGCTGAGTGAAGGTTTGATTGCATTGTCAACAAAGTCTGATGCTTAGAATATGTATATATTGCTTTTACTGCCTACAGAATAAGAACATTTTAAGATTCTTAGTCCTTTACGGGCTGAGCTTGGAAGATGGAAGAGGTTTTTCTAGGTATCTCAGTAAACACATTGCTGTGTATTCTCTGGTTGTCTTCAACTTGATGCCTGGTTATGGGAAGTAAAGGGTTAGAGTGCTGCAGTGTACTGTTAAGAAACTTTATGTCACTTAATGTACTTCACTGAAATTGGTGAACATATATAAAACAATTGTTGAGAAGGTAACTAAGGTTTTTGTAGTCTGACTTGCTCATCAGCTTGTGGAAGTCTTCTGATATCGAAGTACTTGTTTATTTTTCATGTGATGTAACCAAGATTTCTAGAAGATTTACAATTTATCAGTGGGCTTCAAAGAGAAGTGGTGCCATATGATAATGTTCTTTCTTCAATTCACTTGAGATGTTTAGCTTAATAACTGTAAAAGTTTTCAGGGAAAAAAATTGTTTTTTACTTATGTTCTGCATTCTGAATGACAGTTGTATATGTTGAGTCATTTCTGTGGATTACTTTGTACAATTAACCAATCTGATCAGAACTGGCTCAGGTTGCATTTAAAAAGTAGAGTTATACAGCAAATAAATTGTAATATCTAAGTATATGGGAGTGGGAAATGTTGACAGGACCTCTGTAAGTTTTGTTTAGAGGTATCAGATAAAGACTTAACTGTTATTTTTGTTCTGTTGCAGGGATTTCTCCAGAGTTAATATCCTGGTACCTGGTGCTGGGCTAGGTAGATTGGCATGGGAAATAGCTAAACTCGGTTATGCTTGCCAAGGAAATGAGTGGAGCCTCTTTATGCTCTTTTCTTCTAACTTTGTACTCAACAGGTACATAGCTTATGTTCTACTTGCTGATTGAAACCTAAGGAGGTAAAATTATAAATGGGAAAAACTTGAATAAATAAAGCTCGCAAGAACAGATTTGTAAGTCTTAACACAGGACTCGCAATGTAAAATGTAAAAAATTATGTTTTTTAGGATGTAATAACGAACAAAAAGAATCAGTGGGATAAATGTGGGAGGGAAGCGTTGTATCTGAGTCATTAAAATTATAGAAGGAAGCATGGCTTTTAGGTTATGAGACTTAAAATCTCTGTACCATGTATTTTCTGTGTAATCTTGAATAGGTTTTATGATTTATTGTTTCTGTAAAATGTATGCCTGTCTTGCTGGTGTCAAATACGTACTAGTTAATATGTGCATGATACTTGGTGGTGATCAACAGAGGCAACCTGTTAAAGTGTCACATTCTATACTGAAATTGTAGGCCTTGTTTGACATGCAAAACAACCACTGAAGCACTTCTTAAGCTAGTGGCTAAAATAACAGTCAATAGGTCTGCAGTTATGCTGAGGTATTAAATTTGAACATAGTAGATTTCACTGTATAGGTTTGACTTAAAGTGACATTATTGTACTTAGTATTCTGTCACTTGCACTTGAAATTACTGGTTTCATAATGACTTTTTTATTCAGGAACGAAGGCAGCAAATGCAACTATTCCTTTAGAAAAGAGGGTGGGAAGACCAGGTGGGCAAATAGGGAGGAGTTCTGGGGTAGTGTTTTGGGTTTTCTTGGGGGAGTTGGTACTGAGTTCACACAGACAGGATTTGCCAGTTCATTCTTCCATCAGAAATTATGCACCTTTCCAGAAAACACCTGAATTCTAGTCTTGTATTCTGTCATCATTATCGTGATGTTTTGGAGCCCTGTTTGTAGACTGTCCACTACAGACTGTGGTGATCTTAAATTTGTTACAGCTTACTGTTCAAAAACAACAAAGGGAAAAACACTGTTTATTATGGCTGCTGCATGTCGGCTTAAAGCAGTAGTGGTCAATGTGATAAAACCAGGTATTTGCTATATGTTTATTTGTTCTTTTACTTACTTAAATGACTCATCTGGTGGTGAAATTGGATATTGCATTTGAGCTAATCTAATGCCTTTTAGCTGTTGAAAGGCGGTCACATTCTTCTCATCCTTACTCATTACAGCTCTGCTGGCTCTTATGCTCTTTGGAACTTCTGAAGCAGCATAAAAGTACTCATTTCCCGTCTTTGGAAGCACTGATCACCTGTCATTGTGATTCTAAGCTGAAAATTAACTTCACTCCTAACTGATACACTTTTTTTGTCTTCCTCGAGTACTGAGTCTTTGGCCTGTATGTGGAATTCTGAAGATCTAAGCTTAGCTTATGATAGTAATCATTCTTAACAGCTAATGCTCCTATGGTGTTTCCTATTCATATAAGATCTGTGTCAAAGAAGTGTGTATGTGTTAGGCTTGCTAATGGTATTAGATTTAAATTGAGTGTTGCTCAGCTGCTGTAAGCTCCATCTTTGCTGGGCCAAGGTACCAGTTACAAGTTTCCTTATCAGCATGGAATAGAACATAGCTAACCTGACTCTGAATTTCAGTCAATTCAGTTGAAGCCCAAATATTGTTTTCTGCTAGATCTGATTGTGGGCTTGGGATGTCTCTTGAGAAGGTTTTGGGGACTTTTGGGATCTTTCATTTTAGTCTTAAGTGGCTGTTCCAGTTAGCCTACTGAAATTGTTAAGTTTGCCTTCCTGGAACTGGAAGAAACAGCAATCATCAACATGAGCTGAAGATACCAGTTAAGGAAGAGTGGTAAGAAAGGATTTTGAGCATTAGTTTTTTAAATGCAGTCTTACTTCTATTTCTTTTTTTTTTTTTTTTTTTTTTTCAGTTGATAAAAATATGATTATTTGCTAACATACTACAGTTTGGATATACCTACATTCACTAACCTTGGTTTCTTTTTAGGAAGATAAAGTACTGTCTTGAGTGTCAAGCCAGCTGCTACAGTGGGCTTTTGGATGTGATACAGTGACTTAAGTCTTCTGTACACAGAGTGGTATCTGCTGGGTTTTATGATTGTAAAAAAAAAAAAAGTAATTCTCTTAAATTCTCAACTTTTGTTATTGTGGATGAAGTTGCATAGCATGGTATATCGAGAGTATGTCGTGGCACAGCTGTGGTCACTCTAAGTACTTGAAATTAGTTAGAGTGCATTATTCCATTGAGGAAGCTGATTTGAAACTGAAGTGACCTTGGAGTATCTTAACTGCAATGGCTCCAAGGGTGCTGCAGTCCTTTTATGAGTAATTGTGCTTTTTCTTGTATGGGTAAGGTTCTCACTGCTGGTGTATTTTTCTGGTATTTACATAAGCTCTGGATATAATGGCAGAGGTGATCACTGGTGGTGTACAGACACCTTTCATTTCTTACGTGTTTTGGAAGAGGAAAAAGGGAAAAGCATGATCTGTTATCCTGCCCCTGGAAAGCATACTGAAGTTTTCTGGCAGTCTAGAGCCACAGGACATGTATTACTTCCCTTTGACATCTAACCAGAGGGGAAGCAACGCTAGGGTAGTATCTATGCGAAGGAAGCAGGGGCAGCTGTTTGCTGACTTGCTGTTTTCTGCAGCTGGAGATACAGATCACAAGGTCAGAAGCCTTGGTCTAGCAGACCTTTAGTATCAGTAGCCCCAGTTGTCCCACTTATTTGTGAGAAGGCTGATGTAATATAAAACACTTTGCACCCAAGTCAGAATAGGGTTGGTTTAAAAAAGCTTTAATTGATACCAGTAGAATTTATGCTAATAATAGACTAATCTTTACTTTCTGGACTTCAGATAAATCTAGACACTTTGAGAAGGTGTCATGTGTTCAGCAGTAGCAGTCATTTTTCCCCTTCTTGGTAGCTGGTGCAGCGCTGTGTTTTTGATTTTTGGGCCTGGGAGCAGCCCTGATAACACCAGTGTTTTCAGTTACTGCTTGGTAATGTTTGGGTCTGGCCAAGGACTTCCTGAGTCTCATGCTATGCCAGGGAGGAGGGGAAGCCGGGAGGAAGCAGAGATAGGACACCTGACCCAAACTGACCAAAGAGGTTATTCCATACCACAGCACGTCATGTCCAGGTTGTGAAAACAGAGAGCAGAGACCCAGAACGGTGTGGTGGTGCACTGGGGGGTTCGCTGCTGGGGGGTGCACTGGCTGGGTCGGGCTTGGTGAGCAGTTGTATTCTCTTTCCTTGTATTTCTCTTGTATTATTACTGGTGGTAGCAGTAGTGATTTGTGTTATACCTTAGTTACTAAACTGTTCTTATGTCAAAAAAACCAAACTGTCGTGGTTTAAGCTACTATAATTCAAACCAGTTCGCTCACTCACTCCCCTCTTTTTCTTCCCCCAGCTCCCGGGGGTATGGGGAGGAGAATCAAAAGAATGCAACTCCCACAGGTTGAGATAAGAACAGTTTAGAAACTAAGGTATAACACAAATCACTACTGCTACCACCAGTAATAATACAAGAGAAATACAAGGAAAGAGAATACAACTGCTCACCAAGCCTGACCCAGTCAGTGCACCCCCCAGCAGCGAACCCCCCAGTGCACCACCACACCGTTCTGGGTCTCTGCTCTCTGTTTTCACAACCTGGACATGACGTGCTGTGGTATGGAATAACCTCTTTGGTCAGTTTGGGTCAGGTGTCCTGTCTCTGCTTCCTCCCGGCTTCCGCTCCTCCTTTGGCATAGCATGAGACTCAGAAAGTCCTTGATCAGACCAAAACATTACCAAGCAGTAACTGAAAACACTGGTGTTATCAGGGCTGCTCCCAGGCCCAAAATCAAAAACACAGCGCTGCACCAGCTACCAAGAAGGATAAAAGTGACTGCTGCTGCTGAACCCATGACAGAAGGCTACTTAATTGTATTTGTTCCATGTCCATGAATGCCTTTGGATGAAAAATTAATCAAACATTTTGTCTTTAAATCACTGCTCAGAAGTAAGATTTTACCTACCCATCTTTTCCAGAATTGTCTTTTCAACTAAATAATGATCAGTAAATGCCCCTGTGGAAAATAGTAAAGTGCATCACACTTACTTAATGATTTACGTCTTTATAACATAATTGCCATCATACATCTTCTGTTGGAAGGATAGAATTGTAAAAGTCTGCAGTACTTAGTTTTGAAGTATAAATTACTGAAGATGGGAATGGAGGTTTTCAAGTTTGAATATGGAGAGGGGTTGGTCTTTTATATTAAATTGGGAATTCCTTTTGCAGCTGTTTAGAAGTCTATATAGAATCTACTTCATGCTTAGAAAAAAGCAGCTCAGAAAATCCTTTCTAATCTACTAGGATTTCTTATTTTCTTTACCTTTCCTTTTTTGTTGTTAAAGAAATTCTTGACTAGGAATATAGGAAGAACTTGACTAGGAATGTAAGGAGTATGCTAGAATGGTTAACATGGCTTTTGATGGACAACATATTTGAGGGTTCTAGCCTTTTTTTGGTTTTGGGGATTTTTGGTGGGTATTTTTTTTTGTGATTGGTTTTGAGGGTTTCTGTGGATTGGTTTGTTTGTTTGGGTTTGTGGTTTTATTTGGTGTTACTTATTCATCTATTCTTCCCTTTTTTAAGCACAATAGAAATGCCTTTCTTGAAGAAAATGATGCCCATGTTATTGGGACTTTTTCTCCTGCTTTCTTTTCCTTTGACTGACTGCATATATAGGATCATAGGTTAGTTAAGGTTGGAAAGGACCTTAAGATTATCTAGTTCCAGCCCCCCTGCCGTGGGCAGGGACATCCACATTATCTCTAGTCTGTCTTTTGTTTGCAGCATACCTATAGAAGCCCTTCCTCTTACCAGATTCAACTCTAACTGGGCCTTAGCTTTCCTGACCTGATCTCTAGCTTCCCCAACAATGTCCTGGTATTCTTCCCAGGCTTTCTGTTCTCACTTCCACCTTTTATAAGCTTTTTTTTTTTTTTCTTCTGAGTTTTCTAGCTAGCTCTTTATCCACCCATGGCCATCCTGGCCTTCTTGCCCCATTTTCTTCTTGTTGGGACACAACCCTTCTGAGCTTGGAGTAGGTGTCCCTTGAATATCAATCATCAGTCTTGAGCTCCCCTGCCCTCTAGGACTTTATCCCATGGAATCTTTCGGAGTTACTGTGCAGGTTGCCGAAGAGGCCAGAGTCTGCTGTCTTGAAGAGAGTGAGCTTGCTTACTCACACCAGGGCAGTGAGCTTGCTTACTCGTAATACTCATTGCATGCGCAAATGGTTACTGAGCCCAGTATACTGCTGCTCAAGTACAGGTTGTTCTTGTGTTTTGTTTATTTATTTATTTTTGTTTCTTTGGTCTGTTGGTTTGATTTTTTTTTTTCTTTCTCTGATGAGATAGAAATATGACATGAAGAAGGTAATAAAATGTTATTTCAAAGACTTCTACCACAGATATTTTATATCCACCAGCCAAAAGAGTACATTTTCTATAACCTTGTAGATTGCTAGCCGTTTATGAAGTGTCTGATTTATGTTTCAAGGGACAGATGTATCCTCTGTTGTCTCTGAAAGAAAGTGGCTTCACTTTTTAAGTACAAACTGATCCTACAGGGCTGTGGGAAAAGCTGCTTTTTATGCTTGAATGCTGTATTTTACCATTCTAAAAAAAAGAGTTGACTTTGTTTGTCATGTCGACCCACAGATTTTATTCTGCAAAGGTATGTTTACTTAGCATAATTTCAATGCTCCAGATGATACTAACTTAAAATGACATCTAGTGCAAAACTACTGTTTTGCAAAATGGAATTTATTAATTTCTTTTTGAAATCTAAAAACATCATTTGAATTAGCATCTGAAAAATGCTTGTGTTCTGTGGTTTAGAAAAGACAGAAAAGTCTAGAATGAGAACAGACATTCCCAATAAAATTCACGGAACTAATGTTATTAATTTTTTTAATAGAAAAAAATGTGATCCAGAAAGGCTTAGCTTTATTGCATATACTGAATCATTAATAATCTTATAAGAGAATCCTGTGCATTTTCTTTTCAGTGCAGAAGTTGGAGAAAATGGTAAGAAGTGTGTAAAGAATATTTTAAAGCTAAAAAAGGCAGTTATTTTGTGTAGATAATTTGTGTTAGAGTAAAATTGGGCTCTTTTTTATCAGTTTCTAAATAGATAGGCAGTTTGAAGCGTTATGAACTAGATGAAAATCTTTTAGGAAATGTGTAGCTTTTTATCAATAATGTATTGATATTGGTGAAAGTCTTTGACTCCTGTACGTCTAGGTAACAGGTAAGTAATTAGTTGAAACTGATTTCTGAAACTGAAAACTGAACCTGCTGATTTCTGTGTTTTTCAGATGTTCTGAAATTAACTCATACAAGCTTTATCCCTGGATTCATCAGTTTAGCAATAACAGAAGATCTGCTGATCAGATACGTCCAATTTATTTCCCTGACGTTGATCCTCACAGTCTTCCTCCTGGTTCAAACTTCTCTATGACAGCAGGGGATTTTCAAGAAATTTATTCTGAGTGCAGTGAGTAAATGCAGACTTCTAGGCTATCCATGCAGCTATCTTCAGTGTATTTGTTATGGGACAGTTAATGAATACAAATAGAACAGAACTGTATCTGCAAGTGTTAAGCAAAAAGTATTAACTTATAGCAAGATTTTCTTATTCCAAATCAGCTTGTCTTAGCTATGAAAGATATAGGCACCTCCTTGCCTAATAAATGTTTGCTGTAATCTTTTTCAGAATTAAACAGCATAGTAGTATTATGGAAAGGTTTAGTAGATTTAGAAAAGTGATGTTACAAAGGGAACAACGTGACTAACTCTTTTTTAGTGTATAAAATGAATATTTTTTGTGGATACAAACTCTTTTGGTAGTAGTAAATTATAAAAGAAAAATACAGTTATTGACTGTCAATAGTAAATATTTTAGTGGCACATTGCGGGAGATTAAGGACAACGAACTCTGACCAATATAATCAAGCATTGCCAATTTATTATACGCAAGTAGCGCCTTTTATAGAAAAAGCCTCAGAACACTGGAACATTCGATAACATCTGATTGGTTACGTTCTTTAGCCAAGTTTTAGCAACAGTTTAATGATTGGTTATTACAATAGTAAGTGATTCCAACATTGTGGTTATGACAGCAGATGGTTTCAAGGACATAGCTATCAGTTCCTTCATACGCATCCCTCTCAACAACCGCCTGTGCCAACTTTCTCAGAACCTTCTGCATGTACGCGTCCCATAGTAACCTCTACACGTCCTTTAGTAACCTTCACGCAAGGCCTCAAACCCTTTGGTTCACTACTTTACAAATGTCAAACAGTTGTCTGGATTGTTCACATGTCCATTCTCAGCAAGAAATGCTTCTACAGCACATTACATGCCTATTTAGAAGTCATTATTTTTTCCTTATACAGAATTGGATTGTCACCTCAGACCTCTGTTTTCTGTTTCTACCTTTCTGTCCCTATTAAACCCTTTGCCATTTTCCGTGGAATTATGTGGGTCTTGATTTGTGCTTTATTGTGCACTGTACTTCCAGATATTTTCTTGCAGGAGCCTTTCTTAGAGTTGCTTGATTTTCTGAAAGTTCTGTCTTGCACTAGAGCATCCGATACTGGCATAAATTGAGACTTCTAATTTTTTTATTTACAGAACTTTAAATTTTTGCAATTTGAAGGATGAAAGTCTAGAAAAAACAGGGAGACTCAGGCTTTAAAAGATAGACTTTGAAAGATCCTGCTTGTTTCATTAACTACTAAAAAACAGCTGGGGAAATACTCAGATGCTGAATTAGATGTTTTAAAGCTATGTGATTTGTGGAAGTACATTTCAGTGTACAGACTCGTTGTCTCAGTGTTAACTACAGAGGGCCAAAATCACTGGATATTTTTACAGCTGTATTTTTAACAGTTGTGGTTATGAAGTTCGTAGATTAGGTGAGTAATAGCATGCTTGGTCTTTAATTTATATAAAATGCATTATAATATTTACATTTTACAGCGTATAATAATATATATTTATGTGACATGCATGAACAGTTTTATTAAGTGCATAAATGATGAATATATATAATATTTTAGTCTTCATGTTTATATATACAAACACATATAATTGGGTCACATGAACCCAAACTTAACTGTTAACTTAAACCAAAATATTTTAGTTACTTGTAAACAAAATTAAGAGCCTTGAACTGTTTGAAGTTAATCCTGAGTGTACAAACAAATACTGGGGTTAAATGAACTTTTGCAGGGTAGAAACTTTGAAACTAATATCTATGTACATTTTTTTTTTATGCAGATACATGGGACTGCATAGCAACTTGCTTTTTCATAGATACAGCGCATAATGTCATTGATTACATTGACACTATATGGAAAATACTGAAGCCTGGTGGAATATGGATAAATGTAGGCAAGTGTGACCAACCTCTCTTCCTGCTAGCCCTGACTTACGTTTGATCACATAACAGGCATTTAGTACTTGAAAAGAGCTGTGGGGAAGAATGTGTTTGTGCTGAAAACCGTAGAGGTAGAAACATCTAGGGCTTGGAAGCTAACTCGGATGTGTTCAGAATACTTCCAGATGTTTGCTAGTTACAATCAAGTCAACACCGTGTGATTTTTAAATAGGGAAGTAAATCTTTATAGTGGCAGGTTTTGTATTTATGCATCAAACATTTGTTATTTAACAAATGTAGTGTCCTGTATTCTTTTCTTTGCTATTTTTCTAAGAAAAAAAGAACTTGTTCTGTATGTAAATACATCCTTGCATTTTTTCATAATCTGTTGCCTAATTTGCACTGTGCTTCTAATCCCTAAACTTAGGGAATGAGATCTGTATGTTCCTTGGCTCAAAAGGTAAGAGACTTAAATTAAGTCTTCCATGATAGAGGAACAGCAGAGGAAAACTCTAGAGAGTTAAAACACATTGTGTAGTAGAAACTGCCCAGTCACTACACCAGTCCTAGTCAGTGACAGAGTGGAAGCAGAGTTCGAGTAGGCTCCGGCCTTCCATTCTCAAGGGGCAGCAGTGCTACTAGACTGAAGAAGTTTTAAGATACAGAAAAAACAATCTGGTAGGGAATGAGATTTTGTTGAATAAGCAGCTGAACTAACTTTTTTCATTTTGCAGCAATTCTGAAATTCATTATAAAAATGTGTGTGATAGAAGTACATTGATTTGGCTGTACTTGAATATGTGAGTCTGGATATAAGTGTTCTTTGTGCTTTCAGTATGTACTTTTGATTTTTTTTTTAATATTTTTGCCTTTTTTTAATAGTCATTTCCCTTGTATCTTTGTACTCTAGGGCCTCTCCTTTACCACTTCGAAAACTTGGGAAATGAACTTTCTATAGAATTAAGTTATGAGGATATAAGAACTGTTATACTAAAATATGGATTCCACGTAGAGGTAAGAAGATGCTGTAGTTTGCAGTGAGCAGCACAGGTATAAACCATACTGCTTTGAGAAAAAATTTACCTTAAATTTAACTCAACACAGTGGCATGTACTAATGACTTCTAGGAGAATTAAATGCTTGTGTGTTGGAAATTATTTGCTTTCCTCATTTTTAAAAGTATATTATAGGCCTTGAAATCTGGTAAGTACATAGCACTTCCCTTCTTAAGGGAAACTTGAATATTACTTGTAGAGAATGAGTTTTGAAAACTGCTGCTTTTTTATCAGGTGGAGGAAGAATCCGTACTGTCAACTTACACTGTGAATGAACTCTCCATGATGAAATACTACTACGAATGTGTGTTGTTTGTGGTGAGAAAACCAGGAGTGTTGTGAATAGTTTAATAGGGGGAAAAAAAAAAACGTCGTCTTGAAAGCTGTAAGTGAGAATCAAATGGACTAGATAATGTCTGGACACAACCTCAAATCAAGTGGTGCCTTTTTATTCCTAATAGGTTTTAGATAGTGTCTATTTTCTTAGTATCTCTGTTGCTATCCAGACATATACTATGCCATGCATACTTGTAATATACTTGTGAAAATGGAGGAGGAAGTGTTCACATTACACTGTCTCTGCTTTGGACCGCATTCAAAAGAAAAGCAGAGTTTTCTGAGAATAAATTCTAATGTTTGGCATAAATAGGCTTTGCAAATGCTGCTTCATTTTTTGTAGCTTGATGATTTTATTTTTTCTGCTTCCAGTTAGGAATACTAGAGATACTTACTGTACTAGTTGTGGCATAGAGAAGTTATTTCTAAGCATATACTTAAATTATGAACTCTGAAATGATTGGAAAGTGATAAAATTATTCATAATAGATGAAAGAGCCATCAGAACTATTAGACCATTTTCTGTGGAACTCAGAATGAATTATACAAATTCCAATATTTGACTGTACCACTGTTAACAATATAAGCAAAACAGAACCCACAGACTGAAACTTTTGAAATGGTCTGTGAAAGCAGAGTACTGTGTGGTGAATAAGCAGCATGTCACAGAGAAGTAGTATGTTAACCTCAGTTCAGGAATAACACCAATTTTGATCAATCTGCTGGTGTTGAAACTGAAATATATTAGATGCTTTGCAATCTTAAAATAAATTGATTTTGAGTCACCTAGTTAATGCTTAAGCCAAAACAGTGGAGCAGTAGTTTTTATTCTTTTAATATAATTAACAGAGTTGTGTTATGCCTTGAGCTCTTTTTTTAAAGTTGATAATATAGCAGATTTATCCATGCTGTATGTAGGTAGTGCAACAGAAAAATCCCTCAAGTCGGGGGGGGGGGGGAAGTTACATGTATGTTGTATGTGCTGTAACCTATCCACCTCTACCCGAGTCAGCATATGCAGCCCGACTGGTAAATAGCTTTCTTGTACCTTCAGGCTCTTTACCTTGTGACTTAATGACTTCTTGTTGCTAATGAAGTTTTTTTCCCTGGCAGGTGTGGCATAGGTGGATATTTAATCTACGCATCATGATATTACATGAGTCTGAATCTTCTGTCACTTAGAAGTGATGTACCTGAGAAAATGTTAATTAATAATCACTATGCTGACAAGAAGTACCATGTTAGCCATTTCATTTTCTTTACATATTGATTACCACAAGTACCATTTTTAACCAATTGAGAAGTTTCTTAATTGTTAAAATATTATGGTAAGGAATAAAGGGCTTTTTGTATTTTGTCATAATGGCAGTGGACAACAGCTTGCTTGTTCTCCATGATTTCTGGTTTGATTTGTTTGTTTGTTCTTTTTCATGGAGGTGTCCTAATTATATCTCTTTAATAAAGCTGTTACTGGATTTTGGATTTTTCCCATTATAGCAAAAAATTTGTTCCTTTGTTCCTACATTGAAAGTCTGCAAGGAGGAAAAGCACAAACTTTTTTTTTAATAGTTTCAATGCTGCATAAGAGAGCAACGTGCCTGAATATGCTTCAGGACCATGCCGCTTTCTGCTCAGAATCCATATTCTAATTAAAGGCTTCTGGTCTGCAGCAGTCTTCAATTAGAGCTTTGCTTTAACTAGTCTTATTTGAACTCTTTCTTCTTAAAAGCCCCGAAAATGAGCAGTCAGAAATCTGTGGTGCTCCAGGACAAATGTGTTTAAAGCTGAAACATTGCCAGGCCATAAAGTAGATGAAATATAAAAGCCCTTGGACACCTAATAATAATCAAAAGTTGCTTTAATTTCCTTACTTTATTGTTGAGGGACTTTGCTCAAAGAAAGCTGCTTTGCTTTCTTCCTGATTTTTGTTTTTTTCCCTTAGATGGCGTATGATTAGTATTTTGCCTGTTTTTCAAGCTCCTTAAATTAAGGTGTTAGGTGAATGTTGATAATGCTGTTGCTGAGTAGTATATGTATCTGTAATATCGCCCAGTTTCTGCCTTCTGCCCAGTCTGTAGTTATACTTGAAATGCTGTGTTCCTGTTCTGCACAAATAGGCAATGAGCTCTTGCTTTCTGGTAGGCTGTGGCTATCTTTTGTTCTAGTGGTTTTGTTCTTTGCCACCTTACATTGTCACAAGTGCCATTTTATGTGTTGCTTCTGGAAAATGTTTTTATTTCCTTATGTCAGGTATACAGTGACATGCTTTTATTTATCATCTAGGAAATGCCAGTTTTCCCCAATGTCCTTTTGAATTGTAACGGTTGCATTAGGAGTTGGAAGCAGAATAATGAAGTGAATAAGCTGTGTGACTTGGCTGTGTTTTCTTTTTGAGCTCCCCTTGGCGTTCTTAAAATTTGTAACTTGTATTTTATTCATGGGGATAATTGTGTATTACTGAATGTGATCACATTCTTCAATTGTATACATGGGGATAGGGGGGGAATGCTTGAGGCATCCATCAGCCGGAGCCAAGATAATTTAATTTAGGTTACTGTTAAACTGTATGTGGTATCTGGTGTAAAATAAAACGCAGCATAATCTTCAGTGTAATAACAGCCCTCATAGGGAGCTGTAACGTGTCCTTTGTTTCTGTTCATGTGTAGTGCGCTCTGGGATGGGTGGCGACGGTAAGGAGGGGAGGTTTCGGGCTCCGCGTGCGCTTCCCGGTGTTCCCAGTGTGTGACCACCCTTTTCTTGGATATTAAGCTTTGCAGTAGACTCAATCTGTCCCGTTCTCACCGTCATCCCTTGCCATCGGGGGCTGCTTCCCGCGCCCATTCAGCGGTAACGGCGCGGCCGCGTCCCGCCCCTCACCGGGCAGCGTCCTGCCCTCACGCCCCTTCCGAGGCGGGAGAGGGGGAAGGAGGAGGTGGGCAGGGAACGCAGTGCGCATGTACGCTTCCCGGCGCGGCGGTCGGGCGTGCGCGGCTGGGGTTCGCGCACCTTCCGGGCGCCGGCGGCCCCATGGCCAAGCGGCGCGCTGAGCCGTTCGTGTGTCACGTCCCTGTCAAACGGCTCCTGCGCGAGCCGCCGCTGCCCCGCGCTCCCGCGCCCGAGCGGCGCCCGAGGGCCGAAGGGGCGGGCGCCAGCCCTGCCGCCCCGAAGCGGAAGCGGGAGGAGGCTGAGGCGCCGCCGGGCAAGCGGCCCGGGCTGCGCGGGTGCGGCCCGCGCGGCGAGCTGGGGGACGGGGGGGGAAGGCGGCGACGGCGCGGGGTGGCCGCGGTGCCCCAGGACGAGCGGACGGCGGAGGGACGCGCATGTGGCCGGGGCAAAGAACGCGCCATCGCTGAGGTAACGGAGCGGGGCTGAGAAGGCGGGAGGCCTCGTGAAGCGTGCCACGGCTGCTCTCCTCGGGAGAGAAAGCACAGGGTGCGCGTTGTTGGTGGCAGCTGAGGCGTTACCGTGGGGCCGCGGCAGCAGCCCGTTGCACGGGCGTCGGGGGGCCAGCGGGGAAGGCCGCGGGACGTGAGGGCGGAATGCACCTCACTCACGCCCCACAGCCCGCCCTGTGACCCCCGTGTTAACTGTTCGTCGGCCTCTTAAGAAGTTTTAGGTTTCATTTCTGCTCAAAAGAAGTAGCATTTCTAGCTCCTCCCTGCCCTTCCTCCCTCCCGAAGAACTGATGGGAAACAGATTGTAAGGAGTTCACCTTAATTAGGTTTCCCTTAAGCGATGTCCCCATCTAAAAGTATGTTGGGGAGTTTGAAGAGTTCGTTTTGATAGTGCCTGTGCTGTTTAATTTTGCGGGTCAGGTTTACTACAGTATCTAACAACTTTTTAACTTACTTTTTTGGGATGGCTGTTTAGTAGCAGTACCCGAGCTATCTTTCACCTGAAATGTCTGGTGAAGGCAGTCGTCAGGGGAAGGTGATGAGGTATTTAGTGATCAGGATGTACTGGAATGCACAGTGAATTTCTGAAGTTTCTGATTTACTTTTTAACAACATACGTTCTTCTGCCTGGTCTTGGCCACAGTTTGCACGGTAGGCCAGAAAACAAAATACTGTGCTAAGAAAATTCTAGTTTTGCAAAAAATAAAATGCTAGGTCAGCTTTTACAGCTATCTAGAATTTTGATGTATGTAAACTCGCCTTTCCTCCCACCTGGACCTTTTAAGTAAGACCGAAGTGTTTGATCCAGGAATACAGGAGTGGCAGAAAGTCTATAGTCAGGTCAAAGGGGCTTTGAACTCCAGTTCTAGATTCTGGTTTTGAGAAGTTGGGGACTTTGATTGGATAACACCCACCTGTGATCTATAAAGAAAATGGTGGCTTTTCTTTCTTGCGCTCTGCCTTTTGGTATTTTCTTGGTTGGTTGTGTTTGTTTGTTTGTTTGTTTGGGTTTTGGGGATTTTTTTTGTGATGGATGGTAAAATTGAAGCACAAAGGAATTGAAGGGAAAATTCTGTTGCCTACGAAATTATACATCCTTTTTAGGCTGTACCTTTTAAGCACAAACATATCTTTCATATTTGAAGAGAGAACAAGCAAATGAAATTAAACAAAAGTTGTGCAAGACTCTGCAGAACAGTTTTACTTCACAGATATGATGCTGAATTCTTCGCTTTTCCTTAGGTTTACTAGGCATAATTTTGTAAGCTTTAGCAGTGTTGGGAAGGCAATAAGTCCACTGAATTTCCACACAGTAAAGAGTATTCTCTATAAGATATTTTTTGTAGGACTGTATTTTTTTAACAGGTTGGTTCTGTAAGTACAGTATTGTGTTCTGTAAGTACAGTTTTTGCTTTAAAAATAAAGCTTGCGTAACGTCACGGAAGAGTTTTTTCCATTTTCTGTGTGTCCTACCTTCATATGTTTTCAATTTTTAACAAAGATATTTCAGATGGTGATTTTTACACCTTTCTGAAACACAGCTGTAGGTTGGGATTATTCTTTGCTGTTTTGTGTATTGTGTACATTCATTACAGTAACAAGCATGATCAGCACGCTGTTAATTTCACGTTTTGTTAAAGTTACAAGCAATGCCAATTATACTACAGTTGTCTTGAGAATAAATATTGAGTTTTACTTGCAAGCACACCTTTGCAACTAGAGTTGCAAAATTAACTCTGTAAAAATTAAAAAAATTCATCCACAGATACTGAGCTTTTGTATCTCTGAGCTTGTGTGTGTTACCTCCTACTGTGAGCACTAATTTATCAAAATATAAGGGAGTTTGGATTAAACATGGGGAGAACCTGTAGGAGTAGCTGACAGTTTCTAAAACTCCATTGCTAGGCATTTTTTTCCAAAGAACTTGTTAGCCACTTGCCTCAGTGTGCATGACTTTGCCTAGGTTGGAATACAAACTGGAAAATCTTCCCTTTCACTTTGTTGTTTGTTAATGCTGTGCAGTAAAAAAATTACAGTGTACAAGTATCTTCATGCAAATGTGTAAAACTACTTATAGTTTGGCTTTCTTCCAGTTTCCATGTAATCAATCCTTCTGTTCCTGTGGCACTAAATCACTTAATTGGTTTTGGTCTCAATTCCCATTAATGGCAACTTCTGTTCTTTAATTATCCCTGAAGACAACCTTTTCCTAGTGAACAAATTCACATCAGTAGAAATCTATAGGCACACAGTTCTCTTGCTGCTATGAAGTGTCTACATTTTTCATGCCTCCCTTAATTATTACAGGCCTTGAATAACACAAGGGTTTTGTTGTAAAAAAAACGTTACCTAGTACAGGAAATTGTAGTTCACAAGAGGTTTTTGTGGTAACCAATAGAAACAGATACTCTTTAAATGGAAAGTATGGTGAATTTACAAACTTCTCTCTCTTGGAGAGTGGGGGGAAGCATTATTTTGCAGTATCTAAGAGGGATTAGGGACAACACTTACTGCTGGTTTTGAACACTAGATTTTTTTATTGTCGTAGAGCCAACAGACAAAACGTTACATTTTTCAGCAACCGTACCAAAAAATTTACACCATTAGTTGTTAAAAAATACTTTTGTAAGCACCTGTTGAGAGGTGCAACATTAAAATAAAGTATTTTAAAAATGCAATTGTATGTTAGGAAAAATACAAACCATTATTATACAGAAGTGCATTACTCAAGGTTTGTGGCAGCATTCAGTTTTTTTACATACCAGAAAAAACTATGCACTCAAGACCTAAGGAATGACTTAAGAATTCCTATCACGTCCACAGAAACATGCATATAGTGGCACTGCTTATAACCACAAAATGTGTTTATAAACATACAGTGTGTTTTCTGACAAAGATAAATAATAAAAAAAAAAGTGTGTATTAAAGTAGTAGATAAGTGCATGTTCCTCCAAGGTTTTTCTGATACTACTTAACAGTTTCTAAACTTTATCCTCCCTGCCCCTAGAAGAGGTGTTCTTTTTTTTTCTTGTGTACTCGAATACAAAATGTAGATACAGAAAAGAAGAAATGGAATGTGGCAGAAACACGTTAGTGTTTTACTTTTCTTGCAGGTAGTATCCTCTGAATTGATGTAAAATAGCTAAACACATTCTTCTGAGCACCAGCTTCTAAATGGGCATGATATTTACATGCCATTATGAGAAGAAAAAGTAGTGAATGGTTTGGTATATGGAGTCCAATAATTGCACATTTTACAGTATCATTGTGTGCAAGTGCTGCAAATTTAAGAAATTAGTGGAGCTACCCAGAGGCTTTACAGTATTTTATAGCAAGAATATCTGAAAAGACTAAGGTAAATTATGACTCAGTGGAGATTCTGTATGATATTTTCCTTAGAAATAGCTCATATTTTTTCTGTGTAAAATTATATAAACTTTTAATATGGAACAGCTAAGTAAGGTTTCCTTGTTGCAGTTTTTTTATAAAAGTTTCTTTTTATTTTGTACTGCTGTGAAACCCATTAACGTTTTTTTTCTTTTTTGTTTGTCTGTTTTCAAAGCCAGAAGAAGAATTCTGTCAGTATAACTCATTCCTGTTTTGGAGAACACCATTGCCTGCTATTGAGTTGTCTGATATTCAGAACCTAGATGGAGAGACTACATCAGAAACTAAAACTCCTCCAAGGACTGATACCATGGAGACTGAAATGGAAACCTGATTAGTTGTTTCATGGTTGTACATCTACTCGCAGGAAACTTGTTTCCATTTGGATTCAGTGTTTTTTTGCTTGGGAGAAAACTAAGCATGCTTCTGCCTTCTTGAAGAAACAGCATTATGTCAGTCTGCAAAAGGAAGTGTGAGTTGTCTAAGTGGATGAGATAATTATTACTGGGTACTTAATAGTAAGCAGTCTGGAGGTGTATAGTTCAGGCTGTAATGTCTGGCAAGAATGCTTGAAAACATGGAGGCAGGCTAAAAGAAGACTACAGAAAATTAGGGTTTTGGGATGCAGTCAAAAGAAATAGGTATGTCACATGCTGAAACAAAATGGAAGATCATTTTGCCTGTCCTGAACAAAAAGATGTAACTGTGGTACCCAAAAGTGAAATATTCATCATGTGAAACAAAGCACACAAACTGTAGTGATTAGCGTGGAGATTCTTAATGTTGTTTTTCCAGTTGCTTTTATTACATCTGTAATAGCTAAACCAAAAAATAAGAGCCTACCAAACTAGATAGAACATTCCCTTTTCTATGCAAACCAAAACCAAGTGTGGAAGAGAGGAGGAAAAAAAGGGGATCTTTTCTTCTGTAAGCTGCCACTGTTCTGAAAGTTTTTCATACTTTCCTTGTAAAAAAGTTTTTTCACCTTCTCCTGTTCAGATGCCTGAAGCAGAGGGCAGCCAGCTTTTAGGTTTTTGGTTCATTCTCGAGTTAATGCTGTTCTTACTCTATATAATATTAGCTCTGAACCAGCCGGTAGCATTGAAATGGCGGGTGTGCATGTCAACAAAAGTTAATATAAAATTACAACGCAAGACTTTTCAAACTTAACTGACTGAGGTATAGTTTTTGCAGACTGTGGATCTTGTGAAGAATTTTTTTCAGAAGTTCACTGAATTAGTGGGGGTTTTTTTGCTGTGAAATAATAAATTTAATGTTTGTCTCCTGTAATTTATTTACAAGTTGAAGTACATTTATAAATACTTGTCTTTAATAATAGACTGAAGTTGTATGAGTCAGACTTTGCAAACGTGTTTTGTCTTTAGGGATAGAAAACACTGTATTTTTTCTGGAGTTACTGAAGAAGGCAACTTGTGAACTTTATTTTTGTTAAAATAGTGTATTTTTAATGATGCTGAAGGAAAATAAAGTTTTGCCTGTGTGTATTTGAAAATTTTGGGAATATTACTGTGTGAAGTTCCTGATTTTATATCTGAAAATTGTTGCTTTTGTAACTTTGTCATTTTGTTAGGTCTTTTTGCTTAAAACAGGTTGTGAGCCTTCTTAGTAAACATTTGGAAACTTTTTTTCAGTATTTGTGCTTTAAGGTATCTCTGTGTTTTCACTGCTTATTTGTTTAGATTGTTGGGGTCTCTTAGTACCCACGGAAGAAAGGAGGTGACTTAGTGACTCAAGCCTTTCATGGTGCTTGTTTGGATATGCTCCTGCCTGCTGTCAGGCTAGCTGGATACATAATTAAACATTTATTTTTCTCACACATTTTTAATTACATTTTTAAACTCCAAGTACATCAACTTGTCATAGGGGGTACTTTAAAAAATGTTTTTTACATCAGACTCCTTTTCTGGCAAGAATGCAACTCCTATTTCACATTTACTATAACTAAAATAAATTAATGAGGAAATAGTTTTGTTAATTCATTGAGGCGTTTGGTTTGGTTTGGTTGTGTTTTTTTACCCTAAGTAAGATATGCATTCTTATATTTGTGAGATTTAAATTTCACATCATTCACTATTCTCAGGATCCAGTATTTTGCTAGTGTGAGGTGTTCCTGCCCATGGCAGGGGGTTTGAACTATGTGATCTTAAGGTCCTTTCCAACCCTAACAATTCTATGATTAGTTTGTATCTTTGCAGACATAACTTAAGTCACTCTTAAATCTCCCTGGAGCTTTATACACGGGAGGTATGTCCTAGCAATAGACTGCATTTTAATGCTGAAATCTGCCTCAAGTATATTCACAGGACAGGAGAGGTTTTATTATTGTCATTGTTCCATAACAAACAAGCCCTTTCTAACAAATTAAGCTTGCACTGTGTTGTAGGCCATATGCTTACTTTGTTTGCAATTATGCTGTAGGCAAGCACTTTCCTCCTAGCTTGTTCCAGTCATGGGCTCTGGGTTATGTGCTGGAATGTTACAGCTACTTCCAGAGAATTTGCTGAGCTGATTATTTTTTTCCATTCATCTGTTTGCAAACAGAGGCAAATTTAAAAGCCTTGGAAAACTTCTTGAAATGAGTCTGAGAGTTTGGGTTATTCGAAAGGCTGGGCAAGGTAAGGGGGAGAGATGCTAGACGACATAAGGTGCATTACAATTGTCAAAAGGTGTGATTGAGACATGTCACTGTTCCGTGTCTTATGTTTCCAGACATCATGTGTCACTGTGAACTACCAACACACTGGTCATGACTTCTGTTGTGGTTTAAGCCTCTAAAACTCATGAAGTTTTGCTCACTCACTCCGCTCTTTTTCTTCCCTCAGTCTCAGGGGAAAGGGGAGGAGAATCGAAAAAAAAACGCAGCTCGCACAGGTTGAGATAAGAACAGTTTAGTAACTAAGGTATAACACAAATCACTGCTGCTACCATCAATAATAATACAAGAGAAATACAAAGAAAGAGAATACAACTGCTCACCAAGCCCAACCCAGCCAGTGCACCCCTCAGCAGCGAACCCCCCACTGCACCACCACACCCTTCTGGGTCTCTGCTCTCTATTTTCACATCCTGGACATGACTGTGGTATGGAATAACCTCTTTGGTCAGTTTGGGTCAGGTGTCCTGTCTCTGCTTCCTCCCGGCTCCCCCTCCTCCCTGGCGTAGCATGAGACTCAGAATGTCCTTGGCCAGACAAAACACTACCAGGCAGTAACTGAAAACACTGGTGTTATCAGTGCTGTTCCCAGGCCCAAAATCAAAAACACAGCACTGCACCAGCTACCAAGGAGAAAAACCGACTGCTGCTGCTGAACCCATAACAACTTCTGACTCCGTTTTTCCAGAGGGCTGTTGTTCAAGGGCTGTACATAAACTGTAAGTAAGCTTAAGATGTTTTGCTTTGCAAGTGCATTCATACCGAGTGAGCAGAAAAAGTTCTTTTGAAATAACAAAATGTCAGCACACATTCTAAGATAAATCAGGAGTAGCATAATACCTACCGACTATCTTCATTTGATCTTAAAACTTTCAGAACAAAATTGTTTATATGCTCTGTAGGTAATTCAAAGTTTGGTTTTCCTTAAAAAGTTTCCCCCATAGAGGAAGAACCACCGTTACAAGTGACGAAAACATATGGTGTAACCACAGAGACCATCAAGGTACTTACCAGTTTGGAAAGGGTGCTGAATCTGGAAGTAGCACCGGCAAGGTTATGGGCATACTGAGGAGAAATTAAATGCTGGAGTTAAAATATGTTTCAGAGCACATTTAAATAGCATGCCTGCCTGTCTTTATAAATTTTCTGCCTCGGTCTAGACTTAAGGCCTGTTCTACATGGTCTGATTCATGTTTATTGATGGCCTGCACTGTATTTATAGTTCCTGAGGTAGAAAAACCTCCAGGAGCTTTTTAAAGCTCAGAACCAGCAAAGTGAAGAACTACTACGAAAACCAGGCTGCATTGGTGACTATGTCTTGTGTAAGTCGACTGCGGCAGAAGGGTTGAAACTGGATAATTTTATTAAAGTCCTTTCAAACCCTAACTATTCTATGATTCTATGATGTGGTAGGAAAAAAGAAGGGAGGGGGAAAGGTAGGCGATGGTGAAGAAGTGGCGAAGCAAGTGGGTGCAGGCATAGTTGGCCAGCAGACCAATGACATGAAGTAACGTTTTCAGCACAGATCCTTCATGTAGAAAGTAAGAGTCTGATGTATGTTTCCAGGTGCCACCAAAGATAGTTACTGTCCAGCGTTTAGCAGCTAATTATGGTTACAGCAGATTCATTGTAGGGAATTCACGTCTCTTTTTGTGAAAGCATCAGGTGGGTACAGTAAGCAATGTTAGGCTGCACAGACTTGTTTGGTATAGCAAACCTTGTGTTCAAAGAAGCATTTCAAAATAGCTGGTATGCATGGTCTGGCTTAATTATTTCCATGCCTACAGTTATAACCTTGACTCTAGGTGGCAATACACATACACAGTAAACCACAGTGAATCTGGAAAACATTTTGGTATGCTTTTATTCTGAACTGCTACTGAAAATTCGAGCAGTGACATCATGAATATTAATCATTTCCTTGCTGTGATAGATAAATAAAGGCACATCAAGTCACAAGTTCCTGATTATACGGTGAACAAGGTGTTCACCATAATTGGACTAAAAACGTTTTGTCAAGAATTCTTAGTTCGTGTCTTGTTTCTCTCTCCACACACCCCCAAAAAACCCCAAAGCTCTCAATCTGTTGGCACTAGTTCTCCGGACTTTTTCCATTAGTTAGAACTGGAAAGCAAACTTCAGCCGATTGTGTGTTGGATGAATAAACCTCAGTTGATGGTTGAAGGCTACTTGAAACGTACTCGTTAAAAATGAGGGGAAAAAAAGGTAAGTGCTAATTCATAAGAAATTTAACTCATGAAGTCATATTTAAATGTTGATACAGAGTTAACTATATTTGAACTGTATGAGAAAATTTCAAATAGGGTTTTTCAAAGAGTCTCATTAAAAGGTTGCTTATTTAAAATTCCCATTTCAAACTTCTTGTATCAGAGAATTTGATACTGATGAAGCAAACAGTATATTTTAATTACTGGTATTTAATTTGCAAGTGAACTCATTAATAAGTGTTTTAAGTGCTCTTGGTCAAAAGAAACCCCCCCACCATTCATGACTTCCTAGTAACTTCTAAGGACTTAAAAATCATTTTTGTTCCTTCTCTTAAAGGTCATAACTGTTTCATTACTGAGGGGAAAAGTTTGTTATTGCAGATAAGTTACCATTCCCAGGGGAAAAAATTGTGAAAGGAGGATGGAGGCAAAGTCAAATTTTTGTTTGTAATTTTATTTGCTTTTAAGAATTACTGTGGTGGGTTTTCCTGGTTTTGTTTTGTCTTCTTTCATAATAGTGAATTTTTGAAAGAAGGGATATGGACTGACTAAACATTAAATTTTTTTTCCACTTTTCTTATATGAATACCCGGGGTTCATGTTTAGATTGGAATATGATGAAATAAATGGCTTACCAAGTATGAGATTGAGAAAAGTAAACAAAACCCCTGTTGTACTATCTTCAATGAACTGTAAGCCAGAGGAAAGTTTTCTCATGCACAACTATGAATGGAAACGATCCACATCTGTTCTCTGTCCTGTGGCACAGCTGAATTGTGTAATATCCTTCATTTGAGCTGCACACAGTGCTCTTCTAATTAAATGTATTTCCTTTTGATGCTTCAACTTGTAGAATATGAAATTTGTTTTCAGTTTCTTTTACTTCTCGGCATTTTAGAAAACTAATTTTGCTTCTGACTGCATCGAAAGCAATTATTATGTAAGAACTACTTTGTCATAAAGCAAGCTACCAAAATCCTGTGGTTTTATGATTGTCACTTGCAAACTACGATTTTTTTTTTTTTTATCAAATAATGACAAGATATTTCATCTGATTATCCCATAATGTTTTTTCACTTCTACCTTTGAGGAACTGGAGAAATCTGTGATTGAAAACAGGAGAGTCTCCAGACAAACCTCTCTGTTTCCAAATGTGTAATATGTAAGCACGGAGATACCAAAGACAGCTTTTCATTGTTTAAATAGAGCACATAAAAAAATAATTCTAAAGTACGATCATGAAATACAGTAGGATATGACAGGGAAAGGTATGGCTAAAAAGCAAAATATGTTTACACTTTGGACATTAATAGTAATATCAAAACTGGAAGGGAAATAGTAACATGTTTTCATTTCTGTGACATGGCAAGTGTTCAGGGAAAATTTATAATGGTTTTGGTAGCCAGTATATTTGTTGGGTTATTTTTTTCCTTAGAGTCCGCATATGCAATGTGGACTCTATGCCCAAAGTTGGACATATGCCCATAAAGTACTTTAAGGATACGGCTTGGCCAGTGGAGTCCCTCTGAATCAAACAGGTAATGAGAATGCTGACTTGCGTAATTGTTTTTATGCCAACAATAGCGTAAGAGGTAGAATATGCTCCCCACTAGCTTGCTTTCTCATAATTCTGAGCTGTGAGACAGATGCTGGTGCCTGAATTTCAATGTATTCCTTTCTCCCCCATTTATGTTGTGCAGCTTATCTGTGAATATCCTGAATTTGTCAGTGCTAACTACTGCCATCTCAAATCGTGTTGGGTTTTATCTCTGTTGGGTGAACACATATGGTCACTTGCCTCTTGTGCTGCAGTGGTCCTCCCATCAGGCTGTGTCTGATGGGGAGCCCTTGCCCAAACCCCAACAATTGCCAGGACAGCCTGTGAAACCCAACAGCCAAGTGGTTTGGAATTGTTAGCAGAGCACTCATCAATTGTATCTTAAAGGCACAGTGTCAATATAAACATGGATGTGCCTTCAGATGCCCCCAGCCTTTGGAAGACTGGACTGGGACAGTACTATCCTCCATGAATCAGTCCATCTTACATGGGATAATCTGGCGTTGCTTCAAGTTTCTGCACAGGTGTATTCCACTCTGACAGCGTGTGTGCTCAGCGTATTTGGCGGATACCCTATTAAGTGTTCTCAGGTTTTCCTTTTGCCTCCAGCCATGTGTCAATAAAAGATAGATGTCCTTTGCAAAGCACTGTGCTCTGCGTACATTTATCACTGTTTAACCCTTATTTTTTAGGAAAATGGCTTTTGATTAGTTCAAAATAAAAAGGTCATATGGACAAGGCTGTGTGCAGATGCTGGGGAGGGACTCTTCGTTAGGGATTGTAGTGATAGGACAAAGGGTAATGGGTTAAAACTTAAACAGGGGAAGTTTAGATTGGATACAAGGAGAAAGTTCTTTACTGTTAGGGTGGTGAGGCACTGGAATGGGTTGCCCAAGGAAGTTGTGAATGCTCCACCCCTGGTGGTGTTCAAGGCCGGGTTGGACAGAGCCTTGGGTGGCATGGGTTAGTGGGAGGTGTCCCTGCCCATGGCAGGGGGGTTGGAACTGGATGATCTTAAGGTACTTTCCAACCCTGTTTTATGATTCTATGATTCTATGATAAGGTTCTTCTCAGTCTCAAGCAGGAAGTTTTTTGTTTGTCTTCTTCTGAATATTGAAGCATTTGCTTTGACACATCTTTCGAGTGTGGTTACCAACACTAACCTACATCCTCCTAGTTCTACCTTCTGTATAGTTCTTGTGAGAAAGTTCTATTGTATATGGTATTAAAAAAAAAAAAAAAAAAAAAAGTGAGAAAAGAACACGCTTTAAGAATTGTTATAAAATTAGGATTCGAGAGCTCTGGGGTCACCTCTGGAGAAAGACTCACTGAAGGGTCTATATGCCTGTCATTTGACCCAGGCCAGGGAGCTGACAAATGAGTTTACATCTTCTGGGAGTACTCTGAAAGAGTTTGAAAAATCTACCAGTCAGGGATATAGGAAATGGCAGAGCAAACTGAAGAGGCAGTGTTCCATAAGACTTCTACAAAAGCCCTACAACTTCTTTTACGTAAGCATTGTCTTAATGCTGAAGAAAGGCTCCCCAGAAACTTGGTAATTTTTGAGGTGTTACAGTTTAGCTACACATAGCATCTGACGAGTCAGCTAATGCTGAGGTAAGAACGGCAATTGGCTATCCTTTTATCCTGTATCTTCCTTGTATTTGTCTCCATGATTGTTACCCTACTAAAGCATATTGTACTTCTCCATCCCATAGTGTGAAGGGTTTATTCTCAAGAGATGGAGACTGCTATGTCTTAAAGCTGTTAAACATAATCCTACACCTAGTCCTGGTGGGCCTTCTTCACTCATTTTCTGCCTCTGTTGAGAAAATTGAGTAAAAAGAGACCAATGACATCATCTGAAACGGGAATTTTCAGTTCTGGACTGTGACATCCTGCCTTAGGAAGTATTATGCTGGTTTCCATGAGACTATCACCAGAAGCACAGAAACTACTCAAGATTGTAACAAGTCTAAACTGTACTATCACATTTTGTTCTTTGCACCTGCACTGACTTCAGAGGAATGTACAGAATGTGTTTCAGGAGAACTGATGGTCGGTTATTTGTGATTGTGACCATCAAGCTCACAAAACCTACCCCACTACATTCCGGGCAACTTACTACAAACTCTTAATAAAACTTTTTTAAAAGCCGATTTTTCTCTGGCAACAAATTCTGCAGACAGTCCTGTTGACTTCGAATAATTCTTCAGGCAGATACAATGTCTGAACTATCTTGAAGGATTTTGAGCCATTTTCAGGCATCAGTAACTACTTGTTGCCACCACTGAATGATCTCATTAAAAAACAAAAACAAAAAAACAAACAAACAAAAACAAAACAAAACAAAACAAAAAAATAAACCAAAAACAAAAACCACATGAGAACACATAGCATCCTGGCTGTATATAATTCAATATTCAGGACTGTCCTCGTTCTTGCCTCCTGTTGAAGCACATCTGTCATGTAAACCAGTAGCTGATGGACATTTTTATGCCTGCCTGGGTTCTGTCAGCCTTAACTTTAAAAAAAAAGATCAGTTTACTTGTGATGAGGGAAGTCATGTTCTCCTTCTTAGAAAAGTATTTGCTAGCAGATCAGTGTCTAGTATCAGTGTGAAGTGGGTAGCAGAAGGCAAGATTAACTACAATCAAACCTGCAATAATCATTGCATATTTGCGTACTGTGAAGTAAGTAATAAAGTATGCCCTAAGCTTGTTCCAGGAGGTTGCCTGTACACACTGGAACTTGAAGGGAAAGACGAAAGCAGAAGATTCTATTCTGTTGTAGTCCATCTTCTGCATGCTAAAACATTTAAGTTTTTCACTGTAAAGAAAAATAACCCGCCACAGTGCCTTTCACAGCATGCTAAAGCAATAGCTGAAACAGTCATCATCTGGTGAGTGTGTGTTCAACGTATCTGCTGCCAGCCTTTGGTATTGAACTAACTTACGAGGCTTCTTTTTTCATGTGGGAAGATAAAAGTAAATAAGCCTAGTGGCAGGATGATTTGTTGTGGGACAGGGAGAAAACTAGAAGCAGTCTCTACCAGTGTTATTTCTTGCCCCTCTCTTTGCTGCTTCATCAATTCTTGAAGATGTGCTAGGGAACTAAGGCAAAGGTAAAGGTTTGTAGGTGGTCTTACGAAACTCAGTGTCTTCAGTGTGTTTGGAGATGATGAAACAATGAAACTGGGAGTTCTTTTAAAGCAGATCAGTTCATAAGATGTAGATCACTTCTGTCTTTTTCATTCCAGAATCTGGACACACCTTTAGGAGGTGTGATTAAACACAGTTGCAAATATAGAATTAATATACTGGCTGGATAGGAGGTATGATCTAAGAGAACAGAGTGAACAGAGTGGGTATTTGGATATTTGCTCCTTTACAGGCTCCCCATGTAAACAGCAGAAACAAAGCCATTGCTGTTTTGGTAAAAGTTTCTGTTAAGCTTATTATCCTCCTTTAAGATTGCTTTTTGGTAGCAGATTTTTGGACTTTGAAAACAATGGAAGGTTATGCATGAATTAATGCAGTCATACATTGACATGTCGGCATTTCACTTATTTAGGACATGAAAAGCAGGAGGTGTGATGCGTGGTTCCTAACGATCGCCCGAGAATTGAGCTGGCCGCACTGCTGTTGAAGTGACAGCTTAATATTTATGAAAAAAAAACGATAAGCATAAAGGATGGACAAACAAGATAGCGCTGATCTCAAGGTAAGCCTGTAGAAATATAGGATTGATATTCTGCCGCAGGACTGCAGGGGAAAACATCTCAACAGTTCTGGTATCTAGAGATAACAGGATAGTTATGTGGACTTCGAACTACTAAAATGTCTGTTATAAAACGGCTGTTTTCATATTAGTGAAGTGCTGGAGAATTTGGCGAGAGAATTTGCAGCAGCATAAGAATGCTTTTGTATGGCTTTGCAGAGCAGAATTTTAGGTCTTCATAATAGATTACAAATGATGAGTCTTGATTCCAGGGAAGACTGGGAATTTCTCATGTCTGAGAGAAGATGCACAACTTAGAAAGAAATGGCAGAAATTTGGAATTCAGAAAATGCTTGCAGTCAGAGGAGTATGTGCACCTAGCTGTGTCCCAGTTGAAGCACAGAGCAGCTGCATGTGATGGGATGCATATGTTTCAGGTTTATTACAGGGTTCAGACTCATATGAAGAGTGACTGATGTATGTTATTAAAAGAACATTAATTTATAAACTTCAGAGAACCTAGGCAATTTGAGCTGAAAGTTTCTGTGCTGATTCAGGATTACCTGTTTGAGAACATTCAATTGAAAATAATATTTTAAAAGGCGTAGCTAGGGAAAGAATGAACATGCCGTTCATCACCTGCTAAAATTTCTGGCAGTGTATTCTGTTATTGAAAGCTGTAATGCTTTTCAAGGCCTACTGTTTAAGAAGAGCAGTGTAAGAAGTCTAAAGACAAAATAGATGCCGCGGAAGAAGCAGAAGCTTACGTCTGACAGGAGGCTGGCAGCAGTTTTCTTACCCTTGTGTTTGAAAGAATAGTTCAGTTTACCAGGTAATGTTCCAAAAGGCCCTGAGGCACATCCCAGAGCTGAGCCAGCTTTTCTGCTCTGTTTTTTGGGATGCTGCTGAGCCTTAGGGCTTGACCTGGCAGTGAGAGTATCTTCTCCCTGGCGCTCTTGGAGGCTCTGCTCCCAAGCTTCTGCACTACGATGATGTGGTCTGAAGGCAGAGCTCTCCCGTAGGGAAGGAAGAGGAGGAGGGAGAGCTGGGCACCACAGAGGAAGATGAGACTTGGCTGGAAAGGAAAATTAGACCAGAAGATGGGAGAAACATCTAGAAAGACTACGTGGATAGAAAATAATGATAAAATCCAGAGGCAGGTAGACACTGAAGCTCACAGTCAATACAGTGGCACAACTGAAACCTACAAAATAAAAGAAACAGTCAGCAAAATAGAGAGGGCAGAGCAGAGAAACGAAAGAACTGCAGGCTGGGATTGGTTATTAGGAAGAAGGTATTTGGGGACTGAAGAAAAAAAGAATTTTGAGTCAAGTTTGAGAAACAAGTTGGAGCAAACACAGCAGACAGGAAACAAAATGAAACTCAGAATAAGGGGAGAATGGCATATGCCTGTTGTGTTAGTCTCAAGTAGGTACAACCCACTATAATTGCTGCATGTGCTTGTTTTGGTCAGATGGCTGAGATCCTGCAGGGCACAAAGATACCTCCTGAAAGGAGTGTTGAGGTTCATCCTTTTTCTCCTCATTTTGTCAGTGTGTAAAAAGGGATACAAGAATAGGAAGATCAAGAACCAGAGTATTAAAAAGCTTGGGCTTGTATTTCAATTTCATCACTTTATGAAGATTTTAATTAATAAACTAGTCACGTACTGGGTATTTTTTACACTGGTTGAGATGTTCATCATATTGCACTGTAATACAATTACTGTTTTTCACCTTTTGCTTTTCCATAATGTGTTGATTACGTATGATTCAAGTCTTCATAATTTGGGAGAGAATTGTTGGCTTCCTCTAGCAACTTCCTGTTACATTTATCATGACTGCTGTAACCTTACATGTTTTCTTTTCACAACACCCTAAAACATAGCTAGGGCAAGAGCTTGGGCTTTAGAGGGGAAGCTGAAATGCAGGCAAAGTCGAGCCAAGAACCGTATACCGAGTTTGGGATACGCGTGATGCAGTTTCTCGACGTGGTTAAGAACTAGACAGGGCGGAAGCAAAGAGCCGCTCGGGTGGGGTCACTGTGTCGGCGAGGGGCTGCGAGGCAGGGGCTCCCCGGCAACTCTGCGCGGAAAGCAGAGCCGCCACTCGGCTGTCCCACGTCGGAAGCCTCGCCGGGTGCCCTGCGGCAGCGTGCACCTTGCAGCGCCGAGGCAATAAACCGACCGGTCAAACAGCGAGCGCAGAAGCCGGGGGTAAAGGACGGCACCCCGCAGCGGCCGCGCCCCGCCGGGGCACAGATCGCCGGTGGCATGGCGGCGTGGCGGGAGCTGCTCTTCTCGCAGCTGGGCTCCGTGTGCCGCGGGGGCCGGGACTGGCGGGGAGGCGGCTGGCGGCACCCGTCCCCCGATCGCTGCGCGGCGCCGGAGGAGAGACAGCAGCGGGCATCCCCGCGCTGGCCTCGGCGGGGCGGCCGCGGCTCCGCGGCTCAGCAGGTGAGAGCAGGGACCGGGCGGTGGCACGGGCAGGAATCTCGCCGCTCTCCGCACTGGCAGCGACCGCGCAGCCCCCGCGGGGCGGCAGGCGGTGTCCGGGGTGGCCCTGCTTGGAGGAGGGAGGAAGGTGGGGGGGGGGGGGGCAGCTAAGGCTCACCGCCCACCTGCCGCAGTTCGTCCGGTGGTACACGCTGCACTTGCTGTGTCACGGGTGGCACTTGAGCACGCCGGTCTGGTCGTCGGAGTTCAGCTGAAAGACCTGCTGGGCTGATGGCAAAGAGAAGCTCCTGCAGGCTGCGCGGGGCTGTTCTGCCAATGATTTTATGTTCTGGTATCGGCGCTTGTTCCCCTGTGCTGCTGCAGATGTGCGCTTGAGTGAATTTATACACACACACCTGCTTGTGCTATAGTAGCCACGAGTGGCTTCCAGCAAAAACCGTTGCATCCACAGCAGGGCACGGTGGTTTTGTGGTACCATTATTTGAGTGCCATGAGGTTTACAACGGGGGGATGGAATGTAAGAAAAATGCTCTAGTAAATTTGCAGTACTTACTTTCTTTTTGCCATGGTGCTGACTGAAGCCTCTTTCCCCCCCCCCCCCCCTTTTTTTTTTAAATATAAAGATGAAACGTGTAATTCAGATGTTGGGGTTTTAAGAACAGAACTCTGTGATTACAGGTAAAATTGTAATACTGGATGGTATTTCGCACAGATCATGCTGTAGCAGCATGTCTGATGTATCCATTTCTGATGTACTTGCTGGTATGAGGAATACATTTACAGTGGAATTTTCCTTGTAAGTATTTATTAATACAGTTTTCAAAATATGCAGTTATCTGCTTGTACACTAATTAAAAACGGGCTAGTGTTTTAAGTTGTGAACACCTAAAGTTAAACCACAAACTCGCTTTCTTGGTACCAGGACAAAGTGGCCAGTTTTTAGAGATTTAGTGTATTTTGGATCTCCAAGGGGAATTGCAGTGTCATCTGTAGGGATAAGCTTATACTGGTGTAAGGCTAAAATTAATTTAAAGAAGCATCATCATTGGCTTTTTTGGTGGGTTTGATTTTGGTTTTCCTTTTTTTAATGAAAAATATTGCCTGAAGTTGTGAAATCAGTTTCCAGACTTTTCTTTGGTAGATTTATTTTATACCAAAGTAATTTAGTTTTATTTAAAGCAATAATAGGCTTATATAGTGCTATTAAAAAATTATAAACACCAAATAGGCTAGGTTATATTTGAACCTAAGTTTCCTTAATTGTTTCATGGCTTGATAAGGGACAAACGCGGAAGCTTTCTTGGCTGTTACGAGGTCATTGGCCCCACAGTGAGTGTGCTGAAGTATGTTGCCCCTGGAAATAACCAGTATCAGGAAGAAAGCCTAAGAATCATTCAGAACCATGCAAGAGAAAGACATTTCTCTCTGGGCTCCACCTTTATTTTTTTTCTTTCTTTTTTTATGTAGTAGGGACAGGGAGCGGATAATATCATTCTTACCTCCCCCCACCGTGAGCACCTAAGTGGAAAGCAGTAAGTCATATAGTGCATACAGTTCATCTTTAAAAGAGCAGGTGAATTTAAAATATCTATAGCTTATAGAGGAAAATGAGGTTTTGGTGAATGTCTTTCTGTCCATGCAGCATGCACAGTGCTCCGCTGTGGGCTGAAGATAACATTTTCAGAAACATCTAAACAATTTATATGCATTGAGGCTGTTTTTAAGAAGGTTGTTGGCATGTAAGAGCATGGTTCCCTCTGGGACCAGTCAAACTTGTATATGTCATGGCTGCTTTGCTTGTGGAGAACTTAGGGCAGAGCAGCTGCAACTGGTCACTCCTCTCTCATCCCAAGGAATTCTTGTTCATCTCTGTGTAACCACAGTGGGAGATACCCAGAGATAATACAAAACAGGTTTTAATGGTCATGGGGCCAGAACTGTCCTCAATTTATTTTATTGTCTTTAAAGTGGGATTGTGGTACAGGTTAGGAAGTCAGGGAAGGGTGAAGCAGTTGGAGGATAAGATCAGTCCCCTCCTCCTGCCGTCATCACATCTCTGAACATGGCTGGGGTTATAAATAAGATGGCACAGACCATGCTAGGCTACATACACAGTGTTCATCAGAGTGGATCTAATCTGGTTACATCTGCTGAAGCTGAACAGCACCTTCCCAGGAGGAAGATCTACGAGAAGTATGCACAAATCTCTTTCTATATCTTTTCGTAGATAAGCCACTCCTTCATCCTGCCTTTTCATGACTCAATTATAAATTTATTTTCTGCTCAGTAGCACCATGTCAGCCAAAGAGGTGGGTCCCCCTACATATGTCCCCAAGCAAGCTGATCTATAGGCTTCTAGGTGCTATCCAAGGAGGTTGTATGTCCAAGTTGGGTAATCCAAGTTTCTGAAAACTGCACTAAATAGTTTGAGACTCTTCAGGCATTTCACAGCATGACTGGACGCGGAGGTGGCCATGAGTTAACAAGTTTGGTCTTCTCTTGGTGTTGTTTTCAGACTGGCTCTATCAGCTGTTGTGTAAAGCTTCCCTGATTCTTGTAATACGTAAACATATTTCTCTGTAACACACATACCAGGTGAACCCTTGCAATCTATGCTGCATTCTTTGAATTACCAGTTCTTTTGCTTTACATTCTTACCTCTAAAATTTTGCCTCAGTTTTTGAGAGCTGGTCGCACATTCTCTTGCCTGTCCTGAAAGAACAGAGGCTCCTTTGAGGGGCTGTAGCTCTAAGTAAAGCTTGTAAGCCTCAAGAAAGGCAGGATTTATTAAGCACTTGTCTTCATCCTTTCCTTGGAGCTGACATCACTGTGCATCTCTCCCATAGTGTAGTTGCTCGTATGCACTGTTCTAAGTTGTCCAGTTCCTTCTGTCTGCTCGTAAGGGAGCAGACAATGGCATCTAAGAGCAGTCTGTTGCTGTTGTTTTCGTTGGGGCGGAAGCTGGGTGCTGACGTGCTGCATGTTGATAAATACAAGTCAGAAAAAGGTGGTTTTAAAACCTATTGGGAGTGTGACATCTTGTTGCTACTGTTTCCAAATCAAATGTCCTTGGGTTGCTAATGAAATGGGTGTGTCTGATTCTTCCTAATCATTAAGTCAGTGATGAGAATTGGGCTCAGCCCCCTTCAGTGTTGTCAGTAATGAGGAAACTCTGCAAGGGCACTGTATCAGGACAGACGCTCTCCTCCTCGCCTTCACTGGTTTCAGGTGTAATGATCTGGAACTTGGTAAACAGGTCCTTGGAGTCAGAAAATATCATGTTATCATTATAAAAGTGGTTTCCTAGCTGCCTTGTGGTGCTAGGGGTTACACAGAGGTGATGAGGAACACGGTCACATCTGCAACGGGTTGGCAGCCTGTTCTGACTGCAGTGTCAGTGGGGTTAGGCTACATTGCTGAGATCAGACTGCAGATATAGATTTTTTATCAGCCTGGCTGGGGTGGGACAATCCCAGGTTTGATCAGTCCTGCTGCTGTAACGTACTGGTTTCGTTTATGTTACATTGGCACAGTTTAACCCCCAAAGAGGCATAGATGAACTTCTACTAGTGCTGACAAAATATATGCCATGCAGCCATGGCCCTCTCAGAGATATCTGCCTATCTCTGCTCTGGCCCTTCCCTCACTTCTCATGCTGGTGCAGCTCACGAGAGCATACAAAGAGTTGCAGCTGGACAGCTTGGTGAGTAAGGAGTGCTCCCGGGCGGCTAGCTGGCCTCTGGGGAGAGAAGTTGGCATCAGAATGGGGCACAGGCCTTTTAGGCTGCAGTGTAGTGTGACTGGGAGCACAGCCTTGTGTGGTGGGAATCAGGAGTCGCAGCCTGGTTTGGTGCAGGGGGAGCAGCAGTATGGCTGCCAGGTCATCCTGTGCAGCCCAGCATAAACATCAACTTAAGCTGGTCCTCACTGCCTGGCCGCGGGGAAACCCCAGCCTTTGGGGGTCCCTTTGGCTGCTGTTCCAGCCTCCAGAGCAAGAAACCAGATGGTGAGGCTTGAATGTATCTTGGCACATGTGGCCAAAAGCGCAGGAAGACCCTGTGGAGAGCCCAAGGGTGTGTTCAGATGGCCTCCATGGCAAAGGGACAGGAGGATAAGTCTGTCTCAACAAGACCCCAAGCGGCTGCTCCCAACCTGAGGCTGGCCCTTCCTCCAGCTGGGTTGAGGTGGCTGTTCATGAGTCTGTGGTGGTTGGTAGGTGAATGGTGTAACTTCAATTTAAAAGCAAGACAGCACTGTAAAGAAAAGCTTTTTTAGTTTATTTGGTTGATTTTTGCATGGTGGTGAGGTGGGCAGAGCTGAGGAGAGTACTGAGCCATGGCCAGCTGGGAAACACAGAGTGGGACCATACCTTCAGACTCCTCAGAAATCATCCAGGCTGTGCTCCCTTTCTCCCTAGAAGATGAGATTTCAGTCCTGCGACAGACTGCCTGTGTTGCGGTGCATGCGAGGGCTGCTGTACTCAGCTGGGAAGCCCATGAAGATTTTATTAATGTGTGAGACAAGCAGTGGAACAAAAAGAGCAATGCTTTCAGGAGTGACAGCGAACAGTTACGTGGCTCCAGAGGTGAGCTGTGTGGGTGGCTCAAATCCGTTAAACTTCATGGTATTACAGTGTAATACAGATTGTATCAAGCTGTGGCTTACTGGGGCCCTTCATGCTTCCTCCAGCTGAGTGTTGCAAATTGCATTTGTTTTCCACTTTAGATACTTCAGATATGGCCTGTCTTCAGAGTCACTATTCAATGTTAATGCCCATGTTGTGAAAATATAAAACAAGCGAAAGAAAGCTCTGAGATTTGCCAGCAGATAATATTCTTCTCTTCCTCCTCCTGGTTTAAAATGTGAATAACTTTGTGCTGTGTAATGTTGAATTCTTTGATGGAGGAATGTATTTGTAACAGCAGTGAGTGCTTGACCCCTGTACTTGCTCAGTGCCAGATAGGTGAGATGCAGTTTCAGAAATAACGAGTTGATTATCTCTTTGCTAGCATCCAAGTGCTGAACAAGGAATCATCTTTGATGAGGAAATAATTTTGGTTTTAGTATGTCCTACATTTTCTTTTCATGACCCCATTGCTATTTGCGTTCAGAAATACTCTCTCAATTGTATTGTGTGGTCTAAGCTGAGATCAGAAGCAGCATTCTGGAAAGCCCATTGAAGTCAAAGAGTTTTTCTTTATGGGCTATGTTTGGTATGCAAATATTGGAAACATTTTTATGAGCCTTTGATGTAAGGCCCCAGTCCAGAAAAGCACTTAGGCATACATACCTAGCTTTTAAGTGCAGATGATTAAATGTGAAAGAAAATGCCATAGCATGCTGTTAGTTGAAGGCTGAATATATGCATTTCTAAGCAGCTGACACCCTCCATTTGTGCTATGAAAAATAAAGTCTCTCTTCAATATGACTGAAGATTTTTAACAAGTTCTGTTATCCCTGTCGAACTTAGGTCTGCATTTACTCTGCTAGCACAGGTAATTTCTCTTCTGTTAGTGTAGGTCATGTGTCTGTGAAAATCTGAGAACATGTTTACAGTGGCTGTCCTTGAATTAATACTAGGAAATAATCACATAAATTCTGCTGTGACCTGAAATTACATGTTATCTTTAAAAGCAGAAAACAGAGAAATATTTCTGTGCTATTGAATCTGCAGTCTGCCATGCCCTGTAACTGGGCATGGTGAGCTGGTGAGCAACAGTGGAAGTGTTCAAATTAAATTATTTACACAATATTTTTGTGTGGTGAGGGGCTGTGGTAGGCCTGTGGATTCCCTGACTGAAGACATGAAGTTAGAACTCAGTCTTGAAGATGTTAAAGCATATCCATGAGAAATGAGGCACCAAAGGTATCCAAGTGGGAAAGCAGAAGGCATCTGAGTGGGAAAGTAGAAGGCATCTGGAGGAGTGAGTCAGATAAAGGGAGTAACTAGTAACAAAGGCAGAACTTGGCAAAACAATGGACTTTAGTAATGCAGTAAAGGGTCATCCAATAATGTGCCGTTGCTAACTAATATTAACCAATGGCTAAAAAGACACATGTGCTAGAAAAAGTATATAAGCAGTGGTTTGTAGTAATAAAGCACCTATTTTTTCTTCTTACTAAGTCACCGAAGAAATGTGTGTGTGTGATTTTTTGCCATCTCAACAGCAACATTTTTGTAAGTATGTAGTGCTGAAAATTTTAATTGCAAATTCAGTTATCTATAGTGCAGTATTTCCGCGGATGTGCAGAATCCTGAACACTTGGGCAAAGGAGGAAGTAAGAAAGACTGAATAAGCAGAAGAGGCTAGTTAGCAACAGATGTAATGATGTACTGTAGTGCTGAAGGTCAGGGGAACTACAGTGTGTCTGTGTTACAAAGCCAGGTTTTTGTCTTCTGAGAGGTAAGCCTGAACACAAGGAAATTCTAGAAGGCCTGAGCATGTGTTGAAAAACTCACGCTGGGTTAATGTTTTACAGTGCATGAGTCTGGAGTTTTATAATGCACTTCTATCCTGTGTGATTCCAAAGTGTTTTTTGTTACAGTCAGTTGTTATGTTACTACATACCATAAACATGCATGTAATGGATGCTGAACCAGAAATTTCCTGTCCTGAAAAGCTTTTGCAAGACAGCCTGTTAAGTTGGAAATCTCTTTTGTGCTGGCAGTAATTTACCAGTTGCCATGGGATGCAGAAATACTGCTGAGGTCCTGCTTTTTCAAGTAAGAATTATTATGCATGACACTTGCGAGTCCACCGTACCTTTTATATCTCAGGAGTTTCCAGGGGTAAGGGTTCAAGAGATGGCAATGTGCTTATAGGCAGAGCTCTTGTGAAATAGTGTTGAATGTTAGCTCATAAGAACTGTGGCTGTATTTCAGGTATCTAACTTTCCTGCAAGTGACTCACTCTGTGTGTAGTTATTTTTCAAATGAATTTAAGACATTTTAGAACACTGTGCTGAACACTGAGGCTAGACTCTTGCCCTGGTGGTAATAAGAAGTTCTTTCCTTCCCTTCACTGTGTATTTGAATGAGGGTTGGTCACATGCAGCATTGCACTGATTTCTCACAGTTATGCTTTCACCTGAGAATGGTGTCTCCTTCCTGCCCAGGCACTGAAAAACAGTTTGTGATCTTTTGGGGTATTTCTGATTCTTGCCATGAGCCGGGAAGTTTCCTTATAGCATACTGGAGTCCTGAGGCACATCTATTAGCCCCAGGATTAGCTGGTGCCATTTAATGAGTATTTGCTTTCATCTAATAATTCTGAGGGTGATAAATAATTTCTTAACTGGAAAGAGTTAAGACATAGGAGAGTGGTTGTGTGTAGTGGATTCACTATACACAATGTGTGCAGAGCTGAGGTATGCTGCTTGGCATCACTTTTCAGCTCTTGCAGTAGTGTTTTGGTGAGACACGAAGTAGAAATTATTGTTCTCTGTTACCAATACAAATATGTTGCAGTTTTAGTTGATCTTTCTAGTTTCCAGCACAACTGTGCTTTGCCAAAATGAACTAGCCTGTTACTTCAACTGGCTAGTCATTATGTGATTTCTCAGTATCTGTCCCTGTCTGGATCTTCAGTGTGTCATTAAAGTCAGTTACTGCTGTTTTGTCTAGTAAATCATTATATTTCAATAGCGGATGAAATTATGCTGATATAGAGATACATGCCTTTTAATTTTCTTTTGCAGGGAACTGAACAGTGTCCAGAGCAGCATGCAGTTTCGATAGAAAATGCATTTACCTGTGCCTTTCACCCGAAAAGTGACATAATAAGTACAGCTAATTGTACCAAAAAAAATTTTGCAGTTTGTTTTGGCAGGGTAACCTAGTTTTACTGAGGTTAGTACTCAACCAGTGAACAGTGCTTATTGTCTGGTCTTGAAGGGGCTGAATGTTTCCTACAGATCTTGGTTTAGTGAAGCTAATTCCAGAGCAGGACAAATGCACATTGACCCCTACTTATCAGTGTTTAGTTGGTGCAGTGCATCTAAAGGCTTTGACTCTGTCAGGTCCTTTCTGATGGGGTGGAGTGGGGTGGGGCGGAAGAAAGCAGCAGCAGAAATGGAAGTATTCCCCCGTTTGTGCTGGAGGGGTGGGTGGTGGAGTGAGTGCAGGCCCCAGTACAGCAGGTGATCGCAGACTGCATAACTCCATCCTCTGATGCTGCTGAGCCAAGCACTGTGTACCTTGTGTGATGATGCCGGCAGGATGGTGGCACGGTGACTCATGTTGCTGATGGCACCCCTGGATTTTGGAGGACAGCTTACCTCTATGCTAGGCTCTGCTTTTAGGTTTTGTCTGCTCTTACTCCCTATCAGCAAGGATTTGAAAGAAATGAGTGGTGCAAGTATTTCTGTGAGTTTTATGCTCTGGTCTATTTCTTTACTTCTGGAAAGCTTAATTTTCAAATGTTACTTACATGTAACCAAATGTGACCCGACATTGTCCCTTTAATATCATATTATGCAAGGATCTCAGACAGTAAAGATACTGGAGAAGTGATTAAAAGCAATTTTCTAAAAACTACTCATGTGCCTTAAATTTCAGAGCCAAACTCTTGCCACTCCATTGACTAAATCAGTCTAGAAATCTCCAAAGCCTCTTCTGTGGCAGGGAACTATAAGCAGGAATCCTAATCCTCAGGCTGGCAAGAAACAAGAAGGCAAAACTCCCAAAGGTCTCTGGACTTACTGGAACGAAAATTGCAATCTAAACTTGGCTTTGGGTCTTCTATATGAAACAACAGAAAATTGCAAGTCAGAAGGAATATGTAGGTGTATTTTTGTCTCCTTTGGGGTTTGGTGGTAGAAAGGATACAGGTTGTTGCTGGCTGAGGTGCATGTAGCTCACTGTAGTGATGGGAAAAGTTTTTATTTGTTGTTGAATTTAAGGATGACAGTTTTGAAATGTTAGCCAGTTTTATGAAAGGAGAAACACAGGGGTCTTTTACAAAGCTGTGAATCAAGAGCAAACAGCAGTTCAGAAGCTTCCTCTTTTCATTTTCACTTGCCCAGCCCTGAAGTCATGAATGACTGTGAAAGCATGAAGGTTTAAAACCCTTTTCCTGACTATACATTTAGCTTAGAAACTAAGTAAAGCCTTAAATTAATAAATGAATGCTGTTGCTATGGTGTAAATTTTACATACTACATGAAGATTTCACCTTGTATAAAATTAATACTAAGGATAAATGTGTCTCACAGTGTTTCAGTTTTTAAATGAGTTCTTCATAAGATAAAATACAATGATATAGTCTGGTGGGGGATTTTTTTTGTATGGTTGTTTGATTGGAATTTCAATACCTGTATTTTACATAGTTCACCTGTTCAGGAGCTTCATTAAAGAGAAAAATGGTGGACTTTACAAGCAATGTTTTCTGCTATAGTCACATTTATTGTTTGAGATGAATATAAATGTTAACGATACAGGCTTTATCAGGATCATATACAGATGATACGCTATCTTGCTTTTTTAAATGTAAAAATTACTAGATGCAGGGAAGTATAAGTCTGCAGCATAGCCAACACTGGCAAACTCTTTATATAAATAAGCAAAGTTTAATGTTGAAACATCTTTATGGGAAGATACCAGGTTTCTTTGCAGGGCAGGGTGGAAACTCCAATAGTGCCTCAACTGCACTTTGCAATGTCATTTTCAGTCCTGTTGACTTGGAATCCTGAAATGGAGTTAACGTATATAACTGTTGCGTGCATGTCTCTGTTTCACGGGGTAAGGTGCATCTTGGTACTTCAAGATTCAAAGGTCAAATAAATTTCTTAGGGATCTCATTCAGCTGAAATAAACGTGAATTTTGTCAATGACTGCTCTAGTAGGAAAGTTAGACTCATAGCATGTAGTCTAAAGCTGTAGAGGTTTATCTCCATTGGCTTTGTTGGACCTGTAGCCTGATCTACTGTGACAAGAGTGGCCTGATGAGCTGTGGCATGTGTTGGTCACTGTCCTTACTGCCTCAGCTGCAGAAAAACACAGGTGCTTTTAGGCAAAATTGAAAAAGGATGCAGAAAACATTCAGAATTTTAAGAACTGATATTTTTCTTAACCCTCAATTGCCCTCCAAAATCTAAAAGAAAATAAAAATAACCCTGGAATGGGTTGCTCAGGGAAGCTGTGAATGCTCCGTCCCTGGCTGTGTCAATGCCAGGTTGGACAGAGCCTTGGGTGACATGGTTTAGTGGGAGGAGTCCCTGCCCATGGCAGGGTGTTGGAACTAGGTGATCTTAAGGTCCTTTCCAACCCTAACTATTCTATGATTCTAATGTATGGGTTTTTAGCAGATAGCTTAGATATTAAAAAAGTTGATAGTAGAGAAGCCTCTACATGTCCCATGTTAGATATAACTTCAACTCATACAGTGTATTGCCATTACTGAAGACCGTAAGTTGTATTTGGTTTGAAATAACCATGCCAAACAGCTGTTACTTACCAGATGACCTCTTCTCCCTTTAAAAAGATTGATTTGTGTTTGTCTTGTAACTTAATGATGAGGATCACTGAACTTTGGGTGGATCAGTGGCCCCTCCCACTGGAAAAGCTTTGCACCCTCCAGGATTTGGTCATGGAGCAACTAACCAAAGGCCATATTGTGCCTTCCACTAGCCCCTGGAATTCACCTGTCTTTGTTATTAAAAAACAAACTGGCAAGTGACGCTTGCTTCATGACCTCAGAAAAATTAATGACACTATGGAAGATATGGGAGCCCTCCAATGCAGACTCCCGTCCCCCACTATGATCCCTCGAAATTGGCATTTGACTGTTACTGATCTTAAAGATTGTTTTTTCAATATCCTGTCGCATCCAGATGATGCCCCAAGATTTGCCTTTTCAATTCCAAGCGTCAACATGCAAGCCCCATCGCAGAGATACCAGTGGGTTGCGCTGCCACAAGGCATGAAAAATAGTCCTATGATTTGTCAATGGTATGTTGCAAAAATACTTAGTCCTGTTCGAAATGCAATGCCTAATGTGTTATTGTGTCATTATATGGATGATATCCTAGTGGCTGCCCAACATCACGAGGCCATGGAGAAAGCTTTTCACAACTGCTGTTAATTTGGGAGGCCTTTGTATTGCACCAGAGAAAGTTCAAAAATTTCCCCCATGGAAATATCTAGGATGGCGCATACGGGCCCAGACTATCACCCCCCAGCCCTTACAGATTAATATTGATGTGAGAAATTTGCGTGATGCACAAAAATTATTGGGAACAATAAATTGGGTCCGCCCATTGCTAGGAATTTCTAATGCGGACCTAAGTCCTCTGTTTGAACTACTCAAAGGGGATACTGATTCCTGGCTAATCTTAGCCCTGAAGCTAATGAATCTTTACAAAAGGTTGCCACAGCTATTGTTTCTCGACAAGCCCATCGATGGGCTCCTGAATTGCCATTTTACCTTACTGTTTTAAACCCTGCCTGACAGCCTCATGCTTTGATATTTCAATGGGATCCTCAAAACTCAGATCCCCTATTAATCATTGAATGGGTCTTCTTACCCAATCAGTCTACAAAGACTATTTCAACACAGCATGAGCTGTTTGCTTCTCTCATTGTTAAAGCTAGATCACGTCTATTGTCCCTATCAGGTAAATATTTTATCTGTATTTGCCTACCATTAACATCTGTATATCTACAATGGCTTTATCAGCAATCCCATGCCTTTGCTAAGGCACTTGCGGATTACACAGTCCAACTCACGTCCCACCCACCTTCACATAAACTGCTTAGTGCTGATTTTTGATTGATACCGAAACCAAAGAGAAGGGACCAGCCCTTACAAGCACTTACTGTGTTTACAGATGGGTCTGGAAAATCACACAAATCGGTTATTTTATGGTGGGACAATCAGCATGAACGATGGGACTCAGACATACAGACAGTCCCTGGTTCTCCTCAAATAGTAGAATTAAATGCAGTTGTTCGCGTTTTTTGAAAATGGACTATACCACTTAACCTCATTACTGATTCAACCTATGTTGCAGGTATTGTTGAACGAGCTGAAGCATCTGTCTCGTGTAATGTCTCAAATTCAGACCTCTTTATTACAGGAACTTATTTTTCTTCTGGACTCTCGCCCTCACCCTTATTTTGTTATGCACATTAGGTCTCACACTTCACTACCTGGCTTTATTGCAGAAGGTAATCGGCAAGCCGATCTACTGATGTTGCCAGCTCAAGTATTGCTGGACTGCATCGCACAGGACAAACTTAGCCACTCCTTTTTCCACCAGAATGTTGGTGCTCTTAAGTGACAATTTGAACTTACCTCTCAACAAGCATCTAGTATCATTGCTGTATGTCCTGATTGCCAGAGACATTCCTTTCCATCAGTTGCTGGAGGAGTTAACCCTAGAGGACTACAGAGCCTACAGTTATGGCAGACAGATGTTACAGACTATCCAGAATTTGGTAAACTTAAATATATCCACTCTTCCATTGATACTTTTTCAGGTGCCCTGTTTGCCTTTTGTCATACAGGAGAGAAGGCGCGAGACATCCGTAGACATTTAATGTGTGCTTTTGCCACCCTAGGTATTCCCTCCAAAATAAAAACAGATAATGGCCCAGCTTATACTTCAACTTCTATAAAAACTTTTTTTACTCTATGGGGTATAACCCATGTCACTGGTATTCCTCATTCCCCTACCGGTCAATCCCTTATTGAGCAGTCTCATCAATCTTTAAAACGTCTTTTACAACAACAAAAAGGGGGAATGGGGATGGCCACTAATGAAGAACGTTTACAGAAACCATTGTATGAGTAGCGCGCATTTTGAAATATCCAATCAGTGTGTTAAAAGAAACGTATATAAGTGCATCAAGACTGTTAATAAACCGACACGTTGCTTGCATCAAGCTATGTCCCGTCTCACAATCGCAGCACTGAACTTTGGAGATAAAGACTTCTTTGACACTCCTTTTCGAGGGTACTCACACATGGATTAGCTGATGTCTTGTTCAGCCGGCAGCATGTTTTGCTATTGGTGCCTAGGCTGATGCAATGTTTCTCTGTTACACTGGGCTGTGTATCTCCAACGCCTTCACACCTGAAAGACACTTGATTTCCAGAATGTGGCATGCTGGAGAGAAAGTAGCTCAAGGGAAGCTACCCTAGACTGCAATGTAAACAGCTTGCTCAAAATTACTTTGAGTGTTCTTGCTAAACTGAAAGTGACAGCAGTTGGGTGTTCTCTCACAAGACTGAGCATGTTGCCTCAGCAAATGCTTTAAGGCTTGTCAGCCTCTTGGCCATTCTGTCACAACCTTTCTTGATAATGAAAAGTTTAATAAAGTTCATTCTTAACTGAGCCACCCCATAAAACAAAAAGATTTTTTGTTCCCTAGTTTAACTTAAAAATAGTAATGGGTTGCAGAAACCTCAGAGTCCCAGGTTATTGTAATATAGAAACATTCGACTGTTTTGCTTGGTAGCTCAAACAACAAGAATAAAGTGGCGTAGGAAGCATGAAACAGTACTGACTACTAACTAGAATACTACCGACGGTAGTTCCATAGCCCCATCATAGAAGGCCATCGGATTAGTCTGGCAGGATTTCCCCTTAGTGAAGCCATGCTGGGTGTCACCAACCACCTCTTTGTTTTTCATGTACCTTAGCATGGCTTCCAGGAGAATTTTTCCAAGATTTTGCCAGGCACAGAGGTGAGGCTGACTGGTCTGTAGTTCCCCGGCTCATCCATTTTCCCCTTCTTGAAAATGGGGTTATATTTTCCTTTTTCCAGTCGTTGGGAACTTCACCTAACTGCCATGATTTTTCGAATATGATAGATAGTGGCTTAGCAACTTCATTTGCCAGCTCCTTCAGGACCTGTGGATGGATTTCATCAGGTCCCATGGACTTGTGTACGTTCAGGTTCCTAAGATGGTCTCGAACCAGATCCTCTCCTACAGTAGGCCCAGGGTCTTCATCTCACTGTCCCTGCATCTGCCTTCCAAGACTTGGGTGGTGTGGTCAGAGCAGTTGCTGGAAAGAAGTCATTAAGAACCTCAGCCTTCTCCAAATCCAAGGTAGCCAGTTCTCCCGATAGCTTCCGGAGGGGGCCCATGTTGTCCCTGGTCTGTCTTTTATTTGCAATGTTCCTATAGAATCCCTTCCTGTTATCCTTAATAACCCTAGCCGAGTATAATTCTAAGTGGGCCTTTGCTTTCCTAACCCGGTCCCTAGCTTCACGGAAAACATCCCTGTATTCTTCCCAGGCTGTCTGTCCTTGCTTCCACCTTTTATAAGCCCCTTTTTTCCTTTGAATTTTCCTCAGCAGCTCCTTATCCATCCAAAGAGGTCTCCTGGCCCTCCTGCAGCACTTCCTTCTAGTTGGGATGCAACACCTCCTGAGCTTGCAGCAGCTGATCCTTGAATATCCACCAACAACCTTGGGCCCCCCTGCCCTCTAGGGCTATATCCCATGGAACCTTACTGAGCAGGTTCCTGAAGAGGCCAAAGTCTGCTCTCTTGAAGTCCAGGGCAGTGAGCTTGCTGCACGCGCTTCTCACCATCCTGAGGATCTCAAATTCAACCATCTCATGATCGCTGCAATCGAGGCTGCCCTGGAGCATCATATTTCCAACCAGCCCTTCCCTGTTGGTGAGCATGAGGTCAAGCATGGCACCTCTCCTTGTCAGCTCCTCTATTACTTGCAGAAGGAAGTTGTCTTCCACACAATCGAGGAACTTCCTGGATTGCTTGTGCTGGGCCGTACCATCCCTCCAACAGATATCAGTGGTTGAAGTCCCCCATGAGAACAAGGGTCTGCAAGCGTGAGGCTGCTCCTATCTGTCTATAGAGTGCTTCATCCACCGAGTCCTTTTGATCAGGCGGTCAATAGATCCTGACAGTAATGCCTCGCATCGCTGTTCTCCCTTTAACCCTGACCCACAAAATCTCTGTCGACTGCTGACCTGTCCCCAGACAGAGTTCCGTACTCTCCAGCCTATCCCTAACATAAATAGCAACTCCCCCTCCCTGTCTACTGGGCCTGTCTTTCCTAAAGAGCCTATAACCTTCCGTTCCAACACACCAGTCATAGGAGCCATCCCACCATGTTTCTGTGATGCCTATGATATCATACCCCCGTAGATGTGCACACATCTCTAATTCCTCTTGTTTGTTCCCCATGGTACGGGCGTTTGTATAGAGGCATCTGAGCCAAGCTCCAAATGAAGCTGGCTCATTGGCTGGAACAGCTGGAATATCTCTACATTGCTCTGAATGTTTATTATAGGTGCTGGCAACTGACTGGGTGTGTTGGGATGGAATGATGCCCCCTTCCCCCAACACACTGAGTTTAAAGCATCCTTGACCAGTCTGGCAAGCCTCCTCCCAAATCCACTCTTCCCTTTCTTTGTCAGACCAGCTCCACCAGCCCCCAGTAGACCTGGCCTACTAAACTGTGTCTCATGTTCAAGGTACCCAAACCCCTGACTATGGCACCACCCTTCTAACCATTTATTAACCTGGCCAATCCTCCTAGCCTTTTTAAGCTCCTGCCCTGTATCCTGGAGAATTGATGAAAACACAATCTGAGCTCCAGCACCCCTAACCACCTCTCCCAGAGCTCTGTAGTCCTTCTTTATGTTCTCCGGGCTACTGCTATCTATATCAGTAGCAGCCACATGGATCACTAGAAGTGGGTAAGAGTCAGTGGGACCGACTAGAGCAGGCAGCTTCTCTACAACACCCTTGATCTGAGCCCCTGGTAGGCAGCACACCTCCCTTGAGACTGGATCAGGCTGACAGATGGGTGTCTCTGTTCCTTTCAGAGTAAAGTCCCCTACTACTACAGTCTGCTGCTTTTTCCTGGCAGCACCAATAGTGATCTCCTTTACCGGTGCATCAGCTGGTTGTTCCTGGTGGGAGTATGTTTCCTCATCACTCCCTTGCAGGACAGCAAAGTGGTTCTGGGTGGGGACAACAGATTTAGGAGGAAGCCCCTTGCTTTTAATTGTCCTCTTCCTCCTTTTTTTGTTGTTTTTTTTTTTTTCCGTTACTGTTTCCCACCTTCCTGGGTTCGCGGCCTCCTTTCCTGCATGAGCGACAGTAGACGCTTGAGGCCCCTGCACAGTCCGGTCCCGGAGCAAGCAGCGCTGCTTCCTCTCAGCTTCCTGACACCTTCCAGCCCAGTAACAGCGTCCCGCAGCTCAGTCCCTGCTGCAGGGGGACCTCCACCAGGGAGCACCGAGTGCAGCTTTGGCCATTGCGCACCCTCCCCTCAGGAGAGCAGCGCAGGCGCTCTCTACACCCCGAGCTCTGCACTGCAGCCTCCTTTCCCATCGGCTCTCTCCGGGTGCCTACGCTGGCCGCTGCCGGGGCAGCCAGAGCAGAGCTCCCAAACAGAGCCCTGATCATGCGGCGAGTGCTCACCATTCCGCTCGCCTGCCCGCAGGCCCTCCCGCGCAAATTGCCCCGAACCCGCCCTGTTCGCCCGTGCTCCCTGGGCAGGTTTTCACCCAGTCATGGTGGTGCCGCCCCTCCTGGCCCCGCCCGCTCTGAGTCAGCTGCTCGCGTCCGCTGAGCTGCCGGCTCCTGTGGAGGTCCTGTCGAGGACTTGAGGCTCCTCCGGTGGCTGTTGCTGCTCCGAGGTGAAGCTCCTGGACGCAGAGCCTCCCCCCGATCAGGCGCTGCAGGCGTCCCCTCTCCCAGGAAAATACAACATGCACATCAATACCTGCAGCTGCTTTTTAATGATCTGTTTCATCTTTGTCAGTGAGGGCCAATTTTAGAGTACATTAAAAACAAAGGTAGGACTCTCATTAGTCTTGGTAGAAGCTGGGTCCCTACCTGCAGACAAGCTCATGGCTCAGGTTGCTTGTGGCCCTCCATAACTGTGTGACTAGCTGGGAAATTATGCAAGGGTATTTAGGGATGTGAAGTCAAAGTTAAACCCTCAAATGGGCCTGCTTTTTTAAGGATCATAACTCCATTCTGGAGATAAAATAAAAGTATTCTCTTTTGTAAGAATTGTTGCTGAACTCTGTCATAAAAAGCCCCCAGCAGTGTTCTCAAGAAGTTGCATTATTGGTGTTCTCATGAACTGAAATCTTTACTAAGTCATTGTACAAAAGACACGTTTTGCAAACAAATATGGAGACAAGTACTTACCATAAATATTTTATAGTGTAAACGTTTTGCGAATTATTTGGTAGTTATTTGTCTTGTATGCCTACTCATAAACTAGGACCCTGCTGTGCTGTGTCCTGGAGAGATTGCTCCCTGTTTATATGGTAGACAACAGACAGAGAGTGAGATGAGCATGTGAAATGAGACAGTGATGGTCGGTACAGTTTTATTTACTCTTTACAATAAGATATCTGTCCATTGTGTATTTATTGTGGAGGTAGTTCCCTTTGACAACACAAAGAAGCCGTTGCTTCCAGTGATTACTAAATTCATCCCCAGAGATTTCAAAGTTCAACATCCAAAAACTATCATTCTTTTCAGGAAATTTGCTCCTGCTAGGCCTGAACAGAAAGAAGTTCAAAGACTGCCAGTCAGCTTGTTTGAAAAAAATCTGACACCACAGTGACTATTCAGTTTACTTGTCTGTAACAGACATTGCTGAGACACTTCACAATGGTGCAGGAGGCCAGTGAGTGAAACTAACTTGACACGCTTTTGAGTGGTAGGACTAGTCTTTGGTCCCTGCTTTTGTATTTCATTGTAGTCGTAGTTGAATAAAGATATAACCAAGATGAATCTGTTCTGAAGTCTGTTTAGAAAAAGACAGAGTCAACCATCTCTTTCAGGTAAAAAGAAAATCTTGAGGTTTTTGACGCATCTTTAGCAAGATTGCCATTTGCTCATCTTCTGACAGAAGGGAAGTGCAGTCCTTTAAGCAGTCCTGATTCATTCTTACAATTTCCTCTATTGTGCATGTGTTTGATAGATCCTCTAAATAATTTTCATGCTTATTAGTGAGGGGTGGGGGTAAATTTTAATATTGATCTTTCTGTGGAGCTGTGTAAATCTTGGGTGTGAAGGGCTAGGTCTGTTCAGAGCTGTAGATTCCCCTTACAGTGTTTGGTTTCATCTAATATCATGATGGAAATCCTTCTGTGTTACAGCCATGTGGATGTTATAGTGCAATTTTTGGCATTATATGCTTAAGTTCAGGAATACAATTGTGTTTGAAATGTCTTTTCAGTCCCCTAAATCTTGGATTGAAGAGGTCTTCAGTAAAAGAGAATGTGCGCAGATCATTCCCAGTTCAAAAGATCCTCACAGGTAAAATAATGAATTTCTCTTATTTTTTGTTACATTTATGAAGAATGAGAACAATTTCTTATGGGTGTTGTGTGTAGCTTGGATAAAGTTCTTTCAGTTTTGCAGTGCCCTCATTGGTTATTGCTTGTGTGTGTGGTTTTTCATAGATACTGTCACCAGTACATTTTAAATGAGGCTGTTCTTTTGAATTAGAAATTGGCAGCAATTGACCTCTAGGCTTCTTATATGTGATGCTCTCTGATTGATAACCAAAGCTGTAGTATGGCATCCAATTGAGAGATTGAGTCACATGGAGTTACTGCTGCACAGGATTTCTTAATCCTGTACCACCATCTTCTCCCTTCCTTAGAGTAATGCCTACTGCTGCTCACAGGCTTCTGAGATAGAGGTTTGTGCCCGTGCTGGTGTAGAGTGTGAAAAGACTGAGGAAAAGACCAAATCCTCAGTCTGTGTCCTAGAACCTGAGAAAGCAAACATAATTGGCATTCCACGTTGCGTGTCCAGTGAATGGTGCTGGATAATTAAACTCAGAGATATCATATTCTGAGAACGTAAACTTGTAATACTGATCGTATTGGTTTGAACACATGGATAGTGTAGAGTAGCTAACTCATCTATGAAATGCAGATTTGACATACAGTCTGAGATGTAAAATGCCAAACAAATCACCCAGTGTGTCATCTAGGGGTATGATTCTGGGTGCAGAAAAGCACATAGCTTTTAATGCTGTTGATAAGAATATTTCACAGGTGCATGAATACTTTATGAGTAACATTACGGATGTTTTCTTTTATACAGGTATGTATTAATTATGCATCTTTTATCACAGGTGTCCTGCAGGATGCCAGGTGTGTCAGAATTTAATCAGGTAAGAGTACATTAATGTTTGTCTATGATTTTTATAATGACCTGAAGTTAGTGATAGGCATTCTTAGTCAAGGAAGTAATTACAACAAAAATATCCTTCTTCTTCTATTGTGAGAGCAGCATTTCTGGGGGTGTGCTGGAGAATATTTAGCATCAATCCAGGTGAAATAACTTGTATGATTACCTTTCATTTATTTTCAATAGAAAATTTTATCCAAATACTTTGTTCATGGATGAGTCTGTCTTGATCTTCTTCTGAGGAATGAAAAAAAGAAATGTGCCTTTAAGTGGGAGACAATTCCAGCTATATCCTGGGTGATATGAAGGAGAGTGAGGCAAAATAGACCTCATAGCAGCCTTCCAGTATCTGAAGGGGGCCTATAAGAATGCTGGGGAGGGGCTCTTCATTAGGGACTGTAGTGAGAGGACAAGGGGTAATGGGTTCAAACTTAAACAGGGAAAGTTTAGATTGGATATGAGGAAGAAATTCTTCCCTGTAAGGGTGGTGAGGCACTGGAATGGGTTGCCCAGGGAAGTTGTGAATGCTCCATCACTGGCGGGGTTCAAGGCCAGGTTGGACAGAGCCTTGGGTGATACGGTTTAGTGTGAGGTGTCCCTGCCCATGGCAGGGGGGTTGGAACTAAATGATCTTAAGGTCCTTCCTAACTCTAACTATTCTATGATTCTGTGAAAATAAACAGTAAGAATTATGGAAAAAGGAAGAACAAAATAGAGAAGAAGGAGGGTATTAGAAACATTCCTGATGATAGGTTTTCTGAAGGCTTTTTCATCTTGGCAGAGGGCATTCTGAGTCCCTGCTCTTGGGAAGGCAAGCAAAAAAAGCTATATCACTTTGGCATTTTTAACTCATGCGTTTGTTTGGGTTTTTTTTTTTTTTTTTTTTTTTTTTTTTTCCCCCAGACAGGTAGCATTTTGTGGTTCATATTAATTAGTAGTTTTCAATCTAACTGTCATGATTAAAGCCCAGCTGGTAACTCAGAACCATGCATCCGCTCTTCCCCTTCTTCCCCCCCAGCTCTGGGTGGGATGGGGATGAGAATTGAAAGAATGTAAATCCCACAGGTTGAGATAAGAACGGTCCAGTAACTAAGGTATAACACAAAACTACTACTACGAGTAATAATTATTGCAAGGGAAGTAGCAAGAGGAGAGAATATAAGACTAAAAATGGAAAGGGAAGAAAATAAACACAAGTGATGCACCATACAGTTCCTCACCACCCACTGACCTGAGGAGTGATCTGCCCTTCCGCGTGACTCCCCCCAGTTTATACACTGGGCATGACGTGCTGTGGTATGGAATACCCCTTTGGCTACTTCGGGTCAGGTGTTCTGTCTCTGCTTCCTCCTGGCTTTTTACACCCTTCCTCAGTGGCAGAGCATGAGACTGAAAAGTCATTGATCAGGGTATGTGCTTGTTAGCAACAATTTAAACATTAGTGTGTTATCAGCAGTGTTCTTGGAATGGAGCTGAAACTCAGCTCTGCACCAGTCACTAGGAAGGAGTAGCAGCTACACCTTCAGCTGTTACAGCTGAACCCAAGACACCAACATTTTGTGGCTGAAACAGTTCTGCAGTCTGCTCCCTTCCCCCAGCAGAGTGACCATGCTGTTATTTGGTCTGGGAAGCTCTTTGGTATGAAAATTAACCTGGGGGTGGATGTAAAACCAAACCAAGATTAGCTTTTCACCAAATCAGCTTCCTAATCAGACACAGTTTAGCTGCATGAATGTGAATACTTCAGTGGAAGGGGGAGGAGGAGACACTGGAAATGGTAACCCCACAGGGCAGGTTTGCTTTTTTCTCTCAGCTTTCTCAGTAAAGACATCCCATAGCTTTGTGGATTTTTTTATCTTGTAGCTTTTTCTTTCACTTGTCATTTAGCATTTTCATGCTGTTTAAATTAAAATGAATCCTACTTGTTTGTCTGTATATACAGAACGTGTGTGGGTCTGGTGTTCATTTCAGTCAGCCATTATCTTGCAAGTAGGTTTTCCCATATGTTAGCTGTTCTTGTTTTCTTGTGTATCTTAAGGTGTACACAGAACTTTGTTCTAGGGGAATTCTTCTGTTCCTAACAAGGGGGAGGGGGAAACCAATTTTCATGTAAGTGTTACAACTGGTTATATGGTATTTATTGGATCAGCAATAAAACAGGTTTTGGGCCTCCTGAGATCTGTAATTTTCCACAACAGCCCAAAAGTCATGTGAATATACTCGATGCCTACTACAATTGGACCTAATATTGTAGGCAAATGAAATCTGTTGAAGTTTCCTTACGTGCAGAGAACTTCCAAGGTTTGCAAACAGTTTAAGAGTCGGTTATGCAACTGCTTGCTCATACTAAGTGGAATAACTCCTATTTAATAGTTGCTAATCAAATTTGGCTAACTTACTGGCACCTTTGCCCACACTTCTCAGTGTGTTGAAAGGCAACACTCTTCAGTGCAGTGCTCACAAACATATCACAAGTGACGCATGAATGTATAGGAACGTGATGGCAGTCTTCTGCATCCTTACACATCTGAGACATTCTCACAAGTTGTCTCATATGGACGCAGTCTGTGAAGTACGGCCTGCTAGGGCAGTGGATTTTGCAGTCTTGGCTGCTGCAGTTACTTTTACCTCTGTGTGGACCCTCCAGGACTCCCCATGTTGCTCAAGGTGTGACTTTTCCAGGAGTCTGCTTTTATGTTACTAACATTGTTTCCTCCACTAGTAGCTTAGTAAGTCTTTGAGGTAAGGAAGGTAAAGCTATTGCAGACACTTTGAATCAATGCATGTGATACATTCAAAGAATCCCAGAGTAACTCAGGCTGGCTGGGACCTGGGGAGGTCTCCATGGTCATGAGCCCATGCCCACAACAGGCTCAAGAGGGGGAGTCAGACGGCAGTGCTCAGGGCCTCACCAGTTGCAGTGGGGAACCCCTCAGGCTGCAGTGAGCTCACCCTCCCCGGGCCCCGGCTCCACTCCTGTCCTCCTGGGGGAAAGGCTTCTCCTTCCCTCCAGCCCCAGCCTCCTGTGCTTCAGCTCTGCTGCTGCCTCTCTCCCTCCCACCACTCACCACTGTGAAGAGCTTGGCTGCATCTCTTCTCTCCCCTCCCATTGTGCCAGTGGTGCTGATGGGTGCCTGCAAAGCCGTTGCTCCTCCCAGATGAACTGGCCCTGGTCCTGCAGCCTCCCCTCACAGCGTAGGGGCTCCAGCCTCACACTCTCCACGACCTTCCCTGAGTTCCCATCAGTCTGACGGTGTTGTTCCTGCGCTGGGGATCCAAACTGGAGGTGGTTCCCAGGCAGGGGCTGACAAACACCAAGCAGAGGGGACAGTCCCTGCCCTCCCCTGGCTCTCGGGCCGTGACCTGCTCATACCACCCCAGGCACCGCTGGCCCTCATTGCTGCCTGAGGACACGGGTGGCCCTGGCTCACCTCACTGCCCACCAGCTCCCAGGGCCACCCCCGGAGCTGCCACCTCACAGGGCCGTATGTACACTCCATCCCCTCCTCCGGTCACTGATGGAGATGCTGAAGAGTGCAGGCCCTGCACAGACCCAGTGGACCCAGCTTGATATCGGCCTTCAGGCAATGTCCAACCCAAAATCACCTCCCTGAGCCCATCACCCAACCCGGTGATCACCCATCACTGTGTCCTCCTTCCCAGATCGTAACATCACAGCCCAGGCAGGAGGATGTTGGTGGAGTAGTGCTGCAAGCCTGGAGCAGAGGCAGGCGGCATCCACTGCTCTCCACTCGTCCCCATGATCCCACTGCAGCCGGCAGTCAGGCGGGTCAGGCATGATTTACCTGTAGAAACTCCCTGCCAGCTGCTCCCATGGCTGCCTGCTCCCTCTTGTGCCCAGGCATGGGCTCCAGGAGGAATCGCTCCTTGGTTTTACCTGGGGCTGGCGGGAGGCCGCCCAGCCTGCAGCTTCCCAGGCTGCTGCTGCCCTGTTCTTAAGGCCAGGGTGACATTTGCCTTTCTCCACTCTTTGGGACCTCCCTGATCTCCATGGCCTTTGAGAGCTGATGGAGAGCAGCTGCACGAGGACATCAGCCACCTCCCTCAGCACCTTGGGAGGCAGCCTGACAGGTCCCAGGGGTGTGTGTGGGTCAAATGCTCCTGAGCAGTCCTTGCTCAATCATCATCCCTGGCTGGTAGCTCCTGTCCTCCTTGAGCTCTTCAACTCTACATACAGCATGAAAATTTACAGAAAAAAGTCCCAACACCTGTATGTAATCTTCTGCTTTGGTTTCCTCAACTTTCCTGAGAGTCTCTTAGTCTTGGCTTTTGACCTCCCAGGTAGCTCAGGAGTCCTTAACACCTTGTCCATTCCTGCTAGACAGCAAGACAGAGCATGCCAGCTTGGAGCAGTTCATAAACTATTTGGGAAAAACCAGTCCTTCTGAGTTCAGACCTCTTGCTATGATAATCTCTGAGGTAAACCCAGCTGTGCAAAGACCTTGCACACCTTTCGTGTGCCTACATGCAATTCTTCCACTGCCTGCTCAGCGTAACTGAGCTGTTCTGAATGTAGCTCATGTCTGGTTGCATTTATATGTAAACGTTAAATATGTAGTACAAATGATGTTAATTAGTAAACCAGTTTGGTGTTCCTTAAGCGTCTCAGTTTCAAGGTTACTACACTGATTTGTCTTGTCAGAGGATTAGTTCCTTTCCACAGGATCTCTGCTTTGGCTCAGCAGAGAGCGTAATTTGAGTAATGTAAGGTGATGTAGTATTTAGTTGTGTCTGGTATTTGGTTCTCTTTCTTTTGAAATGAATCCTGGTGAAAGGCCTTGTTATTGTGAGGCCACTCTAGGAGCAGTGCAGTGACTACAAGATGTTTTCAGGGCCAAAAGACAGTAGGGTATCTTTGTTTTTTTCTAGTATTTCATCTAAAGATCTGATTTTTTTCTGATATTTTCTGACATCTTTTACCCTTTTTGGAGTCTCCCCAGAAAGCCAGCAGAAAAAAAATGGAGCAAGGAGACTGTAGAGACATTTGTCCTCTGAAGACCAATCATAAAATCAAACCTATCTCTTTCTTCTGGTCTTTTCTTTGACATAGAGTGAGAGGGAGATTCATGAACAGGTATAGTCGTTGGCCTTGTGCTCCCTGTGGGCAGATTTTATCTAAATCTGCATCCCTTGTGCTATCTGCTTTGCAGCTGCCTTGCTTTGAAACTCTTTTAATTTAGATGTGTCTCCATAGTAGTCTGAGTGTGGATTCTGAGTCCACACGTTATTTGACAGTGCAGTGTCAGCAGCGATCTCCTACTTGTGTTGATCCCTCACTGTCTTCTGAAATAGTAATTTAATTGTACATCTGGAATTGATATAATGTGGGTTGTTCCAGCTTGGATACTTTTTGTTTAGTAAATGGGCCTTGAGCTGCTTGTCTTGGTTTGTCTGCAGGGAGACAAAATTACTATGGTTTTTGCTTTTGGGGTCATCAGAATGAGGTCCATAGATTAATAATTTATTTCAGCAATTCCTATGCCCCCTCTCCTAATCTCTCAGGTTTGTTTTTTGTTTTGGTATTTTTTTCTGCTGCTACCTCTCCTGGGTTCAGCAGTAGCAGTCATTTTTCTCCTTCTTAGTAGCTGGTGCAGCACTGTGTTTTTGACTTTCAGCCTGGGAACAGCGCAGATGACACTGATGTTTATAGTTACAGCTTAGAATGTTTGGTTTGACCAAGGACTGTCTGAGTCTCATGCTCTGCCAGGGAGGAGGGGAAGCCGGGAGGAACCAGAGACAGGATACCTGACCCAAACTGACCAAAGAGGTATTCCATATCGCAGCACATCATGCCCAGCAGGAAAAAATGGAGGGCAGGAACCAGGAAGGGTGGGGGGTTTGGTGCAGGGTCAGGCTTGGTATCAGGGGGTGAGCAGTTGTATTCTCTTTCCTTGTATTTCCCTGGTCATTATTATTATTGGTAGTAGTGATTTGTGTTATACCTTAGTTACTGGACTGTTCTTATCTCAACCTGTGGGAGTTGCATTGTTTCAATTCTCCTTCCCATCCCTCCGTGAGCGAGGGGAAGAAAGAGGGGAAAGTGAGTGAACAAACTGCGTGGCTGAGAGGCTTAAACCATGACACTACCACAGTGCAAATAGTTGTGGAGTCATGCAGTGAGCCTGACTGGGCAATATTTCTGGTTAGAGTACCTTGGCAATAAAACCCCTCTGTGATGCTTCCCCCCCCCCCCCCCCCCCAACACCATCTTAACCCCTGGGCTAGATCATTTCTTCTGTTTTTATAGGGTTCAGTTGTGAGCACATGCCTGACTTCTTTCTGGCAAATCACTGGATTTCTGGTATCTTACTGTTTGTCTCAGCTAGGGAAAAGGTGTAAGTTAGCTAATCCATATTGAATTAGCTTGACAAAATGTGGGCATTTTTGGTAGTACCTATTGCCTTCTGACTTCTAGCTAATCATCAGCCTATATATGACAATAGATCTCAACTCTTCTGTACTGTAGAACTCTTTTAATTCTCCACTGAGTAACATGGTTTGAGTTATTAATTCCCCAAGAGTGTGGGATTCTTCTCCAGTCTGCTTGTGCAGGGCATTGAATCGATCAACTGTAAATTGCCTGTGCTAAGAAACAGGAGTGCAAACATGACTTCATGGATTCAGTGTATCAAAAAGTGCTTTTCTAAAGCATGTCACTTCCTTAATTTACTTACGGTTGTTTTGGGGTTGTTTTTTGTTTGCTTTTTATTTTAAATTTATTTCTCTTTCACCAGTTAGTTCTCACTTATCTCCACAGAAAACTCTCTCTCTTTCTGAATGTACCTTTTCAGGATTTTGCAGATGTTTACATCTATCCTGCCCTTAGATCCAGAAGTAATACATCTGAGTCTGAACACAGCCATTGAGTTTGGGTTGTTGGAGGCCATTTGGTATCTTAAAAGAGTTTAAGGGAATAATTTATCTCCTTTCCCAAGGGTATTTGAACTTCTGAAATGTCTAAAGGGAAACTGGACTGTCAGATGTTACTATAAATTACAGTGAAGTTAATTTTATAGAAGAGACTGGAGTACATCAAATCCTGATAGTAATACCAATTGAATTTGGAATTAGGGTTATTTATTCAGTTGCAAACTTTCAATGCTAACCAAACTTCTGCTGTATTTCCCTTAACATTGCTCTTCAAGCCGTTTATTTTGTATATTTACTCCGCTGGCATCTTAAGGGTTAGTATAAAGTTTACCCTGAAGTTTTCTCTAGCCTGAGGGTTGCTCCTCTCCTCCTGATTAATGATTTTTCTTCTGTACCTAGAATAACCTGTGGTAATAGCCATTGCGAAACGTGGTATTCTGTGATATTCATCTAAAATATTATATATGAGACCCATAAATCTGAGCTGCATTGCTATAAATCTGAGCTGCAGGTCAGAATTGCTACATGGGACTCTCAAGCAGTTACAGAATCATGCAAAATCGCAGCAAGGTTTGGGTGGGAAGGGACCTTTGAAAATTATCTAGTCCAAACTCCCAACTGTTATTAGTGTTCCTCAAGCACAGAACAAGTTCTGAATCCAATAAAACTACTTGTGATTTAATGCCACATTTTTTTGCCATTGTTGACATTTTTTCAGCTGAGTTAATTTTTATTACATTGTATGTCAGAAAGCTATAATATCCTTCTTTGCAGAAAGGTTTTTGGCCTGTTCTGGTTAAGATTCAAGAGTTACATGTGTGTTTGATGTAAAATAATTATTTTATTTTTAATGTGAGATGTTGCTGTGGACGGCTGATTGGAGATCACCCAGGAGTGGACTGTAACTGGCCTATTTATCAGGCTGGCCCACAGGGACGTGGTAAAGAATGGTCTGTGCAAAACCACACTAAGATGAGTCCGACAGATGCATTTGGTACAATCAGTTTTCAGGATGGAGATCACACTTACCATGCTAAGGTAACAGATCGGGTTTATACATTGTTTTTTTATCATTTCAGCGCAAGAAAGGCAAAAAGTAGTTTGGGGTGAATATCAGATTTTTTACCTTTGGAGAGCAGGGGGAATCTAAAAGTAAGTCAGGTTAGAGTGTGTGTATGATATTTTTGTATTGAACTTCACCTCAATTAAGCATAGTCTGTCTTGCTGTCTGTATTTCTCACTGATGTATTTTTGTGCTGTCATGTTAGTGGTATTGTGAAAGTGCTAATCCTGTAAAAAATCTTTAATGAATTAATGCTGAGAACTTTGTAAGATGTAAGATATTGCAGTTTCTTCTTTTGGGGTATTTAAAGGATGGTTATTTTACCCATTATTATTTCTTCAGTACATTAGGCTCTCTTATGACAGCAGTTTGGAACAGCTGATGCACCTGATGGTTAAGGAATGGCAGATGGAGTTGCCAAAGCTAGTGATTTCTGTTCATGGAGGCATTCAAAATTTCAAGATGCCCTCAAAGGTCAAGCAGGTTTTTTGCAAAGGATTGGTGAAGGCTGCTGAGACTACAGGGGCTTGGATAATTACAGAAGGCATCAACAGCGGTAGTGCAATTATTTTTCTTTGTTTCAGTCTTTCTCTGGTGTTTTTTCTCTGCATATGAACATATGAATTTAGGGCGAATGTAATTAAATTGTTTGATAATTTGTGATATTTTAGCACAAAATTAAGAGCTTAAGAGCAATGTATATTTTAAAGAGTGACATGTTCATCTGCTGTTGACAGGCATTCTATTTTAAATATTAATTATTTTTATAGTTTTATTATTTTTATTTTCAGATTTTGGATTTTTTTATTATAGAGCAGAGTATTGTGCATGTAACATGAAACACTGGTAGTAGATAACCAGAACTTATTTGCAGTCAATTTAATCTTCTTCATTGAAATATTTAGGCTCTGAGGACTGTGATTGGTGTTTGGAAGCAGTTTTCTAATCTAAATTTAGCTCAAGTTTTATAATTAATAAAGTTTTGAATTAGGATAATTCATTAATTAGCTTGTTCATCTGTGAAACTCCTTATAAGCTATTATCAAAATCTGTGGGGGTCACTAAATCATGGAAATGAAACGCTTTTGCTTCTTTAGCAGCCTGGTGACCTTACAGGAGAAATGCCCTGTGTATTTGTGTTAATAACAAAGTTTTATGGAGGTATAAAATACCATTAGCAGCATATATGAGTATTATTAATTAGAAATATGTGTTGAGTTTGAAGCAGTGGTGCGTTACGTCTGAGCCTTACAATTCTTGCAGTGCACTTCAAATATACAAGTTGGGTGGGATGGTTTATTTCTGATTAAAGTGTAATCATAGAATAAATTTTATTATGGGAAACCCTTTAACTGGTGTTCTGTAGCAGGTGTCCAAATGTGGAAGAAAAATGATGATTTAATTATCTGTTTAGGAGTGTCCAAGCATGTGGGGGATGCATTGAAAGGCCGTGCTTCACCCCACCTGAGAAAGATCTTTGCTGTTGGGATTCCTCCATGGGGTATCATTGAGAACCAGAGCGATCTCATTGGAAAAGATGTGAGTTGGACACATTTCCTTAATAAAAGCCTTCATGTTCAGAGGATATTATAGCTTTTTTGCATACTTTATTTTCTGCTGGCTTCATTTCACTAGTTTGATATTTTTCTTCAGTAACAGGTTTAAATTTTAGACTAGGTTTACATTTTGCTCAGCAGTAAATTCTGTGGCATGTTGAGGCACTGTATTTTACCTTTTGTATGTAAATGAATAGTCTTAAAGTATTTCTCTTCTTACAGCAAATTTCCATTCCTTTTTGAGATTTTGTAATTAATTAGGCAATTCTCTTGTGGTTGTAAATGATGTATTTTGTGTATTCATGTAATTCAGGATGAGCAATCAGGTTAATGGCTTACACAAATAGGCTATTAATATGCATGATTTTTAGAACTTTATGTGACTGCCAATGTGAAGGCACAATCTGCATAACTTTATTAAAACACTTGCTGAGTGTGGTGAAAACATTCCAAATAAATGGTAGCTCACATGTTTTTAATGGGAATACATTCACTAAAAATATGCCACTGTATTTCAGCTGTTGCAAAGAAGGGCATGCAGTGACTCTGACTAAGTACAGCAAGACTATTTAGAAATGCTTTTTTGTAGTACTAATTGTGGCTTTGTTGCTATTAATAATCAAATGAAAACCCGTGTTTGAGGAGAGCTGCAAAAAGTGTGGTAGAGGCTTTCAGAAGATCATGGTATGATGAAGAAATACAGAAAATCATGATATTTTGTTGTTTTTTTTTTTTGAAGATGTTTTTATTTTGGTTTTCTTAGGTAGTTTGCTTGTACCAGACACTTGGTAATCCACTCAGCAAGCTAAGTACCCTCAACAGCATGCACTCTCATTTTCTAATGGCAGATGATGGGACTGTAGGCAAGTATGGGAATGAAATGATGCTGAGGCGGAATTTAGAGAAGTACATATCGCTTCAAAAAATACACACAAGTGAGTACTGCTGATTACTTTTCTATGTGTGTAGGCAAATAAATGGATATTGACCACATTTCAGACACTGTCAATGTCCTTGCATGTGAGAGCTACTGGAAAGGAGAGATTGATATTTTCAAGGATGTTTCTTCTTTCTAATGCTAAAGATATGTACAATTTTATCAAGAGGTTTTAATGGTCTTTTTGATGTGGTTGCAGAAGTTCTGTGAAAATCTTAAAAAGTGTAAGTCAAATTAGAGATGGTGAAGGCATGATTTCCTCTCCATCGGACCATGTGTGAGACTCCTTCATAAGTATTTATTTACCAGATATCCTGATTTTTTTGTGTGTGACTTAGACCTGTTTGTAACTGGTTAGGTGTGTTTTGAAACAGGAATGGGCCAAGGTGTACCCATAGTTGGGTTGGTGGTGGAAGGAGGCCCCAGTGTGATCCTAATGGTGCGGGAGTATGTGAGGGCCAGCCCAACTGTCCCTGTGGTGGTCTATGAGGGCACTGGCAGAGCTGCAGATATCCTGGCTTTTACCCACAAACACACGGGTGATATGGGGTAAGTAGTGGCATAATGCTCCTCCTCCTTGCACCTCTGAGATGGTTTCTTATGTTTTTAGTAATGAGCTCTCTATAGTCTTTTGCTGGCTTTTACTTCTGTGAAGTGAGAGCAGTTTCTTCCTTCCCTGTCTCAAACTCTCAGACTAGTGCTGAAACAATTATTCTGCCCAATTTAAGATGGTGCCTTTTTCTTTTCTTTTTTTTTTTTTTTTTTAAAGAGGGAAAAGAGATTACATCTAGCCATTTTGAGTTGTTCATGTTTTCACCTTTGGTAAGGGATACTGTTGGGTTGCCCCAGAAGGTCTGCTTGGGTTTTGACTCAATTCTTTCTCCTGCCATCAATATTGTATAAGTAGACTTGGATTTGGGTTGCACAAAACTTTTGGGACTAGGGCTGAGGTTAGTTGCTGTAGGACCCTCAGGCTGGGGAAGAAGAAGGAATAAGGTTCCTTGGCTTTGGCTTTGGTTTACTCAGTCAGTGGTAACCCTGAATTGTCTTATTCATCTAGCTGTAGCACTTTATGCAGACTTAGCTGCACTCTGTTAAACCCATCTTGATGAAAATTTTCTGTCCAAACTGGAAACAGAAGCACATATATTTGTATAGCAAACTATTTTTGGGAAAATTTTTCAAAGTCTAAGGGCTGTTAAAATAAAGAACCAAATTTTAAAAAGATGGTCTGAGTTTGTTCAAATTAAAAAAAAAAAAAGGAGAGAACAATTTAATAAACTTTTTACCCTAATTATTTATTTATTAGCTTTTCTAAACACACTTTTGGGGGGTGTTACATTTCTCTTGTGTGTTCTTTTGAGAACTTTTTTATTCTGTTGCTTTTTCTTTGACATTTTTGACCTTAAAAAAAATTTCTGCCATTTCAAAAAGCAATGTAACTATGTTTGAAAAGGTTAACAGGAATATAAATGAGGGGAAAAAAGATGGGAGAAGTATGAAACCTAATGAACAATGAAGAACTTAATGTTATCTCTATATGTTTATTGAAAAAAATAAGAAGTTTGCTAAACTTATGGTGATTTTTAGCTCTATATTCACAGACAATCCTGTGAGGATTGTTACCTTTTTAGTTTGTTCTGTTTCCAATAGCCTATATACATGTGATCAGAAGTAATGCCTGATTAACACAAGTTTCATCTTTTGCTGAGGTGTTATTTGGGCTGGTAAGAATTAGCCAGAAATACAATTTTTCTTGGTTGTTTATCTGTTTTTCAGGGAGCTACGCCCTCAAGTGAAGGAGGAAGTCTTAGTGATGATCCAAAACACATTTAGCTTGGGACAGAAGCAATCCAGTCATCTATTTCACATTTTGATGGAATGCATGGAGCACAGAGACTCTGTGAGTGGGGTTCATGCTCTGAATTTAGGATGACTTCATTTGCAGTTACCCTTTTCCCTTTTTGCTCTTTCTGCGGTGGGTTGGCATGGGCACAGCAGTTGTAAAAGTAGTGATGTTATCTCTAAAACAAGATTACACAAAGGTGTCTGGGCTTATTTATATATTGAGGAGCTCCACATAGCCTGTTTAATTAGCTTTTCAAATCTCAGTGCTTGCTTATGAAATGACAGCCTTTCTAACTTCACTAAAAAGTCAGGCATCTTTGTATTCACAGGAAAGATCAAGTAATTCCTACTTCTTTCCCTTCTTTATTAGTGTCTTTTTTGTAAGTTAAAAATATTTCTGTCTATTATTCTACTTATATCAGAATTGTACTAAAATTTGTCTCTGAGTATTAAAGTGTGCTTTTGAAATGTGCTGGCATGTTTAGCAGCTCAGGTGCTTATTTGCAAGTAGAATCATACAATGGTTTGGGTTGGAAGGGACCTTAAAAATCATCTAGTTCTAATCTCCCATGCCATGGACAACTTCCACTAGACCAGGTTGCTCAAAGCCTCCCCAACCTGGCCTTGAACAATGCCAAGGATGAAGCATCCACAGCTTCTCTGGGCAACCTGTGCCAGTGCCTCACCACCCTCACAGCAAATAATTTATTTCTAGTGTCTGATCTAAATCTGTCCTCTTTCAGTTAAAACCATTACCCTTCTGTGGTGGTTTAAACCCAGTCAGTAACTTGGAACCATGCAGCCGCTCATTCACTCCTTCCTTCTTCTCTCCTGCCTTCATCCTGTCACTGTACTCTCTGATAAAGAGTCCCTCCCAGTCTTTGCTATAGCCCACTTTAAGTAATAAAAGGCTGCTAGAAGGCATTCCTGGAGTCTTCTCTTCTTCAGGCTGAACAAAAACCCAACTCTCTCAGCCTGTCCTTACAGGAGAGGTGCTCCGTGTTTCTCCATTTACAGACAAAGGTGTTGTGTGGAACAGTATCAAATGCTTTGAATATATCCAGGTAGATGATGTCAGTTGCTCTCCCTTTATCCACCAAAGCCATGGGACCATCGTGGAAAGCCACTGAATCTGTCAGGCAAAATTTGCCCTTCATGATGCCATGTTGGCTGTCAGCAATCACCTTCTTATTGTCCATGTACCTTAGCACATTTTTCAGGGGGATCTGCTCTGTGATCTTGCTGGACACAGAGATGAGACTATCTGGCCTGTAGTTCCCTGGTCTTCCTTTTTAGCCTTTTTAAAACCAGGGATTATGTTTTCCCTTTTCCATTCACTGGGAATTTCACTAGTCCATTATGACTTTTCAAATATGATGGAGAACCAAGTATTTGCTATGGCAGTAATAACAATTGTAGCAGTAATCACTAAAATATGTATGTTTTTGTTTGTGGTTTTGTTTGGTTTTTTGTTTCACTTTGAGTGGCTGTTGTTGAGTTTAATACTGAGTAGATATCAGCCATACTGCATTTTTACATTTTTCAGATTTAAAGGCTAGTCAAAAGCAAGTAGACTCAATCTGTTATGGAGTAGGTTGATTCCAATTTGCCTGGGATGCCATTGCATTAAAAAGCAAAATGGTACATTTTCTGTCTGAAACAAGGGAAAATCATGTCTGGGCCTTTGCCGTTGTTTGTGTTGAAATGTGTATGATTTAATCTATCACAGCCCTTACCAAGAAGAAATAACTACAGGCTTCTCTGCCTCACCTCAAATAGTAAACTTCTGCAATTCTAACAGATAACCATATTTGATGCGCTGTCAGAAGATCAGCAGGACATTGATTTGGCAATTCTGACTGCACTCTTGAAAGGTACTTACCTAAAAATACATGTTTTTCAAAGCAAAGAAGTAGTGTCTATGTATGAAAACTTCTAGGTCCTTTACTTGTTTCCTAGGTACAAATATGTCTGCTTCAGATCAGCTAGATTTGGCATTGGCCTGGAACCAGATAGATGTTGCCAAGAAACACATACTGGTTTACGGACAACACTGGAAGGTACTATTGCCTTTTATTTTTAATAGCAGCTTTACAGTTTATTATGACGACTACTTTTCCATGATTTGATGCTTGGAGTCCGTCTTCTGGAGTGACCATTTTTTATTTTGGAGAAGTGTTTTTCTTAAGTTGCAAAGCGTTCAACTGCAGAGTGCATCAGATGAAAAATCAAACACATTTGTTTTCCCAGAGACAAGGTGATTCCTGTAGTTTCACTGCTGGTTCTTCCGAATAGTTTCAGTGGTCCTTCTGGATATGTGTTCATCAAGCCAGTGTTGACAGTCATTGGTAGTCAAGGATATTTAATTGTAGTCCAGAGTACTCTACTCCAAAGGAGTAAACTCCAAAGAAATGTTGCCTCTGTTTTCCTAGCCCTAGACAGAAATACAGAAATCACAGCCCTTTATGGTGTTACCAGGTAAAAAAAAAGGGTAGAATTAATAGTGGTAAAATGGAACCAAGACATTATTTTACATATTGTTTCTTATGAATAGCTGAAATCAAGGCAAGCCATGATTTAGTCCTATATTAACTTTTATGCACATGGAAGGACACACAGACCTATAAAGAGCACAGGCCTGTGCTTTTCAAGTTTTCGGATGTAATCCAGTATTTAAATATAACCCTCCCTAAGTGAATTTTTATGTACATAACATACTTTTTATAGATGATAAATATAAAGTAGTACGGACCTCAACACATACTATTCCCATTTGTTGTAAGAGTAAATGTTTTCTTCAAGAAATTATATCTGATGCTCCCAGAAATACTTTAGAAGTTTTCCATTCCAAGAATTACAAGGCTGATTTTTCCAGTCCTGATTGCCTTTTCTTCTTTACAATGTAAATTTTAGAAAATGGGCAGTGGGTATACTTTTTTTTTCAGTGATCATAGCTGATGGTTTGACACAACGACAGAACTGAATTTATTGCTCACCAGTCCATGTTTTTCTGTGGTGTATAAGGCTGAATACATGGAGGACAATGCCTGAGATTCCTACAATTGGACAACCATGAATTATGGGATTTTTTTGTTGCTGTTGTTACCTTTTTGTGCTCAGTTCACTATCTGTGAAGTTGAGATGATCATGTCATGTTTTTGCACATAATCTGGTAAAAGTGAATGGTTTCTGGTGCCCACTGAAAGGTAAGGAAGGGAATTGCTGGTTTTATTTTCAGGATTTGAGAAGTGTGTGAATAATAAGGGATGTACCAAACCTGGAGCAATAAAGTTAGAACAAAATGTTGAATAACTTCCTGCTGAGGGATTCTCATTCACTCTGTGAATTGAATAAAACTAAGACCTTTGGGGAAAAATATGCAACTGAGCAATGAATTCCATTATTCATGGTGATGAATTGTCTGATAACTTTTGAGTGTTCAACTGCATAACCTTAACAGCATTCCTGTCCAGCAGGATGTTTGTTCTTATGGAATTTGGAAAAGATTTGTCTATACACAATGTGTACATGTATTCGCCTTTATGATTTTTTTTACAATACCCTGTTGTTTTTTGATCCTTTGAAGAAAACTTATTTTTCACAATGTCTTTTTTCATTGTTTTATAGCATGTACATTTAAGTAATATACTAATAGAATCATAGAATTGTTTAGGTTGGAAAATAACTTTGACCTTTTAAGATCGTTGAGTCCAACTGTAAACTTAACACTGCCAAGTCCACCACTAAACCATGTCCCTGAGTGCCACATCTGCTCATCTTTTAAATAAATCCAGGAATGGTGATTCAAATAATTTCTTGGGCAGTGAGTTCCAATGCTTGACAAACTTTCTGGGGAAAAAAATTTTCCTAATACCCAATCTAAATGTCCCTTTGAGCAACTTGAGGCCACTTCCTCTTGTCCTGTCACTTGTTACTTGGGAGAAGAGACTGAAACCCAGCTTGCTACAACCTCCTTTTGGGTTTTTTTTGTAGACTCCTTTTCTCCAGGCTAAACCACCTTAATTCCCCTAGCCACTCTTCATTAAGACCTGTTCTCTAGACCCTTCACCAGCTTCATTGGTCTCCTTTGGTTGAGCTACAGCACCTATATGTCTTTGTTGTAGCACAGAGTCCAAAACTGAACACAGTATTGGAGGTGTGGTCTCACCAGTTTATAGTACAAAGGGACAATAACTTCCCTGGCCCTGATGGCCACCCTATTTCAGGTACAGACCAGGATGCCATTGGTCTTCTTGGCTGCCTGGGCACAAGCTGGCTCATGTTCAGCTGTGCCAATCAGCAGCTCCAGGTCCTTTTCCACCGAGCAGCTTTCCAGCCACTCTTCCCCTGGCCTGTAGTGTTGCATGGGGTTGTTGTGACCCAAGTGCAGGATCACTTTGCCTTGTTGAACCTCATACAATTGGCCTTGATCCACTGGTCCAGCCTTTCCAGATCCCTCTGTAGAGCCTCCCTTCCCTCAAGCAGATCAAGGCTCCCACACAGCATGGTGTCATCTGCAGCCTTACTAGCGTGCATTTGATTGCTTTGTCCAGATCTTTGATAAAGATATTAAACAGAACTGGCCTCAACAGTGACCTGCGGAACACCATTTTTGAGCATCTGCCAACTGGATTTAACTCCATTCACCACAACTCTTTGAGCTGGACCACCCAGCCATTTTTTTGCACAGTGAAGAGTATGCCTGTCCCAAGCCATGAGCAGCCACTTTCTCCAGGAGAATGCTGTGGGAAATAGTGTTAAAGACTTTACCAGGTAAAGAGATTTTAAACTGAGAGAGTTAAATTTTGGTGGCTGCATTTTAATTTGATGCCTTCTGTTCCTTGGTGGAGGCTCAGGGGAAGCCTTACCACTCTACAAATACCTGAAAGTAGTTTGTAGTGAGGGGGGTATTGGTCTCTTCTCCCAGATGACAGAGTAAGAGGAAATGGCCTCAAGCTCCACCAGGAGAGGTTCAGATTGATATTAGGAAAAATTTCTTCACTGAAAGGGTGATCAAGCATTAGAACAGGCCGCCCTGGGAAATGGTTGAGTTGCCATTCCTGAAGGTATTTAAAAGACGTGTAGATGTGGCACTTGTGAATGGAAAATAATAAATAATAATTTCCTAGTCCCAACATCTTTAACACAGTAGATTTTAGAGAACTATTGCATAGTTATTGTCTTCCCGCTTCTCCTGCCTTTTCCAAGGTGATTATCTGTTCAGTGTTCAGTTTTTCCGTATTTCTGACAGCTTTCTTTGTTCTTCTGTGTACTTTTTTAAGGTCTTAAAGAAATATTTGGGGATAAGCAAACCAACACTGTACTCAGTATTCTAGACAAAGGGTTCTTCACAGAGATATTTAGTGAAATACTAATATTTTGTAGACTATTCTGTATTTAAGTATAGATCCTAATAGTCTGTGTGACTTTTTTACTTGTTTTCAATGTACATTCAACTTGTATTTATGCTTTTGGAAGATACTGTCAATATACACTGCTTATATGTGCTATATATACTATATATATAATAGTGTATATATATACTATATAGTATATATAGTATATATACTTATATGTAGTATATACTATATATACTTATGCTTTTGGAAGATACTGTCAGATACACTGAAATTTTTTCTGAGTTATTTCAAGACTGACAAGCAGGTAGGGTTGTTTCCCAAATGCATGTTATTTCACATTTACCAATTCTGAATATCACCTGCTTTTTTGGCTGGTTAGCCCCATATTATGAGATATTTCTGCACTTCAAAATCAGTTTTATTAGGATGAGTATTTTGCATCATCAGCAAATATTGTCAAATCATTAGTCAATATATATGATTTTCCTGGTCTCTCACCACTATTAATAATCTCCTTCCCTATAATTTTATTCATTATTAAACAGTTGAGGGACCTTTGCCTTATGACAGCTTAATTTTCTTGGAAGTCTGTCAAGAAAACCATAATCGAAAACTATTGTCAGATTCAAACTTACTGTATCAGTTGGACAGCCTTATCCTCATTATCCCTGCCAAAATTCTAGTAGAGTTCTGATTTCATTCTACAAAATAATGGCCATGCTTCCTCTTACTCTACTCTATTTACCCATGTTGCTATTATTGCTATTCTATATTATAGTTTTATTATATTTGTCCAAAGTTCTAATTGTATTGATATGCCATACTTCAACAACTTGTACACTCCTTTCTCCTTTTTACAATTGGCATGTTTTCTACCATCTTCCATTCTGCTGTTAAAAGGGCAGATTTCAGCTATACTTGAGTTCCCTAGGAACTCTTAGGTGAATACCACCAGGTTTTGACAATTTGCTACCACTTTATGGATGGCTTCTGTTATCTTTTCTACTACACTTCAATTTGACACAGTTCCTCAGATTTGTCTGCCATGAAGAACAGCTTTCATGTAGGGCCTTTCCTAGCATATTCTGTAGTGAGTAGTGAGGTAATGAATTAATTTACAATTTCTGCAATACTCTTTTCTCCTTGCATGTTTCTTTTATACCTTGATTGTCCTCTGGTCTTACAGATTCACTGGCAACCCCCATACTCCCAAGCTCCTGTGCTTCTGATAAGTTTGAAAAAGATATATGTACCTGTTCACATCTATTTCAGTGCAATAGTTCAACACCATTTTGAGTGAAAAGGTATTGTCAAGTAATGAATATGTTCTCTTCTTCAAGTAACATGTGAAGAGCTCATAGTAAACAGGTTTCATATCACTTGCTGCTTCTCCAAGCAAAAATTAGAATGTTACATATTCCTGAAAGTTTTTCTTTTCACTAAACAGGAGAAAAGGTCTTAATAACAGTGTTTTCTTCATGCATTGTAAAGAAGAGTTAAAACAAAAACAAAAACAAAAACCACAGTTTTAAAATTTGCTTTTGGCTTAGTTGCCTTCTTAAAAAGAGGAGCACCCATCTGACTGAGAGGATCTGCCAGACCTGCAATTGTCAGGGTCCGCAGTTTGTGTGTGGTTATTTTGGTTTTCTGTTTAGATTTTGAGTTAAATATTTAAGCACCATTTTTCTAGGTGTTTTTCATGCAGTATTAGTATTTTCCTGTCTAAGCGCTTTAAGGAAACATGTACATTTATTTACATTTTGTGGGCATTTCTTTTTAGAACTCTGGTCTTAAATGTTCAAAAGGTAAAGATTGTAAGCAGCTGTAGCCATGTTTCTGCGTAAATGTCCGCTCAGTCTCAAATGGTCTTTATAATAAATAATGTCACCCTAGTAGTTACCAGATGGCTGTTTAAACCTCTTTAAACGCATTGCCAGTGCAAGGAATGACTGCTGGAGGAAATTTAATACGAGAGTGGTCACTGTGAAATATTTCTGGAAGAAACCCTGATAATTCAGGAGCAGTGTACCAGTTTTCACATGTGACAATTCTGTAACATTTGTTGGTCCTTTTTTAGCATATTTCCACCAAATATAAATATATATGTGGAATGGACTTCCTTCAGGTGCCAGGTTAGCACTAGCACCTGCCCCATACCAGCCTCATTTGCCAGCATCCTCATTCTGCTCACCGCACTGCATTTTCTGTGCATATGTGTTCTGTAAAAATTCCTTCTGTGGATTTATATGAACCTCCTATGTCCAATTCCTTTGCTATTTTGCATGGAGAAATCCTGATGAGCTCTGTGGAAGTGCCATGCTTTCACCATTTGGACACTGTTGTAGGTAGAGCTCTGCTTTGTAGTGTCTTTGAGAGAGTTTATCCTAATGCAGATTCTCTCTCAGATTTGAAAAGAAGTCTGCTTTAAAGAACTTCAAGTTCTACAGAGAGATCTTGAAATACAGCACCTTGAAATGGCTTTTGTCATGTATCAAAAAAAAAAAAGCTTCCCTCCTCCTCCTGCATTATCATACATTAGCTTCTGAAGTGAATTAAAGAGTAGGGAATGTGTTATCAGAGTCTGGTTGTAAGGTTAGATTTGTAGAAGTCTGTACAGACATTGGGTTTATGGAGACTCAGTTTTACTCCCACTCTCTGTTGAATTTTTTACATGGATGATTCCTCCCGCATGTTTTTCTTTTGTACTGTGCACTTTAAATATATGTAAAGACAAATCAGGCTGTTCAGGAATGTTTTATTCATTTCCAAAAGAAGATAAGAATTTTCTAAGCCTCTCCTTCATCTCCATCCTTGTGGAGGTTGGTGCCTTGGAACAGGCAATGCTGGATGCTTTAGTGATGGACCGTGTGGATTTTGTGAAGTTGTTAATAGAGCATGGAGTGAACATGCACCGTTTTCTTACCATATCTCGTTTGGAGGAACTCTACAATACAGTGAGTATTTGAAAACCATGTACAACTTTAGGTAAGAATGCCTAGAAAGAATGCTGTTTTGCTTAAGAGACTTGATAATTAGGCTACATTTTTAAGAAAAAAAAAAATAGGTTTTGAACATTTCTTATTATAATGTTGGATTTTTGGGTTGGTGTCACAGCTTCTTATTTTATATTCTTTAACATGAACCAGACTGAGTACTCACTTGAGGCTCATGAGAAATATGATTTTAATCTGGTGTGTGATACATGCTTATCTTGCTGAAAATGATTTGTTGTTTAAACAAAGTGATACCAACTTCTCTATAGAATTTGTCAAGATATAAGATAGTAGAGGTGTTGCACATTAGTGCTGAAAAGTTTTTGAAGAGGTTTGTGGGAAGAGTTTGTATCACAGGAATTTATTCTGAAGATCTTTTAGCTGCTTTATTTTACTGTATTGATTTTCTAATGTACAATGGTGTTTGTTTACTGTCTTTTCACACCACAGAAGCAAGGACCATCGAATCTACTTTTGCGTCACCTAGTTCAAGATGTGAAACAGGTAATAGACATAGGAAAGTCTGGGGAGCAAAAATGATAGCTTAGAATGTCAGTGTCCATGGGCACACTAATACTAAGTAATACAGGGTAATTTTAGTACAACTGGTGAGTTTGTTACTACACTTCTATATCTACTAAATGGTTTTATTTTCATCCCACTGATCCCCCTAAGCAATTAACTAGCATCCTACTACTGAATGCTCCAAAGGGTCCTTTCTACACCTTAATTTGAAAGCCAGGCTGTTTGTGCATATCAGGTTCTGTTTCTAAAGTTGCTAAAGTAACATTATGAATTGATTGTACAAAACACGTAGTGAATTAATGCAGTAATTATGCTCACGCCTTTAAGCTTTTCTTTCCCCCCCCCAAAGCTAAAAAAGTATTTCCTTACTGAGCAGTAACAAAAAGATACTGTGACAAAATACAGTATTATTTTAATGTGCTGCATTGCCTAGAACAGAAGGTGGCAGTGGATGACTACCGCATGGTGCTCTGCCTCCATTAGTAATTTAGTAGCAGCTTTGTTATTTAGCTACACAGTTAATTTATTTTGTGTTTCTGTTATCTATTTCACCTCACTGCGCTGATTAGGAAGGGACAAGCTGTTCTTTTTGCGTCCAGTATCCACTGCAGGAGATGTCTAAATCCAAAACTAGATTAATTGGCTAATTTTTCCCTGGGTATGAATGTTAAGATAAAACACAGTTATAAATCTGACTGTTGGCAGACTGTGGTTTCAAGTAGTGGGATTTCTAGTACTACTTTTCTTATTGTGGGTGACTTTCATGTGAGCCTCATTGGTGACTTGGTAGATAGGTGTGGGGTATTCTGGTCTCCATAGTAAGCTATTTTCTGTGTTTTCTCATACCGAGGAGTATATCTGAGGTCTTATGTGATAAATCTGGAAGATGTCAGTGTTGAAAATGCATTGAACTTTTCCAGGATGAGAAATACATCTTTCTCACTGATACTGAAGTGATTTGCCCCTTGATATGACCCCTCTCCTAAACCCCATGGCCTGGTTGCATCTCAGGACACTATAGGAAAACTCAGGTTGTGATCTAAAAAGGGAAGCTTTTGGCACTTGAATTGGAATAGTGGAATTTACATAGAAAACGGGTGCGCAATTTCAAAACTTACTTTGCTGTTGGGTAAGCTAAACTCACTTGGGACCTGCAAACAGGCTGAAAGGCCTTTTTCACCTGAGCTGCTGGAAGTATGAGTAAGTGTTCTGTGGATGGGTTGTGCAGTTGCAGTCTTATTAAGTATGGTAACACAGTAGCCAGGACACTCAGCAAAGTGATGTGACTGTGAATTTCAGAATATTTCCTCCATTAGTGTCACCAGCTTTGCTGCTGGTACATTTGAATGGAGATAAATGGCGGTTTGCCCTGATAGCATAAAAAAAAAGCTTCTTAGTGAAGAGAAGTTTCTACAAGTATAGGTAGTCAGAAATACTTCCTTAATTCTCAGTGACAGAGCTGACAAGCTCTGTCCTGTGAAATGTGCTTTTGCCCCAGTGTGCTCTGTCTGTTGGTGCCTTCTGTTCCCAGGGCTGGGTGGCCTTAGCTGGCTGTACTGAGGCTTGCTGCTAATCTACTGAAAAAAACCTCAGTCTATTGAAGAAAATGACTTTTCACAGTCTGAAAGACATACACTCTTAAGAATACACATTGCCTCTGATTGCATCGATGTACAGGCACATTTTTCACTTCCAAGAGTTGTGGTTTAAGGTTTTACCAACGATCTCTGAAATCTGCATGGAAGATAATCTGTTTTGCAGAGAATTTGATACTAATCTTGTATCTTGGAAGAACAGTGGAGGTAAACTAATAAATGGTGCTTTAAACAGAAGCAAGAGACTCAGAAGGTATAACTAATACCCATGCAGCTGCTGTCCTAGTTGACATGACAGTCTTGAGCCTCTATAAGAGATTGCCAGTCTCTGGGAATTACTCTACAACATCAAGTACATGCTTCAGCCACTAATTCATTTTTAATTATGGAACTAGTTCAATGAGCAAATCATACCATGATAGTTTTCTCTTGTTAAAAGAAGAAGATTTTTATCAGTCTCTCTGGCTATTGGTACTTAACCTGAAGAATGATTACCTGTTGAACACAGTTGGTCTTGTGAGCACTGCAGTATATATCCCTATGCTATGTGGGTGCAGTGGGCTATAGATGTCACACTTTTCAGGTTGAAAATGTGGACATGCCTGTGTTCGCCCTCCTAGGGGAGTTTCATATGCCTAATGAATGTGTACACTTCCCTGACAGAGGCAGAAGCTCTCAGTTGCATCTTTTTCCGGACTCCCTTCATAGTAATAGGGCTTTGACATGTTTGAATGGTGCACGTAATAGCATCATGACATGCGTGTGACATTTGGTGTTTCAGAATACTCTTTCTTTGGATTACAAGATATCACTGATTGATATTGGGTTGGTGATAGAGTACCTCCTTGGTGGAGCTTACCGGAGCAGCTACACAAGGAAGCATTTCCGAATTCTCTACAATGACCTCTACAGAAAACACAAGGTAAATTCCATGAAATGGCTGCACCAGTGTTCACCAAGAAAAGTCAAAATGTCATACCTGAAGCTAGCTCAGGTTGTCACTATGGTTCCTGTCTTCAGATGATGCTTGTCTATCTCATTAATCTCTTTGCCAGCTGTGGAGAGGTTGCAAATAAAACAAGCAGTCACTCCCTAAATTACTCCCTGTCCCCCAAAGACCACCGGGGATTGTTAAATAAACTATTTGGTCAGTAAGTTTACCTTTGTGACTGGTAGCCAGGCTGTGTTCTTGGTCTGTCATCCATCAATAAATATCAGCAAGGCTGAATCAACCACCGTTTTTCCTTTAACAAAGCAGTTGCATGTTTCTGGTTTTGCAGCTTGAATCATATCACAGAAATAGTGAATTCAACAGGCATTGAGCTAGACTTAGAGCATGCCAGCGCAGCACAGTGAAAAGCAACATGAAGAACCCTGACCCTACTTTTAAGCAGTGAGCTTTGTTTGCCTGGCAGAGATTTGTCCATGATACACTGGTCATCACAGGGGAAGCCTCATGCTGTGTGCGCCAAGCTGCATCCGTGATGCAGTGGCTTTTTGCAGGCGGAGGGATTGTGCTTGGACATGCATGCCATTCTGCACCTTCTAGATACTTAAGTGTTTCACGTTATGGCATAGCATTGTCCCATGCCTGCATATCAGTAGCATCATCTCTACAAACAAGCAAACTGCCTCAGAACAAGTGTGTGCAAACATACGAGTGCTTTACTTTTCCCGATCAACTTTCCAAAACCAGTAACTTAAAAACAACTTAAACCTATCAATAAATTAGCTGAGTAACATTGCCAACATCACAGAGGGAGCTGATTTACTGCATAAAAATTCTCTTCAGTTGTCAGAGCAGAACTGGGCTTTGATTGAAGTACTTTCATATGTTGAAAAACAACAAAACCCTCTTTTCCCCATGTACTGCTTTTATGACTAATAGGAGAACTTCAGATGGATCTGAGAAAATGAGAAGAAATAATGAAAACTGTTCATTTAAGTGAATAGAAACATAGGGACAGAGCTTTCTGTGTGTCACTGGCTTAATGCAATGCTTAAAAAGAGATATTTGAGAAGTTGTAAAGTTCTTCACTGTATCCTCATGAAGTAAGACCTTAACAGGTACGGGGTAAGGTCATATAACATGATCATATAACTAGGAACCGCAGGGAAGAGTATTAGTGATTTAGTTCTTAAAATCCCTCCCTCTGAGTCAACACTGATCACAGTGCCCAGGGATCGTAGACATGCTATTCTTCAGAGGAGATGGTCAGCAGAGAGTTCAGAGAACTTCTGTCTTTGGAGGACTTCTGGCACTTTTTATAGTAGGCACTTTGAAGACCTTCCAGGTTGGATGACTCCAATCTGGTACAAGCCCTGTTGTTGTAATTGGTAGGTGGTATTGGGGAAATCAGTAGTTTGAATTCAGAGATTCAGAAAAATACATATTTTAAAATTAGATATGAAACAGGGTAATTTTATTTTGATGGTGTAATCTGCAGTGGTAGTTAACAGCACTTGCTGACTCACTAGTCTTTGAATAACATCAGTTCCTACAGACACCATTGCAGTCAGAGATAAGTACAGGCAAACTTAATCTCTAATTTGCATTTCTTTCCTTGTGTTTTTTGGTATGCCTTTGGATCTAGAGAGTACTTTCCAGCTTTTCCCAGAGCCTGTCTCATTCTCTTCAGAGTAATCAGTCGGGTAGCAGAATAGGATCTGCTGAAAGTACTTTGCATTCTCAGTTCTTCAGAACAGCACAGCCTTACAAATACAAGGTAATATAATTGCTTATTCTAGACTTTGCTTATTGTGTATTAGGCTGCTAATAATTTTATTTAGGGATTTTAGACATATGCTAGTCAGGCTGTTAGTTATCATAATTCTACTTAAATTCCAGTGGAAGCAACGATTTACTGTTCACTGTTCATGAAGTGCGTCTTGCAAGTTTATTGTGGGTATCAAGCTCAGATGCCCCTTGTGATTCTGTTTAAATTCCATCCATTTGTTTCTAAGGTCTTTTGTTCACTGGAATGTAGTATTACCATATTTTTGAACATCAAGCATGTGTGAAAACTCTTCTTATTTGGAACCAGTGCTGGGAATTCTCTGACTTTCCTGATGTCTTCTCATGGTTGCTTATTAAAGTGTTACAGTAAGTTTTCTGCACCAGGAAAGGTTTAGATTGGATATTAGGAAAAATTTGTTCACAGAAAGGCTTCCCAGGGTAGTCGTGGAATTGCTATACCTGGAAGTGTTCAGAAACTGTGTAGATGAGGCCCTCAGTGACATGGTTTAGTGGTGGTCTTGGCAGTGCTGGGATAATTGGTTGGACGTGATGATCTTAAAGGTCTCTTCCAACCTAGCCGATTCTATGATTCTATATCTGGATAATCATGACAGAGTATTTTCTTTCAGAGAAATGATGATAGAAAAAGCAAAGATGGCCACATAAAAATATCTGACAGACAAAACAAAGTAGAACGAATTGAAATGGCTTCACTGGAATTAGTGTGAGCCAAATGAACCCGTTGTAGCACTGAGGTGTCTCACTTATATCAATAGGATTTTTTTTTGCTTTTAATGGAGACATATCCATACATGAATATATATCAAGTTTACACTGCAGATATGGAAGACAGTAAAAATCATCTTTAAGTATGACAAGTTATAGAATCATAGAATGGTTGGGGTTGAGAAGGACCTTAAGATCATCCAGTTCCAACCCCCCTGACATGGGCAGGGATGCCTCACTCTAGACCATGTCACCCAAGGCTCTGTCCAGCCTGACCTTTAACACCGCCAGGGATGGAGCATTCACAGCTTCCCTGGGCAACCCATTCCAGTGCCTCACCACCCTCACAGTAAAGAACTTCTTATACCTAACATGAACTTCCCCTGTTTAAATTTAAACCCATTACCCCTTGTCCTGTCACTGCAGTGCTTGGTGAAGAGTTCTTCTCCAGGATCCCTGTAGGCCTCATTCAGCTATAGCTGAAGGTCTTCTATGAGATCACTACACAGCCTTCCTCGTCCATTGTGTATATTTCGATCTACTGATTGCTTTTTCTTCTATCATGACAAAAGTACGAGAAAAGAGTGAAGTGAATCTTGGTATCATGGGGTTTGGAGACTTCCCAATACTGTGGAAGGGAAGACTATATATAACATGGGTAGAGAGAAAGGAGTGTTTTCCCTCCACTAATCTTGCCAGCTTCTTAGCATTGGTAATCTGAATGTGATCACAGCTGTGGTTTATGACTTAAACACATATAATGATCAAATGATTTGGTGTTTGTAATTCCAACTTGCATGCATTTTTATTTTCATGAATCTGAAGTTCAGCCATTTACTAAGATTCTCTTTTTTTGAAAAACAAATTTATAGGAAAGAACCACTGCTTTCCATAAGTGTAAGAAGAAATCAAAAGAGAGTATAAGCTTTGCAGAGAGCTATGAGTCATCTGGCTTTATATACCCCTATAATGACCTCCTGGTTTGGGCAGTATTAATGAAAAGGCAGAAGATGGCAATGTTCTTCTGGCAGCATGGAGAAGAAGCCATGGTCAAAGCTGTTGTGGCTTGTAAACTCTACAGAGCGATGGCACATGAAGCTAAACAGAGCAACATGGTGGATGACACTTCAGAAGAACTCAAGAAGTACTCAAAGTATGACTTCTCCCTTTGCTTCAGTTAATTATCTGCAGTGCTTAGAATGGTTAGATATTTTTATAATCCACTAAGAGTTTGTAAGTTTAGTGGTACCATGGATTCTCGTGTGTGAAAGAAATACTTTCAGATGCATGCTAGTCATATTATATAATGTATCAGTCTGGTCAAGAGTTAAAGTAAAGCTATTAGCATGTTACCTAGTTGTTTATTTGAAAACTAAAATATGTGAGTAATTGTCGTGGTTTACTGTCTGGTAAATGGTCAGGTCGAAGACTGAGATTTCCCTTGTAGCTTCCTTTCCAGTTCAACTTGCTAAAAAGCCCTATGGCACATATGCGTTGGACTTTTCAAACCTGTACCATGTGGTAATAAGCAAACTAAAAGTAGTGCTTAAATCCTGCTCAGTGTAAGACCTAAAGAAAAGCATAAGCTGAAATAACTGAGTGCATAAGATATGAAGTAGACCAAAAATTTTCTTAAAGTTTTTAGTTTCACTCTCTGTTTTCTGGTAGTTTTTCTTCTTAATGACATATTTTTTTGCTCTGTAGCCATCATGCCTCAGAGTACAATAAGATGTGCTGTCTTGCTTTGTACATAGCTACAGTGTTGAATTTAAACAAAAGTGTATCCTCCTTGAGGAGTCTTTCCTACAGAGATGTTTAAAGAGTCAGTGTCAAATAAGAGACTTTTGCAGCTGCATGCAATGTTTACCCACAGTGGTGATGAATCTGTTGTTGGATGAAATACACAGAACTTCATAGGATTTGTTTTGATCACTGAATGGGATCATGAACAAAATAAATAAAACCCCATAAAACAGGATGACCCTAATTCTTGTGAATAGGACTACATATTTAGGTTTACTCCTGAAATTACTTTTCACTAGATATATTCATAAAACAGTGGGAAAAATGGGAGAAGGTATACTTATTGAGATTGTTAGCTGAATTTTAATTAATGGACTTCTCAAGCCAACCTATTTGCAGCAGTGATTCTGAGTTTCAATGGATCCCTGTTATATGAACTGTTAATTCCTTTCTTCTCTAGGGAATTTGGGCAACTTGCCTTAGATGTGCTGGAGAAAGCATTCAAACAAAATGAGCAGATGGCCATGAAGTTGCTGACCTATGAACTAAAAAACTGGAGCAACTCAACTTGCTTAAAACTAGCAGTGTCTGTGGGGCTGAGGCCTTTCGTGTCCCATACTTGCACACAGATGCTGCTGACTGATATGTGGATGGGACGCCTGAAGATGCGGAAGAACTCCTGGTTTAAGGTGGCATCAATCTAGCTGTTCAGACGCTTCATACATGTCTTGTGGTTATGAACATATATAATGCAGCTTCAGAGAGCTGTGGTTAAGCATGGTTTGGAATGTGCAGACAAAAAAAAAGATGAAAGACAGGGAAGGAAAACAATACTTGCTTCTGGTTTACTTCCTTGCAAAAGTAACTGCGGGATGACATTAGGAGAATGTATTTTGTGAAGGTATTTTTGCTGTTCGCATTCTCTCAGCACCTTTCAGTCACTTCCCACCTGCTCTCATTGCCCTGCTTTGCTGGTTCTCTGGCAAAGCTGCTGATAGGAGGAATGTTCTCGGGACATAGGGACCAGTATCTAAAGTATCCCCAGATACAATGGCACTCTTTGAAGCTGCAAAACAATCAAGAGCAGCATATTAGTTTGGAGGCTGTAGGGGTGTGATGCAGAGATTCCCTAGATCAGTGGCTCCTTCCGAGGCTAGAGTTTTACTAGATTTGTGCTGACTATTGTATCAGGTCTATGGTATCATTGCTGAATTATTTTCCTGAAACTCGTGTATGTCTTTTAGGTCATTATGAGTATTCTCCTGCCTCCCACCATCTTGATGCTGGAGTTTAAAAGCAAGGCAGAAATGTCTCACGTGCCTCAGTCTCAAGACTTCCACCAGTTCACATGGTATCATGGGGATCAGAGCCCAGTCAGCTCTAAAGATGCCTCATCTCTGGTTAGTCTGCATTTTTGTGTCAGGAGCTGTCTGTTCACCATCGTATAATCTTGAGAAGTGAGGAGAAGGTGACCAGCTGGAAGTGTCAGGAACCAGTTCTCAAGAACTGTTAAATCCCTAGCTGAGGAGACCTTGGACAAGTCACTTATCTCCTGGCTGTCACTTCTGTACTGGTCATAACGTGTAAATCCTTCCTTACCTTAAAGAAGTATAATGAGATTATAATTATCTGTCATTCACACAGGTATTTTAGAGCACAGTCTATTCAAGCTGCAGATAAATACCTATGTAATCTTGTATATCAAATAATCAAAGAATGGTTCTGTATCATACAAAAAAATCACATCCATAAAATTCAATTCATATTGCCCAGTCAAGCTGTCCAAAGCAGGGAAACAGCAGAAGTGAGGCATTTCAAGTCCTGAACTCTCAATGCAGAATTTCCTGTCCTTTCTTTTTCTTATTCTCCACAGAACATTCCTTGAACAGAAAATTTCCAAAAGTTTTCAGCCTGAGGTAGGCAGCAGGCATTGAGAATTGACATCCAAAATGGTAAATGTTGGTGAGGTGCTAATCAGTGAAAGTAGGATTGTCAAGTGGTGAGAGGTGTCAGGTTACTCTTTGCTCTGCTCTGCTTACCTTACAGCAGATAAGCATGGGACCTTCTCAGTTAACTTTCAATTTGTGTAAAATAGAAAGCTGATTGTTGTTGGGGGCTTTCAGAGCAGTATGGTAGGCCTGCCAATGCCACACTTGTGCTTTTTTTCTCTGATGCAGAAAAATGCTGGAAGCCATTATCTCCTCCTGTGCCTTTCTAATATAGTTCAAAAATGCTTTTTACAGGGTTTGGTAAAAGCTGTGATACAGAGGACAAGCCAGTTGTAATTTGCAGCACCCATGTAGTTTGATAGAAGACAACACAGCAATGTGTGTAAGCATTTTTCTGACCTGCCACAGGTGGGGCTGCTTCCTTCCTGGGCTAGCAATAAGCTTAACTTACGTTTTTGTCTATTACAGATTATTGTTTAAGATGAAAAGCCAAGCTGTGGCTTTTTCTTAAATACTCTCATATGAAATATAATAGAAAAATTGACAGACAATTTCAACAGTGTTCATGTACCGTATAGAGCATCATTCACTCACAGTCATGAGTTCCAGTGACCTCCTGTAACTGGAAATTGGACTCTTTCATGGGACAATTCTCTCCTTCACTTTGGAGGATCTGATGCTAACAGATTAGGGTGATACTGTTTATCAAAGTCTCTAGTTTAGCACTTTTCTGAGTCTAATGTGATGAAAAAAACACCAGTTTTCCCCTGAAAAACCACGGAAATGTTATGTAGTATGGGTAAGTATGTCACGTAAAAACCGGTGTATTACAGATGTCTAGTAGCAGTAAGTTTTAGCATTGATAATAGTCAAGGAATTTGGCCAGCATTAAACCAAAACTGAACAAGGCAGTTTGGTTCCCTCAGCTTTGCTTGCTATTGACTTTTTATAGTTTCCCCGGGCCTCTTTCCTTCGTCTCTGAAAACTCCTTTTAACATGTTATGGTTTTATCAGTTGCCTACTTCTGTGTGTCTTTGGCGCTTCTTAGGATTCAGCTGCAATCAGATATTTGTACTTTCATAGTGGTGCTCAGACAAGTGTCAAATTCTGCATACAGAATCAAGTGTATTTGCCTTTCTTTTTCTTCCCTTTTATTTTACTGAAGGTATTAAAGAAGTTAACTGTATTTTTGTAGGCAGATCTTTGTAAGAGAGTACTTATTTCATCCTCATCTTCTAATCAGGTGTACACTATGTGAAAAATAGCTATTAGATCTCTATTTATAATTTCACTACCTTGACATTTTCTGTGCAACTGCATCCATGAGTGGAAATGTAGTGCTCATTCCCTTATTTCGAAATGTCGCACAGCTGTCAGTGGAGTACTAGCTAATGCAGTTATGTCATATTGGGAGCTGTTATTTATCTGTATTTCACAGATGGGGAAAGTGAGACGTAGGGTGATTGACTTTGCTTAAAGACTGAAAGAAATGTGTGTCAGAAACATGAGTTGATTCAGGTCTGCTGACACCCAGGCTGCTGCCTGTAGTCATAAAGCAAACTCTAAATGAGTATTTATAGTGGAAAAGTGTGCATGTTGATTATTGCAGATGAAATGGTTGTAACCAGATAAAATCAAATTACAGTAATGATTTGTATATTCAGAACAAAGCTTAAGCATCTGTGCCTGTCTTCTCTTTAATATGACACAACCTTTGCAATCGTAGACCATGATTTAAAATACTGTTTCCTTTTCAAGAAGGATTATGATGTGGAGAAGGTTGCTCAGAAGTCTGATGAAAACCAAATAGATGGTGGACAAGGAAACCTGCCTGGCACTAGAAAGATCTATGAGTTCTACAATGCACCAATTGTCAAGTTTTGGTTTCACACGGTTGGTCATCATGCTGGAACTTGGAATGCCAAAACCCTCCTTTGATCTTTCAAATACCACTTAATGTGACTTTTACTTTGCCTAGCATGGATTTTTAGCCACTTCATGGTGGGGTTGGATGGGAAGACACTTGAATATTTCTCTCACAATTGAGTGAAAAGTTTTTCTGCCAAAATCATGCAGCTGCATTAAAAACACAACCAAAAATAGCAAAAAAAAAAAAAAACCAAAAAAAACCTCCAAAAAAATGAAATTTGAACAGAGCACAAAATAGCCTTAAATACCTTAAGGATCTCACCGATACTCGTTTCCCTTTCTTTAGGAGCTGTTTCTGAAGGAGTGAATATTAATCTATAGGAGACCATTTGCTATAGAGAAATATGCATGTATTAAATCAAATTTAGTAATTAACCTTGTGTCAGTAGATCTTAGGATGTTTAAGATTAGGCTGCCTGTTGAGTCAGACCACTATGTACATAAACTGTTACTTCTTTAACAGTGTGTGGCTAACTCCTTTATAACCTGTTAATCTATTATCTCAGATGCATTTATAGCATGTTCTGGTACCTTTAAAGTATGTGCTGATATTTGTTCTTCCTGTGTTTTGGAAGGCACTGGTTAACCAGCAGTGATTCAAGTAGAATGATTACTTGCTCGTATAGAAGGTTAGGATAAAATCATAACACTGCCTTTACATTCAAGTGGTGTGTGTGTGGATAAAAGAGTGTGTCTCATACATGTATTTGGAGCCTAGGTGAACATATGCTGCAATAGTCCAACTTCTGCTCCTGTTTTTCAGCACTAAACCACCAATTTCTAAGTGATGTTTAAAGATATTTCCTTAAAAATATTTTGGAAAACTGGAGGAAAGATTTTAGGCTGAAAAATGTGACAGTGACCCACTAGTTTGAATACATATAGTCAGGCTAATTGCCTGTTAGTACATTTGCAGAAATTTGTTGGAGATTTTTGTACATATGGATTGTATATGGTGTGTTTTGTAGATGGCGTACATGGCCTTTCTCATGCTGTTCACTTATACTGTATTGGTGAAGATGGAGCCAAGACCAAGTGTGCAAGAGTGGCTTGTTATAATTTATATTTTCAGCACTGCTATTGAAAAAGTCAGGGAGGTAAGCTTTTTTGTTCACACTTCTCACCTAGAGAGAATATATTCCAGAGAATAAAAATAAACTGAAGAATGCCAAATTCTCCATTCTTTTTTATAGAGAATTTAGCAGAGGAAAGAATTTATGCCTGAGAAGTCTTCTACTTGAAGACCAGTACTTAGGTTTTGAAAATTCATCTTAAAATCTGTCCTTAAATCTCTATTGTTCAGTGAAAAGCCAGTGGAAAGCTGCAGGTTGCTTGAGAATGATAATGCTGAACTGAGATTTGGAGCCCTTAGGCACTTGTTACATTTTTTTTTTCAAGTGGACCATTATATTTCTTATAGCAAACATGGAATTTGTCTCTAGATATTTGAGTGCTGACATTGTTGCCAATTAATAGGTGTTATGTGTTGAATAATTATGTCTATCAAGTCTAACTGACTGTCTAAAAATGAAACTGGAACACCCACCCCTTCCCCCGTCAGCTTTTGTTGCTGGGCTCATTGAGCATGGAAAAATTACATTCCAAACAAAATTAACTGCAATTAGTTGCAGTCGATTAAGTCTGAGCTTCTGAGCACAAACTGCACATCAAACCTGAGGTTGGAGATGAATGCAGCTGTGTATCTCCCAAATTATTGTATCTTATTGAATGTACCTTCAGTGAATCAGCACATAGTAAACAACAGTAGTGTGAATTATCTTCTTTATGACATTTGAAATGCTATACTTTCAGAGAAATCAATGTAAAAAAGCAGTCAGTTCTGAATGAAGGATGCTGTTATAACAGATCATTCAGAAGACTGACATCAGTATGAGAGAAGTGAAGAATTTCAAGGGACAGCAGAAATGCTGGGAATGTAGTGAAGTTTGAATAAACATTCAAATTCTGTGTCTGCAAGACATAGAATTTAAAAAATCAACATGAGGATTGCCTAATTGAGTTAAAAATTAAGTGTGAAATAGCAAGCACTTTAGAAATTACTGTTGTGCTGTTGCATCCTATTGATGGTGGGGCAGTGGAAACATCAGCTGTTCTATACATTAACATTTATTGGAGACTTTGAAATTCGTCTTCTACTTGATTTTCTTTCTGCATGCAATAGTTCTGGTCTGCTGGCAAAGACTTCATAGGACACTGTGTCTTACATGTGCAGCTAAGTAACTGCTGAGGGCCTTGTTACATGTAACTGCAAACCTCTATTTCTCTAGATTGAATCAACTAATTGTTAAAGCCTTCGGCCCTGATCCTGCAAGTAGTTCCTTGTGTGAGTTAGTCCAGCTGAATTGAGTAGGTTCACTTATTTACGTTAATGTCTTCATATGCGTAAATTCTCTCAGGATCAGGGCGTAGCATTTCAAAATCTCATCTTTGCTTGGAACTTATCAGTATGATCTTGCATAGCACTGCATAATTGGCTTCTCTTGCGTAATGTGCAGAGGTTTTACTTATGGTCTCTCAAAGATTCCACTTCACACATTTGCTCAGTGAAGCTTAAAATCCCTTTGGGGCACCTCACAGTTCAAGGAGTGAACATTCCATTCTTTACCTCACTAGTTGCCAGCACTCCTTTTTTTAGCATGCCCTTGGTGGAATACAAGGATCTTTCTTTATACTTTCAGTCTGAAATAAAAGCATTAGTTATCTTTCCATCAGCAAGGTTAGGTTGGTACTTTCCATGACTTAGGGGCTTATGAAAGGGCTGCTACAGGTCATGACCATTCCTCTAGAAATTCTTGTTAATTTATAATGGCATATATGCGTAACAAGTCTATGCTGGCTGCGTTTTTTTTGCTGAGGAGTGTGCTCTTTACTGAATAGGTTCAGGCTCAGAATCGTTCCTTAGGTGTGGCATACTTGAGCAATTACAAACTTCAGTTGTCAGTGAATAGCAATATGCAGTACACAGGACTGCAAAAATTTAAAAAAAAAAAAAAAGGAAAAAATTACACATTCTCAAATATCATAAAACTGTTCAGACAGAAAAAGTTAAAGAATCTGTCTGTGATTTTAATGGAGTTTTGTTTTGTTTCTCCCTTCTTCCCCATTCTACTCAGGTATTTATCTCAGAACCTGGAAAATTCCTCCAAAAAGTGAAGGTGTGGATTTATGAATACTGGAATTTTACTGATTCCATAGCTATCATTGTATTTATGATTGGTTTTGGCTTGCGCTGGTCCAAACCCCCTGTTCAAACTGCAGGGAGGCTGCTTTACTGCTTGGATATAATATTTTGGTATGCTCGGCTCCTTGATCTTTTTGCTGTGAATCAGCATGCTGGCCCATACCTGACAATGATTGGAAAAATGGTAAGTATCATGCCTTCGAGAAATAGTTCTGTGTTTAAGGCATCTATACAGTAATGTGTAAAGGTCAGAAGCAATAGAGAATAATGAGGGTCAAAGGAGAGGTCACCTAATTCATAGTGAATGTGTTACCTGAAAATACCATGTCTTTTTTATCTGTAAGTTGACTATAATCAGATTTCAGTTCTCTCTAATTTATTCATTCTTTGAATTTATTCACAAAAGCCATTTTTGCTTAGATCCTAAGAGAAAGTTTACATTGGAGTTGAGTTTCTGATCCAGCTTGATAATAGAAGAAAGAAAAATCACTGTCTCTTGCAGACAGGCTCACTACTATAGATAATTCCCCTAGCTCTTGGAAACTGTCTCATTATTATTTTGCATTTTGATTCAAATAATTATATCCCATTTTAGCTGGCAAAATTTCTCTGAGATCAAAGTTAATCTTCTTTTCTCTTTTGGTATAAGAACTACTGTTGAACTACAGCCTAGTCTTGAGGGATATCTGCAGATTCCCACTGTAATTTCTCTCTGTTACTGGGAACTATGTTATTAATACTTTTATATTCTGTCTTGCATAGTAATTCCAATGCATTGTTAGAAGGCAAAATAATTTTCACTGCTATTCCTTGCTCTTAGTTTGGAGGAAATGCCACTGAGGAAAAGGACCTCATAAGAAAAATATGAAGACCATCATAAGGTCTTTATATTTTTTGAATCTTGCTTAAGATCTTAAGAGGTACTTGAGAGGCAAGCAAAAATTTTACCCTTCTTGATCCAGGATGACTTTAGCCTCTACCAAACCCGTGGGTAATCCAGGTCATAGAAATAAGATATTTTTATTTCCTTTAGCGTACTGAGATTATTAGCCCTGTTTCTCTGTTGTGATCTGGAAAAGCAGTGGCTGATACTCTTCCTTAAAATGTATTTCCTTTACACATAATCAGCACAGCTAATTCTTTCATGCACACATATCTTCCAGACAGCAAATATGTTCTATATTGTGGTCATGATGGCCATAGTCCTGTTGAGTTTTGGAGTCTCACGAAAGGCAATCCTTTCACCAGAAGAACCTCCTTCTTGGACTCTGGCACGAGACATTGTATTTCAGCCTTACTGGATGATGTTTGGTGAGGTCTATGCTGGAGAAATAGATGGTAGGTAATTTTCACAGTACAGCTCAACACCTTAAATTTAATATGTGCAGAAACATATCTGCTTTGGGCTACTAGAGTTTAGACTGCATATGGAGTTTATTCTTTCTCAGGCAATTTTGATTCCAGTATATATGTGTCCTTAATGAGTAATACTGCGTGAATAAAGGTGAGAATATTAGTTTATTTGTTAAAAATAAAGATTAAGCTTTAAAACCTTCAGCTTTAGCTTTTCAAATTAAGTATATTGCAAAACTCAAAGCACATAGGAACTAATACTAAGCTAGTTCATGGTCAGGGGATCTGGCAGTGAAATGAATTTCTAATTAGGCAAATCCAAAGCTGCTGATCTCTTGGAGGAAGGACTACAAAGTTGCCTTAAAAGAATAAAACATAAAGTGGTAACCACAAAAAGGAAAAAAAAAAGAAAAAAAATATTTTTCATTGGTGCAAGAGTTGTCTGGCATCATTCAAAAACCGGATAAACCAGTTGAACACAGGAAAAATATAACCAATGATTATGGTTTTGACCTTGTCTCAGTAACAGAGAAGAATCGAGCAGTCCAGCAACTATTTCAGCATTACAGATGGAAGGCACTGTCATGCTGCTAAGTGATGAGTACAAGTAAAACCATCCCTAAAATAGAAAAGTGGGTATGCAAGTAGATACATATATTTAACACACATGGTTCAGCGTAGACCTAATTCATTAACATTATTTTAGGTTTTGCATCTATTGTTATTTCTAAAACAGTCACATGATGGCTATGTATTTTGGTTATGTAAGTCATAATTCTTTTAATGAAAGCACACTCTTAAGTTTCCCAGTTTAATCCGTTTAATCACTTACTAATGCTAAACATTTGAAATTTGACACTTCCCAAATAAAGGTATAAGTTTTCTAATGACTCTTTATGCTGTGGAATATGTCCTCAATTTAGTGTTGCTGCCTTATAAATGTGTTTTAAAATTACATCAAAGATCTAAAATTTAATTAAATGTCGTAAAGACTGAAAAGTGTTTTGATAATTTAAAAACATTAAGAAGGATCCCTTAATTTCTATGATTTGTTGCTTCATCTTATGAATATTAGTAGCTATATATCCTCTATACTATACATAGTATAGTATATAGTATATATACATGGGTTCATGGGACCTTACTGAAACTCTGAAGGAATTACACTCCAGTACTGATAAAGTAGCCTTTGTACTGTGTCCTTTCCACAGTGAAGTCAGTGAAATCTTCGCCGCTTGCTTTAAGGATCAAAGATTTGGATTTCAGTTCGGTTGAGTGTGTGCCATCTCCCAAATCCATTTCAGCTGCATAATTTTCCCAGTAACAGAAAGTCAGGGTGACTGGCATAAGAACTTGTATCCCTGAAATGGTGTCTATAGCTTCTGAACTGCGTGGAAACTATGGAGCAGTAGAATCACAAAGAGGTCTCAGATCTCCTTTAAGTGGAGGTAGACTTTTTAGTTGGAAATTTAATAATGTATCTCTGTAAAAGTAGTAAGGATCATTCTGTTTCTTGTGGTGAAAGTGGAGCACATGCTGTTGCTGTGCTTTGCTCTAATTTCCATTCTAATCATGCTCTGTATGTTCTTCACTTTCAGTCTGTGAAACCAATGAAGAGTGTCCTCCTGGCTCCTTCCTCACGCCGTTCCTCCAGGCTGTCTACCTCTTTGTGCAGTACATCATCATGGTCAACTTGCTGATTGCTTTCTTTAAGTAGGTACCATGGTAAATTGATGCCAAAGCAAAAGCAACTAACAGATGTTCTGCCAACACTTCCACAAAAACTTTTCACCAAAAATGCCCCAGCAGGGGGCATGCTGATGGTGGTTGTTACCCCATCTTCCATGGGGGTAAGCTGAATAAAAAAAGCACGGTGGGAGCAAGAGGGTGGGAGGAAGTGGGTAGTAAGTAGACATGTAAACTGTTTTGCCATTTAAACGAAATCTGACTCTCTGAAAGTGGACAACAAGCTGGCAAACAAGCAGCATTAATTCAGCTCTGGGTTAATTTATCCTTTGTTCCTAAAAGTTGTATTTGTTGTGCTGAGAGCGTCTTGGGCTACCCTTTTCGTCATAGCATAGCCTAAGATTTAAATTGGCAGGTGAGTGGAGAAGGTATTCAAGGGAAGAGAATAACGACTTTGTAGAAGCATGCTCCTCCTTTAGGAAATAATTTGAAAATTCCTGTTGTTTGGTGTAAGTTGGTGTGTTCTAGACCGAAATCTAAATGTAGCAGTTTTATGCCTTTTTTAATGTCTGCTGTCAGAGTAGGGAGGGGTCTTTATAGTAATTTTAAAGTAATTTGTATTACACTATAGTAATTAGTCAGTGTTTTTATAGTAATTCTAATCTTTCAAGTTTTATCAGGAAAATCCTTGTAGTGGATCAATTTCTTTAAAATTCTAGTAAAGAGTGGTCTAACCCGAGCAATTAATTATTTTTTCCTGGAGTTCTATTTCTGGTGAAGAAAACTGTTGGAAGTCAGCTGTAGGTTAAAAAAAAAAAATGGAGAAATGTAGTGATTAATATTCAAGAAAAGTGAATGATCAAAACTCAATCTATTCCCACTTCCAATTAGAAATCCCTTTCCTGAAATTGTGGTAAGGCATAATTTTTTTTTTTTTAATATGCAGCTGTGAAATTATAATTTGAAGTATTTCTAGATTTCAACCTTCAGCAATGATGATATTTAATCTTCTGCTTAGTGATTTGATTGTTCCAGAAGTGGGACCAAAAATGGGTATGGGCAATATATTAATTATGCTCCCAGAAGCAAAGCTCATGTTTTTGTGATTATATATTGGGTGTGTAGTATGATGGTGCAGCTGAAATTACAGAGCTAGGGACCACAAAGCTGCTTTCCTGTACTTGGATTTATGATAGTAGATACAGAAAATTATTCAGTGCAACAACAGTCACGTTTAATAATATCGTGGCTCCAAAGAGTACTGTGCAGAAGAATTGTTTGTGACGCTGCCTGTTGCAGCAAGTATTTTGTTTAGGGGATTGCACAGAACTGTTTTATTAATGCTCTTCTCTTAGCCTGACTCCTACATTTAATCTAGTCCAAAGACACAGACAATGTTGAATTCTCAGTTAAGCTATGTATTAATGTTTAAATAATCTGGCTGAGATTTCAAAGCCACTTCAGGGATATTTTTTGCCCAGTTCCCATTAATGTGAATGGGAATTGGACCTCCAAAGCCTTTAGGCAGCTTTGAAGATCAAATTCTTAGTGCAGTAGCTGCAGGCATATGCTACTGCTGTGTTAAATGAAAGTTGCTAAGCTGATTTACCTCACTGGAGGGATGGGACTTCTCTTCAGTGTCAAATTAGATCTGTAGACAAGCATCTTGTGCTGTATTGGGAATATTCCTCACAGGAGTGTTTTACCCTCCTTCCCTCTCTATCTCTCTTCTCAGTAATGTTTATTTTGATTTGAAATCCATATCAAACAAGCTCTGGAAGTACAACAGGTACCGCTACATTATGACTTACCATGAGAAGCCATGGCTACCTCCACCATTCATCCTTCTGAGCTACATTGGACTTCTGATAAACTGCGTCTTCCACCATCAGCCTCCAAATGAGCTGGATCAAGAGGAAGGCGATGTTGGACTAAGTAAGCAGAGCTAAGCTGGGGACCAAACAAAATAGCTAATGAGGAATGTTTTGCCAGTCTCCCATCACTTTGTAGCTCAGTTTGTCAAAGAAAAAAAAGAGTAGGAGTAGGGTACCTCTCTGGGTAGGAGGCTGTTTTTATTAGCAAAATTGAGTTTAACCTGCCTGCCTAAGAACTCCTGTAAGAAAAAAATGATTTGAGCAATGCTTTCCTTTGTATTTGGCTTTTGCTGTGCTCCATACTGTGCTTCAGGCAAGACATATTACAACTTTGAGCTGAAATAAAGTGTCTGCAGCTTATTCTGTAGGAATTAATAGCCTCATTTTGAAAGAAAGTAAACAATACTGTAGGTATATATTCTGTGCATTTGTCCTGAAAAGACCAACAATTCCTTTTTAATTGCCAAGAGAAAGTAGCCACAGAGCCCAAAGACAGAGGAGAGCCAGTGACGGCAGATGCAGAGCGAGAACACAGGAACCTCTCACTTCCTCACTGCTTCCATCCCTTTCTACACTGGCTGATCACTGCACCTGAAGCACACTTCCTTCACCCTTCCCAACTGAACTTCTCCATCCTAGGTTCCTTCATAATGCCCTTTAAAGTGATGCCAGTTCCTTGTCCAACTGTTGCCAGCTAGGAGCAGCTCTAGCTATTTTAGTTTAGATCAAGCACAAATCCAGGTGGAGTGAAGACTGGATTGAGAGCAGTAGTGAGGAGAACTTGAAGGTGTTGATTGATGAGAAGCTCAACATGAGCTGGGAGTGTGCACGTGCAGCCCAGAATGCCAACTGTGTGCTGGGCTGCATCAAAAGGAGCATAACCAGCAGGTTGAGGGAGGTGTTCTCGCCCCCTACTCTGCTCTCATGAGACCCCACCTGCGGTACAGCATTCGGCTTTGGGGCCCCTAGCACAAGACGAACATGGGCCTGCATGAGCAAGTCCAGAGCAGGACCATGAAGATTGGTCAGAGGACTGCAGAAACTCTCCTGTGAAGACAGGTTGAGAGGGTTGGGTGCTTCGGGGAGACCTTAGAGCAGCTTCCAGTAACTAAAAAGGGCCTACAAGAAATCTGAGAGGGACTTTTAACAAGGGCATGTCGTGACAGGGCAGCATGTAATGGCTTTAAACAGAGGATAGATTTAGACAAGATATTGGGAGTAAATTCTTCACTATGAGGTGGTGAGACGCTGGAACAGGTTGCCCAGAGAAGCTGTGGATGCTCCATCCCTGAAGTGTTCAAGGCCAGCTTGGATGGTGCTTTGAGCAACCTGGTATAGTGCAAGTTGTCCATGCCCATGGCAGGTGGTTTGGAACTAGATGATCTTTAAGGCCCCTTCCAACCCAACTCATACTGTGATTCTGTGATTCTGTTGCAGGGAGGTGACAACATGATTTTGGGATGGGAATGAATAATCAGTTGTGGAGCTTGATTGTTGGTGGGGTGAGGCAGGAGAATGGGGAGGAGAAGCAGCTGGTAGCTGTAACCTTACCCTGAAAAACACTGGGAAAGGCTGGCCCATGGTATTATACAGCTTCATTCTTCCTGCTGCAGCATACATCCTTGATACCTAAGAACAGGTGAGCATACCCTCCTGGGTTATGCGTCACTTTACTGAACATGAATCCCTGAAGATATCTGGCACGCTCACAGGTGGATACAGATTTCAGAAATGGGCTTAACTAATCAATGCTGAGCTGCTTTACTGCTGCTCTCAGGCTCAGATCCTCAATCATCACTGGATACATCAGGCTGCCTTTGAAGTATCACTGCTTATTTTATATGCATGCATAGTGCAAGTCACTGACATAGCATAGAGGGTATCTTTCTTCTAAGGTACAGTAGGCACAAGAAAAACTGAAACACTGCTTTGCACATATTAAAATCTTCTAGCAGAGAGAGACATTTTTCCTGTTTAGGTACCTTTTCTAAATACCTTTTCTATTCGCCTGTGTATTACCTGATACATTTCTTCTACTTAAATTGTGATGTGATAATTTACTGGGTTTAGTAATAGGTATCCAGTGCCACCCTGTGGAAAGTCAATGAAAATACCAAGATACAGAGAGTAAAATCTTGGAGGCAAGAACGCAGATGAACTAGGGGGGAAAAGCGTCTAGAAGGTGATCAAGGCTTATTTAGAGGGGTACCCCAGAACACTGCAGTGGGCTTCCCTGCTGAGCTGTATGTTGCAGGCTGGTACTAAATAGTTGTGACAAACTGTCATGTTGCTTGGCACTGATACACCTCTAGCAAGTACAGTGAGGACTCTGGCATGTAAAAAAGGAAAGAAAAAAGAAACTTGGAAGATGCAGATTTTGGATCAGAGAAGCAGCTTGCCACTGCATGCATTTCTTCATATTACTTGTAATCAATCTGTTCTCTCAGAAGTCTTGGTGTGCTAGAAGAATAGCATCATGAGCAGCCCAAGCTGTGGAGTTTGAAACTTTTGAATGTGTTCTTCTTCACTCAGTGATCTTGCTTAATGTTTTATACATATGAACATGGGAAGATACTAGGTAAAAAAAAGCTTTGTAGCTTTGAGTACCTGAAAGGACTGTAATTGTTATAGGTAACTAGACCTAAATACCTGGACCAAATGACAGTGAAACCTTTCTAAGTCTTACATACCTATACCAAAGTCTTATGTGTCACACAGGCACCACAAAATACAGGAAAAAAAGATTGGGAGAATATACATGTTTGTGAGCAGCATTTGGGTATGTACTTCTGAGGCTTTAAAAGGGAATACACTGGAATTTTTGTCAGTGTGGTTTTGGCCCATGTCTGAGGAAAGATGAAACCCATGTTTACCTGTATTTGACATAAGTCTTCATACATAAGCCCAAATTCATGGAAGTTACGTCTGACTTATTCTTCTAAAGGGAGGGGGAGGAAAGCAGGTCCAACAGTTTTCTATTTTTATCATGGGTGCATAAACCAATTACATTTATCGGCATGCTTCATACCGACTCCTAGCTCTTTTGTTCAGAGCTGTACCTGAGTGATGAGGAGTTAAAAAAGCTCTATGACTTTGAGGAACAGTGTGTGGAAAAATATTTTCATGAGAAGAATGAAAGCCTGAGTTCCAGTGACAGTGAAAGGATTCGTCTGACAACAGAAAGGTGTGTTTTGCTGCAGTTTTGTGCTCTTTGTATACATTTGTCATATAAAAAGACTTTGATAAGCTAATGCCTTTGGAGCAGATATGGCTACTGTGAACAGGAAGCAGTAACATGCATAGGCCTTGCTGATTTGATGGAAATGTAACGTGTCTGAATGGCATGATGGGCCTGGCTGGGATGTCTTGCTGACAGAATTGCATTCCCAGATGTGTACAGGGCACAGGTGGTTAGATGGGTACAGTAAGGTGTTGGTCAGTTTCACTTTTGCAGAGTAGGTAGCACCACAAAATCCAGAGTATGGCATACAGTACATATTATTATTTAAAGGCTTAGCAGTGTAAGAACACTTTGAGAGTATTGCTTGTGATTGAGTATAACTGCTGTTTACAGAAATCACCATATAGCCATTGTAGCATTAACTTCAGCGTACTGTCTTTGCAAAATGTCAATACACAACTGTCAAAGGGGCTTCAAAAGACTCGGTATTGACCTGATTTAGCTTTCTATTGAAATCAGTGGCAGACCTGCCGTTTTGTTTGATGTGACGAGTTAAAGAAAGTGAGTGCTATAAGAAGTCTTAAAGAATTCCAGTACTGATCTAATAATTTTCTTCTTTTGCCTAAAGAAAGATAGCTTCTTAATCTTTGCATATTTGTAATCTTATTTTCTGCATACTAAAATAAAACATGCAAGCAAAATGAATGTTCCCTGCAAAAGAAATAAGTAGCTTTGTTCATACATTGAATGGATTAGAGCAAGAAGATTTCATTTAGTGGATAAATATAGACCTGGAACGGATTTTTTCCTGGGTGCAAAAGTTAAACACACTTCACAGCATTGCATAACATTAATACAAGAAATCAATGTAGATGAATTAAATATTTTGGAATACTGGTCTTTGATTTTATTCATCTACTGGTTAAATACTACATCTTTTAGTTACTCAGTGACAAAGGAAAGGAACAACTTTTGCATATTGCCTGCAGCTAGTTTATCATTGTCTTAGTGTTAAGAGGACCAGAGAGTGTATCTTCAGGAAACATGAAGGTATTTATTTGGTTAAAATGATGTAATTCCAGGACAGGAATTTCTTTCACTGGGGATTTGAAGACCAGAAAAAAAAGGGTTTGCTTTTTGGGCAGTTGAATTTTACCTGAAGGTGACTGATGAAGAGACTGTTCCCAGAGGTCAGATAGGTTCTTGGGAAGACCCTTTTCCCAGCAGTCTTCAGTATTTGAGAAATGTAAAAGTATGTGAAGGTTTGTGTGAGCCATGTTGTCATGCTTACACAAGAAATCTAGAAATGCGACATGGCTGAGTGACAAGAAGTATACTTTACAGAACTGACAGCAGGATGCAGCTTTGGAAGTGCATTATGATGCATTACAGCTGTAAACGCAATAGTCAGTGCAGCATTTCCAAAGTTGTGTTTTGCTGTCTATGTTTAGTAGTTCTGTGGAAACGAATGGATGTTAATAGGAAAATAGCAGCTTTTGGAACAGATACTCTTTGAGCAAAAAGCTTGTTTCCTTAAAAGTCACTGGCTGTTTGCCCAGTAATCTGATTGACATTTTATAAGTTTGGATTGCTTTTTTCAAATACAGGTATTCACATGAATGGAAGTTACCATTAAAAAAAAAAAATAATCCTGTTTGAAATGTGAACTGACTTTTTGAAATGTGTTGATGGCTTTGTTCATTGCCTGGCAAACAGAAGTGAAGATCCGTGTTTTGATATTTTCCTATTTTCTTTTTCCATTTAGAGTGGAAGAAATGTTTCTGCAGCTTAAAGAAGTGAATGAGAAGGTATTTTATATCAAGGAATCTTTACTTTCCCTGGACAGCCAGCTAGGACATTTGCAAGACCTGTCTGCCTTGACAGTGGACATCCTGAAAGTGCTTTCAGCTGTAGACACCTTGCAGGTGGAAGAAGCCTTACTGGCTGACACAAAGCTTCGAAGCTGTAGGAAGCTGCCCCATAGCTGGAGCAATGTGCTCTATTCTAAGACCTTGAGCAGCCTGGAGTGTTTGTATGACAAGAAATACCACTACTACAGCATGCCATCCTCCCTTTTACGGAGCTTGGTAAGGAGTCAGTGGCCATCAGAGTGCAAAGACCATGTATTTAGAATGGTGAGTAACAAGGTAGAAGACAGCTCTCAAAAGATAGAAACAGAAAGTGACACACTCACTTCAGGAGTATCTTCTGAGACTAAATCAGCCCCTAGATATGGACAATTTTTGCTGGTGCCCCCTGACCATCAGGGAGGGTCTTTCTCTGAGGATGTCACCTTAAATTTGCCTGTTTTGAGCACTCCTGACAAGTACAAGGACCATGCATTCGGAGGTGAACTGAGTAACATTGTCGTGCAGCAGAATTTGCAGAGTGTCAGCCTTGTTGGAAAAAAGCCAGAAGATTATCAGTGGAACCAGAGAGACTTTGTTGTTCATTTGCCATCAGAAAAGACTAATGCCATAGAGGCTGATCATTCTCTTGGTTTTCACCCATCGCTGGATATTGAAGAAAGTGCAGCACCCTTCTGTGATGATAGGTTAAAAACTAAAGGTGGTTATGTGAACTGGGGATTTTCTGAAGGTGATGAAAAAGGGGTTTTTAGCTCAGAAACAAAGAAGGCCTTGTGCATCCATTCCACCTATAACTGTGACTGCAGTTGTGCTGGTAGTCCTCCCAGGCATGTCCAGATAAGAGAATCAAAGTCCTTCTGCAACTCAGAGAGGTCACATCGCAGCAGCTTCATCTCTCACAACAAGCTGAAGCGCAGCACCACCTTCTGGATCAGTCCACTCTGGAGGGACTGGAGTTTCTGCAGGAGCAACAGCTTACAGTCCGCTAAGAAAGAGAAAGGACAGAAAGCCTGCAAGGCCACAGGTGGTAATTATAAGACACTACACCTATAGAGTATCTGTTAGTTTAGACCCCAAGACATGATAAAAATGTTTCCATTGCATCTGGGTATTAGTTGCAGTTGAGACTAGTGGCAGAGAGTCTAGATTTTCTTTGTGCTGGATCTGACTGCTGTGGGAATTGCTGAGTGTGCCTGCTATCCAAGCAGCACCACACTGATTTCTCCCCATGGATCCCTGTGGCCATGGCTACACAGCCAGGGTGAAAGAGGGACTGTGCTTGCTCTGGGAGAGTGTCCTGCCCTGGGGATGCAATGCATGAATTGCAGGAGCTAAAATTAGTTACACAATCCCTAAAAGGTATATTAGCAGATCATAAGTCAGATGAGTGCATGGAGAATGAAGTGGTACACATTTTTATAGCCAGTTTAAAACTGTCCCTGTCAACCACCAAGGTTGCTTACCACCAGCTAAAATATAGCAGAATCCAGTTCTTAGTATGAATAGTTTGAGATGATGGATAACATTTGTTGTTTTGTGATAGTGCACATCTTTGCACTGAACTGCATAAGTATTAGCTTTGGGTGTCGCAAGTCTTTCTCAGCTTGCTTTGAAGAAGTGCCAACTGTCAGTCTTATCAGATCTTCTCTTAGTAAATAAAAGCATGGTAGCATAATGGTGTTTTTCGACTTTCCCACAGAGTCTTTACAATCCAGTGAGCTACACCACAGTGAGGCAACAAAAGCACAACAACAAAACAGAGACAGAAAGTCTGGGAGAGAAAAGAAGAATCAAAAAACCCTTCAGGTGCCGGTATGTGCAGATGCAAGAGAATCACATACCCAGTATCTGTCTTTTTCATTCATTAAGATTAGTTTACTTGAAATGTATAAAATGCTGCACAAAAACTGGGGCATCTTTTTGTCAGGCTTTGGTTTAATTTCCTGTTTGTTTGAATGTGTGGGATTTTGTTTTGGGATGTGTTGAAGTCTATGGACTTTGCTAGGTAGTATACCGGAGGTGTTACTGATTCTACATGGAAAGGAGTCGGTCCATGCACTTCATCTGGCAAGAGGACTTGGGGAGGCCTCGTGTGCTCTAGGATAGACTAAAATAGTGGTAAGCCATATCCATGTAGTGTGCAACTATAAACAAGCAAGTCAGGCCTTGTAATATTGTTTCCTGCCTACAAGAGTCCCACAGTCTTTTCTCTGAATCCATCAAGCACTTAGCGCATTGCAGACAGCATATTGATTATGTCATATGTATGGGGGCAAGTTTTATAACTGTATATGTGTGCACATACATAAAAATCTAGTTATAAAGTTATTAAGAGATTCCTAGAACGTTTGTCAGCTGGAAAGGTTTATCTCTGTTTAATAAGACAGAAACTGAAGACTGATTTATTTATATAAGATGCTGAGGTCATCAACAACAGATCTTAGACTTGGACTTTGAGACCTAATTAATACCTCTGAAGGTATTCAGGGGGCTTCAAACTTTGTTTTCAAAGGCTAAAGTGCTACATCATTCATCAGTAGTGTTTGCTAAACAAAAGCAATTTGTCTTTTGCAACTTGTAACAACAAAAATGGGAAAATTTTTTTTCTCAGCTGGGAGTGATTTCAGTCACTGGCATTTCAGTGATGCTCTGAAAGGCGATGTCATAAGGTGTCAGAGGAACTGTAGAGGTGCTAGTCATCCTATAAATTGTCACTTTGTGTCTCGCCAGGTGATTAGAGTGGATGATTGTCCCCAGAACACCCAAGTGAGCTCAGAGCCTGCAGAGATCAATGTCTGGGATGAGCAAGAGAAACACAGCAAGAACTGGCTCACAGTGTCTAATTTCAGTCAGCTAAGTATGTGATATTTTTGAGATGATGAAATTCAGAACAGCTTTTAAAAAGCAACAATAAATAATTCACAAATTCAAGGTCTCATCCACTACTTTCACCTCATTGTATATTTTTTACAGAATTAGTCTTAGGTTGCAGGCACATGTAACTTGGTTATTTGCTGCATCATTGCAGAGGCAAAAGGGACGTAGGTTGGATGGAAGGTCAGTTAAATCTTTCTGGGAGTGCTGCCTGTCTGGTGTGGAAGATATTAGAGTACTATCCTCAGGAATAAGTGGGAAGCAAGGAGGATGGTATCCTTGCCTCTTCTCCTGAAGTGTCTTATGTCTTCTAAAATGGCATCCTTGCTAATTGAAAAAAATAAACTCTTGTGGGTTTCACTCATTTTTCATGAATTTACACTCACAGGCAGTGCTGTGATACTGTATCTACTGGCAGACTCTCTGCATGCATTATTCATTACTCACTGTTCAGAAACATCCTCCAAAGGGAAGAAATGAATTCTGTATCATCTCTGTTGGAATGAAAAGGGAATGGCATTCTTACTCTTCTTTTAGTAATTCTTCAGCTCTTTCATTCTCAGAAATCCTTTCCATAGTTCATGTTATCTTTCAGCTTTGCTGTTACATGGCTTACTGGCTGCATCCTGTGAGCTGCTGGGAGAAGCACCAGGGAATGCTGTGATTCAGCACAGCATGGTCTGAGAAGGACTGCACTCTTCTGAAATCTGCTGACAAAATGGAAGCAGTCCATTTTAACTTTATGCAATTCTGTTATTGCTTTTGTAGCCCATTATAAATTTGCGGGAGGAGTATGGTATATAGGTGGTTATTTTATAACACTACATAGATGTTTAGTTTGTAGCAGTAGAGATGTTCATTTGCACTCTGGAAATAGCTGACACCTGCTTTTTTGGGTAGGTTTGGAGCGTCTCAGTTGCATGCACCAGAAAACAAAAAATCAAGATGTTGGTAGGCATACCATACCATTCTCTGATTACCTGAGGCATTCTCAAGAGGTAAGACCCAATATTATACATCGTACTCCATAGTTTTGGCTGGGGTGGGGTCTGGGTAGCTCTGTTAATGTCCCTGGACTTGCCACTATAGGTTGTTTGTCATGAAATACCTCTTGAGAGATGGGAAACTCTGTTGTCTGCTAGCACGGTGCATGTGTGCAAATAAATGAGTAATATAGTAGCTGTTAACACTCTATTAAGATTATTTAAGTGGGATATTAAATTATTAAATCACAGATTTGATTTATGAGTATGAGTATGAAGAAGTGGGTCAGAAATGACACAAGGGTTGATGTTTCATTAAGTAATGAGCAAGAAAACAGGTTGGGTTTGAACAAGTGGGTAGAAGTGATGAGCAAAGTGAAGTAAATTTCGGAAAGTTAGCTACATAGCTCTTAGTCTGTCACACAGAGGTAGTTATTTCTTGCAAAGTGAGAGTTAAATATTGATAATTGCAAAGCTTAGATGTCCTAACTGCTGTCTTAAAACCAACATATCTTATAATTTATCAGAATTAATTTTCAGCTCCATCATGCAAAGGCCTTTTGCCTATGTAAATCAACATGAGCTCACTGACTTTGATGGAGCTAGACCAATTTATATTTTCTGGAAACTGGGGGTCGGAATCTGGATTATAGAAATTTCTGTTTTAAAATGGTGTAGCTAATGGAAGAAAATGTATCTTTCACTACATTGCGTAAGGTATCTCAGAAGTATGAAAGAAAATGAACAAAGAATAAATTAAGAAAAGTAACTGTGAAATAATACTTACCTCTTCCCTTCTCAGCATCACCTTTCCTTCCCTTTTTTACTTACAGCACTCTTGGTTATTGGTGATCTTTGCAAGTCTCGCTTATTTTTCTGTAAATTCTATGAGTTGCCTTTTTTCTTTTTTAGGGAATAAAAATAAGTTAGATAGTTTCAGATCTGCTATTCTAAGTGCTGTAGAATTTGAATCCCAAATACCAGGGAAGAGAACTTGAATCTAAATTTTTAAAATGGCAGAGTTTTGAATGAAAGAGTGGGGAGAGGGAGAAATAGATGTACTGATTTTGTATTCTGTAAAACTGAGCTTGGAGTCTGGATCAATAAATCTTTGAAATGTGAAAAACAGGGTCAGACAAGCAAAATAAAGGTACAGCCAGGAACACTGTGTGAAAGGACCAAGTAATTTGGTTCTTCAAAACTCATATTAAGATATCTTGCATAAAAATCAAGGGTCGTATTTTTAAAGTTCTCAGAAAAACTCCAGTGCTTACAGCAGGATTGGGGTTACACTGGAACTAGTCAATTCCAGAACACCAACTTCAAATTATTTCTTCTTTCAAGATACAGCCTCCAATAGCCACCGCGTTGCTATGCCTCTCCCTATGTCATAAAGGTTTATGAGAGTTTATATATATCACTGAGATGTAAATTGTTGCTGTTCCATTTAGAGTCTGATTATAGTTTAAAGAGTATATTTTTCCTAAAAAGGTGCTTTTCAGATTTACCCATTAAACACCAGTGGTTCAGAAATCCCTCCTGATGGGTAGGAGGGAGCAAAACAAGGGTGCATGTAGGAAGGTTTGGGCTTTGTTAAAGATTTTTTTTTTATCTGCAAAGCAAGCAACAAGGTAAAAATGTGAGTGAAATTAAAAAATGGTGAGTTACATTTCAGATAATATTTGAAGCTGAATTTTAGTTAATTTATCCTTAACCTTTGATGTTTTCAAATTTTTTGGGGGGCTGTTTTTCTGAGGATTGAAATCTGCCTGACTACTATTCAGAAGAATAATACCATTTCTGACTAGTATATTAGGAGGACCTGGCTGGCCCAATTTTCCTTAATACGTCTGGAAGCAAAATAAAAGACTATTTGAGTACTTTTTTTTTAACTATGAGACCTGGAAAATATGTGATCTAAATATCATTGGAAAGATGCTCACTGTGTTACCTTCTTCTGTTATAGAGATTTAGGTGCATTTTATTTTCAACAACTGTAAAGTCTGTCCCTAAATCAGAATTTTCTAATATAAAGAGAGTTCTCTAATACTGTCCATATCAGACAGCCTTTGACATGCTTTTGTGCATGTATTGAGATATAGGTGAGTGTCTGACTATTTAATTCAAATATAAGAAGACAGCATGGAAAACTGTAATGTGAGCAAACCAGTTCCATTTAATTTAGGTATGGCAATGCTGTGATTCACCTGCCTGCCGTGTCATTATTCATGCAAACAATAAGTATATCAATAAGTGTTTTAAGGATTGTACCTTTGTGAGTTGTACAGTGTGTATATGACAGTCATGTGCAGATTTTACCAGTAAAATTATCTCTCTTCATTACAGGATTTGAGTAATAGCATATTTGGAACCACCAAGAAGAGTAATCAGAACAGGAGCTCATCGTATGTATTATTAGTATATTAAGATAGTCATCACATGGTTTTAGAAAGGGACTTCTGTACTTTTTGCAAGTTACCACTTCAGTTCTGTAGTATACTTCAGATGAGAAATTTATGTAAAATTAGGAGTTACTGCAGTTCAGCCTGTTTCTTTAAATGAAGCCTTATTAGTGGAGACAAAGGAGATCCATATAAACAAAGTATATAATTTTGGGTGGAATGCACACTCCTTTTTATTCTAACAATATTCTAATATTCTAAATCAATCAGTAGGGTCACCATAGCATCTTTAACTAGCCATTATTCCAATCTAGTGAGCATGAAAAGTTATATTTGCTTTTGCTGTGCAAATTGAAGGTTTCCTTTTTAAATAATTAAAATGCTAGCAGCCTCTGAAAGTGTCTCTCATTCTTTGATTAATCTCTTTTATATTGAGTCTGCACATGTACAAAATATTTATCTTGGATTTCTTCATGGGTTTTCAATAGTTATTAAGCTTTGATTATATTTAGTGAAAGTATACTGATTTCAAAAGTGGTTTCAGTCTTACTGTGGGTTTTTGGATTTTTTTTCTCCAGCTTGATCAATCATTATCTTAGCAGTGGAGCTATTTTTTTCACATGCGGTGCTGTCTATGTTCCTTTTCCTTTTCTTTCTTATTTTCATAGATTTCTTTTATGTTTTTCTTACTTAGTAACACTATGGATGTAATAAATGAAAAACACTAGGAAGCTGTCACACCCCATATGATATCAGTGTGGAAAGAGTAAAAAAGATACTTTGGTTTTTTTACCATACTGTGGGTTTGGTGTGGTTTTTTTTTTTGGGGGGGGGGGGGAGAAGGGAGAGGGGGGTGTTTGTGGCTTGGTTGTTGTTGTTGTTGGCGTTTTTTTGGTGATGGATGTTTTGTCTGTTCATTTTACCCAATAATTTATAGACAGTAGGAAAACCGCATGCTTACCAGCAGGGCATACAGGCTGTTGAGTGGCCTGATTCTGTCGCTTAGTCCATTGTCTTCAGTGGGATCTCTCTGGTCTGTGAGGTGAATCATATCCACTGTCTTCTGTAACAAAGTCTGCTTTAATGTTAACACTGATGCTGTCATCCTTCTGCAGCCTTGCTAATCCAAAGGACCATCAGTTTAAAAAGTCTGGTTTTGTGCAAGCAATGGTAATAGCATATGTAGCTCTGAATACATCCCAGCATTGATTGAAAAATGAACAATTGTGTACGTGATTGAAGTGGTCTTTAACTGATACTGTTATTGCAGTGTAAATGATATGAACAATGGTGCAGGATTGTAAAAGCAGCTCAATATGAAGCAGAAAAGCATGCTGTAAAGTGTATCTCTTCAGTAAGATTATTTGCTGATTGGCGCAATGAACAAAGTTGCACTGAGGGTTATTTTGTTTTATGTTTGCTGATAAAACCTTTGTGAGTTTTGCTTTCACATAGATTACATCTCTTTATAAGTGTTAGCTTGATAGAAATTTTGGAGTAAAATAGCAAATGTTTGCTTTAAAACAGGTTGAGAACTTCAGAGGAAACTGACAGTAAGTTTTGGTTGCTTGTCATTAATTTTAATTTTTCTCTGCAAATCTCACTCTGTCAATTCTGAAGTAAAAAGTCCAAAAGGAAATTAATTTAATACAGTTGGAGGATTATAGGAAAATGTTCTACTATTATCTCATATTATCATGGGGTGGTTAGGCATGGAAAGGAGCTTAAAATCATGCAGTTCCAGCCCCCTTGCCATGTCACCCATGGCTCTGTCCAACCTTGCCACTTCCAAGTATGGAGCATTCACTACTTCGGGCAACGTGTTCCAGTGCCTCACAGTAAAGAACTTCTTCCTTATATCCAACCTGAACTTCCTCTGTTTAAGTTTGAAGCCATTACCCCTTTTCTTATCAAATATAGGATATATGTTAGTTACTAATTTGTATTTAAAAATGAAAGATATTTTACAAGGATATGTTTTCCTTATGATAACTGCAAAATCTTTAAAGAAAAAAAATCTATTTTTTACTTTAGTCTGCCCAGTAATGTTGTCCTTTTCAGCGGGAAGAAACCCTTTAAGATGATGGTGTTGCTTTCATCCCTGGCAGTCTAAGAGACCTCCTAGGTTAAAGCAGGGAATATACCAGAGGATAGATTGAGATATAAAATGTTAAATATATGCATGATTTTTGAAGTTGAAGTTTGATGTAATTTCTGTTTGTGTGGTTTCCTGAAATCATGCAATCAGTGAAGGATTGAATTTATTATGAAATGGCCAATAAAGAAATTCAAGGTTATAGTGAAAAATAACTTTGTTCTGCAACAGTAGGGTGTTAGTTAATTTCACTTCTATTTGTTGCCTTTTAGTCTCTCTTCCAGTTTTCCTGAAATGCCACTTAGCTGTAAGAGGCTGAGCAGCTGGGCATCAATTTCTTTTTGAGGCTAGCTGTGGTACAGAAATGAGTTGCTCTGAGACTACCTCCCCTTCAAGTACTGCTCTGTCTGGGTTCGGCTGTGCACAAAACGTTGCTGTACAGAAGCACACTGCTGCAGGCCTAGTGAGTTGTGGGGCTACTCTCTAGAGTGCAGCATTACTTTGATTAAAATACTGTTTTGCCATCCTCAAAAGGAATGGCTTAGTGCCAGTTCCCTGCTTCATGTTTGTTGTTTTGCAACATACAAATTGCAACAAAACTAGTTGGGTCCAGCAAGAGAGAGAGCAAAAGTGACCTTGAATCACCAAGGACACTTAGTGAAAATGCTGGCTCTTCCCCCAAAATCCATTTATGTTTTTTTATTTAAGATTTCTTTTGCTAGAAAATGGAATATAAACAAATAAAATACACCAAGAAAAACCGTGTAATATTCAGATATTTTAATGCAGATTCAGTTTTGATTATCTCCTTTTTCAGAATTGCAGGTAGTACAGCATACATATTTTCTGAATTCTGGCTTTTTGACGGATTGTTTTCCAATAGAACGAAGTGATTTTATCTAACTGATTGAAACATGCTCATGAATCTTGGTTTTATTAAAAAGACTTTATAAAACAAAGATTTTTGGACCAAATTTGTTCTGGCTGTGCCTGTTAAATATGTAACCACAGAAATTGTTTGTCCATTTAAGTGAATTTTTGATGCTGTGGGCTAATGAGATAGTATTAGTATAGTTAATGTCTGAGGATGAAGTTGGAAAAATCATCCCTTTGGAAGGCTGTGAAGCATGATGGACAGCAAAGTGCTTTTAATATCACAGAGGTGTAATTGGCTTAGAGAAGCTATATGTCCTTGAGGTTAATAGCACAAATTTCCCACCATTTCCCTGAATAAATATGTCATCTGGCTGTATTACATTGATGACTGAAATCTGCCAATATACTGTACATCATAACACAGTTAAGGCCTATTAGTAATTCTTCTCTTTAGAAAGTTGAGACAGTAACTTTGATTAATCTGTTTCATGACAAACTCTTGGATGGAAGGAATTTAAAAAACATGCATTTATGTCTGCTGTAATAATTATTGTAATGATCCTTTAAACATTATTTCAGATATGTTTGCCTGCTTGAAAACATCTCAAGATCTGCATCATCACTACTCAGGTAAGCAGGAGACACCAGAATGGTAGCTAAGTAATCTGAGAAATTAAAAAGAACATTAGTTCTTCCCTTGTCATCTGTGATTTTAATTTTGAAGAGTTGCATAATTGCCCATTGCTAAGAAGGTTCTTTATTAATTCATGCCTAACACTCTAGTGAGGAAATTATGAATTATTTTCTTGCTGCGAATTACTCAATTCCAGTATTTCTGGTAAATCCAGAGCAGAATGTAATCTCTTTCAAACTACCAGTGGAAACAATAAATAATGTTCCGATTCCTGGGAGGGCAGAAGAGCCACTCGTTTGTTTATAGCTGTCACCCTAACACCTCCCAGATCCTCCTTTGTACTTTCTGGAATTAGTTTCTTCAGTAAATTGGTCCTGTACTACTTGATCTGTGTTTATATACCTGTGAACTCGTGGAAATTTGGCAGAGAATAAATCATTTGAATGCTAATTGCCTGCAGTCCTGTCTTTTCCTGAGTTGCATGTGCACAGATTTTCCCACCAGGTTTGGATTTTTTTTTTCCCGGAGGAGAGCTGAGCGGAGCTTGCCAGTAGATGTCTCTATTGCCCGCAGGACTTGGGCGCCTTTAAAAGGAAGCTTGGAGTAAACCAGAAGCATTATCAGCCTCCTAAAGTTCAAAACCCCGCTATTTTCACTGGCAATAACACGTCCTGGTTCGTAATCAGTGTACAGGAGTAATTTGCCTGACATCGTGGCATTGTTGCAGTGATTATTTTGACTCATGCCAGGCATGCTATTTGATATCAGGTAGGACTTTTTAGCACAGAGAGTGGTTACCATTATGAGTTGACAAATGACTTGAGAGGTTTCCAATGAAGGTTTTCTTTCTTCAGGAAGATTGTGGTAGAATTTAGCCAACTAAGACTAAAAGCTTGATACTGAAATCCTGCACCATATATTGCTCATGCGTTATTTTTGCTATCATGTGCGGGCAAGTACAGTTATGCCTCTGCACAGCCTAAAAAACTTGAGTTTTGACCCAAGCTCAGCAGCTGGGCATGTCCATATGGCTTCTCAAACCTCTATAGTGAGTGCTATCAGGGTCTGACAGACAGCACAGGTCTGTCAGCTCCCCCTTTCACATCCTTGTTCATGCTATGCACTATTTCTGTGACTAGAGCAAAGTCACAAATGCCTCTTAGTGAGGCATCAAAGGAGGACCATGCTCCAAAACTACTCAGGCATGTTAACCAATGCCTGTCATATTTGACATATATAAACAAGCCTTGAAGTAGAGTCTGAAATGCAGATCTTCTTAAATGAGGACCTTAATTCATGGATTGTCATGGTGTGGGTCTCATTTGCTTTCTCTTCTGAGCTAAATAATCTCCAGTTAATTTCTGCTCAGATTGTTAATCTTAAATAAAGAAGGACAGATGGCGTCTAGGCTCTGGAAGAGTCTCCCATCAGGGCTTTTTGGTTGCTCTGCAGAGAAATGTAGGTTTGTTGTGATTCACTGCCTGCTTCGGATGCTAGTTTTGTCTTCAGCCATCAAACAGGGAAATGAGGCAGCCAGCATTATAGCATCTGATTTGCCTTCTTATTCTAGTCTTATCCTCTTCGTGGCTTACTTCACAGCTCTCTCCCCTTCCTGATAACTGAACCCATGATGAGGACAAATTTATAAATATTTAGATAGCTCTATGAAGTTCTGAAGATGTTTGCCTGAGAAATAAGCTGTCAATTAGGGAGACATAATAATGTTAGGGATGTTGTTTGGCAAGGAGCCCAGATGAAGAAACAGTGCTGTTTTCAGGGGAAGCTTGGATTTTCCTGTGATGCCTTGTTAAATCCCCAGGTACTTTTGAGCCTGATGAGGCAGGCAGTGAGGGCAGCTGGGGCCAATGAATCTTATTGTCAGTGTGAATGTTGCTACAGTGGAGCTGGCAGGAGGAGGAACTGGTGACGGCCCTTGGTGAAAGGAGGAGGATGAAAAATTAGCAGAAGCAGTTCTTCCAGCCAGTGTGTAGGGGGCTTGTCCCAGAAAGCCTGTTTCCTTGGAAGAAGGGAATCAATGAACAGGGGAAAGAGTGGCGGCTGATGCTTGTGACATACCATGAGTGTGCAAAAGGCATTTGCTGTCTGGGTAGAATGGTGATCAGATCTGACATAGGATCACACTGCACCCACTTAGGCTTTGTGCAGTAAAGTGCCATCCGATGTTTATGAAACTCAGCCAGCTTGTTGTTTATTCACGTAGTAGTGAAATCTATGTTTTTTGCAGCTGTTGAAAGGAACAACTTAATGAGACTTGCTCAGACCATACCATTTACACCAGTCCAGCTCTTTGGTGAGTACCAACTTCCTGGTTATGTTATTTATAAACTTTATAAATAGTTAGTGCATTATC